>CM076570.1:947116837-947756566 GCA_034641835.2 Pinus albicaulis
TTGTGGCGCTAACCACAATTCTAAACTCTTATGGGTACGAAACCTCTAGGTTGCCACAATTATACAACAATGTCTCTAACTTCATTACCACATACCAGATGTTGATGGAAAAAAAATGAGTTATAGACTTCCACCTCCATGATGCACTCTTGTGCGACTTGGGCAACCTTTGTGTTCCTTCAAGCAAGCGTGTCAAGATGATTTGGGAGGCATATTACAGTCGGGTGGCAAGGCATTTTGGTGTGGAGAAGACAGTAGTAGTACTTAAAAAGTATTTCCACTGGCCAACGCTTCAATAAGATGTCCGACGGGATATTAGATCATGTACTGCTTGTGTCATTGCTAAACAAACTATCAAGAAGCAGGGTTTGTACACTTTTCCACCTACCTTAGACAAGCTCGGGGAATCAGTCTCCATGGATTACATGTCAAATTTTCCATCCACCAAGCATGGTAATGATTGTGTGTTTGTGGTTGTCGATTGGTTGTCCAAGATGGCCATTTTGGCACATTGCAAGAAGAGTATCATAGCTGAAGCCATTGTTAAACTGCATGTTTGGGTTCATTTTGGGCTACGTCAGACTATTATCTCAAATAGGGACAACAAGTAACTTTTGGTCCATCCTATGGTCTCTCATGGATACTAAGTTGACGAAATTGACTGCCTTTCATCCCCAATTAGAGGGACAAACATAAGTGTTCAGTAGAATGATTGTGCATATCTTGTGCATGTACAACTCCAAGTATCCCCGTACATGGGATGAAAGCCTTCCATATATTCAACATCGTTATAACTATGACCTCCACAACTCTATTGGACACATTCCTTTTTAGGAGTGCTTGGGATTCCAACCATTGGACCTAATTGATGTAGCTATGGCCTTTGCATCTTCACTAACAGAGTCCTCCCATGCTTAGGTCGAGGCAGACATGGCAACCAAATTTGTTGAGTGGATCCAACATCTCCAACAACAGGTCCATTGTATCTTTGCAGAAAACCAATGTCGGGTACAAGTAGTGACATGAATACCATAGGGTTCTACATAGGTTTCAAATTGGTGATAAGGTGTAGTTACCTTTACAAAAAGAGCACCTCATGGGCCCCAATAGGAACCTCCTATTGGGAATGTGTTATATTCTTTGCACGATTAGTTGCACGGTGTAGCGGGATGGTAGCCTCGCTGCAAAAAGTTCGAGGCAATGGCTCAAATATTTTTTTATATGGACCCAAGGATGGTGGGTGAACCAACCCATGGTTTTGCGCATGGTTTTGGGCTTGATGGTTTTTCCCATAGTATTTTGTAGATCCGGTAAAGGGAACTAATGTTATGTTCTAATCCAGGGTTAATGGATTGGGGGTTTATGAATGCTTCGACATGTATATAATGCATTGTAACATTGAAAGGAATATAATGATAAATCAATATGGTTTTCTCGGTTTTGGGTTCTAGGAGAAAAATCCCTATGTATATTTTATGTTCTCACCATTGTATATTTTATGTTTTTTAAGAATTGGTTTGCAGGTAATTTCTATACAGGGTTAAAACCTTCTCCTCCAATTTCTATATGGGCCTTACATAATCATAAAGGTTGTTGGTGAAAATGCTTTTGAATTGAGCATTCCCCCTTTCCTTGGCTTGCAACCAATTTCTAATGTGGAGTTGCTTTGACCATAATTTCCACCTTTGTGGGGCACCTATAAAGTAGTCGAGCAACTAGCTCCCACAGAACTTAGTTTGGACATCATTGAAATGGCTACATTTTGATCAGATCATGGACACCAAGACAAAGGATACTCGCTAGCAACACATACAAATCTATCGGGCTGTGAAAGTAGGGAAACTTCTTCACCAAGGGAAGTTGCTCACCAAGACCCAAATTTAGCAAAATTTCCCCATCTGATGGGGACACTTAATGCAATGGAGACCATTGCTTCCTAAGGGGGGAGGACTAATCCAGGTGAATATTGGTGGCCACCCACCTATTCCACTAGCTTAAAGCACAATTCTCCATCTTGGTAGTTTTTCTATAGTTTTTCGGGTCCTAAACTTTCATGGTCATTTTGAGGCCCTAAAAAACATTTTGTTGAAGTGGATGCAGCCCAAGTAATATCCATAAGCATAGCCTAGGCCTGTTCGTTATTGTACTTCTCGTTTAAACCTTTCCAACGGGCTACCGAGTGTACCAAATAGAGATCGTATGCAAAAGTTACGACTTCAAGAAGTTGATGTACTAACTAACCCGTTGATGGTGTTGGAAATTCGTCAGCCAAGGGGGTCTCCCTGATGTGAAGTCCCAATTAGACGTTACACTGTTTGGAATAGGAGCCCCATACAGGTATCGGCTTGGTTGCCATATATTGTTATAAATTTGCCTTGGCTTTAGTTGTCAGCAAGAGAGAGAGAAGCGTGTATGTGCCTTTGCAAAAAGCAAGTAAGTGTGCTTGGTGAATGTTCGGTTGCAGGTGTATCAAGGTTCTTCTACTGCAAAGGGAGGAAAGGTGATCCTCTAAGAGAGGTAATAGTACCACACTAGTAGAGGCGCACACAAGCAAAAGAGAATCGCCTAACATCAAGTAGAATAGTCCACATAGATGCGACGATTGTTACAACCATTACAACACATTTTCAACAAGATAAGTACTAAATTAACCGAAATAGTTCATCTACTTTAGTGCAGGTGAAAGCAAACATGAATCGTAAACATTCACAAAACAGTCTTACAAATATTTACAATCCATGAATGAAAACGTGTCGGCCATTAGGCTTCAAGTATTGAGTAAAAGTCTAAAGATACATGAATACAACAAACATAACTACCTCCAATAGTGGAGCATTGGAGCCACGACTTGCTCCCCAAAAGTACTAACTCTGTCTCTCTGATGCCTTATGGGAGAAGCCAAGGTGAAAAGTCCTTTGCTTGTACCATGAGGGTGTATATATAAAAAATGGGGTAATCCTTCACCTCCCTTGTTACTCTTGGGCTTCCCTCATGACTGTTCGACTTCTCTATGACCTTTTGACTCCCTACATGACTTTTCACATTACATGAATGATTCTTGGACTTCCACTTTACATTATATTTCTCCAATATTGAATTACATATTCCACAAATTGATGTGGCACATGAGAACTCATGACATGACACTGATGACATGGACTGCATGATGACATGGCAATGTCAAGCTATTCTTTGCTGCTGCTTGCTTTGTGTCTTCTAAAGATGGATCATGACCTTCTTCTTTGTCCTCGAAATGGCTTAGAGATGATGAGTCTTCAGTGCAACTAGATCTTCAACTGCTATCTCAATTTGATGTCCCTTTGCTTCCTCTTGATCGATCAACTTGTCTTTGCAGCTAATGAAGTGTCTTCTGACATGGTCTCCTTCTCCATCTCCTTCATCATCATCTTGTCATAATATGATAGAGTACCTGCATCTGCAAGTCACTCATGACAAGACAATATCAGTTCGATAAATCCCTAGTCTAAGATGTCGCATGATGATCCATTGACTGAGCCGGAATCGGGTAGCAGGATGAGGGAGAGGCTCAGTGACTATGCAATTGCACAGATTAGGCAGTTAGGGTCAGGCTTGAGCCTTGAGGCTGTGTAATGCACAGTTCAGGCTGGACTGAGGAAGTCAACTGCGCAATTCCATAGTTGAAGGAACCAGGAATAGGGATTGGGCACCTTTTTTGCTTACTGCGTAGTTCTGGAAGGCAGAGGAGGCCAAGTGATTGCATAACTGTGCAGGTTGGGAGCTCAAGGATGAGGCCTGAGCCTTGAGATTGCGTAATGCGCAATTCTGACTAGGAAGGAGAGAGAGATTGCGCAGTTTTGGAGGTAAGAGGCTGAGCTTGAGCACTGTGATTGCGCAATGCGCTAATTGTTGGACCAGCGAGATGAAGATAAGAAAAAGAGACTTTGAGCATGATCACACACTTAGATCACTTGACGACACGACAAGGAACACTCGGAACATATGAACAACATACCTTCCTCAATGCTACAACTTTGCGATGAATCCTACCAAGTGCAACACAAAAGATGCACTTTGCGACGAAAGTGGCGACACTTGTGCGACAATGCTTGAAACTTGTGAAATGAGTGCGAAACATATCTACATGATAAGAACAACTCATTATTACAAAAAGTGCCCCTTGAAACAAGCCAAAACTCCACTTTAAGTGATAAGCAACAGTTCCCTCGCCAAAAGATGACACTTGTGATATGAAAAGAAAAGTGCGAACGACACTTGCAATATGACAAGAAAAGTGAAAGCAACACATGCCAGAGTGAAGATAACATGAAAACGACACTAATTAGAGTGAGAGCAAGCAAAAGCGATAGTCAAAAGCATGAAAACGACACTTGCGAAAGCAAGGGTACGCATGAGCGACAATTTGCAAAACTCACCGAAATAGAAGTACAAACACAGCTAGAAGTGAGAAACTGTCAATATTAGTGTGCACTGACTGTCGACATGATTGAAAATAGCGCAAGCACTATCTTAATGGATGTGCTAGGCTTATTCGAGGTTGCGTGAAGGAATGAGCTCATGAATTCATTGCTGAATGAGCATGTGCGAGCAAGTAACTTCGACACTTACAATACAAAAGGGAGCTCAAAGGCTTAACAAAGCTAGAAGTGACTATGAAAAGGTCGATTGCAAGATCCACAATAGGTGCCAAATTCAAGTATAGGCAAAATTTTGCAGGGTGTTTGTCGCAGTGACAACATAACCTCATCAGGGCAACAAACCTTTTGGAATTTCATATCTTAGGGTTAGGTTTTTGGATGTTTAGGGTTTTATCATTGTTGTTTTATGTTAAAAAGGGTGGTTTGGCCTTATTGTAATACCTTTTGCGAATGCACGTAGCCACCATCTCTCTTTGGTCACAGATAGCTACCACCATCCTAGCCACTTTGTGTTCTACAATATTTTGTTATTTCTTTATTAATAAAAGCTGGGTTTCCACCAGATTATTGTAATATATGTTATATTTCTCTTTGTGTGTTCCATTTACTTTCCTACGTTTCATTTCATTCCTTGTGCACCTCGGATCAAGCACATTCAAAAGACATATTCGTTGAAGACACTGTTGAGCCATATTTGGCGGATGCAACCCTTCCAGAGGACGAGGAAAACATTTTGCAAGATCTCTAGGAGGAACCCAAAATTTCTCTCCATGCCTTATGCAATTTCTCAGTGCCATAAACATTGAAGTTGATTGGTTATTTTTAGCACCATGAAGTGATTATATTCATTGATAGTCCATAATTTTATTCTTAGGAGAGTGGCTGAGGAAACCCATTGTTATGTTCGTTCTATACCTAATTTTCAAATTATGAATGTCAATGGTGGTTTGATGAAATGTGGTGGCCGATGTGAAAATGTAAAACTTCAAATGGGTGAGTATCATCTGAAGACCTACATGTTTGCTAATTAAATGGGTGGTTGCAATTTGTTCTTGGGAAAGAATGGTTATGCACTTTGGGAGTTTTCACCATGGATTTCAAAGATTTATACATGAGCTTCACTATGGAAGAGCATAAAGATACACCCTCAAAAGGCTTACCTCTGGTTCCCCTAAATTATCACCTCTCGTCCCATGGAAAATTTATTGAAAAAGGTCACTCATGCATTATTGCACAGTTTGATGCCACGCAAGTAGTGCACACCACCCTATAGGGGATTAACTTTGATTTGCAGTTGGTCCTCTATAAACACCAATAGGTATTTGAAATTCCCTAGTGGTTGCCACCTCCAGGAGGGGAGCATGACCATGGTATTCCATTGATTCTCGATAGTCTACCACCTAATGTGCATCCTTATAGGAACTCGTTTACATGGAAGAATGAAAGCAAACGATAAGTTAAGAACAATTGGAGGTTGGATTCATACATCCTAGAATTAATGCCTACTTGTCAATGGTGGTCATGGTATTAAAGAAGGAAGGTAAGTGGCACATGTCCTAATTTTAGGTCTCTCAATAAGTTAACTATCGAAGTTAAATTTTTCATCTTGGTTATTAATGATCTCTTGGATGAACTTCATTGAGCTAAGTTTTCATCAAAATTTGCCTACATTCCAAGTTCCAACTACCACCAACTACCACCACATATGTGGATGAAAAGGGTAGATTGTCATGTGGCATATACTGGTTAGTCGAAAGGTCCACGTATTAACACCTTGGTTGGCCACATAGTGTACTAGGTTGTCATCCACCTTGTTTGTCTTGGGATCATTTTCTTCTTTAATATGTAGGTGAAGGGCTTCTCTTTATCCATGTGGACTACCAAAAGTGGGTAACCCCATAAGAGAAAAATTTTCTCCTTCCATGGTCAACCAATTAGCCAATAGCCATATATTTGCTTAGTATATGATGATATGCCACATTCCTCTTCCATTTGCACCGGTCAGACACCTCTCAACATCTAACATTTTTCTTGAGGGAAGGTGGGTTACCACCCAACATGTACTTTAACTATTTTGCCATCATGTGATTTTACTCAATGTTTTGGGCATTCTAACTTGGATAAAGGGGAGATCTACATGATTGATTGATCTTCACTATAAAGTTGTTCTCTCACCTTACCGAGGTGGTTAGTCTTTGACCCTATTCCAATGGGACCTCCTCTGAGGAGGGACACTACTTGGGAAACTTGGATTGAAGTAGCGTGCCCATGACCATTCCATACTTACCACTCTTCATCATTCCCATGATTTCATGTCCATTCTTTGGGGTTGTTATCATTGGTTCATTGGATTGGCACCATCATATCCTCATCCTTGAGTCAATGCTGGAAACTTTGCCTTGGAGGTTGATGCAGCTAAAAGAAAAAAAAAAGCATAAGATGGTCACAATAAAAGAAAAATAAAAGATAAAATGCAAATGATGGTTGGGACATTAATTAGCATGTGGGGAAAACCTTAGCATGAGCTCTATCCCCTTCATTAGCGATCATTCGATTCTTGGGCACTTGATTCTCTATCACATAATAAGGAACCCTTGCATGTCCCAACCTTCATGAGCGAGATCCGACTCATTGTTATGGGGTAAATCCTTGCTATATCATTAAAAGCAACCTTGGACACATGAACTATGTTCCTCTTCAAAGCATTATAAAAAATAAGTAAAAGGTGCACCAAAGGGGTGGAAAATGCAAACCGAGGAAAAGGGTAACTCATGCCTCCACAATTTCTCCATCCTTACATCTATACACTAAGGATGATAGACCTCCATCAACTGGCCCCATGACCATGGCACGTGTTAAACAATCAGAAAGGAAGAATATTTTCTTGTGTTGATAATTACTTGTGATATTCTTATGTCTCAGTAGCTTTTCTTCTGTTCTTCTTTTATCTTTGTTTCATCAAGCAATTACCAAAATAGAATATGAAGATCAGAGACACTAGATGTAGGCATACAACTAAGGGCTAAAACCCCTATAAAGGGGAAGTCCCAGTCATGAACTCTTCCTTCAGTAATTCAGATTGAGATGGACGATGACTCTAAACCAATAGACCTTCCTCCTCCACCAAGTTAGCCTTCCAAGATGATGTAGTAGTCACTTCTTACTTAGTAGTTTCAACCCGACAACAATCTAGCACTTCGATCTTCTAGGTGCAGAATTTCAACCCCCGACAGCAAAATTTCGGCCTCCCAGTAACTGCAGAAATTTCGGCCTCCTTGCAGTAGCTGCACAACTTCACACATGTGGGAAAAAGAGAGAGAATCTTGATTTTTGTGCTTGAGAGAGTCCTTGTCCTTTGCTATCCTTTTTCTTCTTATTCCTTGAAATTCGCACTTTTTGTTGCCCCAATAACTACATATAGAACTAGTTGTGAGTGAGTGACAAATGAGGTCGAATTGCTGCCTTTATATAGTGATTTTTGCTGCCTAGAAAACTTATTTTAATAGAAAATAAATTTCTTTCTTGACAAATAATGCCCAAGAAGGGTTCTTTACATTATGACATGGACAAGGACACTTGACACAAACCCTAAAAGCCTGCAATGGAGGCTTTGACCTAAAAATAATCGACCCAATCATGAAACCCATGCTTTAATAAGTCAATTTCAATAATAACAAAATTTTATTTTCCTTTATTTGACAAATACATTATATTGTGACTTAAATACATTTATGAAGACCGAACCTAGTTACATTCTTCAATACTCCCTCTTAACTAGGTAGGTATTCATAATTTCAACTATACAGAAGTACATGGAAGATCTCCAAAATGAACTACGAAGAGTTCTGGAACACTCATTGCCTTGGACTAGATACCTGACCAGGGTTATCTATTCGGGTGGGACTAAGATGGACTAAAGCTTTCAACCAGTCTAGGTACCTTCAGGTTACTTGCTAACCATCAACCTAGGGATCTAGGTGCGTATCCAAGGTCAAATCTCTTTGACCAACACCATCCTCCCTCTTCGGTATGAGGACATCAAACATACATAGGACGACCATATGTCCTCCCAAGCATCCGCCATTAGATCCTTCAACTCTCGTAATAAAATAGATATATCCATTTGTTTGAGCATGCGTCCCAAGTGTTCAACCTTCTTATGGAGATATTTACCTATACAAACACAAACCGCATTTGATAATAACCCGTTAAATATATAAACAAATAAACACAAACCTTTGTGGTTCTCAATCATCTTGATGCCACTTAGTTATTCATATTCAACACCAAGACATCCTCAATACATTGAAGATCTATTCATTCTATTACAAGATATCCATCATGACTATAATATGCCTTCCCAAGTTCCCTCTTATCTGGGGAGATGTAGTCATTTCTTCTAACCATGCTCCCTCTTAACTTAGGGAGATTAACAATTTTCTTCTTTTATAACATCGAAGAAGCTTCAACGTCATCAAGGTTATCTTAATCATCATTATCATTATAGTTTCCTTCACCATGCTCATTATTGCTTTTCCAAAATCTTTAGAGATTATGTACCTGCAAAACTTTAATAGAAAGAATAACCAAATACATGAGGTTAATCATGGAAACATTCAAACTTTGGACATTAGATACCTAAACCAAGTTATAAGAGACACATACTTCTAAACTTCAACTTTTGGCACGGTCTTTTTTTACAAACCCTAGAATACAACATAAAGCAACTTGATCAAGAAATTAATCTTATTCTATCTTGGGCCTTGTTATTATTATTTTCAGATTTTACTATGATCCATTACAAGCCCTAAATTCCATCTTAGAGACATAAATCAAATAATTCTATAATGCATCCAAGTGTTCAATAAATTTTCAAACTTTATATGTTAGACTCTAAATCATATTGGAGACAATCATATCCTAGAATATCAAATTTCTACTAGGGCTTTGTTATAAACCCTAGATTTTACAAACTATGAGCATTAACAATTATGTTAGCATATATACATATCTAGGATTTCATAATCATGCACAAGCATAATACACCAATATTTACTAGGTAAACTCAAGACACAAGCATCAATACATTAGGGTTAGATAACAATATTGATCAAACTAGGGTTTTGATCAAACATATGAATATGTACCTAGGGTTTCATTCCTAGGAACCTACTATGACTATTCAAAAGTTTAATCTTGTAAACACTAATTCACCAAACCCTAAAGTTCTAGGGTTTCATTTAAACAATAATAGAAAACCCTAAAGGACTAGGGTTTCTATAACAATACCAAAATCCTAAACATAAAATGAATAGTTTTTCTGGATTTTATCAACAATCCTAAGAGGATTAGGGTTTCATAATCAACATTGACACACCCTTAGGTTAGGGTTTTATAGAGAACCTTTTAGGGTTCCATAAGAATTATAATATAATGAAGGTAGATTTAATCTAATGATTAATTACCCTAAACAAGAATCTCTTACGATTGAAAACCCTAGACATAATGATGTTAGTAATGCAAAACAAATTTTAAAGAGAAAGAATAAACCTTTTTCATGAATAGAACCTTACAACAATGATTTAAGACCTACCTTGAGATGTTTTATAACAAAACTGGTAGGACTTCAATTCTTAAGGGGAAAGATTTCTTCCATGCTTCAAGCTTTATCCTTTGAGGTCTCCTCCATAGCCTTTATGTATTCTGCAAGCTTTTCCTACCAAGGAAAATCATGAAGAGCAAGTTATTAGTATACAATACAAACAAATTTAGATGTGAGAGAGAAACCAAATACAAAGGAGGAGACGAGGAATAAAATACTTATCATTTGGTAAAATGGTGAAGGCTCCCTCTTAATTCAATCTTTGAGGGATACCTACAATTTATCAAGGTTCAAAAGAACAATGTTCTAACAGGACATTTTAGATCTAAATTCTAGAAATCAAAACATGAAGGAAAATAATTCAAGAAGTAAAAGACTGAGAGGGGTATGTGAGAGAGAGGACTTAGTAGTACAAGTCCTTAATTTTTTATTCTTCGGTCTTTTTCTTCTTAGGAGAGTCTTCATCAGCAACATTTGCATGTTCCCTTTCTCTCTTCTTATTTCTTGGATTTTCTGGACAATGGCTTTTGTAATGGCCCATCTTGTGGCAATTGTAACACTCAACTTTGGATAGGTCCATTCTCTTCTTTGGTCCTTTGAAATTATTGAAAGTTCCCTTCTTCTTGTGATGGGAAGAATAAGCATTCGAGGTGTTTTCTTCATCCTCCTTCTTGTTGTTTATTATTGATATTCTTGCTTCTTCTTGGCTACATGCATTCCACATTTGTTCAAATGTTGGCATATCCTTCCAACTGTTGAGTCCTGATGCAAATGCACTCCAAGATTTAGGTAGTCCTAGAAGAGAAGTAATAACGAGCTCCTTTCCAGAGACAATTTCATCTATTGCTTGGAATTCATCTCTGATTCTATATATTCTTATAAAGTATGATGAAACAGTGTCATCATTTTTCATCTTAACAGTTCTTAGCTCATTTCGAAGACTTGTTATCTGACCAATGTTCTTGATTGTAAATAACTTGGAGAGAGCCTCTTACATTTCTTGTGCAGAATTTATGTTGGAAATGTATGGAATTAAGTTATCCTTAACTCCATCCACTATTAGATTCATAGCCACAATTTTAATTTCTCTAAACTTTGCCTTTTCTGCATCACTTGATTCTTTAGTAGGCTTTTTGACTCTTCCTAGAACAAGATCTAGAACTTTGTTTTTCTCGAGAATGAGGTCTATTCTCTTTTTCCAGGCCCTATAGTTGGAGGCCCCTTCTAATTTATTCTCTCCCTTCATTGAGTTCGTCATGGTTCCTGTAGATAGTAGACTTGCCTCTTTATATGATCCTTTTTCCTTGTTGACCCTTATTCAACTTCTTAAAACTCCTTATTCTTCTTATAATAGGTCTTCAGACTGCCTTTTTCTTCCTTCTTTACCTTAGCTCTGATACCATGTTAGAAAATCATAAAGGCAGAAAGATTTTCTTATATTGATAATTACTTGTGATATTCTTATGTTCTTATTAACTTTTCTTGTGTTCTTCTTTTATCTTTGTTTCATAAGCAATTACCAAAATATGTTGAGAATTTGGAGGGCTAGTGATTAATACAAAATTCTCTTCTTGATAATTACTTCTGATGTTACTTGAGTTACTTATGCCTTCTTATTAAATATTTCATCAAGTCAATTATCAAAAGACACGAGACACAAGAATTAGGATCCTAGAGCCAGGGAAAAACCTCTCCCTCTTGGAGAGGACAAATCCACGAGAAATTCTTCTTATAGATTTCAGATGACAAGTACCGTGATCGAGAATTAGACCGTTGACCCATGAATGCTTCCAAGACTTTACAACTGCTTCTTTGACTACTTCCAATACTGATCCTTTGTATTTGCACCGTCTTACACTGATCTGCTCCGACATTTAGAGAACTTGGTCTCTACTTCTATTTTCCTTGGCTTAGTCTTTGCTTATCAGGACATTGCTTCTTACTTCATATTCACTTGAAATATATATATTACTTTCCTTGGCTTAGTCTTTGCTTATCTTCGATTTACCTTCCTTTCATTTACTTACACTCTATGCAGATATACACCATATCAGACTCTAGTTGATTAACTTGGCAATTCATATCGCAATATCCGCACATCTTTTCAAACCTGATCTGTATACCGGATCCGCAATCTTATGTCTTAAATTCAGACTTCATTTCGCAATTTTCTTATCTGTAATATCAATCCTAAAGTCCGCAATTTGATTGCACTTGTTTAGACCGCATATCACTTCTCATAAATCCACATATCCACATTACTAGCTACATGAACCCAAAACATATCCAAAATTCTTTATATAACATATTGCAATATATATTGTAAGAATCACAGAAAATCCGCATGTCTTTCTTCAGGAAATCTGCATGTCTTTCTTTAGGAGTTCCGCACGTCTCTCTTCAGGAGATCCGCACTTCAATTCTTTAGGATATCTGCACTTATATAATTGAGAGACCTGCACTTTTATGTTACAGAGACCACCGAAAATTGTTACACAAATGAACTGTAGAGGTGTGTATATATAGTGCACGTGTCCAGTCTATTAGGCCGACCATACAGTGAGCTACAAGGCCGACTTCTCATGTGATAATAGGCTGACATGTAGCTGCATATGGGTTGACTTTAATCATCTATTTCTAGCGTTGAGTTAAGTCAGTTTCAAGCCATTCTTTCATGAATTCTTTTGCAAGGTCTTGGAGCATCTCTTTTGACTAGGTCCTTCATATATAATGACAGTTAATTACATTTTTTTTATCTAGAAGACAAAACCATAGATAGACATCAAGAAGAAGTTTATTTAGCCTATAATAAAATCTTGCTCATGAAACCCATGAAGCAAGTACAAAATACATTTTATTATCTTTGTCTTCTTCATTACATAATTACATAGTCAATATGAAGACCGACCTAGTTACACTTTTCAATGCTCCCTCTTAACTAGGGAGGTATTCATACGGGTACATGGTCACTTTCAAACTGAAGAATCTCATAAGAAGAATCGGATTGGTGATTGCATCATAGCAACCAGCATTGTCTTAGTGCAAGGCCTTGACTAACAACCCCATCTCTCAACGAAACAATGGGCTACAATGCTGGCAAGACACATGGCTAATATACACCATAGTCATTGTCTCTCCAAGGTACATACCCCACCTTGGTGTTCCTAGAGTATGACCTTCTTGGACTATTCTTCTCTTGGGTAGCCAGCCCTCAAAGAATATCGGTCCACGACTACTCTTATCTTGAATGCCCTATCTCATTCTCAAAGATTATCGAATGCCAGATGATTACCCAATCCTCCATCTGTCTTCCAGGTGAAGACCAAAATGACGTGTTTATCCATTCGCTTCACATGGCCTTCACTAAGACTTACGACTGTTAGTCCTGGTCTAGTGCATGACATATGTAATAGAGAATCACATACGTCACTCCCTCTCAACACATGAAGGACATACTTCAAGTTTCTTCGAAGCAAGAAACTTACCACCAGGCTCCCTCTCAACTAGGGTCTTGTAGCAGCAATCCAGCTACTCATGAAGAATTCCTCCCCTCGATGTCATGGATTTCGATATTGAGGAATCTTCAACTTTTGGCTTCATAGGGCACAAATCATCCATCACTTTCAATCACAAGTCATGTCCACTACCAGAAAGTGATTCATCAGTCTTTCTCATCTGGTACATCGTTATGCCATGCTGCTTTCCTTCGAATCATCTCCAAGGATCATACATCATTTCTCATGATTAGGAGCCCTGCACAAATTCATGCAGATAAACATTTACATATGAAATTTTAAAACAAAAGTTACCTCAGTGATGATCTTTCACCATGACATCTTCCTGTAGGCATCGACATCCTTTATTCAGATTGACACATCTCCTAATGATATGTTTTGTCAAGGGTCTTCTTCTTTACCGTACTGGCCGTAGCTCATATATCCTCCCAGGAGATCTCCTAGTCACATCTTCTTGGCTTCTGGATGATAACTGCCTCTTGACATGGTTGCATTTCATGATCTCTTCCTTTCTGCACATTCTTCATTCCCAGGAACTTACACATTTTCCAGTTCCTCGTTCATATACAACCACCTCATATTCCATGAGGATATATATGTTATGTTGATTTCATCTATTAGTGCACCAAGAGATCCTCCTTCATAGATCATACTTTTAAATATAGAAGTCTATTACCTGCAACCATGTGACATGACTTCACATCATCTAGTGTCAACATATAAATTTATACATACCTTATACCTCATACCTCAACATATGAGTCATCCTTCAACAATTTTACTAGAATGAAGAGCCTCATTCCCTTGACCTGCTTCATTCATATGTCATCACATCCCAGAATTATGTTTCCATGATGAACCTTGATCTTGATGACTTCTTTCCATTAGTGTTATTATTAGAGAGGTTTTCGAGGAGCTGTTTTACTTAGAACTCCTATCATGCTTTTATTAGGATGCTGCACTGCTTCTTATCATACAAACAACATAAATCACTTAAAGAAGAAGATGATCTCAATCATATTGGAGATCCCTCACTTAATTTTTCTTAGATTTCTTTGCATCAGGTTCTTCTCTCATTTATGAGATATGGGCTTCTTCCCTATTTCTCTTGTCCCTTTTAGATTTAGGACAATCACTTTTATAATGCCCACGTTCATCACATCCAAAGCATCGTGCTTTGTCCATAAAATTATGAGGACGGAACTTACTGAATCTTCCTTTCTTTCTCGACGTGGTTGCAAAGGCTTGATTCCCTTCACTTGATCCTGTAACACCTTCAACTTTCAATCTTGTTTCCTTTATTTTACATAGAGACCCTAAATTGTTGAATGGTGTGGCCTTCTTTCTTCCCGTAC
This sequence comes from Pinus albicaulis, assembly GCA_034641835.2. Lineage (NCBI taxonomy): Eukaryota > Viridiplantae > Streptophyta > Pinopsida > Pinales > Pinaceae > Pinus > Pinus albicaulis. Next base: position 947,131,728 of record CM076570.1, read on the forward strand.
AAACCTGAAGTGAAGTTTCCCCATTCTTCTAGCAGAGCATTCAGCACCACTGTAGTCATCTCAGTGTCAGGCATTACTTCTCCCAGTTCATGCAGATGATCTCAGAGAGTTTGCTTCTCTTGCAATACTCACAGAGAATGGCTCCACCAATTTCTCATATATTTCTTTTGATGATTCTAGATTTGGTACATCGGAGATGAGAGAGTCTTTCATGGATTCTATAAATATCCTTTGGGCTCTTATATCTCCCTTTATGTATTTGGCATCATTTCATTGTCGTTGTCTTCTATGCAAGAAAATTTGAAACCCTAACTAGTTTGATGCTTTATTTGCAAAGAAGACATTTTGATAGATTCACATGAAGTCATATGGATACTTACTTGAGTAGATGCTTTTCTTCTTCTATCAACTTTCTTGTTGAAGATGATGGCAAGAACTTCCTCTTAAACTGATTTCAAAGTCGGTGATCTTGGATCCTTGATGATCAAGGATTGCTTCAGAATAGATATGTCTTCAATAGTGTTGGGAGGTGATGAATGATTCGTCTTCTAACAATGTCAAGAATCTTTGATGTCAAAGATTGCCTCCTTGATGTGTGGATTCCTTGAATAAGGGTGAAAGTCTTCTTGAGATGGCTTGAGGATTTCCTTGCAAACTGATTTGACCTTACAATGTAGACTTTGACTTTTGCTTTGATGCTTTCTAGAAAACTGAATTTTGATCCTTGAGTGTCTCTTTGTCAAATAGCCCTTTGTCTTTAGCACCTTAGCTCTGATTCCATGTTGAGAATTTGGAGGACTAGTGATTAATACAAAATTCTCTTCTTGATAATTACTTGTGATGTTACTTGAGTTACTTATGTCTTCTTATTAAATATTTCATCAAGTCAATTATCACAAGACACGAGACATAAGAATTAGGATCCTAGAGCCAGGGCAAAACCTCTCCCTCTTGGAGAGGACAAACCCACGAGAAATTCTTCTGATAGATTTCAAATAACAAGTACTGTGACCGAAAATTAGACCCTTGACCCATGAATGCTTCCAAGACCTTACAACTGCTTCTTTGACTACTTCCAATACTGATCCTTTGTATTTTCACCGTCTTACATTGATCTGCTTCGACATTTAGAGAACTTGGTCTCTACTTCTATTTTCCTTGGCTTAGTCTTTGCTTATCAAGACATTGCTTCTTACTTCATATTCACTTGAAATATATATATTACTTTCTTATGAATGCTAAGAATTGGATTTACCTTCCTTTCATTTACTTACACTCTGTGCAGATATACACCATATCAGACTCTAGTTGATTAACTTGGCAGTTCATATCACAGTATCCGCACATTTCTTCAAACCTGATCTGTATACCGGATCCGCAATCTTATGTCTTAAATTCAGACTCGATTCCGCAATTTTCTTATCTGTAATATCAGTCCTGAAGTCCGCAATTTGATTGCATAAAGGTCAGGAGCTGCATGTCGGGTGAACTGTGGCTCTAGAGGCTCATAGATGGGAAAGACATGATCTTTGGATTCTGAGTCTTTTATGACTTCAGCTACAGTGATCTTTTCAGATCGCTCTTCAACTGGCTTTGACTCAGGTTTAGATTCTGACAGAGGCAACTGAGGAACTTCTCTGGGCATGAGATGAGGAAACCGAGAGATAGGAGGAATTGACTCGGGTTTAGGGATCTCATGTGGCACAACACCTTTTGCTTTGCCAGCAATGAATGACATAGGAATTGGCTTGCTGGGCTTCTTGACATTTAAATTCTCAAATTTTTCCGACAACTTATATTCAGACTGTCTAGTAGCCATAGATTGATCTATGACACTAGTTTCTATTTCATCAAACTTAACAGAAGAATGTTCTGTAATACTCCTAACTACCTGTAAGTCACACTGTACAGAATTCAAGACTCTATGTACATCATTGATTGAGACTTGGACAGAATCAACCGGCTCCTCATCAGTAAGTATTTAAACATTTTTCTCTGCACTGTGAGTGTTGTTTGTCCAGCTTTAACCCGCTCACTCACCTTCTCCGAACCTTCCTCACTACCCATTAAAGGAATTACTGAAGGCCGGACCGCAGGCTAGCATGTGCAGAGTTTGACCCTTCTCCTATCACAATACTTCTGAAAGGAGGGTAGGTAGTGGAAGTCTCAATTTTACTGCCATCTAATGCAGTCCATGAATGAGAGGAAGATGATGTAGTATCAGCCATCAGGACTACATCATTCTCCATTTGTTTCTTCCAAGAGTAGAAAGAAATCCACAAACCATTTTCTTCCATGTACTCCTTCCATTCAGCTGACATCTTCAACTTTTCTTTAGGAAGGCACTGCAAAACCTTCTGTACTGGATGTGTGAACAGATCCCAACTTATCATTTGTTTCATCCATTTGGTTTATCTCGGTATCCTGGAAACATCCATCCATCAATGTATAAAACTTCTGGATCTCAGGGATAGATGGCTTCTTCACTCCTTGGGGCAAATCTCTGAATCTGCATTCTGGAATAAGCTTATCAGCTTGCCCTACATAACCCAACCCATATTTTGGAGTACCTGGGAGTCTCACATTCATAAATATCTGAGTAAGCCTCGGATCTTCGTCTTCCAGGTGAGGTACTAAGTGCATCATCAATACATGGGGATGATCATCCTCATGTGGGAAAGCAATATCATAACACTTAGGATTCGGACAGGGATTTACAGATGTACTGGGAGGAGCTTGTCCCCGTTCGTTATAGAGCACGTGGAGAACAAGATACAAGACTTTGCGTACTGATGACCATTACATTGTGGACACTCAACATTAATCCTCAGCCGGAAATTAATTATCTGCGCAAACTCAAAAAGAGAAACATGACTAAAATTAAACAATTGAATCATGAACCCGTATCCGTACATTCGGGTGATATGTACCTAGGGATTTTTTACACTCGGCCTTCAATTTTTCTCATGATCTATGGTTGACCTTCTGGGAAAAGACAGAAGCAGAGGATTGGTCTTCGACTATGTTGTATACATTTTCTCGGATTTGCGAGGCTTTGGGTTTGGAATTGTCCTGTTCAGGAATTCTAGATCTTCTCCCACTTCGATGGCTCGGTGTATGACCCTTCACGCAGAACTGTGGGCGTGACCATTTTATTATTAGACTCCTCTACTGGGCATGGAGTACCCAGGTCAGATGTGTGGCGGAAACAGCCACGAAACTGGATTGCGATATTCCTCCTTTTCTTGTTCATATCAAATCCCATGGTTCGGATTTGAAGTTGAAGGATATCGGCCAATGTTTCATCAAAAACAGACACTGAGAAATTTGGGTAACAGTCAAACCAGACTGGCCCATTGGATAGTGGAGCTACTATCCCTCCGATTAATGAATCAGTGTATTTATTATGTGTTAAGTCACGGACTGTGGCTAACACATATGCATCAACCCCTTGATGAACCAGAGCATTTATGCCAACACGCAAACATCCCAAATGTAAAAATTCAGTTCCCAACTTTCTGGCTTCGGCTTGAAGTTCTTTGGGATTTAGGATAGGGATCAGCTGGGCTTGATCACTATTCTCCTGGATACTAGACACAGACTCTTTAATAGTTATTCTAGTGGCAGCTTTGAGATGCCAGACTCCTAAATCATTATAGACCTGAGAGGGTTTAATGTTGGGAAGGACCCAACGAGCTTGAGGCTCAACCTCTTCATACAAGTGATCTGACTCATTGATCACTCGACCACTACTAGACGCAAACATATCTCTGAGAGGATTTTGTTCTCCCCTCGCTTGTTCTTCTTCTCCTGCAAGCTCGAAGGACACAGACGAGACACAGAGGAATCCATTTCTATGATAAAGAAAGAAAGAAAGACTTTTCTTGGACATTCAAGATCTTCGAACTGTGCTACAGGCAAAACTTCAAACTTATTGGCTCCGATACCAATTTCTAGCAGAGGCTTATCAAAGCTTGCTTGCGGTCGTCAGCCAAACCGACTCGTCTTGTTGGCCCTCTCGAACACCGTTGTTATGAACCCAACTTGAACCAATACGAACCTACTTGGTTGCCCTCACACTCTAACGGCCTACCACACCGTCTTCTCCACGCTCACCCGCCTAGCGTAATCCGTAGCACTTCGCGAACTCCAGCGAACTTATGGCGAACTTTTATAGCAGTGCAAGTATTTTGACAGAACGATTTAAGCACACAGAATAATAATGCGGAAACTCAAGATGAAAGTCTTCTCTCTTTATTAGCAGAATGCTTCATAATCAGATTACAATGGAATCTCTGTATCAAAGGTTGACTGTATCGGCTTTTACTGGACTTTTGATCTTCACGAATGAAGGATCGACACTTCGCAGGCTTCCGGGTCGAGGCGTACCGTCTCGCAGCTTTAACAATACATAAATCTTGCACTACCACGAAGTGCTACTTTAGGTTCTCGCCCGTTACATGAACAGACGCGCAAAGCCGACTTCACTTCAAGGACTCGTGAGTAATGAACTCCGTGATGCGAGCAGAGACGTTTGGATAGCGTACGCAGAAAGGGGAGAAACTACTCGTACTCAAACACAACACAAGGACAAACAACCGAAAACAAACGATGATCACTACTGAACCTTACTTTCTCAGGAATGAGAGGGGACAACATCACCGCACGTTAGGATTATCGATATCATGCACAGGTAATCGTTTCTGCAATACCGAAAGGTGGACGTCCGCATCATGAGATTCGCGTTTGCGCGTACAAACCTTTAGCAAGTGGGTGGAATATACACCCAGATACCTTACAAAGGCCCACGAGGAATCAAACTTTAATAAATACACATTGGATACTTTTCTGACGTAGGAAAAGTCCAAGAGAAAAGCTACGTCACAATGAACCCGTGACTAGGTATCATATGTACATAGGGAAAACCTTTCATGGGTGGGGCTCCCGAGGACCACTTGTACTGGATTCAGCTGCAGGTTCATCCAGGATTCTGACACCCGGATATCTGAGATGATAGAACTCATCATCCCATGCCTTTGTGTAGATTCTTCTGACGATCATGGGCTTATTGAGCACTATCTGGTGTTTAATCTTCGTCATGACTAGCCACTGATGATGCATTTGCATGTGCATTTTTAATATGGGATTTCCTAACATATTATGTTCCAGACTGGCAAGCTCTCCAATAGTTTTACAAGGATAATGAAAACACTCGTCAGCTGGTCCTGCAAGACAATCATCACAAAAATGTCTATGATATGTTTGATAACAGTCATGATCCATGCTATAAGGACTAACCCCATAATGCCACCACCAATTTGTTAGCCATGGAATTTGTGATTCTCTCTCATTTATCCATGTCGGGGCAAATTTAAGCTTTGTGTAGTGAGTCTCTTCTGGTCCATCTTTGTTAAGGAGATCCCACCACAGTCTTTCATAACTTGCAAAATTGTAAACAGTGTCAGGAAAAATAGGCTTTGGGTCGTCATGCGGCCATGAAATGAATTTGCCATGGGTATATGTGCCGATTTTTCTGACTCTGTTTATTACATAGGATTTGTAATATTCTTTCGATCCGTCAACGCCAGCCGCATTTATCGATGATGATGTATCCTGAAAATCTTTCCGAGAGGATTCTACGGGAGGCGGCCCATGCCGTGTGAATACATCATCTTCATGTATCCACCGTTACCTTTGGGCACACCTTTTCGGCCGGGACCAAGTGCCTAACCGTGTGGATTTTGCAAGTTACCATCTAGCACTTGGGCATTTCTTGAGATCCAAGTTGGCTCATTAGCAATGTGCTGTGGCTCATCATCTCGCTATCCGAGCTCTTCTCTTATAGGCCCTCGATTCCACCCGCCGTAATGACAAACATACCTTCGAACTTGTTTCATTGTCATTCCTTGTTCTTGGTGTCGAGATATTTCGCTAAAAAGTCTGGAATGCAATTATCAGAACCTCTAATATGCTCAACTTCAAAACTAAAATATGCAAAAAGGGTTTGCCATCTTGCAAACTTTGCATCTTTAGGGTTCTTAATTTCTTTTGTCAAAACTTTGTCCAGAGCTTTTGCATCAGTCCTGAGCAGAAAATACTTATTCGCCAAATGAACAGAAAACTTACTCAAACAATACCAGGCTGCTTTTACCTCTTTCTCAATAGGAGCATAATTTGCCTCGGCTTTGCTCCAGACTCCAGAGGCGAATAGAACAACCTATTCTTTTTCTTTCGGGTCTTCTTTCTTTGGCTTTTGCTTAAGCACACCTCCCCAACCAACATTGCTGGCATCTGTTTCAACAATTTTATAAGCATTATCATCAGCAACATGTAGAATGGGCAAAAATCTTACCTTGGATTTTATTTCCCTGACTACTTGGGTGTGCTTGTCAGTCCAAGGCTTAGGGTTCTTTCTGAGTCTCTGATTCAACAGAGATCTGTCAATGGCACAATTTGGATATAAATTGCTCACATAATTGAGGCACCCTAAAAACCTCTGCAACTGGGTTTTGTCAAGAATAACATCAGGGAACTTATCTGCAAATTCCAGTGCATGATGCTGCAGAGCAATCTGGCCATTTTCAATCTCATGTCCTAAGAACTTAATTTTTGTTCTGCATAACTCCATCTTCTTTTTACTTAGGACAAGACCATTCCTTTTGACCAATTTCATAAATATTTTCAAATGTCTGAAATGGTCACTTAAATTCTTAGAAAATATTAGCAGATCATCAATGTATGCAAGCAACCACTCTGCATAGGGCTTGGAGATAGAATCAATTACCTTCTGGAATTTTGATGGGGCATGCTTAAGACCAAAAGGCATAACATTCCATTCATAATGACCGTGAGGGACACTGAATGCTGTCTTCCATCTGTCACCTTCTGCAATGGCGACCTGCCAGAAACCGGACTTCAGATCAAACTTCGAGAACACCTTGGCTCCTGATATCCTTCTTATCAAATCTCCTTTGTGAGGGATTGGATAAGTATCATCTACTAACACATTGTTCAGAGGCTTATAATTTATCACTAAACGCGGAACTCCTCTGACTTGCTCACTTCTCTTGTTTACATAGAATCCATAGCAGTTCCATGGGCTACTGGATTCTCTGATTAGCTTCTTTTGTAGAAGCTGTTCGATCTCATTCTGACAGTGCTGTCTGTCATGGACAGACATAGAGATGGCCCTTGACCTACAAGGCCTGCCAGTATATCCTTCCTTGTAGGGTAGATCAATGCTGTGCTGCTTTCTATGCCAGAAGGCATTCGGCTCTTCAGAGCAGCACTGATCTTCAAATTCTTTCTGGATTTCAGAAATATTTTTTTGAATCTCTGGAGAGCTTAACTGTTCTTTGACTCTAATAGTCTCCTTGTGATCTTTAAGCTCAACCAGGATTTTCTCAACAGTTTGAAGCTTTTTCTCTTTTTCTTGCATTATTTGCACCATGGGTGAAATTCTATTTCTGGAGACATAAGGAAGTTCAAATCTTTGACCAGAAACAATAATGAAGATTCCTGCAGAGTTATCAGGAAATCTAAAGTGCGATCCATGGGGCTCAATCGTCGTAAGAAACACATTTCCCCCAAATTTGTCCGCAAATGTGATGTCTCTGAGACTCCAGTTAGTGAAAGCTTGACACATTTAGATTCAAAGCAAAATGCTGGCTTTTGACACTAAACTCTGTTAATTGCGCAGATTCCAATCCCCACTCTTTTTCTACCGTAGTCCAACATTCAGAAGGATTATATGCTTTATATGAGGTTAAGATCTCAACCCGTAACTATTAAAGTAACAACCTCATAAACTTTACCAGCAACACAGAGTTTTACCTTGATGTGATGTTGCTGATACTAGACTGCGAGGACTTGCATATCCCCGATCTCACTGAAGCCTGATGAAACAAAGGTGCCTGATGCGGTTTGGACTTCAGTGCGTGGCTGAGTGTGCAGTGTGTAGTTAGTCTGCTTCTTGGACAAAACATTTGAAGGAGAAGCAGGCTGATTGTTCTGTGATTTCAGAACATTGAGCTCATTCTTTATACTGCGCACTTCATTTTTCAATTCTTGTATCTCCTTATTCACCTCCCCCAAAGTGAGGCCACGAGCTTTGTTATGCTGCTGGAGATACGATTTGGTGTTACGCTCGTAAGAAGCTTCGACAAAATTAGGCTTCTTAGAGGAACTGGAAGATTTGGAAGAACTGGAAGAACCAGGAAGATTCTTCATGTAAGTATCAAGGAGAGCTTGTTTTAAGTCTCCTTCATCCATGGCACGAATTTGGGCAAAAACTTTGAGATCATCATCGGTTTGAGCCATGAGGACATGAGGTGGATCTTCCACAGCAGAAGAATAAGAATCAGAATCAGACTCAGAAGAAGAATCACATTTACAGGCTTCTGGGTCTGAGCAATGACAATACATGTTGACCTGTTCATCAGAAGAGGAAGATGAACAGTCATCTAAGGAGGAATCATCAGAAGAGGGGGGCATGGCATGCTGCATGATAGAGAGACGACGGCCTGGATATGATGGACAGTCAGAAATCCTATGTGAGGTAGACTTACAATAGGCACAGGCGTCGGGATCTTGCTTGACAGTGGCTTGGGAGGAAGAAGGCTGTTTTTTTTTTGCATACTTACTAGACTTCTTACCCAGAACTCTTTTTGACTCTAAAGCAGTAGGACACATATTGGATGTATGTCCTTTCTGACCACATAACCAGCACTCAACTTCTTTCATTCTGGCCAGCTTTGCATCTTTAGGCCGGATATCATGTGGCTGGTAATAATGAGTGTTAGGCCTCCATCTGGATTGCCGTTTTGGGGCCTTTGGTCTTCTGAACTCTTTTGGTCTGCGAATTTCTCGTTTCTTTGCAGAGCTCAGTCTGTAAGTAGACTTACTTTTCTTGTAAGCCTTCTTTTCTTGTCTCTTGTGCTTTCTCCGGTGCACAAGGGGATCATCCACTGTTATGCCATATTTACTGCAAAATGATTTTGTACCAGGAAGTCTGTTGAGTTTATCAATGGACTTCTGCATCTTAGACCTGGTACATAAAGAAATAAAAACTTTTGTTACAATACCATAGAAATCTCCCCAAACATAAGTTTCTAATGGTAAGGGGAAAACATCTTCCATTCTCAAAATGTCTACCAGCTTGGATGGTAGAGATGCTATGTACACTTGCTTCCATAAGATATTCTTGGGGTCTTTTACCCAGAATATTCTCTGCATCCAATCTCTATGGAAGTCCTCATATTGATTGATATTGTTGCATTTCAAATTCATCAATATTATTTCATTCTTATCAGCCGCAACATATTCCAATCCACAAAAATGCTCTTGAATTAGTGTTGTGAGAGCACCAATCATGTTAATCTGTGGTGTGCCATCAGGGTTAAACATGATGTCACCCTGTTCATCTTTTAAAACTTCCTTCTCCATTTTGTCAATCAACGCTGGAGAGGACTCAAGTTCCCACCACCTTGCCAATGTGCCAGTAAAACATTGCATGATAGTTTTACAGGCTTCAATCTCACTCTTTCCATATGCACACATCAACTTGTATTCAACAATCATCTGATCTAGTATCTGCCGGATCTGGTGTGCAGACATATTATCTATGTTCCACTCCTTATGACTCCCGTCATGAAATGTTTCCCTTGGGGGAATCTTGCCTGCTCCATATAGTTCAGGGGCTGCATGTCGGGTGAACTGTGGCTCTAGTGGCTCATAGATGGGAAAGACATGGTCTTTTGACTCTGAGTCTTTTATGACTTCTCCTATAGTGATCTTTTCAGATCGCTCTTCAACTGACTTTGACTCAGGTTTAGATTCTGACAGAGGCAACTGAGGAACTTCTCTGGGCATGAGATGAGGAAACCGAGAGACAGGAGGAACTGACTCGGGTTTAGGGATCTCATGTGGAACAACACTCTTTGCTTTACCAGCAATAAAAGACATTGGAATTGGCTTGCTGGGTTTCTTTATAGACATATTTTAAAATTTTTCTGACAACTTATATACAGACTGTCGAGTGTCCATAGATTGATCTATGACACTAGATTCTATCTCATCAAATTTGACTGAAGAATATTCTGTAATACTCCTAACTACTTGTAAATCACACTGTACAGAATTCAAAACTCTATGTACATCATTGACTGAGACTTGGACAGAATCAATCTGGTCTTTGACCAGGGCAGTTTTGGCAACATTTTTCTCCAGACCTGTGAGTGCAGTGTTTGTCCAGTTTAACTGCTCACTCACCTTCTGAACTCTTCCTTCACTACCTATTAAAGAATTATCATGCTGGACCAGAGGGCTAGCATGTGCAGAGTTAGATCCTTCTCCTATCACAATACTTCTGAAAGGAGGGTAGGTAGTGGAAGTCTCAATTTTACTGCCATCCAATGCAGTCCAAGAATGAGAGGAAGATGTTGTAGTATCAGCCATTAATACAACATCATTCTCCATTTTATTCTTCCAAGAGTAGAAAGAAATCCACACACCATTTTCTTCCATGTAATCCTTCCACTCAGCTGACATCTTCAACTTCTCTTCTTTAGGGAAGGCAGCTGCAAAACCTTCAGCTTCTGGATGTGTGAATAGATCCCAATTTATCATTTGTTTCATCCATTGTGCTGGGATCTCGTGTCTGAAACATCCATCCATCAATGTATAAAACTTCTGGATCTCAGGGATAGATGGTTTCTTCACTCCTGGGGGCAGATCTTTGAATCTGCATTCTAGAAATAACTTATCAACTTGTTCAACATAACCCAACCCATATTTTGGTGTACCTGGGAGTCTTACATTCATGAAGATCTGAGTGAGTCGCGGATCTTCATCTTCCAAGTGTGGAACTAAGTGCATCATCATGACATGTGGATGGCCATCCTCATGGGGAAAAGGAATGTCAGAACATTTGGGGTTCGGACATGGATTGACTGATGTGCTGGGAGGACACTGAATGCTGTCTTCCATCTGTCACCCTCTGCAATGGCGACCTGCCAGAAACCAGACTTTAAATCAAACTTCGAGAACACCTTGGCTCCTGAAATTCTTCTTATCAAATCTCCTTTGTGAGGGATTGGATAAGTGTCATCTGCTAACACATTGTTCAGAGGCTTATAATTTATCACTAGGCATGGAACTCCTCTGACTTGCTCACTTCTTTTGTTCACATCGAATCCATAGCAGTTCCATGGGCTACTGGATTCTCTGATCAACTTCTTCTGTAGAAGTTGTTCAATCTCCTTCTGACAGTGCTGTCTGTCATGGACAGACATAGGGATGGCTCTTGACTTACAAGGCCTGCCAGTGTATTCCTCCTTGTAGGGCAACTCTATGTTGTGCTGCTTTCTATGCCAAAAGGCATTCGGCTCTTCAGAGCAGCACTGATCTTCAAATTCTTTCTGGATTTCAGCAATATTTTTCTGAATCTCTGGTGAACTTAACTGCTCTTCGACTCTGATAGTCTCTTTGTGATCTTTAAGTTCAACCAGGCTTTTCTCAACTGTTTGAAGTTTCTTCTCTTTAGCCTGCATTATCTGCACCATGGGTGAAATCCTATTTCTGGAAACATAAGGAAGTTCAAATCTTTGACCAGAACCAGTAATAAAGATTCCTGCAGAGTTATCAGGAAATCGAAAAGATCCATGGGGCTCAACTGCTGCAAGAAACACATTTCCCAAAATACAATCTACAGGGATATCTGAGACTGCTAGGGAAAGCTTGACACATTTAGATTCAAAGCAAACAGTGGCTTTTGACACTTCAAACTTCAATTGCTTAGATCCTAATCCCTGGACTTCCTTTTCAGCTGTAGTCCAATATCTAGAAGGGATTATATGCTTTGATATGAGGTTAAGATCTGAACCAGAATCTATTAAAGCAATAACCTCATAAACTTTACCAGCAACACAGAGTTTTACCTTGATGTGATGTTGCTGATACTGGACTGCGAGGACTTGCATATCCCCGATCTCACTGAAGCCTGATGAAACAAAGGTGCCTGATGCAGTTTGGACTTCAGTGCGTGGCTGAGCGTGCAGTGTGTAGTTAGTCTGCTGCTTGGACAAAACATTTGAAGGAGAAGCAGGCTGGTTGTTCTGTGATTTCAGAACATTGAGCTCATTCTTTATACTGCGCACTTCATTTTTCAATTCTTGTATCTCCTTATCGCTTCTCATAAATCCATATATCCACATTACTAGCTACATGAACCCAAAACATATCCACAATTCTTTATATAACATATTGCAATATATACTGTAAGAATCACAGAAAATCCGCATTTCTTTCTTTAGAAAATCAGCATGTCTTTATTCAGGAGTTTCGCACGTCTTTCTTCAGGAGATCCGCACTTCAATTCTTTAGGATATCAACACTTATATAACTGAGAGAGCCCGCACTTTTATGTTACAGAGACCACCAAAAATTGTTACTCAAATGAACTGCAGAGGTGTGTATATATAGTGCATGTGTCCAGTCTATTAGGCCGACCATATAGTGAGCTTGAAGGCGGACTTCTCATGTGATAATAGGCTGACGTGTAGCTGCATCTGGGTTGACTTTCATCCTCTATTTCCAGCGTTGAGTTAAGTCAATTTCAAGCCATTCTTTCATGAATTCTTTTGCAAGGGCTTGGAGCATCTCTTTTGACTAGGTCCTTCATATATAAATGACACTTAATTACATTTTTTTTTATCTAGAAGACAAAACCCTAGATAGACATCAAGAAGTCTATTTAACCTATAATAAAGTCTTGCTCATGAAACCCATGAAGCAATTACAAAATAGAATTTATTATCTTTTTCTTCTTCATTACGTAATTACATAGTCAATATGAAGACTGACCTAGTTACACTTTTCAACAAAATAGACTATGAAGATAAGGGACCCTAGATGTAGGCGGACAATCAGGGCTAAAACCCCTATATAGGGGAAAACCCAGTCAAGAACTCTTCCTTCAATAATTCAGATTGAGATGGACCAAGACTCTAGACCAATAAAACTTCCTCCTCTACCAACTCAACCTTCCTAGGTGATGTAGTAGTCACTTCTTACTTAGTAGCTTCAACCTGGCAACAATCCAACACTTCGATCTTCTAGATGCAGAATTTCGACCCCCAACAACAGAATTTCGATCTCCTTGCAGCAGCTTCACGTCTTCACATGTGTGGGAAAAAGAGAGAGAATCTTGACTTTTGTGCTTCAGAGAGTCCTCCTTGTCCTTCACTATCCTTTTTATCCTTATTCCTTGAAATTCACACTTTTTGTTGCCCCAATAATTGAAGATCGAACTAGTTGTGAGTGAGTGACAAATGAGGCTGAATTGTTGCCTTTATATAGTGATTATGCTGTCGAGATTTAGGTCAACTTGTCTAGTTTGAGACTGACTTGGTGGAGGAGGCCTAAAAGACTTATATTGATAGAAAATAAATTTCTTTCTTGACAAATAATTACCAAGAAGGGTTCTTTACATTATGACATGAACAAGGACACTTGTCACAAACCCTAGAAGCCTGCAATGGATGCTTTGACCTAAATATAATTGACCCAAGCATGAAACCCATGCTTTAATAAGTCAATTTCAATAATAATAAAATTTCATATTCTTTTATTTGACAAATAAATTATATTGTGACTTAAATACATTTATGAAGACCGAATTTAGTTACATTATTCAACAACAGGTAGCCATGAATCATTTCCCCTTCATTGCCACCATTGTCATGAACACCTAGAATTGAAGTGTCAACATTGGACATGTCAGTTACCCTCCGGGGTTGGAAGCACCTAATAGGGCTGACCATCTACCCACCCCTAACAAGGTAGGGAACTATTTTACGAGACTTGGTCTAGATAGATATTTGGAAGTGATCCCAATTTGAAGTCCTATTATGCCCTTAAAAATTAAGTATGGTCAACTATGATGCATATATGGTCATTGTCTCTAATGATTGGTAACTTTCACTTCAGTTTGAGATGGTTTTTCCAAGTGGTCCTTCACATAGCAATAAAGGAATTTAGGGCACACACTCCATGCCTTCACTACACATGATGCTCAGGTCGTACTACACTTCTAGAGAGTAGTGAGATCTTGCAGATGCAATGTTTCCTCTCTATACTAGAGCATTCGACACTTTGATGATTCTAGTAGTTTATTGACACCTCAAAGCACCCCTAGATGCTGAAACATTGAGCTCAATTCGCTCGCTGTTGGAGATTCTTGATGATGTACCTAGTGGACCTAGCATGCTCCCATACTAGCCTTGACATTGTTTGATGGGAATGGATTGATCTGGAGTCCAAATGGTGTTGGTCATCCCCAAGATGTAACTATTGCTCCCCCCCTTTGTACTATCTCGAGTTGCAAGAGGTGTTACCTGTTGACTTAACTCGACCTCCAAGGTTTGTCATGAAGATGGGATTACAAAATTCCTCCTTTTTCAAAGTGCGTAGAATCAATTTAGGATAACACCATCACGTTGAGTTCGTCGAGAACTTTTCAACGATATAAATTTTATCTCAATCCGACTCTTGAATTGAAAGTTATGCACATTTGAAGTTAAACCAATCCTAGAGAGTCACATTAGTGTGGAGTTGTCACGTGGCTCCTTCTTGACCCCATGGCACTGCCACGTTATCCTGATGCGGGGTTCCCTTGTGTGGTAGGTGCCCTTGCGTGGGGTTCCACTATGATGTTCCACCCCAAAACTGGAGTGGTTTTGTGATGATGGTTTCCCATTTGAGCCCCCCACTTTAACTCACGATAGACCACGAGGCCCCAGGGCATATGAGGGCCATTGATCGGGCCCCCTTAGTACAATCGTGCTGCCAAAATTTAGCGCCCTTTTAACGTGGGACCCACAATGGGAATCCCCATGTTGGAACCACCTCGCCCCCATTAACTCATAATGGACTAGAGGGGCCCCGAAATGAACAAAGGTCGTCTATTTGGCCACCTTACAATCACGTTGTCCTGAGTAGCTCACTCGTTACACAGGCCAAAAGATCGATCCAATGAGTGGTGGACAGTCCCGTTAGTTGACAACCTTGACAAACGAGAATGTTTCATAGTAATTGTCAGTCCATCTATCACCATCAGTCCACTATTACTGCCATTAGGGAATACTCAAGGGTTAAATATTGTCGATGAGCAATAGGCAGTCCCGTTAATTGATGGGTTCGACAAACAAACCTTTTCACAGCAGTTGTTGCCACTGCTCCATTGCCACCGCCCATTGTCAGACATTGGGTTCAACGCTTGTGTGTTTTGCGACATGGACTAACCGCCTCTCGTGGATCATAACCTTGGCGATTGTAGCGGAGAATAACGCCTGCGGGTTTTGGTCTAACGACAATAGTGATTCCAACAAGTGGTATCAGAGCCACAGGGCTCAAGTTTGAAACTCACCTAACTCGCGTTGGGGGCGAGATTGTTGGACATTGGGTTCAATGCTCCCCGTGTGTTTTGCAACATGGACTAACCGCCTCTCGTGGATCCTAACTCTAGCGATTGTAGCAGAGACTAACGCCTGCGGGTTTTGGTCTAACGACAATCGTGATTCTAACACCCATTCAATGTTATATCGCATAGGTGCTACGACAACGAGGTATTGACAAGGTTTTGCCTCGACATTAATATGTTTCCACACCAACTCACCACTGCCATGTGGCATCTACATGGTAGTGCCACAATACATTGGCACGTGGGCCACACAAGTACCACTTCATGTTTTACAATGATCTTACGTTATATCTAGTCATCAACTCTTGTTGAAGGCTAACATACTTGAATCATTGGAATCTCAAATATGAGTGCTAATAATAGAAGGATAGTCTAGCCAGGAAACATATTTGGCCTCGAGAAGTTTGGTAGCTTCGAATTCGCGAGAAACCCAAACTTTGGAAAAAATTGATTAAACAAAAATTTGTCAAAGGGCACCATACCTTAGCTCCATAGGAATTAAGACCCCAATTATGACCATGATCACATGGTGGATTAGGATTAAGCCCTGGTGCCAAGGACCAAGGATGCATTTGAGGAAGTTTACAAGGATTCCTTAAAACCAAGGAATCATCCCAAAATCACCAAATTCCTAAGAATGATTGTCTCAACCTGAGCATAGGTTCTTAGGGGTATTATGCCATATTAAAACAATGAATCTCAGGATATTATAGCTGATTGTAATACTTAGTTACAACAACATATAAGTGTGTAAACCTATAAATATTAATTTTTAGTGTAGAGAGAACAATAAACATCAACAATGCAATGGAACAATAAAGGAGCAACAAAAGAAAAACATACACAAGAGAGACACCAGGATTTAAGTCAAAGACCAGGGCAAAATCCCACAAGGGGAAAACCCAACCATGTTCTTCTTCTATTAGATATTCATCAATTGCTCAGCTGAGATACAAAGTACAATAAGAATGAGATACATTAGGCCTCGTAGGGCCAACCCAATTTAGTACACAACTTCGTTTGTGAATTGAATGAAACAAGTCCAAGAGAGTTGTTGACATGTCACTATCATATACAATATCATATCTGTCATAGAGACACTGCCACATCTATCATCCATCATGTTATTACTGTCATCAAGAGTATGTTACCATCAAGGTCACTACCATGTCAATCATCAAATGCCATGCACATCATTGTCACATATCAAGAGAGTGTCAATTGTCAACTATCATCAACAACACTATCAACAAGTGTATGATATTACTGTCATCATATACCATCATCACGACCCTTTTAAATGTCCATATACCATTGTCATACTCAGTTCATTAAGATCATTGTTATATATAGGGTTACTGTAATGCGGGTTATTGTAGTATGTATGGTATATATAGGTCTCTTCCATATAATAGGGTGACTGCCAATAAGAATATATTATCGACGTTATCAATCAAAGTCATTGTTACATAACCCTTCCATGGCTCTGTCATCTGTCATTATCATAGTCATATTGACATCACATATTACTACCAACATACATTACTATCAAAGGTATCTCTATCTAACGTATTTCTGTTGTGAGTCACTGACATAGATATAGACCTAAGTCACCTGATACGAGGATACGGGATACGGGGATACGGGGATTCGATGAATCGGATTCAGGTACAGTGACCCTCGAAACAGGATACTTCTGGGATATGATACGTTATATATTATTTTATTAAAAATATATATATATATATTAAAAATTAGATTTTTTTGCACAAATTCATACAAAATTCATTGATTCAAACCAGGGTTGCGGGGAAGCTTCCACCCCCCTCGTTCCCGCTCCCAAAACGCGCTCCGTGCGGGAGCGTTCGGAAACGCGCTCCCGAAAATGCTTCCTGAGGGGAGCATTTTCGGGAGCGTGTTTCCGAAAACGCTTCCTGAGGGGAGCGTTTTCGGGAGCGCGTTTCCGAACCTGTTAAAACGCTCCCTGCCTTTTCGGGAGCGCGTTTCCGAACCTGTTAAAACGCTCCCTGCCTTTTCGGGAGCGTTTCCGGAAATGCTCGGGAGCGAACGCTCCCTGAGCGCTTTCGGCGTTTAAAAAACGATTCGGGAGCATTTTTTAAATGCTGGAAGCGGTCGGGGAGCGTTCGCTCCCGAACGCTCCCCGGAACAAAAAACGCTTCCTGCCGGGCGGAATTTTTTTTTAATGAAAAAAACGATTTGTTTAATAGGGGGGGGGGGTTTCATTTAGCTACTCTTTCCCTACGCGGACCCACACACGGCCAGAAATGGGTTTTAGGGCTAATGTGGAGGTAAGGGAAGCATTGACATTTCATGGTAATGTTAAATTCTTAAAGTAAAAGTGACACATTACCATGAAATGACTCAGGATGTTTAAGAGTGGTTTCAACCTCATTGGATTTCATATGGAGAAACTAGAATTTTAGGTTTCACTCAAAATTCAGTAGACTTAATGGTTTTCAGGGTTTCATGGTTTGGGAATTTGCAATGTTTCCAATTGATTCTATCATGTGTAAGGGTACGATATTGGCATTTGATCAAGAGCATGAAGTCCTTTAAAAACCTTGATGTACCCTTCAATCAAAGGAAAACAACTGGTTAGGCATGCTAATCTTTTTCTACCGCATTTTAAGGTTGAGGAGATGAACCCTTCACTCAAACCAAAATCATTGGTTAGGGATGTTAAACTTTTTCAATTTATATCATGTTATAAGTTGAGCAATCCAAGTCTGAAGACTTTGAGCTAGATGATGTTTATGTATCTCTTGTTGATGATCCCATTTCTAGTAGCGATGAATCAATGATGAGTTTCATGAGAGACCATGTTGCTCAGTGACTTGTAGTTTTGATGTCTATTTTTGCTACTACTACTACTACTACTAAAGTTGTAGAGGAGTTTTAGGAGTCCTCAAACTTTGAGCCATATTATTTATGTAGCTCATGTTGATGATCCCTTGTCTAATAGTGGTGATGATTTTGATCATGATGAGGAGTGATCATGTTGTTGATCACTAATATGTGGTCTTGTATTAGGCCAATGGCCTCATAGCTTGTAACATTGTTTTTGGACTTTATGGGCCATTTGGAGCCTCATTGCTTATGTATTTTTCGATGATATGTATTGCACTCAGTGCCATTTTGATATATTCACCTTTGCATGGTATATAAATGAGCAAACTTTGTATATTTTGTCTCTATTGGCTTGGAATCATGGTTGCAAATCTTAAAAATAGTTTTTTTTATTAAAAAATAATTATTTAATGTATTTTTTTTAAAACCGGTTCATTGAGATCTGACCGCTCCTGATTAGACCGGTTCCGGTTAGAAACCCGGTTCATTAGGTCCACCGGTATGGTCACCGGTTCTAGTTTTAATAACTATGCTCACACAGATCCAGAGGTACAAGAGGGGTACATGAAGGCATTGGACAAGTTGGTACCTGACAGGGAGGAGTGTGCTAGATTGCGCCTTGAATTAGGCAAATACTTTAGTTGCACTGCTAACTTTGGTTCTTTCCATGCAATGGAAGACAGGGACAGATTTGATGCTCTCACATGGTGGGAAGCATATGGCGGCATGGGAATTTTGCCAAAGTTGGCTAAAAAATTTCTCTCACAGGTTGTGAACACTTCTTCTGCAGAGAGGTGTTGGAGCACCTACAGCTTCATACACAATGTGAGAAGAAACAGGCTGAATGAAAACCGAGCTGAAAGCTTGGTTTATGTGCATTACAACTTGAGGTTGTTGAGCCATTATTGTGATCGGGCAAATGAGGATCAATCATACAGAGTCTGGGACAACAACCCAGAGGATGATAATTTGGAGGACGACACGGTACATATGGAAGAATTGGAAGCATAACTTTTTAGGGATGATGATGAAGCATCAGCAGCACCGCCACACACAGGGCCAGTCCCACCATCTACTGGTAGCAGTGCGGGTGCCAGTGCCAATTCTCGATATCACACTATTGTTCCTTTGCAGATCCAGCCTCCACCTTCTAGTCATGGTCGTGGTACTCCTGAGAGTACTAGAAGACCACCATTTCCTCGTGGCTCGCACAAATTAGACATTTCTCGTGGGCGTGGCAAGGGGCCAGCCAGTAGATAAAATAGATTTGTTGTTTACTAGTCTTTTCTATTTTTTGTTGACAGTTGAACAGTTGAAACTTGACTCTTTCATATATTTAATGACAATTTAAGTTTGAAGTTTGAATTTGAAAGGTGAAACTTTGAAGTTGGCATTTATAAGTTTACAAGTCATTATGAATTATGAATATGATGCTTCATGAAAGTTATATGGTGATCAATGAATCAATGATGATAAATTTTATATAATATCAATGATGATAAATGCTATATATTGAATTTTGAAATCAATGAATCAATGATGATAAATGATATATATCAATGATGATAAATGTTATATATTGAAATTTGAAATCAATGAATCAATGACGATAAATGTTATATATCAATGATGATAAATGTATATTGAATTTTGAAATCAATGAATCAATGATGATAAATGTTATATATCAATGATGATAAATGTTATATATTGAATTTTGAAAGCTTGAAACTTTAAGATTGATGATTCATGAGACTCAAGAGTCAATATGTTGTATGTTTCCAACTTGTGGGCGTGGTTGATGAAGATTATAACTTCTAGATGATTGATGTTATATGGTTCAATCTATGTTTTTATGTTTTTTATGTCTAATTCATCATTCTACATGCTTTTGTTGACATATATGCATCAAAATATAAAAATATATATATATATATATATATATATATATATATATATATATATATATATATATATATATATATATAAACGTATATATATATATATATAAACGCTCTGACCAAAGCTTAAAATAAAGCTCCCATCCCCCCTCCGCCGCCTCCCGCTCCCAAGTAACCTTGATTCAAACATAGATACTCATGAGTCATAGATGATCATTGATCATTGATACATTGATACACCATACATGATACAATTGTCAAATTTACTCAGAAAGACAAGATTGAAGATAGTAAGATACTATAGTTTTCTCATTAAGTCATCAGAATCAAAATGTGTTACATAAGTACACTGCCAATGGCAAATAGAAATAGAAAATACAAAAAAACTATAGTCTACAAGACTACAAGCCTGAAGCCTCAATGAGTCAGAGACTTAGAGTCAATGAGTCATCAATCCTCATCATCATAATCAGCATCACTGTCCTCATCCCGATCATCATGCTCACCACTGCTCTCCTCTGGCTCTGATGCATCCTCCTCCTCTGCCATCTCTGCATCTGCTGGTGTGGAGGATGACGCCTCTACTCCATTATCAAATGTGACAGGCTCTAGCACTGGTGCATTTGAGATCCAAGCTGGCCAATGCCAACTCAACACTGTTGTCCAGACCCATATCATCAAGAAAGACATCCCAAATCTTTGTCTTTCCCTTCAACCAATCCTCCCTCTACCTGTAGATGAGACAAAGGTTGGTGTGCACATACACCATTGTCTCTGCCCTGGACTGCTCAAGCCTGCTCTTCTTCACACTATACAAATTCCCATATGTGCTCCAATTCCTCTCACAACAAGAGGATGAAGTCACCTGAGAGAGGAGCCTCATGGCTAACTGCTGTAGAGGAGGGCTTGTTGCTCCATGAGTTGCCCACCAAGAATAGGGCTTCTTAGCCCCCCTGTCTCGAATCAAATCATAGCCTCCAAATCGCCCCCTGCCAGTGGAAAAATCTACAAAGGCATCCTCCACCTCATCAAGGGATGCCCTATCCTGAAAAATCCTCCTCAATGCATCTTTCCTCCCTTGTGAGATTTCAGCATCCATGTGAGGAGGGAATCTGTGGGAAGGTCCACCATTCAGCCACTCATGGCTGTAGTATTTTGGGTTCAAGGAGTGAGCCAAACAATGTAAAGGTGTGCAATTCTTGTCCCATCTACTGACAAGAATATCCTGTATGACGGTGAAGAAGGCCTCAGGTGATGTCTCATACTCTGGGCACTGACTCTGTAAAACAATGGTCCTCACAAACTCAATCATGGAATCCCATCCCTCATAAACCTCTCCTAGGATGGGTTGGTTTGTATCTGCAAATCGGAGCAAGGAAATGATAGGCTCCATGATCTGAATAATTAGATCTACCTTCTCCCACCATATATCATCCAACACTATGTCCTTCACCTTCTTTGAGGCTGCTTGATCCGTCTTTCTCCAAAAAGACCAAAACTCTGAAATAACCATGGACCCAAGAGCGGTCTTGACCTCCCTCAACCTCTTCAACATGATGAATGAAGAGGCAAACCATGTATCTGTAATCTTCAACAATGATAGATTGTTGTACTCCTTGTAGATAGTGAGGGCATTTGTATGGTTTTGTACAAAGTTGTGGATATGCCGTGCATCCTCAATAATGGCTCCAACC
This sequence comes from Pinus albicaulis, assembly GCA_034641835.2. Taxonomy (NCBI): domain Eukaryota; kingdom Viridiplantae; phylum Streptophyta; class Pinopsida; order Pinales; family Pinaceae; genus Pinus; species Pinus albicaulis. Next base: position 947,153,669 of record CM076570.1, read on the forward strand.
CACAGCACATCAGAAGCAATAGATTTCAGTGCCAAGTTCAATGAATGGACAATGCAAGGTGTCCAAAATATGTGGATATTCTGCTTCCACAATCATGCCAGCAGCGTTGCAAACAGGTGCATTATCTGTAATGATTTGCACACAAGAATTGACACCTACATCTTCAATAATTTTAATAAATAACTCACCCATATATTGTGCATCCTTGTACTGTCCAAGTGCATCCACTGATTTCAAGAAAACTGGACCATTCAAGGATGACACCATGAAGTTAATGAGTGGGTGGCGTGCTGGATCTGTCCATCCATCAGAAATAATGCGAACCCCAAATGTTGGCCACGCTGATTTAATAGGCTCAAGCATTTTGTCCACCTCTTTCTTTGCCTTTGTCAACAATGTGGTTCTGAGCTTCTCTGACCCAAGAGGCACATACCCTGATGGAGCCCCATGACTAAGAGCTCGACACATCTCAATAAATAGAGGTGACCGTGCAACATTAAAGGATATGAAGTTCTGATAGAAAAAAAATGCAATGGTGAGATCAAGCTCTTCCTTCTTCTCTTTTTGGAAAATCTTGTCCATTGGACCAACTGCAGTTGCCTTTCTCTTTGCTGATTCTCCCCTACTAAAAGTCTCAAAAGGGAACTTGTTGCTGCTTTTCCTTAAGAATGGAAGGGGGTCATCATTCTTGTTTTTTATTTTTATTTTTCTGCCACATTTGCCTCACCAATACCCTGCTCTTTCTCCAATTCCTTCCTCTTTGGCGATTCAATTGTTGTACAACATTTAATTCCACAACCTGGAATACCCAACAAAAGAGCTTTCACACGGAAATATGTGCAAGTGAACTTGCCGTGGCAAAAATTGCATTTCCATGAACAATTTCCTCCTCCTCCTTTTTTTGCTGCCCCTTCCTCTCTTGTCACATATTTCCACAATGGGTATTTGGGGTCAACAATTTGTTTTCCCTGCACATTTGAAGCTGCTGTTGCAGCCCCACTTCCAATGGATGGAATACTTGCAGACCCTGATGAAAGAGGGACAGGAGGGGCATCTCCAATGGGAACATTCTTCCCCTTTCTTTGCCCCTGTCTTGCTGCCTTTGATTGAGCCATGAATACTGTAAAAAAATAAACAAAAATAACTAAATATATAAAACATATGCACATGCAAACACTAACAGCAAACTAAATGCAAAATATAGAGGGACAATGCACTTACTGGATGCTCCAATCTCTTCGAAAGAACTCCCTTTCTCCTTGCTCACACTTGCTCCTTGCTCACACTAGCTCTCCTTCTCACTTCACAAAATGAAATGGGTGAGAAAGAATGCGGAAAAACCTCACTTTATAGAAAAAACAACGCCTTTTTTCTAACCCGCGGGTCCGGCCGTATCCAGTTCACCGGGTACGACGTATCCGAACGAGGTATGGTCGGGATACGCCGTACCCTATTCGGGTATGCTGTACCCGGTGAATTGGGGCTGAATCCGGTACGAATTCGTACCTGATACAGGGATTCGCAATTCGTTGCCCCCTTTTGGATGAATTCGGTTACTTAGATCTAGACCCTTATTACTGTCATTGTGACCGAGACATAGAGAGTCCCTTAAAGATAAGTGCAAGCTACAGGAATGAGATGTAAGCAATAGAAATGAAATGCGTGTCACAAGAACATGTATGCAAGCTATAGTATTATGAATGCGGGCCATAGAATTATGACAACGAGCCATAAATGCGAGCCATGAACATATTCATGCTAGTCACAAAAAAATCAACGAGCCATAACGATTATGCGAACCTCAGGCAATTAATGCGAGCCATGAACTATAAATGGACCTCAAATAAATAACGTGTGCGGGCTACTATAATTATTGCAAACTGTTACCCACCACCTGTGGGTAGTGTATATAGGAGAATTTTTTTCTCCTAGATGGTCCTTAGCCGACAGCGAACAACCAAAAACCCCTTGCAGCCACCAGATAGCTCGATGTGCCATTATCTCCGCCACTTTAGCCAACCATGTGTTCCCTCGCCCACTTGTTATGATTGTATGTTTGAAGGTGGGCCTCCCGACCCTAACGATGTGGCTTTTCATTGGTATAGTTGAGTAATTTTCCTTACTTGTCATGGGCACTTTGGGGCATGGATTGGTGGGGGTATTCGACGGAAAGAGTGGGTTAGGTCTGTACTCTTGTCTCCACTGACCGATTTCGTGGTTAGCCTTGTATCCTAGTCCCATGGGATCTCCTTTATTGGCCATTAGCTTTAGGGTTGACACTACACAGGAAATCCCGATTTTGGTTGTAGTCCCACTTCCTAACACCATATACATCAACCCCTTCCACTCATTTGAATCCCACTTGTCTCTTTTCCCATCCGGGTCCACATGTACCACTGGTTCCACATAGGGTTAACCTCCCCCTCCCCTTGTCCACACCTTGGGTTGGGCCCGAAACGATGCCCAGAGGTTATGCAGCTAAAAAGAAAAGAAAAAACACAATTTGGCCACTCTCAACAAGAAATGTACCACAAAATGCAAAAGATGGTCGGGACATACAAATTTAGCACGTGGGAAAAACCCAAACATGAGCTCTACCCTTATCCATGGCCATCACCCTGGTTCCTATGGGCCCTAGATGAGCCCCCTCCATCATTAAGGAACCCATGATTGTCCCAACCCCTGTTGGGTGATGAACTGTGCCACCTGAAAGGGGTATCCGCTGCTATATATCACACAACATGCTCTCATTCCCTTGAACCCTGAGCAATTATGAAGAAAAATCAATCAAAGAAAAAATGTATATGAAGAAGGGTGGAAAAACAAAGGTTGGGGTAATTCATGTACCACAATTTTCTCCCTCCTACACTCATATGCCCAAATGTGGGGTTCCCTTATTATAGCTAGTCTTGCAGCATGACATGTGGTCTAGATGAACTCCCTCATCCCCACTTAGTTCCATTACTATATCATCTGTCACCTACCACTTGAGGGATGTACCATGGACATGTAACCCCCTTTAAAGGTTGGAACCACCTAATAGGGTCCTTGATTAACCCCTTATTAAGCTTGGAGACACTTGTATATGCCAAAGCCCACTATGGAAGGGCATGCCAAAATGAAGTGCCCCATTGATTCCATGACTTGTAAGCTCTTTTACTTGATTATTCTAATGATTTGTTGTATTGGAGGGCAAGGGGACGCATTGGATCTTATGCAAGATTGCAGGTTGGTCTCCATTTTGGGCTTGGTCACCCTATACAGGGTCGTAGCCCTCTAGAGGGCCACATTGGCATTTGTAGGGTGAGCATTGAGAGCCATGGGCCTCCACCATAGCAGAGAGTACTTCATGGATCCCCAACACCACTCGTCGATTTCTCATGTTCCACCTTTTGGATGAGGATGATGCACTTGGTTCACCATGCCCAATTGGCTCCACACATGCACCATACACTTGGTAGATGTTCCATGGTCCAGAGGACGTTTCCCCTGCACAGGGAGGTCTTATGTCATCATCTTGGACCTTACAGATGGTCTACAAGCGTTTCCAATCCACTTGGAGACCCATGAGGATGCCCTTGTGCCCCCACACCCACTTGGGAGCACCACAGGTTCTTGCTTGGAAAACAAGGGGCCAACCCCTTATCCACTATGTTTTGAGTCCAGTTTTACATCATGGCACCCCTAAGACTTCATTAGGCTTCCTTAAAGGCCCAACTGTGAAAATTTCTAAAACAAAATTCCTACTGCACTATCTGATATTATTTCTCCTGTTTATTATTGAGCAATAGGTATAGGCGAACGTGTATGTGGAAACAGGCGCTAAGGTCTCGTAATCAATTCCTTCCTTTTTTGCATACCCCTTGGCCACGAACCTAGCCTTGTATTTCTGTATTCAACCATTTGCAGCATATTTGATCTTGTAGATCCATCTCGAACCTACAACTGATCAGTTCTCTGGTCTAGGCACGACTTCCCAAACATCGTTAGTCATGGTAGAGCTATACTCCTCTACCATGGCATCCACCCAGACCTGATGTTGTACGACCTCCCAAAAGCTAGAGGGTTCTTCAACCTGAGCTACCAAGGCTTGGTATCTGTCAAATTGTCTATGCTGTCTTTTCTCGGTTCTAGGAGCTCCAACAAACTCCTCTACATCCCTCAGCTTCTGACGTACTTCTCTACTAATTCTGCCACTGGTGGTGGGTGGCTCAATCAATTCCTCTTCCTGCTGTCCCCTTTGCTGTGGACTATCTCGATTTTTCTCACCTGAGGAAATACTGGTACTAGTTATGGTGCTTGATCCAGATGTCTGTCCACCTGCTGGTTCTTCCCCCCGTTGTTGCTGTATCTGATGAACATCTTTAAACTTCTCTCCAAGAGGCATCTCTCGGGATTTCCTAAAAGCTCTGTCTTCCATGAACTTTACATCCCTTTTGACTACATTCTTCCTGTTGCCTGGAATGTAGGTTCTCTATGCCTTCGAGGTCTCGTTGTATCCTATGAGGTACCCCTTCTCTGCAGTCTGATCTAATTTGCTTCGTTTTTCATCTGGAATGTGACAATATGCCACACTTCCAAATATCCTGAAATGACTCACTTCTGGCTTCTTCCTTATGAAGATACTCTCGGGCGTTCTCTTGCCCTATGAGGAGTCTTATTTTGGATATATACAACTGTGTTGCATGCTTCTGCCCATAAGAATCTAGGCATGTCCTGGTCATACAACATTGATTTTTCCGTCCCAACAATAGTCCTGTTCTTTCGCTCTGCAACCCCATTCTGCACCGAATTATATGGAGCTATCCATTCTCTTTTGTTGCCCTCTCTTGCTCAGAAATCTATGAAGTCCTTGTTAGTGTACTCTCCACCATTATCTGAGCGCAATACTTTTATCTTCTTCCCTGTCAGGATTTCAACCAGAGCTTTGAATTCTCTGAACCGATGAAAGACCTCATCCTTGGTCTTTAAGAAGTAGATCCAAGTTTTCCTGGAGTGGTCATCAATAAGGTGACGAAATATTCGCCACCGCTAAGAGCTCTGGTAGAAATTGGTCCGCAGATATATGAGTGTATTAGCCCTAATACACTTGGAGCCCTATTGTTGCTTCTGGAATTGTTGCTTTGGCATACTTCCCTAATACGCATCCTCTGCATATGTCATCGTGCTTGGTACTCAAGATTGGAACTCCCGTCACATGTAGCACATTCGTGGCTCATAGATTATCTCCTTCTTTTGTCTGAAATGCTATGGTCCCTCTTCGTACTGGGGTACACTTCGTTTTGTTTCCCATAGTAATTTGGAAGTTCATCCATTCTTCTTGATAGCTTGAGAAATATCTTCAAACTCCAGTCATATGAGCTGAAGCCCCAATATCAATGTACCAATCATCGGTTGATGCAGAAATCCATAAACAAACAAATTCCTCTTCCAATATGGAAGACAACTTTGAGATGTCATGATCTCCCATCGTGCTTTTTCTTTTCTCTGGAAGCCTCTGCATAAAATTGCATAATCCCTTTGGGGATCGATTTGTTGTCAATGTAGCAACACGGGTTCCCTTCAACACAGATTCTTTTGTGCCTTTGCTCGGTCTAGCTCTGATACCATGTGAAAATTTCTAAAACGAAATTCCTACTACAATATCTGATATTATTTCATCTACTTATTATTTAGCAATAAGTTATTTACAAAATTTATGTCAGTAAACATCAAAATAAATTCTACTACAACCTTCACAAATAAAATATTGAGCAAACTATAAAGAAATACAAGCACAAGAGTGACAGTTATTTTTGGACAATTGTCCCTGGAAAAACCCAATGTGGGAAAACCAATGCAATAGATGAGGGTTTCATTATTATTCTTCAGCAAAATATCTTGTACAGAAAATAACCAACAGAATAGAAGAGGAGTATTTGTGAGAAATTTACAAACAATTTCCTCACGTGCTTCTTAGTAAATTTTCGACCCTGGAGAACCACTGAGCCTCTCTGCGTCTCACTGCGTTAGCTTCTGCATAGTCCCAACGTCACAGTCTCTGCACTGCCTCTTCCGGTCTGATTCTGTACTCTCATCTCTTGTTGACCCCTCTCTCTCTCCACCCTACAACACTCCCTCTGAATCGATTTCTCATGCCGAACTTCAGCCAGTGAGAAAATCGATCTTCTTGGGTAACTGAGTATCTGCTTCGGTGTGTTTTCCAAATAACCCTCAAGCTTTCTTAAATAATCTACTCATTGACATTCAACAACCCAGATTAGAAACTAATCAATGACTAAGATCATTTTGACTTGATCCTTGTCTTCTTCTAGGAGTTACACCTACAGTTTAGATTAATACTCAATTATTTTAATTTCCTAAGTTTAGACTTAGGGTCATATTAAAAATAATTAATTTATCAAATAAAATTGTCTCCGGGTGGAATTTCCCAAAACAATTTCTGGGTTATCTGGAATACATGTGTCTAAGCCTCTCCACAGAGTTTGAGACTTAGAGCACATCCGATGCTACCAAAAATCAACACCAACGACTCACTATATTGATCATTCTGCCCTCTTGGGAGGCTTATTGTTGTTTTATTGAGCTATTTTGGTGGGCTTGTCACCAAAAGTATTGTTATTATGCACATTATTTTATTTTAAGGGAATTATTAGTCCAAATTAGGATATTTGAATCCCTTAGAGGATTGTATAAAGAGAAGTGAGATGATTCATTTTCATCATCATCACTTTGATTGGATTAGTATCTCTTGAGAGATTTTCGCACTTTTTGCTCAGTGAACTTTTTGTAGCTTTCTTGATGCAGTATGCTGTTTGGATTTTTGCTATTGTCTTTGGAGCTTCTTTCTAATGCAAAGTTGATGAATGGATATACTCTCTCTCTCATCTAAGTCGAATTTTGATGCTATTCTTGTTACTTTACTGGTTTACTGCATGTTATTGTTATCATTATTCATGTATGGGTTAAAGTAAATGCGAAATTCTTTTGGGAACCTTGAATAAGTGATTTAATGCATGCGTGGTACTTGAAGAGAGTGGGTGAATGTTCCTAGAGGAAGCTAATAGGTTTCAAGCCTCGAAACTTCATCTCTTTGGCAAATTTGAAGTATAAATCCCTATTGACCTAGTTGTTTCCCTTGGAGAGGCTAGCAAAGATCAATCAAGGCTCTTTAGCTCACGAAAAATATTGATCTATGTGTATCTTGACTCCATTAAGCCTAAGCAATAAAGCACTGATCCTCGTATCCCTTTGGTGGTCAAATTTTCCTCTCTTTTCTTCACTTTTCCAAATTCTAGGCCTAACCCTAGAGGGTCACCTAGGGCATCAACCGAAATTTTTTGTAGCTATCCAAACACCTTGAAAATTGATCCACAACTGCACTGGGGTCTTCCCAAGGGGCCTTCCAAATTTGAGCACCATCCGACAGTGGAATCTCGAGATATCGCAAGCCCTAGATCGAGGACCCTTTCTCTCCCTAGGCTGATTTGGGTTAGTGTCCTAATTTGGATCATTGCATTCAAATTTCAAAGGAAGATTAGTCCTTTGATCCTATTCTCTGCCCTAACTAGGTCAAACCCCTCCTTGGTTGATCAACTCCATACCCTTGACCTAGTCTGGGTCCTCTTGGGTTCTTTGTGGTCCCACAACTCTACAACTCAAATTCCACAAGGATTACATCTAATCCATTTCTCCACAAGGATCCTTAGGTCTAGGAATCCCCTTGTCAAGGCATATCCTCCAGAGTCCAAACCTAGTCTCAAGTCTCCTCTTAGCCTTTCCTAGAAAGCCTATCACCTTATTTCTCAAGCAAGCTATTTAATTGAGTGTCTCTTGTGAATAGGCTATAGGAGTCACTCCATATGTTATCATTGACCCATCTATTCATGTGTTTCCTCTCATACCGGGACTTCTCCCATCCGTGAAAGTTCGTAAAGGGCAGGGAGCCTTAGCTGAGGTGACAGTGGGCTATCACTCCATTGTTGCCCCGTGACCTAGTAGTTGCTCTATAGGATCCCCTCCTAGGACCCCTGCTAGTTTGAGCAATAACATTTTAGCGCCGTTGTCGGGGACACAAGACGTGTGTTTTATTCCCCATACAACATATTGACATATCATTATTAGCGACTCCATTGGAAGAATGAAGCCCTACTTCTTCATTGAACTTCAAAGTTAATGCTTGTAGGGTGAAGCAAGCATCTATCAAGGCATTTTAATTCACCCTAGCGGTTGCATTTTAGTCCTAATATGCAAAATAATGAAAAATGGACTATTGTCAAAGAGATATTAATCTTGGTCCCACATTTGTAAAACTCAATGATCAAGAACTACAAAAGAATGTGGAGAAATATGCTTGAGTTTTATGAGAATTTATTAGAGAGCATGGATAAGGAATTCATGCTCAAGGTTCATGGTTCAACACAAAAACAACTCTACATAATGATTTGTGCCTTTGAGAAGGATCCTAGTCGTCTTTTTGACTTTGCTGGCCTAACCTGTGCTTTTAGTATTCTTACTGACCTAATCAATGAAAAATATTATAATCAGTCGCAAGGCCCCACACAATGTAATCAATTGGATGATCAAGGTGACATTAAAGAAAGTTCAAGTGCAAGGGACCATCATGAAGGTAAGGAACATGCGGAAGAAGGGGATCCATCTAAAGAAGATCATGATAGCCATAATGCCACAAAGGACCTTCAAGATTCACACCTAAGGATTGAGAATGTGCACGACATGAATAAGAGCCCCATTGAACATCATAAGGATGAACACAACGAAATGGAGGCTTACATTCAAGAAAAGGGGTTTGAGGATATGAGTAGTGTAGCTTATTGTGAAGATGACATTTCTCATTTCTTGTGCATTAATGAGGGAAAATGGGATGTGGGCATCCATCACTTTGACAATGACCCTATTTATGACATTGACACAAAAAATGAGGTTGAAATTGATTCTCCTTTTCTGCATGACATTACTCATAATGATAGCCCTGCTCACACCATTGAAAGGGAGGGCTATGGTTCTCCCTCAAATGAAGAAGTTCTATTAGAAATGGCAAGCTCCATTTATGACACCGATGATGACACTGACAAAGGCCTTGTTTTCCCATACCTTCTCCAAGATCCCGATGGCATAGCTAAATTATCAACGAACCATCACCTTGCCCTTTCTCACATTAGCACCATCATTGATGATCCTTTTCCCACTCCAAGGTATGATGTTGAGGAAGAACCATCCTTTAGTTGTATCCCTTCTCCCACCTCATATCCTCGGGATTTTGAATATGATCATCATGAGCAACCTGCTTGTTGTGTTTCCCCTTGTCATCAATTTGCCTTTCCTCTCAGTCATGACCCTATGGTGGTCATAAAGCATGAAATTAATGATCGAGACCATAATCGGATTATATGCTTGAGGTTCCTATCCATCGAAATTTTATGAGCTTGATTGTTGATATCTCTATCTTTTGGTTGGAAGAAAGGATCCTCTGTAATAGATTACATCCTTTTTCTCTCTCTTCCCTCGTGATACTCCATGAGTGGTTACTTCATTTTCCCGTCTCCCTCCCTTGTGACCTTCCATGTTGTCATTCCTGCCCTTGCCTATGGATCTGTTGCATGAGTAAGCATAAGGGCAGTTGTTTTCATATTGACTGGATGATATGTTGGTTGCATTGGATTCATTATTATACTTAGTATTTTGGTGATGTAACATGCATGTTAGGGTAGGATGCATTGCATGCTGATTTTCTCATTAAAACTAACATCATATGATATTACCATGATAGATTACCTGCATTTAGATTTAAATTGCATGAAAATTATTTTATTTTCTTGTTGATTTTATGTCCTAATACTAGGCATGGGTGATCATAAGACACCACAAAAACATGTTGCTTGTGTGCTTGGTCTTTGATATGTGCAGGTAAAAAGTCTACAGTACCAAGAGATTGCTGGTGTTCTCATGACCTCCCATCCAAGTATCTTTGCACACCGCTTTGAGAGCTCATGACCCAGTTGGAGCCAGATGTTACCCACCACTTGTGGGTATTGTATATAGGAGAAATTTTTTCTCCTAGATGGTCCTCAGCCAGCAGCTAGCAACCCTTTGCAGCCACCAGATAACTCGATGTGCCATTATCTTTGCCTCTTGAATTAGACATGTGGTCCCTTGCCCAATTGTTATGATTGTATGTTTGAAGGTGGGCGTCCTGACCTTAAAGGTATGGCTTTTCATTGATATAATTGAGTAATTTTCCTTATTTGTCATGCGCACTTTGGGGCATGGATTGGTGGGGGGATTTGGCGAAAAGAGTGGGTTAGGTCTGTACTCTTTTCTCCATTGCCCGCTTTCGTGGTTAGCCTTGTATCCCAGTCCCGTGGGATCTCCTTTACTGGCCATTAGCTTTAGGGTTGACACTACACGGGAAATCCCGATTTTGGTTGTGTCGTCCTGCTTCTCGACACCATATACATCACCCCTTTCCGTTCATTTTAACCCCATTAATCTCTTTTCCCATCCGGATCCACATGTGTCCACTGGGTCCACATAGGGTTAGCCTCCCCCTCCCTTTGTCCACATCGTTGTCGGGCGTGGAACGATGCCCAGAAGTTGATGTAGCTAAAAAGAAAAAAAAGCATAGTTTGGCCACTCTCAACAAGAAATGTACCACAAAATGCAAAAAATGGCTGGGACATACAAATTTGGCACGTGGGAAAAAACCAAACATGAGCTCTACCCCTTATCCATGGCCATCACCCTGGTTCCTATGGGCCTTAGATGAGTCCCCTCCATCATTAAGGAACCCATGATTGTCCCAACCCCTAGTGGGCGATGAACTGCCCACCTGGAGTGTGTATCCTCTACTATATATCACACAACATGCTCTCATTCCCTGGAGCCCCAAGCAGTTATGAAGAAAAATGATCCTTAAATTGCCATGGATATTCCACTGGATAGTTCGTCACAACAAATCTAATAATAATATATTAAAATACTGAATTTTTACACTATTACAGTTTTATTAAAATTCTAGATCTCTAGATTTAACTGTAATTAGTGCATGCATGCGAATGGAAATTATGCATAAAAGTAGAGAACAACAAAATAAGCTCACACACACATAAGACACAAGATATGCTCTCTGGGAAACCTTTTTGGGAGAAAACCCAACTAGAAGGTGAGGCCGCTTCACTCTCTTTCTCTGTCTAGAAATATGGCTACAGGTACAAAGAAGTAATGCCTGTGGCACATGGGTTGCTACAGTGCACATATCCTCTTGGTGTGCTCTATCTCCTATCTCTCCTGACTATCTTTGCTCAACTATGGAACAAAATGCTCTTGAAAGAATGGAATGCTCTTAGTGGCCCGGTTATAACACAGTCTAGTAGCCTACTAGTGGTTGATTTTGACTACATCAACTCTTAACTAGAGTTACAATGTAGACTCTTCTAGAGTCTTTCACATCAAAAACACGTCGCTAGCCCTTTTTCCATGAATAATGGAGGTTGACGCGACATCCTCCAGAACTGTAGGGGTGAAAACAGGAAGGTCAACTTCTGAGTGGCATAACTTTTGTATACAGACTCTGATTGACGCGCTTCTTATGTCGTTGGAAAGATCTTTGTGTGTAGAATAGCATGGAAAGGTGAGATGCTAAAGCGGCAAAGTTTTACCCCCAAAAAATGTTGTTGATGCCTCAAAACGCTCCTGGAAGGGACCCCATTTCGCGAAACTAGGTCCCACTGGTAAAAACGGTCTCGTGAGCTGATTCCTTCACTTTTTCCACTTTGAATGCATCGAGATGGATGACAAACAATATAATGATCCAATTTGGATCACACCTCCCCATTTTGGGAGGCTTTTGGTTCCCAAATTCTTTTACTGAATGAGGTGTGGAAAATTTTCCTCCACCTTCTCCTTGGTGTACTATTTAGCCTTGCCTGGAAGTTGTCCCTTCAACCCTATTTTCCAAAGGTCATGTTTCCCCCTGTCTTGTAGTTCTGGACCTCTTCTACAAAACTGTATCTTCTGTCAACTATGCCTGAGCATCTAGTGCCAAATCCTCCACAGAAGGTAGAACGTGTTCCTCTTCCTGATCTAGCATGGAAGGCTCATAGAGTTTCAAATTATCTACATTCACGACTGAGTAAATGCGCATATACAGTGGTAAACTGAGTCGATAGGCATTATCACCCACCTTTTCCAGTATCTCAAAGGGACCATACCTTAAGAGCGTTGATTTTCTTACCGGGTCCTGCAGCCTCTCCTTGTTCAACTGTAGCCATACTCTGTCTGCCACCTTGAATGATTTCTCTGATATGTGTTGATCATGCCTGGCCTTATACTTCTCCTGCGACTTCTGCAGTGTTTCTTGTACCTAAAGATGGATCTGTCTGATCTTCTCTATAAAATTTTCAGCCTTCAAAGCATCTCTTGTAAGATCTTCCCTCACTCCTCCTTGTTGCCCATATGAAATATCCAAAGGTGAAGGTGGAAAATATCCAAAACAAGTTTCAAATGGGGACTCTCCTATAGAAGTGCGGACTACTTTGTTGTAAGAATGTTGTATATATACCAGATTTTGATCCCAGGTCTTCGGATGCTTCTGGTTGTATCCCCTCAGAAGTTGGACCAAAGTCCTGTTGACCACTTCTGTCTGCCCATCTGTCTATGGATGAAATGTTGTAGATCTCTTCAACTTTGTGTCCATCTTCTCCCACAATGTAGTCCAGAATGCACTGATAAATCTTGTGTCCCTGTTTGAAATGATGCTCCTTGGTATCCCAAAGTGCACCCAGACCTGTCCAAAGAACAAGTTTGTTGTTTCTTGTCCACCAATTGTCTTTTTACAAGGCATCTCAACACACATCTTACTGAACATGTCGAATACCACGAACATGTAGTCATGTCTCTTCCTGGTTGTCGATAAACCTCCCACAAAGTCCATGGAAATGCTTTCCCAAGGACTAGTAGGTACAGGTAAGGGATGATATAGACCCTATTTCATGTTGCTAGGCTTGTTGGTACAACAAAACATGCATCCTCTTATGAACCTAGCTACCCGCACTTGCATCTTGGCCCAATACACATACCTCTGCAAGTTAGCCACGCTCTTCGTTACACCAAAGTGCCCTGCAACCTTGGAGGTGTGAGCCTCTCTAATCAACTGCAAATGTTCACATTTAGGAACAAATAGCTTATCCAGCGTGTAGAGTAACCCATCTTGGAGATGGTAGTCAATAGTATTGTCGCCATCATGCACGACTCTGAATCTGCAACAACTGATACACCTCCTTGAAGTCCTCATCCTCTAAATATGCCTCTTTGTATGCATCATGGGTGAAAGGCTCCATGTGCAGAAGAATCCCCAAAGCTGTAATCTTTGATGTGGGTGGCCTTGAGAGCATGTCGGCCAACTTGTTTGTGCTGCACTTCTTATACTTGATCACCAAATTAAACTATTGTAAAAACCCCGTCCACTTGTAATTCCTAGTCTGCTGTAGCTTACTCTGGGCCTGCAATCAACTGCAAATGTTCACATTTAGGAACAAATAGCTTATCTAGCTTGTAGAGTAACCCATCTTGGAGATGGTAGTCAATAGTATTGTCGCCATCATGCACGACTCTGACTCGACAACTACTGATACACCTCCTTGAAGTCCTCATCCTCTGAATATGCCTCTTTGTATGCATCATGGGTGAATGGCTCCATGTGCATAAGAGTCCCCAAAGATGTAATCTTTGATGTGGGTGGCCTTGAGAGCATGTCGGCCAACTTGTTTGTGCTGCCCTTCTTATACTTGATCACCAAATTAAACTGTTGTAAAAACCCCGTCCACTTGTAATTCCTAGTCTGTTGTAGCTTACTCTGGGCCTGCAAGTATTGTAACGACTGGTGATCTGTGTGGATTACTGTCTCCTTTCCCATCAGATTGTGCTTCCACTTCTTCACAACTTGCACCATGGCATAGAGCTCCTTATCGTAAGTAGGGTAGTTGAGAACTACTCCATGAAATACTTCAGAATGGTAGACAACTTTGTGTGCCTCTTAACTTAGCTAAATTCCAAGTTTGTCCTATCTTTTGCGCATAGTGAAAAGCATGGAGCAACAATATCCCATATTTCTATCCAAACCTACCAATGACCAAAATCTTTGTGTATACTTGCCTTGAGTACATTTTGAAGTCTGACATGCCTTCATGTAGAGTGTTGAGAGCAAAGCAATAAGCTCTGCTCCTATGCACACCTTTGTTTGACTATAATTCCATGTTCATTTTCCTTAATTGTTTTTTTCACAAACAAGGTTTCTAAGATAGGTTTCAAGCACAAAAATTCATAGGGTCCTTTGAGCACAAATGACCAAATAATTAGCCACTTAACTATTTTGATTATGCATGGATCCATTCAAGTCATAGTTTCCACATGGCATCACCACTTCATCCTTGGTAGCCACTTGTAAATGTTGCAAACACTGAGAGGGGGGTGAATCAGTATTTCTTTTCAATTGTTAATTTTACCAGTTAGATCACTTATATTTAGAACACAAAATGAACAATGATGAAATAGATACTTTTATTAATTTCTTCTTTACAATAAGTAAACTACAATAATGATATAGGGCTCCAACCCTAGATGAAGACTCCAATCTTCTAGGCTCCAACCTGTATTCTGCCAAGCACTGACTTGGTCTTTCCAAGGCTCCAACCTTGTCAATTTGAGGCACCAACCTCTAGGGCTCCAAGCCTATCTCTGGTACAGGCTCTGACCTAGTTTCTTGAGGACTCCAATCCTATAGGGCTCCAACCCTATCTTCCAAGGCACCGACCTTGTCTCTATGAGGCTCCAACCCTCAACTTCACTTCGTCAAAATATGTTTCGTTATTCTTCACGACTCCCAAAGTCTTCTTCAACAAGCCTTGTCATACTTAGTGTCCATGTCACATCATCAATGACAACCTTTCCTTCTTAGAAGGTGTCACCACTTGTAATATCCCGAATGGGAAATAGACAGCAATACAAGCATACGACAATATAGAAAATGCCGGAAATAGAACATAAAGCAAATACACATAAAAATGCCGGGAATGCTAAAATGTTTATTAATACGAGAATATAATGAGATACAATGGATAATCGAGAATAAATGCCTATCCTTGCACAAGGCAAGTGAAGAACCCTCTCAGAAAAACAGGAAATGGCTGCTACAAGAAACTGCGTCCCAGCTGCTGGAAGAAAGCTGTAAGTGGCTAACTGTGCTGAATGGAGGCGGAACTAGGGGTGATTCCCTTGCAGATAAAAGTGAAAATGAAAATCTGCAGAACACCTGAACTCACCACCCCGGACAAAACCCAGAAACCATATAGAAAATGGTCGGCCTCCGAAAATCACCTCAGAAACCCTCCTCAAAGAAAACGCTGTCCCTCCAGGCCCAGCGCAGATGCCAAATGATATATGTTGAAATCGGGCCACAAACTCCCCGGAAATTCTCCCGCTGATGAAGACTGAACCTCCACACCGTATCTCACTGAATCTCCTGCAGAAAACCCCGCAATAGAACAGCACCTCCAAGAACTGCGTCCTCTCTCCCAGGGACTGCGCAGTCACCAAAAGAAGCCCAGCTCCTCCGCAAAACAACAACCAAATCCTCCGCTAAATACTGTAGAAAAGACCTTGCCCGAGCAGGCACTCGAAGTCCCCCGGGGCTAAGGGTGAGATCTCCGACCGGAGACACTCAGTCGCACTAAACAGTGCTGCAGACAGGCTAAACAGCCAGCGTGCTCAAGAAGACAGAAGTCTAGCTCAAATATCATCAACAACAAGAATGCCCCAAATGAGGAGGCTCCTCCACCTTTTATAGCATTGGTTTCCCTCCAAAACCAACGTAGTCTCTCTCTCCTCTACGTGGTGTGTGGCCCCCCTTGGCTCCCCCCTTAAGTTACAACGTTGTGCTACTAGGAAGGTGTTTTATTCCACTAAAGTGAGTTAGACCCCCCTTTACTCACTTTTTTATTTATCTCCAAACCACATATGGCAAAACAATACAAAGTCAAATATTCCAATTAGCTGTTGCTAATTAGGAATATTACAATCTCCCCCGGCAAAATGTTGCTTGTCCTCAAGCAACTAAGGTGATGGATGCTGCAAAATCTCCTTGCTCTCCCAAGTGGCATCCTCATCCGACAAAAACTGCTTGTCCTCCAACAATGCCTGAACAAGCCTCCTCTCTAGCCGATGCTCCCCACTAACACTGCAAAATGTGCCTGGGTCCCAGATGTGCCACTGAACCCTCTTTGACCTCTGCATCACCCTGACATGAAGGGTCCTTTCAATGCCAGGATCCCAAACTGATCTCTCACTGACCAACAGTCCTCTCAGCTCACAATGCCACCAGGGCCAATCATCGCCCAAGTCCCACGGCTCAGGCTGCGCACTATCTCTAGCTATAACTGATGCTCTCAGGGGTGAAGACCACCAACTGGCATCAATGCTCCCAGGCTCATGTTGTACTACACCTGTAACTGCATATACTGCCCCACCAACTGCATACAAACTCCTCACCTCTCTCCAGTCCAAGTCCTGACTCAATCCCATGCTGATCCTACTCCCCTGAAATCGGGATGGGGTGTTGAAGAAATGATGACCTGTGTCCCCTTGCCAGCTGGAATCTATAACATGTGCTATGTCCATGGGCCCCTGCTCCGCTATGCTCCCTCCGAAGAATACCATAACATCAAGAGGGTACCAACTCATGATCTCCCGCCAGTCCATCATGGAAGAAGAATCTGATGTAGCGATAACAATTGCATATGGAACATGCCGGGAGTGTTGTCGCCAACTCGTAATCAACTCCCACTGCTCTGCCCTGTCTGCCAGTGAAAGCTGCCTATAGAAGGAATCCCCTCTCTCTATAATGGGCCAAAGTGGGCAAGATATGTTGCAAGCTCCATTGATGTACTCCTAGAGAGTGCTACACACTAAAAACACTGCAGCTCTGCTGACTGTGTGTGCACCTATCTGCGTCTCATCCCTGTGTCGACCCACAGATGGATGCTCCACCATATCCAACAACTCCTCCCACTCCTGATCAGGAATGTCATGCTCCTGCTGTCTACTGGTCCCCTGCAGAACAATCCCATCGACCTCCAAAACCTCTAGAGAATACGAACCTGCAGCTGCTGTCACCGTACTCGATGTCAGTGCATATGACTGTCCCACCTCGATGTCTGACCCCATTGTTAGCCGCATATCCCTCATCGACTCAACGTAGGCACCCATCCTCTCGATAAAGTGTCGATACAGTGTCTGGAGCCCAAACACATACTGGGATGCTACCTCTGCTGTACCCAGTATCCTCTGCCCATGCATGTTCTCGACATGCCGTGAGGGAAAAGTGATGCATGTCTCCCTCATGACCTGCTCCCCAAGCGTAGGCTCAGTGATGACTGATGCACCACCTCCGCAAAGGATCATCTCATCCCCCAACATGTGGCTGTCAACTAGCACACCAACCCAGTACCACTGTTGAGAAGTCTCTCGCCTAGTGTACTGAGTGTCATCCAAATATCTTGGGTGAACCTCGCGTACCCTGCTGCTCACGCCCAAAGTGCCAAAGGTCAAAAACATAATCAACTGTACCTGTGAGTGATGTCGAAGTGAGTCAGGTGTGTGAGTCCCCACAGATATTGCCAAGTATCGCTCCTTTGTCTCTCCATCGATCCTGGGTGAATTACTCCCAAAAGTAAGCCCGATGTCCCTGTCCATGAGTCTCCCTGGAAGCAATGCTCTAAGACCCTGATTTGCAGCACCGTATGCCCTCGCATACCACTGATCATCCATATACTCCTCAACATGCCACTGCACACTGAGGCATACCTCGGTATACTGCTGGATACCATGTGCTACTGCTGTAGCACCCTGTACCGTCTCGTGCCCTAACTGTGTCCAGGCATCGGTCACTCTCCGCATGCTCTCAATGTGATGTAGGATACTCCTACTCCACAATGCAGTCCCACACACTATGGTACACCACCATGCTGCTCCATGTCCACCGGCAATCCACCGCTCAATGCTAGAGGCTCCCACACATCCCTGGATGTGATGTCCTAGAGCTGTGCCTCTACAGGTCCGACTACCACCAATCGGTAACATCGTCTCCACCGTCGCATCACTATACCTGCCGACGAAAGGATCATCACTCCAAATACTCCTCAAGGGGTCCGAGAAGTGAATCTCCTTGTGTGTCAGTAGTGTTACCACCACTGCTCGGCTCCGCTGTGTCCTCTGTGCCCCACACAAGGTGAAGAATCCTTGGCCCCATACAAGGTGCCATCTGGTGGCCTGCCAATGCGACCTCCTCCGACAAGCCCCTGCCAAGGTGTGCTGACCACCCCGTGATCTCATGTATGAATGTCATGCCAAGACAACCTAGGGAGTCTGCCCATAAACTGGTTGGCCACTGGAGCTGACCGAAACTGCACATGCTCTACTACTAGGCCAACTGTACTCTCCAAGACATAGTCAGCCGACCTGCCTGAGAAACGATAGGTGATCCCACCTGGATCCCAATGCCAATCTGGGGTTCCTGTATTCCCCATGCATAGAAAATCCTGCTGAGCTACACTCGGATCCTTCACTATCTCCATAGCCCGCTCCACCGAGTACCAACTCAGAATCTCTCACCATCCAACCTCAACATGTGGATGTTGTACCCTGTGCAACTCTGATCGTCTCACACCGCTATCCAAGTCAACATATGAGATCTGACTAGGTGGCTCTGCCTCTCTCTCTCCAATGGGAAGAGATGACCCAACAACACTGCTAGTCCCATCCATGCATGCTTGAAGGGGAATGATCTGACGCTCCAACGTGCCCTCTGATTGTACCATCAGGGAATCCAGTCGTTCCCCAATGCGGACCAACTTGGCCGCCGACTTGGCACAAGTCACTCTCATACCCTCCAGCTCCTGGTCCTGCAACAAAATGGCCTCCCGTACTGACATGGCCTTCCCTCTCAAAACTCGAAGGTCCGTCTGAAGCCGATGATACCGCTGTCTGCGACCATCATCCAATACCCCTGTACCTACTAGTGCCTCATCGAAGGTGGATATATCTCCTAACGCCTCACCCATCTGTCGTGTGTTACTACCACCTGAAGACTCAGACACGACTCCGGTCATCACCTCAATGGATGGCTCTACTGAGGTAGGCTCTACCTTCTCCACTACCACATCAACCGACATGGCCAAGGAGGTCTCCAATGAGGGTGAATCTTGTGTCACACTAGGTGTAACCTCAGACTCCCTGCAATCCTGTGTGCCCTCATCCTCCAAGTGCAATGTTGCCACCTTAATGGCCTCTGACTGTGACATCTGATTAAGCTGGAAATAGATGTCCAACTTTTCTACCCAAGACTTTGCCGAACTGTTTGATGAGCCATCAAACGTGGGCAAATGAAATCTGCTAGCTGCGCGGTGGTCGTCATGATGATGTCTGTGTCCCCTGTGATGATCACGGGGTCTACCATCACACTAGAGCTGAACATAATCTCTAAATGAGATAAGATCTCTGATCGCCGGCCCGCGTGCCAGGTACTCTGCAATGTAGGCATCCATCTGGCCAGGGTCAACCTCCAGCTCCCGCTGTGCTGCTGCCCCTGTGTCCTTTGCTAGGAAAGTGGGCATAGTGGGTCGCGTGGGTGCATGCGATGCCATGATGGGAATAGCATCACGCTCCGGCATATGGTGTGACGTGCCTGATCCCTCACCGATCTGAAAACCCCTTGGGGTTTCTCGCTGCCTAACCTCCAGCGCAGTGAGTCTCTGTGACACATCCTGCATGTGTTGGAGGAGCGCCTCTCTAAATCTCCTTGCATCCTCCTCGTCTGCCATTGGCACTTCCTGCTATGTGTCTACAGGCTCCTTAGAAACTGCACGGCTGCTGCAAAACCATACTACTGCTTGATTTCGACCTCCGATTTACCCACTGAAAACTACTCAGAAAATTCTAGGAATTTGGAAATGTGATCCTTGCCCAAAACCCAGAAAAACCCAGAAAACGTTTCTTCTAATTCCAAACTTCAAAATTTGACCCTTTATATTTTGGCCCTTTTTCCAATTTCGTTTTTGGTACTGCAATTGCTATTGCTCTCCAAAATTCCAGCAAACCTCTGTATGATCTCTTTCTCGATGTCATAGACCACAGGCTGAGCCAGAACTATGCTCTGATACCACTGTAATATCCCGAATGGGAAATAGACAGCAATACAAGCATACGACAATATAGAAAATGCCGGAAATAGAACATAAAGCAAATACACATAAAAATGTCGGGAATGCTAAGCCATTTTATTAATCTGAGGATATAATGAGATACAATGGATAATCAGAATAAATGCACCTATCCTTGCACAAGGCAAGTGAAGAACCCTCTCAGAAAAACAGGAAATGGCTGCTACAAGAAACTGCGTCCCAGCTGCTGGAAGAAACTTCCGTAAACTGCTGCTGCTGGAATGGACTGAAGCTAGGGGCTGATCCCCTTTCCGGAATGAGCTGAAAATCTGCAGACCACCTGAACTCACCACCCCGGACAAAACCCAGAAACCATATAGAAAATGGTCAGCCTCCGAAAATCACCTCAGAAACCCTCCTCAAGGAAAAACGTTGTCCCTCCAGGCCCAGCGCAGATGCCAAATGATATATGCTGAAATCGGGCCACAAACTCCCCGGAAAATTTCCCACTGATAGATACTGAACCTCCACACCGAATCTCACTGAATCTCCTGCAGAAAACCCCGCAATAGAACACCTCCTCCAAGAACTGCGTCCTCTCTCCTAGGGACTGCGCAGTCACTAAAAGAAGCCCAGCTCCTCCGCAAATCAACAACCAAATCCTCCACTGAAAACTGTAGAAAAGACCTTGCCCGAGCAGGCACTCGAAGTCCCCCGGGGCTAAGGGCGAGATCTCCGACCGGAGACACTCAATCGCACTAAACAGTGCTGCAGACAGGCTAAACAGCCAGCGTGCTCAAGAAAACAGAAGTCTAGCTCAAATATCATCAACAACAAGAATGCCCCAAATGAGGAGGCTCCTCCACCTTTTATAGCATTGGTTTCCCTCCAAAACCAACGTAGTCTCTCTCTCCTCCACGTGGTGTGTGGCCCCCCTTGGCTCCCCCCCTTAAGTTACAACGTTGTGCTACTAGGAAGGTGTTTTATTCCACTAAAGTGAGTTAGACCCCCCTTTACTCACTTTTTTATTTATCTCCAAACCACATATGGCAAAACAATACAAAGTCGAATATTCCAATTAGCTGTTGCTAATTAGGAATATTACACCACTGCTCTTCATCGTACCCAAACAATTTCTCCAAGTTACTCCATGAGGACTTCAACAAAACGTCATGTCTCCAAGGCTACCTTCAAGATCTGCCTCAATTATGCTTCCAATTTGCCTTCAATGGATCTTCAATAATGTTGCCTCCTTTGATGAATTCTTCAATAGGTTGCTTCAAGAAAAAAACCTTCTACAAGCCTTCAATTGTGACTCAACAACTCTTCCAAGAAACCTTCAAGATGCAATGGTCTTCTTCAAAAACAAGTCTTCAAGGTCCTCTTCAAGTCTCCAAAAATTGTTTCAAGGTTGTCTTCCAAAGTCTGTTCCAAATAGCTTTGAATGCTACTCCAAACAAGCCTCTCTCAAGACTGTTTTAAGCTCTTCTCCAAGGCTTCACTGCTCTAAGTAATATAACTAGGCCAGCTCCATATTCTTCAAGTGTGCTCTCATCTTTCCACAGGTCTAAAGAGCTTTGTGTAGCAAAGATTATCCTTAAGTCCAAATATTGTGCAATGGAGACCACCTTCAGGTCTGCAATTTATTATTCACAAGGTTGTTATCAAAGGTTTGCAAATAATCCAAGAATTGCAGCTTCAATATGGTCTTAAGGATGCCTGCCTTAAGGAAAGAAATCTGAGATGCTTGTTCTGATATAATGCTACCTTCAGGTCTGCAATTTATTATTCACAAGGTTGTTATCAAAAGTTCAAGCCTTAAAAATTGAGCCTTAACAGTTTGTTGTAGGTCTGTTCCTGAGGCCAGTAACCTGTCCACAAGTTATAGTCTGAGCTTCTAAGCCTCCTTGCTGACCACAGGTCCGAAATAGGACTGCAATCTTATTTTAGGTTACTTCAACAGGTGGCTGTCACAAAACAGATTGCTGTCCAGCACTTCCTCAAATATATATCACACTTTAACAGCAGAATTAACCCCAAAATATCCTTCTCGGCCTCCTTGGTCACTTCTATGCTTCTTTTTCTGTATGCTTCACCAAAATTTGATTGCTAAAATGAGGTGTCCGACTCATATTAATATTGGTTTGACGTTAGAACGAATGGACATGTCTTTCTGGAGGTAGGCCGACATGGATGTCTGAGTGTAGGTCGGCTAGCTTTAAAAAATATTATTTTAAAACTTAAAAATTCATTTTCTCACAAACCGCTGGGAGTTTTGGGGCAAGTAAAGGCTCGTTGGAAAGAGGAAAAAATCCTCTTTAAGATGGTGTAGGATTCATTTTGAAAGGATGTCTCCAAGGTGTCCAAATGTATTTTTCTTTGTGACTGCTTATGAAATCTTTAGTGCAGAAGATGATTAGGACAGCAAGAGGTTATTAGTGTCATCATGTAAATTATCCATGTCATCATGACATCATGTAATGGTGCACTGATATGTCATCAACCATAGTGCAGCATTTATTAATTTGTTATCAAGAGAGCGTCAAGGTAGTCTTCCAACCGCCATCCATATCATTAAATGAAATCTTCCAGCAATGTCATCATATGACATCAAGTGATCTCCAAGTCCTTCATTTCATGTCTCCAAACGTTGTTCATGTCATCAAATCGTCTTCCATGTCATTAAGTAGTCTCCAACCATGTCATCAAGACCTTCATCAAGTGCCATCACATATGACATCATCAATTGTGGTCATTCATGTATAGTCCTTCAATAGTGTAGTATCCATCAAGGGTAAGGACATCATCTGGGTTATAGGCTTCTTCATCAAGAGCAAGGATACATGAGGTTATGACATCACAAGAATATTTTCCATTCCAATAATGCTATATTGACATCAATGACAATCTTGATTAACAATCTCCCCCTTTGTCATTGATGGCAATATTCTTGCCCTTCCATTATTCTCTCCCCCTTTGACATCAATGGCAAATGGGGTGCTCAAGTACTCCCCCTGACGAGCTGCCTTTTTTCTCTTCAACAATCGTAATTCTTCGTAGGTATGTTACTCCCCCTGTCATGGTGCTCTTCCTTCTGGCAACGTGGTCCATGATAGATGTGGCTACATTTCTTCAATGGAGTTTCTCTCGAGAGATGATCTATCAAAGGATGATTATCCATGTGTGACTCATGAAGGATTTCATAGGACCCATTCACGGATAGCTTCTGCAAAAAAGCTCAAGAATCACAGACTCCCCCTAAATGTATGCATGGTCTCATTTTGGCAGAGTTTCATTAACAATCAATTCGAATATCAAGGATGACTTCATCAAGTTGACAACATGTGTTGTTAGTTGGAGTGTTCAAAAGATTTTCGGAGGCAATTTGCTTCCTTCTCCATACTTGCGTAACTTTCTTCTCTAGATTGGTTGTCATAGTTTTAGCTCGTTTAGGGACCAAAATCAAGTTACATTCACGAGCCATATGCCCAATTTTATGGAAATTGAAGCATTCCATTCTGCTCATAAATGAGGATGCATGATTTCTTCTTGCAAAGCTGCTTCTAGGAGATTGACGGGGACCATTAAATTTTCCCTTGTGGTATGCCCTACAATCCTTTGCCATATGCCCAAAGTTTGTACAAGAATAGCAATAACCAAAAAATATACTTTGATACCTAGGAGATGAAGAGTTCCTTGAAGTACTTCTGAAGTCTTTTTTCCTTGGAATTCTTTGATGATATTCATTTCCTTTTGTATTCTTGACATCATTTGTAAATCTCCTTGGAGTAGGGTTTCTTCTAATGTTATCTTGACTCTTGCCTTTGCTGAAACTAGGAGTATCATTTCTTCCTGGATTCCTCACATCCTTGTTGTTTGAAGCATTATCATTCTTGCTTGAGGGTTCAGCTGTATAGCCGAGACCTAATTTATCAAGGGGGGATCTTTGATGACTTAGGATGTCATCTAGGGTTTGAGAACTCTTCAAGTTCTTATTCAGCAAGTCAACTTCCTTTTTAAGAGAGACAATTTCTCCTTTCAATTTTTCACAATCTTCATCTTTCATGACTAGTCGCTTCTTCATTTCTTCCATCATCCTTATTGCTTCGTGTGCTTCGTTTTTAAGGGAGATGATATTTGATTTCATTTTGAAGACTTCTTCATTCTTCTTCGCTAGACTGCTCTCCATTTCTTCTTCTATTCTTGTATCTTCACATGTTCCGACCTTGAGAAGGTTGATGTCTGATTTTAGTTTGAAGATTTCTTCATCCTTTTCTTTTAGTTGGCATATCATGGTGTTTCTCTCATTTTCTGCTTCATCAACTTGTCCTTCTATAAATGCCAAAGTTTCCATCACCTTCTCGACTCCTTGTGCTTGTTCCCTTGCTTCTTCTAGTTGAGATCTAAGAGAGGAGACCTCTTCCTTGTATTGATCAATCTTTGCTTCAACATTGTTCAAGCTCTTAAGTCTTTGTTCAAGGTGGCTTGACAAAGCTTCTTCCCTTTTCTTTGCCTTATCCAATTGATTTGTCATAGATATGACTTCTTCATGATGCTTTCTTTTGTTTTGATGAAATTCCTCCTTAAGTTTGCCGAGCTCCTCATCCCTTTCTTGTACTTGAAGCTTGACAAAGTCAACTTCCTTCCTTGTCTTGTCTTGGTTACCATCTTGCGCTTTCTTCTTAAGTTCCTCATTTTCCTTTTTCAAATTGTTAATCTCTTCCATGGAAGCCATAAGTTTATTCAGGAGATCTTCTTCAAAATCTTCTTTGTTCTCTTCATCTTCTAGGTCTTCTTTAGCCTTGTTGTCATCTCTCTTATCTCCAGCTTTGTTGATGGATTCTAGACTTCTTTCTTGTTTTTCATCATCTTCTTGACTAGAGATCATTGTCAACGCTCCTTTTAAGTGAAGATCATGAAGTTTGTCCCATATGACTTTTGCTGACGAACATCTTTCAAAATTGGCCTTCACAGAATTTGGTAACCCATTCAAAATTGCCTTCATTGCTCTTGTATTGTACTCCCTGGATTCTTCGTCCATCATGTCATTAATAATCACTGATTTCCAAACTTCAATTCCTTGAGTCTTCAAGAAATTTCTCATTCTTGCCTCCCATATAACAAAATTTCCATTGAATAGTGGAGCCTTCTCAAATTGATTGACTTCAATTTCGATGGTTGAGGAAGACACACCTTTAGGAGGATTGGAGACTTTCTTCCTTGGTTTTCCCATTTGTGTTCTAATGATCAACCTTCAAGCTGTTAGGCTTTGAGTGAAGGTACCTTCTCTGATATCAATTGTTGCAAATACTGAGAGGGGGGTGAATCAGTATTTCTTTTCAATTGTTAATTTTACTAGTTAGATCACTTATATTTAGAACAAAAAATGAACAATGATGGAATAGATACTTTTATTAATTTCTTCTTTACAATAAGTAAACTACAATAATGATATAGGGCTCCAACCCTAGATGAAGACTCCAATCTTCCAGGCTCCAACACGTGATACATGGCTTGCCAGGCTTGGTCTTTTGACCTCAGCCTTGTCAATTTGAGACAGCAACCTTTAGGGCTCCAACCCTATCTCTGGTACAGGCTCTGACCTGGTTTCTTGAGGACTCCAATCCTATAGGGCTCCAACCCTATCTTCCAAGGCACCGACCTTCAGGTCTGCAATTTATTATTCACAAGGTTGTTATCAAAAGTTCAAGCCTTAAAAATTGAGCCTTAACAGTTTGTTGTAGGTCTGTTCCTGAGGTCAGTAACCTGTCCACGAGTTATAGTCCAAGCTTCTAAGCCTCCTTGCTGACAACAGGTCCGAAATAGGACTGCAATCTGATTTTAGCTTTCAATAGGTGGCTGTCACAAAACAGATTTCTTTCCAGCACTTCCTCAAATATATATCACACTTTAACAACAGAATTAACCCCAAAATATCCTTCTCGGCCTCCTTGGTCACTTCTATGCCTCTTTTTCTGTATGCTTCACCAAAATTTGATTGCTAAAATGAGGTGTCCGACTCATATTAATACTGGTTTGACGTTAGAACGAATGGACACGTCTTTCTGGAGGTAGGCCGACATGGATGTTTGAGTGTAGGTCGGCTAGCTTTAAAAAATATTATTTTAAAACTTAAAAATTCATTTTCTCACAAACCGCTGGGAGTTTTGGGGCAAGTAAAGGCTCGTTGGAAAGAGGAAAAAATCCTCTTTAAGATGGTGTAGGATTCATTTTGAAAGGATGTCTCCAAGGTGTCCAAATGTATTTTTCTTTGTGACTGCTTATGAAATCTTTAGTGCAGAAGATGATTAGGACAGCAAGAGGTTGTTAGTTTCATCATGTAAATTATCCATGTCATCATGACATCATGTAATAGTGCAGTGATATGTAATCAACCATAGTGCAACATTTATTAATTTGTTATCAAGAGAGCGTCAAGGTAGTCTTCCAACCGCCATCCATATCATTAAATGAAATCTTCCAGCAATGTCATCATATGCCATCATATGACATCAAGTGATCTCCAAGTCCTTCATGTCATGTCTCCAAACGTTGTTCATGTCATCAAATCGTCCTCCATGTCATTAAGTAGTCTCCAACCATGTCATCAAGACCTTCATCAAGTGCCATCACGTATGACATCATCAATTGTGGTCATTCATTTATAGTCCTTCAATACTGTAGTATCCATCAAGGGTAAGGACATCATCCGGGTTATAGGCTTCTTCATCAAGAGCAAGGATACATAAGGTTATGACATCACAAGAATATTTTCCATCCCAATAATGCTATATTGACATCAATGACAATCTTGATTAACAAACTCGTCATCGACCTTGTGTTAAAGTTTGTAGTCCAATGTTGGTGTAGAATGTGGGGAAATGTGGAATGGGATGTTGAGAAGAGTCAAAGTGTGGAAGGAAGTGTAGCTTACTTCCCTCTCCCTTTGTCTTCTTCCCCGTGAGAAAGTGAAGCAAGGATTGAGGAAAGGTGAATGAATTGTGGGGAAAAGGAAAACATATGAAAGGAGAAGATGGATTACCTCCACCCTAGATTGTCGCGAAAGTCAAGTGCAGAGTGTAAGATGAAGGAGTGAGGGTGGAATGGGAGTATGGGGTGGAAGAAAGGAATTGGATATGGAGTGCAAGAGAGGTGATAAGGTGTTCACATCTCGCATTAGTGGAAAGTCAAGTGTGGATTGTGGGGGTAGAGGAGGGAGATGGATGCAAGGAGTAGTACATGCGATGAAGGGTCCATATCCTACAACAAAGGATTAGGGGGTGGAGGATGGGTTTTATGCAACCCTGTAAATTTCACAGCTTAGGGGGTGGAGGATAGGCTCTTTGGAACCCCATAAATTGCCTAATAAATGTCTCTACCTTATAAAGAGGATGGTGGATGATGGGTTCTTTGCGACCTCAACATCTACCCACCCCAAACTCATCCAAAGACTATAAGAGCCTTGCTCCAACGCATTTATGTGGAAGGATTTTTCCCCAAGGGGCTGTCCATGGGTTTCGAGAATAAAACAATAACCCTTTAATCTTCTGGCTTCGTGGCAATACTCTCGAATTTGCTGGCATTAAACAAGCGTGTAGCTTTGAGCTATAACATTCCCTTGGAGATATTACCTCCCTGGGAGGTAAATTAGAGTTAGCTCAACATCTCAATTATGAAGACCAATCTTACCTTGCTGGTCATAATTATGCCTTGTCCATTGGACTATGGAGTCCAATGGTGCATCTTACAAAACATGTCTTCATATTTTTTGTTCCATAACAACTCTTGCTTTTATATTGAGAAAAGGTGCTAAAACGAAACAAAACAAAGGCAATGTAGGCGGAAAAACTAAAAGTAACAATGAGCTTAAAACTACCCAAAGCAATGAACTATTATCTAGCTACCTTAGCCAGCAAAGGAAAACTTGCTCTGTGGCACGATAATGCCAAAGCAACTAGGAAAGCAACTTAATGAGTGTATGAGACTCATCCCTGCACTTGGTTGTCAGGGAAAATATTGACAGTGATATCCGTAAGATAGAAAAGGCTGAGAAACCCTAAAAGGGGTAATACACTTGAGGCCTTGACTTAAACAGTCTCCAACCATGACTTAATAGTATCTATAAAACATGGGGGGAGGTGTGCACATAGTATCTTTATACAAAATGCCTGTGAAACGTGGCTGAAATGTCTGTGTGGCATTTCAAATTTTTGAAGCACTCAATCATATGTTTAAACAGGTGTTTCGGCCAGGGTATGAGTGATTTTAGCCAATATTGTGATTGTTAAAATGGGAAAAAAGAAACTGAAAAAGCAATCCCTAGAGCTAACTGCTTACATATTAAACTATAAATAGAGGGCCCGGGCTTCCCTTAATTATCTGTCTTTTTAGTTTTGTTTCCAAATTTGAAATTCATGAATGATATTCTGAAATTTGTCTCATATGTATTTTAACATTTACGTATGTGTGTGTCAGATCATAACCGTACGATATTCTCATTTTCTTAAAACTTTCTATATCCTTTTCGGATACCGTATCCTTTCCCTTCCATGTTTATATTTGGGCAACTTAGTATGTTGCCCAAGTATTACTTTTATTCCATTGGTATTTTATCTTCTCAAAAGCTATAAATGCTATATTTGTGTTTTGTTACGATATATCACTTCTGTTAAATGCTTCGTGGAGATGGAAAACTTTCATTCTCTAGTACAATAAAACAGCTTATACAGTGTTTTTATGATGAAAACCAGGTGTATTGTGGTGATAAAATATATAAAACTGTTGTATAACCATGTTTTCCGTAACTTAAGAATGCATTACATTCATGTTATTTTGGCTGAATTACCCTAGAAAGGAGTTGGTATTTTTCTAGTGTAATGTGTTTAAAGTGCTGATATTCTGAAGCGATCAAATTTGAAAATATCTGAGTTATGTTATATAACTTGCAGGATACTTTAACAACCCCAGTGCAACTAAAATGACGCTAGATAATGAAGGATGGCTGCATACTGGAGATATGGGCTACTTTGATGAGGAAGGAGGATTATTTATTGTGGATCGTATTAAAGAACTAATCAAATACAAAGGGTTCCAGGTAATCTATTATATCCACAAGATTGAAAAATGGAAAAAGTTAAAATCTGTAACTATTTTTCCATTATGTAACATAGAATATACTTGATAGTCATCTTAGAGGCGTTATCTGGTAAAGATAATTATCTTAGTGTCAGTTTAATATGCACCAGAAATCATAAGCTTAGGACATTATCCCTGACTGTGAGATATGGAGCTCCATTATATCTATCCTGTTCGAATCATATCCATAAAATACCAATTTGTACAATTTTCATGTCATTGTTGGAGGTCTCCCATACGCACATCAGATTTACGATGGAAGAAGTCTCTATTCTGTATTGAAAGAGCATATATATATATATCCCACATATATTCTTTTGTATGTGCTAGGCAGTATACTTTTGTAATTGGGCTTTTGTTGAACGGGGAGATGCAAGAGCACTAGTTCTAGGTGCGCAACCTAAAAGACTAGTAAAAGGCTAACACAACTTTCTGATTGGGGAGTCTACACCTTCATTAGTATGGATCAATTTTGCAAATATCTTTTTGGGGATTATATTGTCAAGGGTTCAGAACGAAATATCCTTTTGGGGAGTATATTGTCAAGGGTTCAGAACGAAATTTATTGGACATATTGGACAATATTGACTAACATAAATTTGGAAAAACTCAAAAAAATATCGGCAACCTGAATTTCTCAAAAAAATTTCAGAAATATTGGATGAAATCAAAGCTATATGCAACGCTCATACAGTCTATACTTCACGATATTTTATTTGCACGACGAGAATGAATCCTAAATGCAAATGACTGGACCTTACATTGCAGTTCAAGTAGATTGTGATCGTCAATCTATGTCTTAGGGTTTCGATATTCTCTTCGTATTATATCCTTCAAATATGAAAACTCAAATTGATAAAATAAATTAAATTTCAATATATTCAATGACCAAGAAGACAACTCTCTTTATTTTTTGTTACATGCAAAGCTTTAAAGTAGAGAACGCAGTTCACACCCCAATGAAAGCAAATGCAATGCAATAGGGGTACTCAGCTGTTAGTTGTTGAAATAGTCCGAAAGGAACACACTGGATTTATAAAAGGCAGATTTGTTCTTGATACTCTTTTAACTGCATGGGAGTGTGTTCAATGGGCTTAAGAGTCATTGACTTGTGATGCAGGATCATCTTTGGTCTAGAGCAATTTGCATCAATCAATTTTTAGCTAGTAGTTTAGAGGATAAAATAAGAGTGTTGCAACTTTGCTTTGCTGTTACAGTGTTGCAACTCCAACTTGCTGCTACAGTGTTGCAACTTTGACGTGTTGCAAGTGTTGCAACTCTACTACAACACTTTGGATCATATCTTGTTGCAATTATGCATGTCTTATGATGGTTCCTATCTCTGCAAACACAAGCGTTGGTGCAAAGGAACAAGAAGTCGTTTTTGTTCAGTTTCAAATTCTGCAAACACAGCTAGTCATTTTTTCCCAGTCACGCAGTTTGCAAAACATAGTTTAAAGATCACTTCGAAACTCCTCAACCAAGGATCTTTTTGGAAAATCACTCGTGACTTACCAAATAGATCCCGCTCTGCACAAAACCCAGATGGCGGAATTTCGAATTTCATCTCCCTTTGATCAGAAATGGACCTGCAAGTTTGATGACGGTTTTCCCTTACGAATTTCCCTTCTTCTGTTGGCTTGATACAGAGTGCTTTGTATTCTCGAACCTGTAACTTAAATGGCTCTTCCCAATACACAATATTGGACGCAAAAGCACTGGATTAAAGGATTAATTGAAATGTGATTCTCTAGGTTCTCATTTAACTGTAAAATAACAGAGAGAATACAGTGCCCGAATTACTCACTATACAAGGTAATTTCTCTGGGAAATATATTAAAGAGTAAAGACCAAAATAATATCAACTCTAGATATTAACATGACTGTTAACAAGTCTCACAAATGCTCATACAATTAAACATCTCATACACACTTACAGATTTGACTTGTTGATAAAAAAAAAACCACTTGTCTAAGAAACATTGTTCAGTTAACTTCCATCTCACACAAAGAACAAAAACCCCTTCTCCTTCTCCTACACACTCCAAAATCTTTGATACAAAATGTTCCTCTCTTTTTTTCTCAAAACTGAAAAAACTGTCCAAGAACATTGAGTTCACGGATGTGAACTGATTTCTCTTAGCTCTAACTCCCTACTAGTTATAAAATCATTTCTTTTAACTAAATGTTCCCAACTAATCTTAACTAAATATCAAAAACATTTCACAATAAACTATAAAATGTTCTAGCCTTGGCATGTGATCAATCCATCAAATTGCTATGCTCTTGGTCCGACTTTAATAACCTATCATTTTTATGTGCTTGGCCTAATGCACCTACATCAGACTCGCCAAGAAAGAAAAATTTTATGAGCTCCTGCTCATAAGATCTTCTATAGAATGACCTGCTTTCTGTAGCGCTGCTTCATCCATCCAAGTAGAATCCTCCATCGGACGGTCTTTCCACTTCACAAGATACTCCAAGTATTCTTTCCTTCTAGTCTTCTTGGCAACACATGTATCCAAAATCTGTTCAACCTCTAAACTCTTTGCCACAGGCATTTGTTTCAGCCACTGTTGTTCCTTTCCTTCATCCCGGTCAAAATTCCCAGAAGCTTGATTTGCATCATCAACCATGTAGGAATACAAATCTACTACATTAAAAATGGGTAAAATGCCAATTGCTGGAGGTAACTCCAGCTCATAAGCATTCACTGAAAACTTGCGGAGAATCTTACAAGGTCATAACTTTTTCATTTTCAATTTGTTGTACTCTCCCCTTGGAAACCTTTCTTTTCGTAGGTGAGCTAAGACCACATCTCCCACTTCAAAGTTTACCTCTTTCCTGTGTAAATTTTCTCGTTGCTTGTAGTTGTTTCTTGTATCTTGTAATCTTTGTTTTACTTGTTCGTGCAACTCACTCATGGCTGTTGCAAAATCCTCTCCATCAACACTTCTATGCTCAAGCTTCCCCAAGTCTCTTAGTTCACAAATTCCCCTCGGATGCATGTCATACAAGATCTTAAATGGAATCTTCCTGTGCTTCTATTTGGTGAGTCATTATAAGCAAACTCAGCCTAGGCTAGCACATGATCCCATTGCTTTGGTCGATCACCTACTAAACTCCTCAACAAATTACCCAAACTCCTGTTTACAACCTCTGTTTGCCCATTAGACTGTGGCGGTTGAGCTAAAATTTAGCTTAGTGCCAAGTTTCTTCCACGAGGCCCTCCAGAAATGTCCGGTCAATCTTGTGTCCCTGTCAGAGATTATACTTTTTGGTAAACCATGCAACCAGACAATCTCATCAAAAAAAAAATTAGCCACATGGGTAGCATCACTAGTTTTGGAACACAGAATGAAATGAGCCATCTTAGCAAATCTATCCACAACTACAAGGATTGAATCATTACCTTGTTGAGTTCTCGGTAAACCCAAAACAAAGTCCATACTCTCTGAATCCCAAGGTCTGTTGGGAATGGGTAATGGCATGAATAGTCCAACATTATGACTTCTCTCTTTCGCATGTTGACATACCTTGCACTTACTCATGTACCATTGTACATATGCCTTCATCTTAGGCCAAAAATAGAAGTGACTCCGCTGCCCAAGTGTTTTCTCAACACCAACGTATCCAGCCATCCCGCCATTATGCTTTTCTTGGACCAAGTTTTCCCTCATTGAGCAATTGGGCATACATAGTTGATTGTTCTTGAAAAATAGTCCATCCTACAACATAAACTCTTTCCATGGACTGCTATCCCTATTGACTGAATTCTTACACGCTGCAAAAGCTTCTTTAAAATCAGCATCAATGTCATACAAGTCCTTCAAATAATGAAAGACTAAAATTTTTATTTGACTTTCTTGCATGATTAAACATCTCCTACTCAAAGCATCAACAACTTTATTTTCCTTCCCACTAATGTGCTTCAAAACAAAAGTGAAAGTTTGAAGGAAATCCACCCACATTGCATGTTTATGATTCAACTTATGTTGCTGCATATAATGTATTGTAAGGCATAATTATTCATGTATAGAACAAACTCCTTAGGCATCAAGTAATGCCTCCAATGCTTCAAAGCTTGAACCACCACATAAAATTCTTTGTCATAGGAAGAATATTTCTGTTTTGACTCATTTAACTTCTCGCTGAAATATGCAACGACCTTATCTTCTTGGCTCAGTACAACTCCAATGGCTGTCCCACTAGCATCACATTTTACTTGAAAGGGTTGATTGATGTCTGGCAACTTCAACACCGACTTCTCAGTGATCTTCTTCTTCAATAGTTGATTTATTTATTTATTTATTTTTTAATAATTTATATTCTCTGCCGCTGTTGTCCAATAAAATGGCTGCCTATCCTTCTTAATGGTGTCAATTATAGACGCACAAATGCCACTAAAATTCCTGATAAATTTTATGTAGAAGTTAGCTAAGCCATGAAAACTTCTCACCTCAAAAATGTTCTTAGGTGAGGGCCAATTTACATTTGCCTCTATCTTCTCCGGATCCATTTCCAAGCATCCTTAGAAATGACAAAACCTAAGTATACAAGCTCACTTTTCATAAAATGACACTTCTTCATGTTAATCAATAGCTTTTCTTGCTGCAATCTCTCTAAACCATACTTCAAATGTCTCAATTGCTCTTCTTTAGTTTGACTAAAAAATAAAATGTCATCCAAGTAAACAATGACGAACTTACCAATGAACCCCTTCAAGACTTCATTCATCAGCCGCATAAAGGTACTCGGTGCATTTGACAAGCCAAATGGCATGACCATCCACTTGTACAAGCCTTCATTGGTCTTGAAAGCTGTCTTACACTCGTCTCCTTCTCTGATCCAAATTTGGTGATAACCACTTTTCAGGTCAATCTTTGAGAAGTAAGTTGCTCCACACAAGCAATCCATCATATCATCCATCCGTGGCAATGGAAACTTGTAACGAACAGTGATCTTGTTGATTGCTCTAGAGTCAGTGCACATTCTACATTCTCCACCCTTCTTTGGACTTAGTACTGTAGGTTCAACACACAGACTCAAACTTTCTCTTATCAGTTGTAAATTTTTGTAGATGTTCTATGCTTGATGCAATTTTACTTTTATAACAGCAATCACATAAATAGTTAAGTAAAATGTTGATAGAACATACCAGTGGATCTATAGAAGACAAACCAGAAACAGGAGAATATGTTGGTGCGTTACGGCGATCAGCAGGATGCTTCAACCAGCAAAGTCTTTTTGGTCGGCCAACCCAAAATGTGTCATAACAGTCCTCAAATCAAATATCCAGTCAACTCAAAGTCAACCCCAGAAAAGTCAACGTAGTCCTGAAAAAGTCAACGCAAGGCAGCAACAAGAAAGTCAACGCAGCTCCAACTTCGGTCAACTTTTTGACCTCGATTTTTGTGCCAATGAGTACAACCTACAAAAATCAAACACTCCACAAAATTTCAGCTCAAACGAACCATGCGTTGACCAAAGTCAACGCTGGTCAAACTTGCCCAGAAACCCTAACTGCAGAAAATTTGCTGTGGTAAATTTCATCCTTTAGCTGCAATAGATTTCGTCCTTCTTCTCATGTGGGAGATGAAACTGCTTCTCAAATGCTTGTAGATAATGAGAAAAGTGTGGATAAGATGAGTGAAAAGCTCTCCAACGTTGACTGTATTTATATCCATCATTGAGGTGTGTGACACATCTGTTGGGGGTGTAAAACCTTAAGGCCGACCTACACTTAAATTTATTATAAATAATAAATTCAAAATAAATGTTCTGCTCATCAGATTAAAATCAATTTTATATCGATTTTACACCTCTCCGAAAGAGGAATCCAATACAAATATTGGAATCTTCATCCGAGCATCACAAGATGGAGTTTGGACCTAGTTGTCCAAATTTAACACTCCCTCTCAACTAGGGAGAACTCCATCCACCAGTGCAATCAAACATCGTGCGTCATCCCGCCGTAACTTGCTTTGCTAGCCTCTTTATTTCAGAACAGAAGTGGGTCAGTCACAAAGACATCATCCCCCAACTGACATAATCAGTCCAGAGGTTCGAAACCTCTATCAAACTCATAAAGAGTATCCAACCAACCCAAAGTTGGTTCATCTGACCCGAAGTCAGGCAGAGGTCCCAGACCTCACTAAACTTGATCCCAGATCAAGTGGTTGGACCGTGCTATCCTAGATAGAGAGTACGGCAATCTCTGATGCGTCCATCAGTCTTTGCTAATAGTCTCTAGCTTTTCCCACCTCATTGGCCAAATGAGAGGTACTTCCCATGAGCCCTGAACTCAATGGGTAGGATGCATACGGGGCACAGATAATGAGAGGTG
Organism: Pinus albicaulis; assembly: GCA_034641835.2. Lineage (NCBI taxonomy): Eukaryota > Viridiplantae > Streptophyta > Pinopsida > Pinales > Pinaceae > Pinus > Pinus albicaulis. The sequence continues at coordinate 947,189,381 of CM076570.1, forward strand.
AACCAACTCAAAATCACAACGGTGGGGCCCAAACACACCAACAAGGTTTGGCAAGCCTAGCCTTGTGGTTGCTTATAGCTCTGAGAAGCTATCCCCAAAGCCCCCCAGAGCTCCCAGAGCTCATCGTCCAACAGGACCCACATCATAGGGTCGTTCCACGATACCAAGACTCTCACAGAAGGTTAGGAACTTGACCTTCCCCAGGGGCTTAGTGAGAATATCCACGACCTGCTCATCAGTTCCTATATGATCGAGCCTTACGGCGCCTCGCTGTACCATATCCCGGATGAAATGGTACCTGATATCAATATGCTTGGATCGGTCGTGGAACACAGGATTCTCGGTCAAGCGAATCCCACTCTGGTTATCACAGAGTATCACGGTGGTATCTAGCACATGTCCAAATAGCTCACTAAAGAGCTTTTGCAACCAAACTGCTTCACAACAGGCCATACTTGCTGCAATGTATTCGGCCTCTGCGGTGCTCAAAGCCACTGACTTCTGCTTCCTGCTCATCCATGAAATCGAAGCAGAACCAAGATTGAAGCAGCATCCCGATGTGCTCTTACGATCCACCACACTGCCAGCCCAATCGACATTAGTATATCCACGGAGTGTCACGTCCTGTAGTGTATCTCAGCCCATGGTTTATCGTGCCCCGAAGATATCTCAGAAGATTCTTGGCACCAACCCAGTGAAAATGACGAGGCTCAACCATCTGTTGACTCAAAGTGTTCACCGCAAAACATATATCCGGTCGGGTGTTCACTAAGAACATCAAAGCTCCTATGAGTTGACGATACTCAGTAGGATTGGCCAAGATAGGCCCAGCAGCGCTGCCACTCAACTTCTTAAAGTTGAGTTCCATCGGTGTCGACACGGACTTACAGTCCACCATACTAAATCTTTCCAGAAGCTTCACAATGTATTTTCCTTGAGAAAGGAAAATCTCTCCAGGTCTCTGCCAGACCTCCAGGCCTAGGAAGTAGTGCATCAGTCCTAGGTCCTTCATCTCGAACTCAGCAGCGAGCTCCCTCTTACATCGATGAATGAGAGGGTCAGCACCTGTCAGGAAGAGGTCGTCCACATACGCACTGTATCGAGAAGCTTCCCCGGACAACCTTGGAAGTAAAGGTTCTATCGCATTACTCGAGTGAAGCCCAACATCAAGTAGCTATCTATCCCTTCCGTACTCAAGCTCGGGTGCTTGCTTCAACCCATAGAGGTGTTTCTTCAACCTCGCGTACATAGGTGTCCCGATCCTCGGACTTCAAACCCCAGAGGTTGTTCCAGATAGACACCTCTCCTTTATTGCACCATGCAGAAAAGCGGTCTTGACATCCATCTGATGAAGACTCCATCCTTGCGTAGCAGCAAGGGCTATGATTGATCGAATGGTGGTATATCGTGCCACAGGTGCAAATATGTCATCATAGTCTATTCCTTTCTTTTGAGAGAAGCCACGGGCAACAAATCTTGCCTTGAACTTTTCAGCACTTCCATTAGATCCATGCTTGATCTTGTAGAGCCATTTCGCGGTGACAACTGATTTGTCCTTCGGTCTTGGAACCACATCCCAGACATCATTCTTCATTATGGACTAATATTCTTCGTGCATAGCATCCTTCCAGACTTGATGCTTTACGGCTTCCTCAAAAGATCTAGGTTCAGATTGTACAATAGTACTCATGGCAGCCAGATACCCTTGGTATCTACACGGCTTCTTGCTTTCTCGGAATGTCCCCCTCGGGGCAGCATGTCCCTCGGCATCTTCGAGAGTGTCCTTGAGCCATGATGGTCTCTTTCTCAGTGAAGGAGATGGATCGATTGGGTCCATTGGTCCTTCAACATCAGGCATTGTCTCATCCTGCGGTTCTTCTTGATTTTCAGGCCTTGCTTCATGATTTTCCTCTGATCTTGGAAGATCTACTACTTTCTTCAGGGAAGCATCTTCGTCAAAAGTGACATCATGGCATATCTCTACTTCCCTTTAACCAGGTACATAGACTATATAGGCCTTAGAGGTTTCGCTGTAGCCCACAAACATTCCTTTCTTCCCAGAAGCATCCAGCTTACTTCTCTTTTCTTTTGGCACATGAAAATAAACAGGACATCCAAAAATTCTAAAATGTGAGACGTCAGGTTTCTTACCAGTGAAAACCTCTTCAGGAGTTTTGGAGTCCAGGGCGGAATGAGGGCATTGGTTTTGAATGTATACAACAGTATTCGCAGCTTCTCCCCACAGAAACTTTGGTAGACCCTGGTCACATAGCATGGCACGGGCAACTTCCACAATGGTCCCGTTCTTTCGTTCAGCAACGCCATTCTGCTCAGGAGTATAGGCAGTAGTAGTCTCCCTCTTAATGCCAGCTTCTCTGCAAAAGTCCTTGAACTCATTTGACTCATATTCAATGCCATTGTCGGTCCTCAAAATCTTGATCTTCTTCCCTGTCATATTTTCCACCAAGGCTTTGAAGGTACGGAACCACATGAAAGCCTCATCCTTCTTCTTCAAGAAGTATATCCAGGTTTTGCGGGAGAAGTCATCAGTGAATGTTATGTAGTAGGAACATCCTCCCAGGGATGTCACGGGCAGCATACCAGATAGATCATAATGGACCAGTTGCAAAATATCAGATGTCTTTGTGACACTTGAGGGAAAAGGTCCCCTTGTATGCTTTCCTTCGGCACAACCCTTACATACACCTTCATGATTATTTCCAAATTCGGGCATCCCTGTCACCACCTTCCTTGCTTCGGAAAGGGACTTGTAATGAAGGTGTCCAAACCTTCGGTGCCATAGTTCAGTTTGTCGCATAGTATCACATGTCATAGCTCCTAGTGGACTTCCTTCAACCTGGTAGAGTGTTCCAACTCTAAAACCAATCACGATAGCTTCCTTGAGATTCTTCTTCCACATGCGCACCTTTCCATCAGTGAATGCCACATTGAAGCCTTTGTCTTCGATCGCTGATATAGACACAAGGTTCTTCTTCAATTTTGGTACATAGAGTACATCCTGCAAATGTAGGACTTGTCCTTGAGACAAGTGGAGGGTCATAGTCCCTGTCCCTTTCATGGGATATGTGGCATTATCTCCAAGGATAATTTCTAGATTATTATCCTTCTCAACCATGTCAGAGAGTGCTTCCTTGAACCCAGTGATGTGTCTTGAGGCACCACTATCTATCAGCCAGACATCCATAGTGTCGGGCAGGGATGCAGCAGAGAGGGCAGATACAAGAATGTATTCATTTCTGTTATCAACAACATTTGATTCCTTATACCTGGAGTTTCTAGACCTTTTGAAAGGTTGATTGTTTCCGCCAGAGGGAGCCTTCCTCTTTCCTTTGGACCTGTCGTTTCTTTGATTTCCATTTCTCTAGTTGTTGTTGTTGTCATCACTATCAGGAGAATCCTTCTTGAAAGGACATTCTCTAGCATAGTGACCAGGCCTATGACAAGTGAAACAGTTGTCCTTATTTCCTTGGGCCCTTTCTCTTCCTTTGTTCTTAGGACCACCAGAGTTCTTCTTTATAGAATGAGCAGCGTAGGCAGCATTTCTATCATTTTAGTATTCCTTCATTCTTGTCTCTTCTTGCATGCATCTTGACAGTAGCTCGTCAATGTTATGAATTGTACTACTATTGAGAATGGTAGTGTTGAATACTTTCCATTCATATGGGAGCCCTCCAAGTGCGGTGAGTACCATCTCACGATCAGATATTGTCTCCCCAATAGCCAGCAGATTGTTCCTGATCTCGGTCAATTTCAGAAAGTATGTTTGGACAGACTCATCCCTGCCTTTCTTCAGATTCTTCAATTGATTATTGAAGAATAACACTTGGTTTGAATTTTTTACTTTGAACATCTATATTAGTTATCATACATCTCCTTGGATGTGCCTAACTCAGATATGTAGGCAACCAGACTTTTATGTATGGATTCCCTGATCATTAGCTTTGCTTTGATCTCCCCCTTCTTATACTTGGTTTTAGCAGCAGCAGTAGAAGTGGATGGAGGTTCTTGTATCTTACCCAATACATAGTCCATGAGATCATGGTCTTCCAATTTGAGATCTAATATCATCTTCCACGGGAACATTTGGCGCAATTTCCGACGGCCAAATCGTCACTTTTCCGACACACAGTCGTCACAAGAGCGACAGTTCGAGGCCGGGAAAAATGTGGTTTCTCGTGCGGTCGCAATTCCGATGCCTTTACAAAGTGTCACACTACCGACACTTCCCATCGCTTCCAAACACTCGTCGCTCTTTCGACGCCTCCCAAACCGACGTTTGTAAAATGTCGCCATTCTGATGAAATTTGGTCCGACGTTTTTAACGTCGCGCTTCTGACGTTTGTAAAGTCTCACCATTCCGAAGAAATGTCGTTCGACGTTTTGAATGTCACTCTTCCGATGTCTTTATATTTTCGCTCTTCCGACGTGTCTAAACTGTCACATTTCCGACGCCGTACAAAAGTGTCAGAAGACCGACGTATTGCAAAAGTGTCACAAGACCGACGCTTTCCAGAAGCGTCACAATATCGACGGTAGGAAGAACTGTCGCAATTCCAACAAAATGTGGTCCCAAATTTTGGACGTTGCCCTTCCGACCTCTTTTTTCTATCGCTCTTCCGAAAGTCAACGCTGGTCAAACTTGCCCAGAAACCCTAACTGCAGAAAATTTGTTGTGGTAAATTTTTTCCTTTAGCTACAGTAGATTTCGTCCTTCTTCTCACGTGGGAGATGAAACTGCTTCTCAAATGCTTGTAGATAATGAGAAGTTTGTGGCTGAGATGAGTGAAAAGCTCTCCAACGTTGACTATATTTATATCCATCATTGAGGGGTGTGACACATCTGTTGGGGGTGTAAAACCTTAAGGCCGACCTGCACTTAAATTTATTATAAATAATAAATTGAAAATAAATGTTCTGCTCATCAGATTAAAATCAATTTTATATCGATTTTACACCTCTCCGAAAGAGGAATCCAATACAAATATTGGAATCTTCATCTGAGCATCACAAGATGGAGTTTGGACCTAGTTGTCCAAATTTAACATCAGTCCTTTGTCCAGCAATTCTTGGACTTGCTTCGTCACTTCCTCATTGTCTTTGGGTGTCATTCGATATGCAGCCTTGTTCAGAAGACTTGCTCCCGATATCAAGTCTATGTGATGACTGATGCTTCTTTTGGGTGGCAACTCACTTAGCAATTCATCAACTACAATATCATGAAACTCATGCAATAAATCTTGAACTTCAATAGGTAAATCTACAATTTCAGTGTGCCAAAGTACTACCTTTGGCTTACAAACCCTTGCATAGCTTACCTCTTCTTCTTCCATCTGTTGTAGAAATTCCTTTCCACTAACAAGCAATGCTTTTGGGCTGCTTGTTTGAACTGTACCTTCTTCTTTCAATGGTACAAGAGTGTGCTTGATGCCATCCTTTTCGAACTTATAACAATTTCTCTCTCCATTATGTGTCACCTTCCTATCAAACTGCCATGGGTGACCCAAAAGAATGTGACAAGCATCCATTGGCATTATGTCACAAAGCACCTTGTCTTAATACCTGCCTATCTGAAACTCAACTTCACTTTGTTCATGCACCAACAATTGGTGTCCTTTTTGCAACCACGATCCCTTAGAAGGTGTGGGATGCTTAATCTTTTTCAACCCCAATTTTTCCACCATTTCTTGGGAGACTAGATTGTCCGTACTTACGCTGTCAATCACCAATTTGCATCATTTGCCTTTTTCCTTACACATTGTCTTGAATAGGGATTTCCTTTGGACTGGTTCTACAGTCTGCTTTGTTGACTTAAACAGGACTTTGTGCATCATCAACACCTCTCTAGTCTCTGGCACATTCTTTGCCTCAGGGACTTGTGCCTCTGCTGCTTCAGTTTGAGCTATGTATGCACCTCGTTGTCCTGTATTGTCATTCTCAGGACATTCAAAAGATCGGTGACCCAATTTGTTACATTTGTAACACCAGTAGACAGTCTCTCTGCCTCTTCCTCAACCTCTACCTCTTTGGTAAGGTCTTCCTCCTCTGCTGCCACCTTCTTTCTCTCACTACCCTTGCTGATTTGAGTTACTTCATCATTCTTTTGCACTGGAGGCTTTCCTCTTCCATTTGTTTGTTCTTTCCCTTTGGAGAAACCACGTCCTCTGTCAGAGGTTTGCTTCCTAGCTATCTTTTTCTTCTTCTTTTAGGGTGCACTGGTATGCTTCCTCTATTGTCCTTGGAGAAAGTATGTTGATCTCATCTTGGATATCCAGCCTCAACCCATTGATATACCTTGCTATCTTCTACATAGCTTGCTTTCAAGTTCACCTTGTAAAACTCTTTAGTATCATTATCTTTTGCTTAAGATTTTGCATTTGTTTGTAGAAAGTTAGCTGGTAATCCTTTGGCAAGAACTTACTCTTCATCTTTGCCACGATTCTATCCCAGCTCTTGATCAATGGTTTGTCCTTCTTCCTTCTTTCAGCCTGTACATTGCCCCACCATAGTGTCACATGGCCTTTCAACCTTGTCACAACAAACTTGACTCTCTAATCCTCGTCAATTTCCTTGTACTCAAAATACTTGTCCATTTCACTCATCCAGTCTATTAGATTCTCATCTTTCAAACTGCCATCGTAAATGGATATTTTAGGCTTTGGCCTTGAACGTGAGCCCAATACTGCTCTCAACAACCTAACCTCAGCAGCTTCTTCAATAGGTGCTACTCCTTCTTCTTTCAAGTTCCTCTTTGGCCTCACTAACAACTCCACCTTTAGGATCCCACTGTGTTCCCAATTCCATGGCTTCTAATCGAACTTGCGATCTCCTTATCTCTTCTCGGAGTTTTGCATTACTCGTGGGTCTGTCTCCTTGACCTCGCGCCCTTCCTGTTCGCCTATTCATAAGACTCTGATACCACAAATTGATGGCTCCTATCTCTGCAAACACAGGCATTGGTGCAAAGGAAAAACAAGTCATTTTTGTTCAGTTTCAAATTCTACAAACACATCAAGTCGTTTTTTCCTAGTCACGTAGTCTACAAAACACAGTTTAAAGATCACTTCGGAACTCCTCAACCAAGGATCTTTTTGGAAAATCACTAGTGACTTACCAAATAGATCCCGCTCTGCACAAAACCCACATGGTGGAATTTCAAATTTCGTCTTCCTTTGATCAGAAATTGACCTGCAAGTTTGATGACGATTTTCCCTTACAAATTTCTCTTCTTTTGTTGGCTTGATACAAAGTGCTCTGTATTCTCGAACCTGTAAGATAAATGGCTCTTCCCAATACACAATATTGGACGAAAAAGCACTGGATTAAAGGATTAACTGAAATGCGATTCTCCAGGTTCTCATTTAAATGTAAAATAACAGAGAGAATACAGTGCTCAAATTACTCACTATACATAGTAATTTCTGTGGGAAATATATTAAAGAGTAAAGACCAAAACAATTTCAACTCCAGATATTAACATGATTGTTAACAAGCCTCACAAATGCTCATACAATTAAATATCTCATACACACTTACAGATTTGACTTGCTGATAAAAAAAACCACTTGTCCAAGAAACGTTGTTCAGTTAACTTCCATCTCACACAAAGAACAAAAACCCCTACTCCTTCTCCTACACACTCCAAAATCTCTTTTTTTTTCAAAATTGAAAAAATTGTTCAAGAGAAATGAGTTCATGGATGTGCACTGATTTCTCTTAGCTCTAACTCCCGACTAGTTATAAAATCATTTCTTTTAACTAAATGTTCCTAACTAATCTTGACTAAATATCAAAAAACTTTTCACAATAAACTTTAAAATGTTCTAGCCTTGGCATGTGATCAATCCATCACATTGCTAAGCTCTTGGTCTGACTTTAATAACTTATGATGTTTATGTGCTCGACCTAATGCACCTGCATCATCTTACGAGGACTTCATGGCAAATTCAGTGGGTCATCTTTGTGAGGACATAATAATCATTTTGGGAAATAGAAGAGGAGTTGAATCATTGCATCTGTCCAACTTCAACCTATCTTTTAAGAGAAACAAATAGAGGATCAAAAAAAGAATAGAAGAGAAGAGATCATGGAGCTGGGGAGAAGGAATGGAGGAACAAAGAGAAGATGAACAAATAGCTGGTTGAGTCTGGTGGTGAAACAAATAGTGCATATGCAAAGTCATAGTGCAAAGTAGGAATGTACACAAATCATAAGAATAAATTGGTGTTTATATGAATAAGAAAAAAAAAATTGATGTTGTCTATTATCCCGTTTCCTGTAACTCAATTTCTTGTTGCATTTGTTAGTTTTTAATTTATGTTAATGCTAGCATACAAGTATTTGTGTGCATTGTGGGCAGTGACCAAGTTCATGTAGTTGTTTGTGTTTAGGATTTGTAATGGTCACTTGCATCAAGTGGTATTAGAGGTGGTTTAAGCTCTAGAGATTGATCTCTTATTAGTGCTTTTGTAATGTGTGGTTATGGAAAGACATGAGAGGGGTTGTTCAGTTGAGAAGTATAACTAGTACTGGGCTTCATAATTATTGTCTAGCTCATGATATGATGTATGTGTCAAAAGGAAAGAAAAAGAAAAATTATTTATAAGCATGGGTTTCATGCTTTATTTACTTTTGTTCTAGGTCAAAGCACCCATTGAGTGCTTCTAGGGTTTATATCATGTATCATAGTCTTTCTCATTATGTAATAGACCCTTCTTGGGTTTTTTATATCTAGAAAGAAATTTGTAATTGAGTCAAAAATGTATATTTTGCCTCCTCCACGAAGTTGGCCTCATTAAAAGAAATCGGCCACATAGAAGGACTAGATATAGAAGTGTTATTCGACCTATTTGAGGATCCATCCAAGAAGAATCGATTTGTAGTTCTAAGTGAAGGAAAAGGGTGCGAAGAGCTAAGAGAAGGAAGATAATCTATAGCGAAGGAGGTAGAAACACTTGGCAAGCAAAAAGGAGCCAAATTTCTCTCTTATGTTCCCACACATGCTAAGAATCTGTGTTGCAAGAAGGGTCGAAAGGTGTAGGACTGTAGTAGGGGCTGAAAATCTAATGCAAGAAGGCCGAAATTTGTATTTGAAGTAGTTTTGAAGAAAGTTGACTTTCATTGACTTGAAGTAGACTTTTGTCTTGTTGGAAAGACTTTGTTAGGAGGATGACTTGGTGGATTGGAGGAGGTCTTTGTCTTGGTCAGGGGTCTTGGTTGTCTCATTTGATTTGGTTCTAAAGGAAGATAAGAGAATTTTGGGTTTTCCCATAGAAGAGGGGTTTTGGTAGTTGCTTGATGATAAAAATATAAAAGAAAACATGAAAGAAGCTAATAAGATCACAAGTAATAATTAAGATAAGAAAATCTTTTTGCCTTTCTGATTTTCTAACATGTTCAATGCAATTGCTAGAAGGAAAGTTGTGAGAAACCAAGTCTGGACAATGCCTGTAAATGTTAGTCAAGTTGAGGGCCACTAGAAATCCTGTAGGAATGCCTCCATGTAGAGGAGCAGCGCAAGAGGGTGTGAGCAACTGAGAATTGGAGGAATTGAGAAGGAGAATAAATGACATGGAAAATATGAGACTTGGGGATGTTGAAGCAAACTCAAGTCAGAAGATGACATTGAAGAGGAGAGACGCAAGTTGACGAAGTTGACCCAACAATACATTTTATATCCTTTATAAAGGGTGGTGGAGTTAGCACAAATATGGAAGTTTCATGCTATGATGGTAGTTTAAAGGCCAAAACTCTCGCTGATTGGATAGGGGAGCTTGAAAGGTACTTTTGAGTACAACAATGTTCCAATAGGGGATTTTTGAGGTCTAAAATGGGCTTCGTAAGGAAAATAATAAAATAATAAAATAAAAGATGATTTTTTAAAGAAAAATATCGTTTTATTATATTTTTGACTTATCCTCTTATGGGTTCACTCAAATGTCAATTGTATGCACCTAGTGGATGCAGAATTAAATTTCGCATCCAATTAGTACCAACTATGCATGCTTTTGAGTAGAGCCACACCGAAAAAAAATTGAAAATACATGAAAAAGTGTATTTAGACACATTTTTTGTAGTGTGGGTTTACTCATAAGTATGCAATGTGGGTACTAGTTGGATGTGGAATTAAATTTTGCATCTAATGGGTGCTTACACTTGACATTTGAATAAACCTATAAGGAGATAACTTGGAAATACGATTAAAAAAAATAGTTTTCTTATTCTCCCTCCAAAAATATTTAACCATGGGGATGACATCATCTTTTTGAATTTTATGGGTTATTTTAAATTTGAATTTGTTAGTAAATATTTTGTTTTGAAGCCCATTTTTTACCTCAAAATTACCCTAATGAGGACCCCAATCACGTCCGATTTTCCATGACAAAGTTAAAGGGGAGTGTTGCACTTTGGTGGGATATGTTACAAAAAGACAGGCTAGACAACCAACAAGAGAAGATTAGAACTCTGAGGAAGATGGCGAGCAAAATTATGGTGCAATTTCTACCTGCTAATTACCAATAGAATTTGTTTAAGCACGTACAAAACTTAAGGAAGAAAGAGTTGACTATCGGGAGTACATTGAAAATGTTTTTAAACTGTGACTTAGATCAGGGATTAGAGAACTAGAATATCAAAGAGCAGTCGAATATGTGAATGGATTAAAATAACATACTCAAGATGAGATGAGCACACATTTCTTTTGGAATGTAGGTGAAGCCTATCAAGTTTCCTTAAAGGTGGAAGAAAAGATTGGGAGAAAAGCACCATAGAAATTACAAGGAAAAGGACCTAGAGGCAGGAGCAGAGAAAGTACTGCTAGAGGAAATGAAAAGGAAAGTGAATTCACCAGTAGCCAAAGTAATAAACAAGGAAATGGAACTGGAAGAGGCGGTAGATTTGGAAGAGGAAAAGGGAAGTATATTATTACTTGCTACAAATGTGGAATAGAGGGGCATAAGGCATTTGAATGTTAAAAAAAGCATGATGTAGAAAGAAGAATTGAAGCCCAAACACTAGTCATACAGGGAGATGAGGCAACCACTGTTGGTGAAAATGTAATGGTCCTTTAGTTGGAACAAGGTGAGAATTTATTGCGCTGGACGATGTTGCTTAAACCTAAAATGATGACAACAAAAGAACTTAAATAGAGAAGGAAAGTTTTTAATACTAAATGTAGAGTTCAGGACAAATGTTGTAATTTGGTCGCAGATAGTGGAAGTACAAAAAATTTGGTATCAATGCAACTTATAATGAAACTAAAATTAAAATGTATAACCCCTCCCAATCCATACTAGATTTTGTGGTTACAAAAAGGACAACAAGTGGCCATGACAGAGTAGTGCTTGTTAAATTTTCAAATTGAAAGCTTCAGTGAACAAGTCTTATGAGATGTAGTAGAGATGGTTGCATGCCTTGTACTACTCAAAAGACCATGGTTATTTTATAGAATTGTTTTCCACAATGACAAGAAGAATACTTATGCATTCACAAATATTGGACAATAACACAAGTTGGAACCATTGCTAGAAAATGCAAGGACAAGAACACGAAGCAGTAACAACCAAGAGGTGAGCAATAGTAACAACCGAGTTATGTTGTGTTCAACTAAGGAATTTTTGAAGTAACATAAGAAGGTTCATTTTTGTTTGGCCATAATGTTGAAACAAGTTCAAGAAGGTGGGAAAATGAGCTCTATATCACTGGAGATTCAACCTTTGTTGAAAGAATTTGAGGAGATTGTTGCTAATGATTTGCTAGTAGGTTTACCTCCCATGAGAAGTATATCACATCAGATTAACTTGATGCTAGGGTCGAGTCTTCCTAACAAAACTCCTTATCAAATTACTCTAGTAGAAAATGAAGTGGATAGGAAGGTACACGAGTTGCTTAACAAAGGACTGATGAGCGAGAGTTTAAGTCCTTGAATTATAAAAACAATGCCAACACCCCAGAAAGGAGGTGAATAGAAAATGTTTACAGATTAATGGGCTATCAATAAGATCATTATCAAGTATATATTTCTCTTACCAAGGATGGATGACCTCATGGATTGTTTGAGTGGAGCCAAGTACTTTTCAAAGATCAATTTGAAAAGTAGATACCATCATATTCTGATAAGGGAAGGTGATAGTAGAAGACAACATTTAAGCTAAAGGATGGATTGTTTGAATGGCTACTCATGCTATTTGGGTTTACTAATGCTCCTAGCACATTTATGAGACTTATGAATGAAGTATTGAAACCATGTTTGAGAAAGTTTGTTGTTGTATACTTACATGAAATTTTGATCTTAAGTAAGACCGAGGAAGTGTTGAAAATTGGCAGCTTCAGAGAAACCCAGTTACCTCAAAAGAAGCCCATCTTTCCCCAACGAAGAATTTAAATTGGTTAAAGGAAATATTATTATTGATGTGTTCTTGGCACTCCTCTTTAATGTGACAACTTTACTTGGGCAAGCAATCATCAATGTAATTGGTAAAATTATTTAAATATACTTGAGTCTAAATTGAAAGGGTTTTCATCAAGTCGTCTTTAACAAATTGACACGTCACCTTGACTCAAAAGGCACTCCACCGAATTGTATAAATTAGAGGTCTTGGAAGCTCATTAACACACACAATTGCAATGCATCTTTGGAGAGATAACTTCTTCTGTAGTCATAGGCTTATCAAGTCTAGTCGAAGTGGAGAGGAGGTCTATCTTGGTGTCTTTTTCTTGTGAATGATCTATGTCGAGTTTAGCAGAATGCTAGCCATATGGAAGAGCAAACTTTTGGGCACATTTTGCTGTTAATTTTCTGAGATCTAGCCGTAGAGGTATTGTATCTTTTGGAGGGCCGAAACACCTAATGGGGGATTCTCTTAGAGTGTCATGAGGGATTGTAAAGAGTAGGAGTAAGGCCACATGCATGCCTTAAGGGTCCAATACAACAATTTCAAGGGCTAAAAGAAGGTTAACACAAGTCTATTATGTCTGAGGAAGCCCTAGCCACAAAATTCTATGACGTAGGCCGTAGTTCAGTCAAGAGATTTGTGCTCATATTCGTTTGATTTCAAGCTTGCTAGGAAGACATCTTGAAGATGTAAGTAGTTTGAAATTTTTATTTGAAGATTTGTTAGGTGATGGGGTTTGCTCTAGTTCGGAGGCTTAGGGCAAAGTTGTTTCAATTAAGTAGGCAACGTATTGTGCCCTAAGTCTTGTTCTTAGGATAATGATAAATGGAAGTATTCTTTATGCTTATAACCATGATGAATGGAAGTAGTATTTGTGCCTACAACAGTGATGAATGGCAATAATTCTTGAAATGTATGACAATGATTCTTAACAGTGATGAATGGTATTGATACTTGTTCTAGAGAGAAGCATGGAAATGATTCTTCATCTTATGATTGGGATATAATTTTCGATCTTATAACAATGAGTATAGTAGTGCCTTATGTGTTTATAACAGTGAGTATAACATTGCCTTATATGCTTATGACAGTGAAGTATAGCAATGCCTCATGAGTTTATGATTGTAAAATATAGTAGTTCCTTATGATTTTATGACAATGAAGTATAACGATGCCTTATGTGTTTATAACAGTGCCTTATGTACTTATGACAGTGAAGTATAGTTGTGACTCTAGTGCTTATATGACTGTGATATCTTCAATCTGATGATATATCTTTAGTAAAGTATGGTAGAATGTTCTCATGACCTTGATGTCTGATAGAGACCTCTAGACAATAGTATATGACTGTGTCATGACATAGATGTATGCCAATTCTCATTTGGATGTGGTATCACATTGGAGTATGTCAATCAAACTTGTCTTCATGACAGTGATGCAAGATAGTGATTCTTATGATTGTGATGATAGTGATCGTGACAGAGATATATGCTACCTTCAATGATATGGAGGCAACCCTATTAGAAGTCTCATGAATGCCTCCTTGATAAGTATATGTGTTGTTATTTTATGAGGATCCTGAATGAACTAGGGTTGGCCCTAGGTGGCCTGATGTGATTGATGATGAAAGACTTATGTCTCATGATATTTGTACATTGTATCTCAGTTGAACATTTGATGAATATCTAAGAAGAAGAATTTGGTTGGGTTTTCCCCCTTGTGGGGTTTTGCCTTGTCTCTAACCTAAATCCTATTGTCCCTATTGTGTATGTTTTTCTTCTATTGTCCTTACTGTTCCGTTGCATTGTTGATGTTATTGTTTTCTTTACATAATTGTTCATGGTGATATGATGTTATGGGGTTAATGTAATGTGTAAATTATTGAAAAAGTTTAAAAATGCAATTATCCACAACATAGAATAATCTAGCCCTAAAAATTAACATGGTATCAGAGCTGGGCTGACGAAAGGTCATTGAGATCACCCTCGTGTAGACACCTATGATGGGTTTCATGATCAAGCAAGGTGAAAGAGATTAAGATATTGGAGACCTTAAAGAATACTAGGGTTTGAAGGAAGCCCTAGGGAGCTCTTGTTCTTACAAATAAAGGTTAGGGTTTGGGAGAAACTCTAGGAGTGATCTTAAGGCTTGTGTTCTATCATATTGGATCCCTAGTGTGATTTAGAAACTTCGTGATATGATATGATCGGTGATAAGCCTATGACAGATTCATAGAAACCCTAGGAGAGGGTATGATGCAGATCCAATGGTCATTGATAGTTGAGCTTGGCTGCTAATGAAGGAGATTAAGGATACAAGTGATGTTCAAGAGGAAGTATTCTCACTTGGTTGATGAACAATGGTGACTCGTGACTAAAAGGAAGCAGGATCAAGGGAGAACTGTGAGCTTTCTACAATCCTCGACAAAGGGGTGTGTTCAAGGAAAGCAAATCCATCTTGAGGGTCATCAAGATGAAGAGTGATGCAGGAAGAGTTAGTTCCAATAGGGAGTTGGTGTAGAAAAGATAAGGAGCCACTCTCATATTTAGAGAAGATAGAAAATCCTGCCTAATCATCAAGTACACTTTCATTATGTTTATTTACTTTGCTATTATTGCTCTTTCTCTTGTTCTAGGGTCTATAGGTACATCAGATGAATGGAAGGACATAATCCTCAATATCAAGATTGAGAAGGATGTAGAACCATCTCGTTATTAGAGTGTTACATGAAAATGGACAAGAGTTCAAACCTCGAAGGAAGGATTGTAGTCTCCCAGGTTGATGACTATGACTAGAGAGGTTTCCTATTCAGATGGACTAGAATGTTAGATTGAATACAATAGTATGATGAGATGCTATATGTCCTTCATGCAAGGACCATTCTAGATGACAAGATGCAACAATGTTAGATATTTCTGTGATATTAAGTGACATGCCCTCAGAGGGAGAAGGATTGTGATAAGACCCTAACACTTGTTTCCAAATGCATTATTATTAGATATATATGTGAAGTTTACTTCCTCCATGATACTTATGGAACAATCATACTTGGGGCTACATCAGGGCTTTGAGTTACATGAGTAGGAGACTCATGATTGTGGATTGAAGCAAGTCCTTTGGGCTTGGTAGACTTGGATTAATGGATACACACTGAATAGATATGCCTAAGTGCCAGAACTCTATGATCATGTGAAGAACACATTGAGGAGAGATCAAGAGGGACTTGCTTGATCTCTGATGAGTGTGCAGCGGTGAATTGGCATCAGACTCACCCAAAAAGTGGTCGACGGCTAGGCATGGTGCCATCGATGGAACGATGAGGCCTCTTGCCATGGAAAGGGGAGCACTGAGGCTTCAACAACGATTAGAAATGAAGGATGAGGCTGCCGATGAGGACACGGGTATCTTACCAAGCCTGTTGAAAGGGTATTCATAGAGCAACTTGGAGTTGTGGAGAAAGCATCCCTTCCGAGAAGGGATCCTGGTTGATCACTAACACTAAGCTCTGGGAGGTCCTGGGGGCGTGGGGTACTCTTTGAAGCTATAGGGTTTGGAGGATCCTTATCATTTTGACAAGTTGATCTCCCCTTGTTAAGTATGGGACTTGACGGAGTACATACCCCAGTATGTGTCCTATCCACAAGCCAGGCTTGTTGGGTTTGTCACTCATCTAGCCAACGAGTTAGGAGACTTAGGTATGGAGGATCGTTACCTATGGCAGACACGTCTGGTAAATTGATCTCGCTAAGTTGGGGATGCATGGTGTTCAACCACTTGATCACTGAGAATCATGATGGATATGACATAGGGTATGAAGGATATTTACCACTTGTGGTAAGTCGATCTCCCCTATGGTTGATGAGGATCAACTGGTGGATATAGGGTTTGGAGGATCTTTACCCTAGTGGTAAATTGATCTCCCCTATGATGATTCCTCTTCTTCTCCAGATCAAGACATCATTGTTCAACAAAGATGAGATGAGATCAGACGATATGAGATATGATGCAACGATGATGAGACATGTACATCCGAGATGAGACTTATGATACAAATGGAAATTCCTCCCTAGCTAAGAGGGAGTATTGAAAATTGGCAAATTTGGGATGAATTTCCCCTAGAGAAATCCAATTACCCCAAAAGAAGCCCACCTTGCGCTAAGGAAGAATTCAAATTGGTTAAAGGAAAATATTATTATTGATGTGTTCTTGACACTCCTCTTTAATGTGACAACTTTACATGGGAAAACAATTATCAATGTAATTGGTAAATTTATTTAAATATACTCAAGTGTAATTTGAAAGGGTTTTCATCAAGTCAACTTTACCAAATTGATGGGTCATTTTGACTCAAAAGGTACCCCTTGCCTCCTCCACCAAATTGTATAAATTAGAGGCCTTGGAAGCTCATTAACGCTCACAATTGCAACACATCTTTGGAGAGATAGCTTCTAAGGTAGTCGCAGCTTTATCAAGTATAACCGAAGTGGTGAGGAGGTCTATCGTGGTGTCTTTTTCTTGTAAATGATCTAGGTCGAGTTTAGTAGAATGTTGGCCGTGTGGAAGAGAAGATTTCTGGGCACTTTTTGTTGTTAATTTTCTGAGATCTAGCCGCAAAATTGTTGTTCCTTTTGGAAGGATGAAACACCTAATGGAGGAATATCTTAAAATGTCGCAAGAGATGGTAAAGAGTAGGAGTAAGGCTGCATGCCTAATGGTCAAGCACATCAAGGTCAAAGGATGAAAGAAGGTTAACACAAGTCTAATATGTCTGAGAAAACCTTAGCCGCAGAAGTCTGTGATGTAGGCTGCAGTTTATTCAAGAGATTTGTGCTCAGTTTCTTTTGATTTCAAGGATGTCAGGAAGACGTCTTGAAGAGGTAAGTAGTTTGTCTTTCGATTTGAAGATTTGCTAGGTGATGGGGTCTGCTTTAGTTTGGAGGCTTAGGGCAGACTTGTTTCAATTAAGTAGGTAGAGTATTGTGCCCTAAGTCTTGTGCTTATGACAATGATAAATGGAAGTAGTCTTTGTGCCTATATCCATGATGAATGGAAGTAGTATTTGTGCCTATAACCATGATGAATGGAAGTAGTATTTGTGCCTACAATAGTGTTGAATGGAAATAATCCTTGAAATGTATGATAGTGATTTTTGACAGTGATGAATGGTATTGATACTTTTTCTGGAGAGAAGCATGGTAGTGATTCCTGATCTTATAACAGTGCCTTATGTGTTTATAATAGTGAGTATAGCAGTGCCTTATATGCTTATGACAGTGAACTACAATAGTGTCTTATGAGTTTATGATAATGAAGTATAGTAGTGCCTTATGTGTTTATGACAATGAAGTATGCTTTTCTTCTATTGTTCGTTATTGTTTTGTTGCATTGTTGATGTTATTGTTCTCTTTACATAATTGCTAATGGTGATATGATGTTATGGAGTGAATGTAATGTGTAAATTGTTGAAAAAGTTAAAAAATGCAATTATCCACAAAAAAGAACAATTTAGCCCTAAAAATTAACAGGAAGAACACTTGGAGCATATAAGAAAGATGTTATAGTGGTTGAGGGAAGAGAAACTTTTAATAAATTTGAAAAAATGTACATTTCTTAAGGAGGAGTTAGTGTACTTGGGATTTGTAATTTCTAAGGAAGTCTTAAAGATGGATCTCAAGAAGGTAAAGGCCATCTTGGTTTGGTCAACATATCAATCTGTGAGAAGCTTTTATGGTTTAACAAATTTCTATAGGAAATTTATCCAAAATTTTAGTGATATTTGTGCACCACTTGCAAAATTTATGAAGAAAGGCATTTTCCAATGGGCAACAATAGCCATGAAATTATTTGAAAACTTGAAGCGGAAAATAACTAAATAGCCAATTTTGGTGCTTCTAGATTTTAATAAAGTGTTTTGAGTAAACTGTGATGCAAGTGGTTTATCACTTGGAACAATTTTAAGTTGAGAAAGAAGATCAATTGTATTCTTTACTAAGAAGTTGAATAATTCTAAGAGGAAGTACTTTGTTTAAATTTAACATCTTAAAATTTTTGTAAAATAATTAAATTGTATAAATTTAATAACAAAATTTCTAGTTTTAATAATTTTTAATTAAATTTAAAAAATAAATTTAAACTTAAAGAAAACCGATAAAAAAAACAAAACCAAAATTGAAAAGAGAAAACTTTAAAGTAATGAATGAAATGAAATGAAATTTTAACGTCCTCGAGACTAAAAATAGTCTATGGGACTATGAGTTCCCTTTTTTTAGCCTTTTGCATTTCAGTCCTTTTCTTATTCAAATTGATTATGAGTTGGCCCAACCTTCCAACAATCTCATCGTTGAAAAGTCAATGCCAAGAAACTGGTGCTAACATATTCCCATAAGTTTCTCTGATGTCTTTGAACGCATCACATTCCAAAATGAAATGTCTTTCCGATTCCAATGCCCCAGACGTGCAAAATGTACACACTCGTTTTTACCAAGCTTCTTTGGGCCTTTTCCACCGTCTTGTTTCACACCGAAGATGATGCGAGTTGGTTCTTAATTGAGAAATAAGAACCTTTACCCTCCACGGAATGTTAGCTCCAATGTACTCTTTTTGTTGGAGATCATACGTAGGGTTGAATTCTTCAATGTAGTACTTCTTTCTACCCAACTTTTTTCCCCATACCTATTTATGGAACTTCTCCATAACAAATTTCTTTAGCTCCTTGGTATTTGTGGGACAAGCATTGAGGTAGATATTCCATTTTTGCATCCATGTGTAGTTTTGTCTCATCCATGTTTTCTTTCTTTCACTCGTGCCTTCCTTGAAGATAACATTAGGCCATCTACCTACTCCCATTTGCTCAAGTCTTTTTAGATATCTTATGAGCCGCACCATAGCAATTACTTCGATGGGAGTTGCTCCTGTTTCACTCAACATCATCTCATAAGATACCGAACTTTTTATTTTGAACTTGCACATGATTAAGCATTTTTGGATTTTCTCAATTTGCTTCCATTTTGAGACAGGGGTGCTGCGAGCCCACAATTCACACCCCTATAGCATCACTGGACAAACTAGGAGTCCAAAAAGCACTTTAATCGTTTTCCAATCCCATAACTCTGCCTCTCTACATCTGTTTTGATGAGCATATAATGATTTCCACCCTCCTAAGATTCTCTTCTTTTTGCAGTCCTCCCAATTAAGTTTGTTGTTGAAATCGATCCCGAGGTGTTTGTACTCATTTACTTCTTCAATAATGTTGCCTTCAAAGAAGAACGTATATTGACTCTGCTTCCTTTTATTAGAGAAAATCATTATCTTGGTCTTGCTAATATTGACTTGCATCCCCACTGCTCTATAAAAATGCTCAAGGGCATATAGGTGCATCTGCAATCCATGGGCCGATTTAGAAATCAATACAAGATCATCGGCATATAAAAGAAGCTTTATCACAAACTCCCCCAACCGAACACCATCCCCAACTTGCAAATTTAGCCACTCTTCCAGTTTATCAATATATAAACCAAAAAGAGTAGAGGATAGAGGGCAACCTTGCTTGACTCCAATGTCACTTCTAAAGCTTTTTGAAATACCCGCTGAGGTTCTAATTTTGACTTTCACCTCTTCATAAAGTCTATGGACAACAGCTCTATAATGCAAAGGAATTTCAAGTTCTTCCATTCTACGCCACAACTTATCTCTAGGGATTGTGTCAAATGCCTTTTTGAAGTCAACAAAACAACAGAATACTTCTTCTTTACCCCCCCAAACCTTTTCAATAATGTGTGTCAACGTGATGCCGTGATCCACTGTAGAATGCTTCGGCCTAAAACCCGCTTGTCCTTTTGCCCTCTTTTCTTTTACTTTTGCCCACTTACTGATTCTATTTTCTACCATGCTGCCTAAAAGCTTTGCAAACAAAGGATTGATCATAATGGTTCTATAATTGGACGGTTTATTAATGTCTCCACTTTTAAAAAGGCGTATTGCTAGGATAGTTGTCCAATCCCTTGGGAATCCTTGTTGAATGATGTTGTTGAATATTTCCATGATGTGCGGTGCAAGAGGGTTCCTTCCCCATTTTAGATACTCTGCTTGAAGTTCAACCAAGTCTTTTTCCTTTCATGTTTTCAACTTTTTAATTCCAATCTCCACCTCTTGTAATGTGAAGAACTTTGTAGTTGTGTTGAGCCCTGGGGGAGGCTCAACCTCTGATTCTTTCTCATAGAGTTGTGTTACATATTCAAACCATTGATTAGCTGTAATATTATTTTCGATTTGCTTCTTCCTTGGTTGAAGTTCCTGTCAGAAACGTTTTGGGTTATTCTTGCCTAGATATATTAACTCTTTTTGCCTTGTTTGGATGAACTCATCTTTTTTGCTTTTTAGTATATGCTTATATAACTTTACATTCGTCTTCTCCTTGCATGTCTTTTTCAAGGTTCTCCTTGCCATTTTGCATTCCTCATCAAACCAAGCATTTACAAGAAAATAATTTGATTCTGATTTCCTATTTTTTCCTCTTTTGCACTTCTCAAGTGCCCTTTGCATTATATTTGTTAACTCATGACTGTTGAAGCTTTGGAAACCAGTTTTCTCTTGCTGAATTAATCTCTCCAGCATTGTCTTGAAGATAGTACAATTTTCTTGTGTTAGAAGAATTTTGCCCCTTGGTAGTAATTTCCAAGAGCATTGGGTTTTTCTCTTATGCTGCCTTCCTTCTACCCATGATAACTTCATATAAATTGGGTTATGGTCTGATTTTAAGTCTCAATTATGCTCTCCAATCTTAACTTCACCTATCTTTTCTATCAAGCTTTGTGAACAAATCACATAATCAACGACACTTGCCCCATTGTATGTGTTGCAAGTGAAGTTCCTAGACCTTTTCCATCTGTCCAGACCATTGCAAATAATTAAGTTGAAAGCCCCACACAGTGTAAGCAATTCCTCTCCAAAATGATTGCTAAATTTGTCATCTTCTGAACATCTTGTCCATTGGGGATTCTCCTCTTCAGTGAGCCAAATAGGATTATGATCCTCTTTGCAGCAAAGAATACTAGCTCGCTGATTTTTTGTTCTAGCATTATAGTTGCCCACTAAAAGAACTTCTCCCTGCTGATAGTACGTAGAAATATCTTGCTTTAAAGCTGCATACGGATCCTTGTTGTCTAGCCCCTAATTTTTGTAAGTTTTTGAGACTTGCGGGGAAAAATAGCATGCTGCAATTCTTATGTGATTCTCATTCTTTGATATTTTGAACCATAAATATTGTTTATTTTCATCTTCTTTCATCAACTGAATGTGGTGACCTTCCTTTTCTTTCACTAAAACTAGTATCCCCCATACCCTTTGCCATTTTCTGCTACCTTGTTCCAAACTGCTAACTTCAAATAACCGTCAAACACAAGAGTTTTGCAACCATCATGTTCATGAGTTTCTGTGAGACAAAATATGTCTCTACCTTCAGCAATAGGCCCTAACCCAAGTCCTGAGCAAATTAAAAAAGCATTAAAAAAACAGGGATACCGAGCAGGGAAAAAAATAATATTACGAAGAAAGTGACCAAAATTAAATCGTAATTGATTTTACTCACAACATTTTATTTCCATTCCCAACTTTTTATCTGCATTCCTTTATCTCCATTTAATTGTTGATTCTTCCTCGCCTTTTTAATTATTCCTTTCATTGTTAATTTTTTTTTAATTTTGATTTTTCCATTGATTTTTTTTTTATAATAATTTTTTATTTATTTATTTGGTTTTACTATTTTATGTATTTTTTTAATAAATTTATTTTATTTATTTGGTTTTATTGTTTTATGTATTTATTTGTTTTATTCTATTAATTTTTTATTATATATATATATATATATATATTAAATTTTATATGATTTTTATTTTTCATATATTTTTGTATTTTTTAAGTTTTCAAAATCTATCTTAATTTTTGTTGCCTTACCTTAATTTTGGATTTATCAGAAAGATTCTCTGGAGGTGCAAACCTATCCAAACCTATTCTTAAGTTTTGCACTAAAACAAAGGTTTAAAGATTGAACTTGTGGAAATGTTTGCACCTTGATAGATTTGATTCCTCTCAACACTTGATAGATCCAGAGTTAAGATGAATCTATGCTAGTTTACATAATAGATAATTATACAAAAATAAAGCATATATTTTGAGACATGACTATAAATGCATGTATCAAAATCATTAAAATAGTATACCCTAATTTTTTTAGCTTTTCCTATGAGACATACAAAAATATTTGAAGCGTAATTTTTTGGACATAAGGACTATTCTCAAAAGTTTTAAAGGAAGAAGTTAATACACTTTCATAAAAACACTCATGTTGGAGAACAACAATAAATAAAGGTATTTTTGGTCTGAGAAATTTCTTTATTTACACAAACGATCCTAAAAAAATTTAAAAGATAGTATAGCCTCAAGGGTTAGCTCAACTGGTCAAGTTCGTCACTAAAACACCTCGCCATCGCCATCCATTCCGGTGGAGAAAAAGAAGATGATGATTTAAAATATAATTTAAAAAGAAAAATTAAATAATTGTGTTTTTATTTTTATTTTTAAATTAAGAAATGAAGCCTAATTTTTTGGACATTTCACAAAAGTTTTAAAGGAAGAAGTTAATACACTTAAATAAAAACACTCATGTTGGAGAACAACAATAAATAAAGGTATTTTTGGTCTAAGAAATTTCTTTATTTACACAAACGATCCCCAAAAAATTTAAAATATACTATAGTCCTAAGGGTTAGCTCAACTGGTCAAGTTTCATCACTAAAACACCTCCCATCGCTAAAACACCTCGCCATCCTTTCTGATGGAGAAAAAGAAGATGATTTAAAAAATAATTTAAAAATAAAAATTAAATAACTGTGTTTTTATTTTTATTTTTAAATTAGTAAATTATAAGGTAAAAAGTTATCAAAATTTTCCCTAAATTTTTTTAAAACATTGCATATAAGACACTCTAATGCGAAAATAAAGCCTATTTTGGTGTTTTGCAAGGATAGACTTACTTTTACCAATAATAACCACCTTTGAGATTGACATCTCAAGTCCTAATTCCTGAATCACTTCATGAATCTTTTGTTTCTATATATAGCTCTCACACAAAAATATTCAAATCTCAAATTTGGCACAACAAATTGAGAGTGGTTGCCTATAGAACACTCTCATGCTCGAGGACAACAATAATTATACAAAACTAAAGCCTAAATTTTTAGACATAAGGAATATCTATAAATCAAAATAATTGGAACAAGATCCTTTTTGCACAACAAAAAGACAATTGGTTATT
Organism: Pinus albicaulis; assembly: GCA_034641835.2. Lineage (NCBI taxonomy): Eukaryota > Viridiplantae > Streptophyta > Pinopsida > Pinales > Pinaceae > Pinus > Pinus albicaulis. Next base: position 947,213,102 of record CM076570.1, read on the forward strand.
TTTAGTTGTGGGAAATTCATTAGAATTTTATGCCTTTAAATAGCCTACATTACAAAAGAATACCATGGATTGTGAAAACTGTCATAACCGTAAATTAAATTGACTATTTTATTATATTATTTTATATGCTAGATTAGAGAAGAATACCATGAGACAAAACCATGGGTTGTGAAAACCGAGTCAAAATCTTTCATAAGGGTAAATTGACTATTTTATTTTAATTCATTAATTTTATATTTTTTGTTCTATTTTATTTTTATTTTATTTTATTTTTATTCAATTATACACAGTTAAAATGTTTTATTAATAATTATAATCATTAGTTATTTTATTTTATTACGTTTATTAATTTTAATTTTATTTCATTTTTATGTAATTTTACTAAGTCAAAATGTTTAAAATTACATCTCTCCTAGGCTAGGCTAGAGAGACATTACACCATCTCTTCCATACTAGGCTAGAGAGCGCCTCTCGGCACAATAAACTCATAGAGATTATTCCTTGTTTGTTTCCTTTTCCAACTATGGTATGCATTATATTTTAAACATGTATAAAATTTGAAAGTTATAGCACAATTTCAATAGGAAAACACTTATGAAAAAAGTTTAGCTACTCTTTAAAACTTAGATATGTATAGTTACTCTTTAAAAGCATCAATGGTTAGCTTAATTGGTTGAGTCCTCATCCTTAAAGTGCCTTTGCTATTGAGAGGTCACGGGGTCAATTCTCTTGACACTCTGTATGTCAAACTTCGTGGTTGAGCCAATAAGAAGTGATTTCTTTGGGTGGATTTTCTTGGTACAAATATTATGTGGATGTAGTGGTCACCGATCTCCAGGATCCGTGAACCACATAACACAAAAAAATATACTCTGTAAAACTTATATATATGGTTCTGAGTTTCAATTATGATATAGGTGGTATCTTAAAGATGTATTAAATTTATCAGTCTCCTAAAACTTTTTGTTTTGCAAACCTGAGCTCCCCCCTAATTCGATATGGCTGCTTCGTTGGTTGTTGCAGTCTTAGCCTTGCTAACATGGTCAACATCTCTCTTGCTTCTCCTCCCTCTCTTTGGGTTCAGCTCTCCCTTTTTCATCCCTTTGTCGCGTCCTTGCATTATTCTTCCCTTCCGCCTTTGGTCCGTTGGGCCTTGATCTGGTCGGGTGGTCAACTATGACCAATCCAACCTCCCCTTCCTTGCTCGACCAGAGGATCACGACTTTTAGTTTAGTGGTCACAAATGGCTTGAAGTTTTAGAAGGCTTCATCTTCTCGTTTTGTCAAAAAGCTTGATGAGATCATGATGAGATCCCTAAATTTGAGATCTTTGCTACGCAAGCTAGAATTCACGCTCTTCAGTTGGCAAATCGGGGACTTGTTGGTCAATTCATGTGATTTTGGCCCTCCCCTAGAACCGTGCATTAATGGGTATTGAACAAATAGAAGCCTCTTATCGATGGAGAAGTGAAATTGTCCTTTTGAAACAAGGGCTTCTTCAGCTTCTTTGAGAAAAAATCAGATCTGGACAAAATCTTTCGAAGTGGCCCATATTTTATGGGTGTGAAAGGGCTTTACTTGGATCGATGAAGTCACAATTTCAATCCAGACTGCGACATACCCACTGATGTGCTAGTTTGGGCAAAGTTACTCTTTTTTCCTCTTCATTGTTAGACTCACACAACTTTCAGAAAGATTGGTAACACCCTAGGGAAATATGTTGACTGCACTTCGCTGCATGATGGAATTTTTTCCTGTGCTATAATTTGTGTAGAGGTAGATTTGGAGAAGGGTTTTCTCGCTACGATCAGTTAAGCCTGTATAACTAGTCGCACATTCAAGAGGTGGACTACGATCATCTTCCTTTTAAATGCAATATCTGCCATGACTATGGTCACTTTGCTAGAAATTGCCCTAAGAAACCAAAGGAACCTAAAAATCAAGGAGAATCGGGAAATCAATGGCAACATGACAAAAGAAGGAAGGGTCCTCAAAAGCAACAACCTCCCTCCTCCCTCAAAAGAACTTGGGCCATCCTCCCCCAAGCCCAATTTCACTGAGATCAAGGAAGGCACGAGCTAATCTATCTCTCAAGGAAACACTTTTAATAGATTCAATGCTTTAGCCAACAAAACAGAAGAAGGGGATATCTCGCTTTCAGATCTTCCAAATCCATATCTGCCCTCCAATCAAAATGCTCCCCAAGGCTCGATAGAGGGCATCTCTGTGACAAGATCCAAGGAAGATTCTGAATCTACTCAAGATGTTTCTTCAAAAGAAGAGGAAGACTTCCTGTCGACTAGAGATGGCACGTTTGGGGCCCATTTTGCTAGCTCAACAGATGAGAAATCTGAAGCAGAATAAGCCATGGAGGAGCATCATACCCTTTAGTCCAGAATGAAAAGTAACAGAGAAATAAAGATAGAGAAAAACGAAAAGGAAAAATAATTGGGACATCAACCCACTCTTAAGCATATCCAAATGGGAGAAGCAGGAAGCAAAGGAACCAGAAGAAGCGCAAGCACAACCCCGTCCAAGCTCCCCCCCCGCCCCCCCTCTCCAAAAGTAAATAATGATAGTTATCTCCTGGAATTGTAGGGGATTGGGGTCGAAAAAAAGGAGATATAAGTGAAATATCTAATCAGAAAAGAAAGGCCCTCTATCGTCTTTCTCTAAGAGACTAAATTAGAGGAACATGAAATATTAGCACATCTATTTCAAATGTGGTATGGAAGTGGAATCTCCTCAGTCACCGCAAGTGGGGCTTTAGGAGGCCTCATGCCCTTTGGGACCAATCTTATGTTCGCCTCATCAACTCCTTATTAAATGTTCATTGTCTTGTAGCTTCGTTCCTTGATACTACTTCAAATCATGTATGCTTAGTGGTCAATGTTTACATGTTTGTTCATTTTAGAGAAAAACATGATTGTTGGCCTCCCTCCACAACCTTGTTAACACTGAATTTGGGGCTTTTTTTATTCTGGGGGGGACTTCAATACTACCCTAAATAGCTGGGAGAAAAAAAGGGGTATCATTTTTCAAAGACCCCTTTCAAGAGCAAATGGAATATTTTATGTCACGGGCTAAATCGTTGGACATTAAACTAGTTGGATTCAAATATACTCGTAACAATAGGCATGTAGGCCCCAACCATATAGCCGCTAGATTAGATTGATTCCTTATCTCTGATGACTTTCTCCGCTGCAATATATCTAAAATCCTCCATTCTCTCTTGGAATGGTTTTGACCATCGCCCAATTAGACTCAATCTCTATCCTCCTGTGAATTATGGTCCCATCCCTTTTAGATTCAACCTTATTTAGATTCAACACCCTAGCTTCCATGCAATGGTTTCCCAGTCTTGGTGCCCCTGGGTGGAAGGCAACCCGATATTGATTTAGGAGAAAAAGATTAAAAGGATGAAGAGTTGACTTAAATCCTAGGCTTGATCCTTAAAAACTAATAGACAGAGGAATTCATGATATCGAGAATACTTTCAATCACCTTCATATTACGTTGGAAAAAGAACCGATAATAGAGGAAATGACGAGAGAGGATAAGATTTTGTTTGATAAATATCATGCATTATTGAAAGAGGAAGAGTAGTGGACACTAAAGTCTCGAAGTGTGTGGCTCCAAGGAAGGGATAGAAATATCAAATATTTCCATAAAAAAGTAAAAAAAAGGAAAGGAAAAAAACGTTTTAGGAAATCGTGATAAATGGTGTAAAGGTTTGTGACTTTCATCGAATCAAGGAAGAAGCAGTTGCTTTCCACATATACCCATTGAGTTATAATTTTAGATGAGTTATGTTTTGTTGAGAAGAAATTTATATGTTCTGTGAGAGGAGAGGTTCATTCGAGGTTCATCGAGAGTCGAGGGACGTCTGCTCGTTGAAGGCAAGAAGTCGTGGAAGAGCGTCGATACATGAAGACTCAGAGGTTCGTGTACGGGTTCGTGTATTCATCATAGAAGACAGAGAAATCTTTTTTGCAAGCTTCATTTCTTCGCCAGAGGAAGCCCCTGCTTCAAAAAATTGGTATCAGAGCCAGTAACGTCTGGTTCATATGTGTATTAATCTTTAACTTCTCTAAAAGATAATATGGAACTAGAAAGAAGATTTGTTTCATTTAGAGAACATCAAAAAGAAGAAACACAAGAAAATAACTTTGATATGGAAAATCTGTTTCATTTTGCATTGTCTTCAGTACTTAACTCTGCAGAAATAGAATTAGTAGAAAGTTAGCCTTCAGCCAGATGGGCTCTCCCTTCCATTAATCCATCAAAAGTCTATGGTGATTTATCTGTTTTCCATTTGAAAGCCATAACCAGAGTCACAGTGAAAGAATGTGTTTCTCAGATCCAATCTATTCAAACCATTTTTCTTTTGGATCCTAAGAAACTTCAAGAAGAAGCCCAAATACATGATACTTCTTATCTACATCTTGGCTATATTCGGGTGGGTATAAATTCCTTAACACACCAAGGACTTAATACATATGTGTTGGCTACCATTAGAGATCTTACACCTAACAAGTATACTGATTCATTAATTGGTGGCATAGTTGCACCATTATCAAATGGTTCTGTTTGGTTTGATTACCACCCAAATTTGTCAGTTTATGTGTATGATGAACATATCAAGGATATCCTCTAGTTGTAGATCAAAACCAGTGGTTTTGATATGAAGAGAAAGAGAACAAATATTGCAGTCCACACTAGAGGTTGCTTCAGGCACACCAACACATTATATCCAGCCATTCTCCGCACACCCAACCAACAATCAAAATCTAGTACCCTAGTCATTATAGATGCTCATAATAAAAAAATCGAGCATCAGACTATTAGATGGGAAGACCTCAATTTTCCTGAAAATTGGGTAGTAGATCTACCGCAGTCTCCAAAAATCCAGAACATCACGACTGCTCAGATACAAGAAGGATCCTTTAAGGCTACTCTATCCTTTCCCAAAAGATCTACTCTAGATTGAAAAAGAATACAAGAAGCTTGCCAAGCTTCAAACTACCATGTCAACCCCAATCTTATTTCATGCCAACCATCTGCTTCCATATCTGTGTATACTCCATCTGTAAATTGTTCACATGCTGATTTATTTGAACTCTCTCAGTTATTGCATTTTTCTACTCTTGAAGTAAATTGTCCTGCTTGCCAGTCAATAGTTTGCCTACAATCTCTCACAGACCTTGTTCTCCATCAGAATCATAATCCTAGGATTGGAGAAGCCCCTCCCACTATTGCTATGAATTCATGTCCAAATCCAAAATGTTCAGACAGTCCATTCCCTCATGATACCATCCTGATGATTCATGAATTACCAACTTTGGAAAATGAAGATCCTTGTCTCACTGAAATGTTTAGTAAAATGCGCACTCCAGGTATGCCAAGGTATGGCTTAGGATATCTTGAAAAATTAGTCAATCTAATACCATCCTCAAGATTCAAGAATTTTGTTACATCAGACTGTAAGAAGCCACCAAACCCAGAGATGTATAAATTCTTCCCCCTTATGAACGAGTGTCCCAAACACAAAATCAATCCTGAATGGATGAATAATATGCTAAACTAGGATCTCTATACACATCCTGAGTCTAGAGAATTTGATCTTAGTACCTCTGATAGTAAAAAATATGCTCTTTCTTTCAAATGGAAAGAGTACATGGAAGAAACAAACTCATGGATCTCCTTCTATGTCTAGAAAAAATTAGGAGAAAAGTTAGAAGTACATATGGCAGATGTCGAAACTTCATTTGCAAAAAAACATTTGTGGAAAGCTTGTGATGGAAGCAAGTGAGAGGCTAGTACCACATTCCCTCCATGCAAGGGAATTTTGCTAGGAGAAAATAGCAATACAACTAAAGCCATTCCTTTAGTCTTAAAGGATGATTCAACCCTCGGAATAGATAGAAGGATCCAGAAAGCCAGTGAACAAATAAATTGGACCAATACAACAATCAAAGGGCTAGAAATGAATATGGTCAAAATCCATGAACAAAAAGAATATTTTGATTCATTATCAGTGGTTGTACATAGTGTAAATAAAACCTTGAATGATGTCAACTTCTCAGTATCGGTATTGAAAGGTTTTGTTAGAGAATCATTTGCATAGATTGAAAACATAGAGAGAAAAGTAGATTCAGTGTTTGTATCCACTCAGACCCTTATAAGAGAACTTTCTGAAAATTTTGAAGAACTCGCCATATCTCCTAAAGACAGGAATATCCCAGCTTCTATGTTATTCAGTCACCATGTTCCTATACAACATGCCACAAAACCTATAGAAATATTTTCATTTATGTTTCCTAAAGAAAATCCCATTCCAAAAACCTTGACCAAAGAAGAAAAGCCAGAATCTTCAGGACAACATCTTCTGCCCATATATGAACCACTGTCAAGTCAGTTCACTAGGTATCCAGCTCTCGACCTTAGTGGCAAAGGAAAAATGCCTGAAACTGATACCTTTCAGTCTGGTTCCTATAAAGAATGGAATATTGATGGATTGAGTACTAGTCAACTTAGACAAATGATTGACCAGATGTATACAGAATATAAGCTTATGTGCATGAGAGGAAAATTTGAAATTGAATCCTGCAAAACTCTCATCCAATGCTTTACAGGCTCCCTACAAAGGTGGTGGGAAGTAGAATCTTCCCCTACACTAATTGCAAAAAAGGAAGCATAAGTTGTTAAAGATGAAGGTGGAGATGTTATCCATCATGAAGATGGTATTCCTCAAAATAATATGATTGGAGCATTAACCTCCTTCATCCTAGAGCATTGGTGTGGAGCAACAACAGAAATTGCAAATAAACATGAGATGGTCCTGATGAACCTTAAATGTAAGAAAGTGTTTCAATATGAAGATTTCCATAGAGACTGGACACAAAGAATCTATGAAGTAAAAGAAATCCAGAATGTCTTGTGGAAACAAGTATATTTAGCAGCATTTCCTTCTAAGTTTGTTGAGTATATTCAAAGACAGGAAGTATTCCAAACTTCCTTTGAAACTTACACATGGGGGAAAATATATTGTAATATCACAAAAGCTTTGGTAGGTCTTTGTACTAGTACAAAGGTAAACAAATCCTTACAAAAGCTGTCTAGATTGTCTGACAGCAAGTCAATTTGCAGTAAATATGGATTGTCCATTGATGACCCAATTGTACAAAAAAGAAGACACATAAAAGCACAGAAGAAGAATGATAAACAATCTGCTAAAAATCATCCTTATAGGGCAAGCAAGCACAGAAGAAGATCATACAAGATAGTGCCCAAAACACATTACTATGAGCCCAAAGATATCCATCTAAAGTCACAAAGAAGAGACATGATCACTTGTTGGTTATGTGGGTAGACTGGGCATACAACAAACAAATGTCCCCAAGGAAGAGAATCAAGGACAAATAGAGGCAAGTAGTCATGGGAATATGTCTCTAAGAAACGCAGCAAAAAGAAGAAAGGCCTAGAATGCATTTCAAAGAAGAAATACATATGATGAAGAAAAATTGATGTAGTTCATCGGAGTCCTCTGATTCTAGTTTATCTGAGTTTGAAAATAATGAAGAACAGGTAAATATCCAACAATACAACAAGACAGATACTATTGAGTGCCATTGCAGTCCCTCTGAAACCGACTCAAACTTTAGCTCAGAAGAAGAAATAGAGAAGGAAACAACCAAGGAGAAAGTATGTATCGCACACACTATGGATGATGATGAATCCAAAGTTCTAGCAAGCAGCGAGATGTTTGCAAAAGGAGAAATGAAAGAAAAACTCTTAGAAACCTTCTTACAAAATATGCACAAATACTACAAAGGGTAATGTCTCTAAAGCCCTATTTGTTGACGCTTCTTATGAAAAGAACACAAAATATTTTAAAAGAAACCAACAGTATGCAAAGTCAATATGTTTGACTCTAGGAGAAATCAGTCAAGAGATTCATCATTTAAAGAAGGAAATAATTGAACTTAAAGCAAAATTCTAGGATGGAAAAAGAAAAAACACAAGAACCAACGATAAATCCTAATGTGGAGATTTTTGAGGATATACATAATAGTGGCATGGGATTTGGCAATATGAAGATCATGCCCATTCATTACCAACAACATCATGTGTTGTTGAATATTAACATATAAGGAGAGATCTCCACTCTGAAAACATTAATAGATTTTGGTGCAGACATTAATGTTTCAAACAAAAAATTGATCCCAGCCAAATATTGGACACCTGCACATAGACAAGTCACTGGGGTAGGTACACAGGACTTTAAATATGAAGTCTCCAGTGCAACACTGTTTTTCAAGATATTATATGAAAATGAAGTTTGCAGTAAGAAATATTCCTATTGATTGTATTTTGGGTAATGTCTTCCTTGCTACTGTTGAACCACATGGATCAACCAGGCTGCCAATTGGTAAAGCTGGTTATTTTATATATGTCCCGGATAACAAAGGTTTTCTGCAAACTATCACTTTACCATTTATTTGAGTACCAAGAGTGTCCACCATGGTCCAGACTATGCAAGAAGTTAGTCTGACAAAAAGAAAGTTGGGAGAATTGAAAGACTTCAAGTCTTCTCTCAAAATAAAGGAACAACTACAATCTTCAAAAATACAACAAAATATTTTAGACCTCAGAGAACAACTAGAGAAAGAATGTTGTTCTGGAAACCCAAATGCTTTTTGGCATAGAAAACAACACAGAGTTGAATTACCTTTCAAAAAAGAATATGAGGGAAAGCCATGTAAAAGCAAGGCCATACCTATGAACAGTGAATACATGACTCTGCGTCAAAAAGAAATTTCAGACCTTCTAAACAGGGGATTAATCAGAGAATCCAGTAGTCCCTGGAACTGCTATGGGTTCTATGTAAACAAACACTCAAAACATATCAGAGGAGTTCCTATATTGGTGATAAACTACAAACCCCTAAATTCTGTACTAGCAGATGATACATACCCTATTCTTTATAAGGGTAGTCTAATAAACAGAATAGCAGGAGCTAAGATTTTTTCCAAGTTTGACATGAAATCTGGATTTTGGCAAGTTGCAATAAAGGAGGAAGATAGATTTGAAATTGCATTCAACATTCCTGCTGGCCATTATGAGTGGAATGTCATGCCTTTTGGTTTGAAACATGCACCTTTTAAATTCCAAAAGGTTATGGACCAGGTTTTCAAGCCATAATTTGATTGGCTTATTGTATATATTGACGATGTATTGGTTTTTTCTAAATCTATAGAAGAGCATTTCAAACATGTACAGATATTCACACAAATAGTCAAAAGAAATGGGCTCGTACTAAGCAAGAAGAAAATGGAATTGTTTCAGACAAGGGTTAAATTTTTGGGACATACTATTGAAGATGGCTATATCACATTACAAAAGCATGCACTTGAATTTGTTGATAAATTTCCTGATGAGATCACAGGCAAAACACAACTACAAAGATTCCTAGGTTGTTTGAACTATGTCAACAACGTCTACAGAGGATGTGCCCATGATAGAAAATTGTTGAATCGAAGACTGGAGAAAGATCTAATGCCTTGGACCACGGAGCATACTAATGCAATCAGAAAGATAAAAGCCAAGGTAAAAACCCTGCCTATCCTCTATCTTGTAGATGAAGACTTGCCAAAATTTGTAGAAAGTGATGCCAACAATCTTGGGTGGGGAGGTATTCTCAAGCAAGAGAACAAAGGTGAAGAACAAGTTGTACAGTTTGCTTGAGGCGCCCATTACCCAACATAACAAAACTATTCTACAATTGAGAAAGAGGTTAAAGTTGCCTGGAATTCTATAGACAAATTTGGCATAAACCTTGTACATACAAATTTCATCTTAGGACTGATGCCTCTGCTTTGAAGAAAGTATTAACCAAAGATATCAAAAAACCCAGAGAATCCAAGTTTGCTAGGTGGCAAGCTTTGTTTGCCAATTTTGATTTTGATGTCGAGCACATAAAAGGAAAGAAAAACTATCTACCAGATTTCTTGAGTAGAGAGTATCTAAAAACATAAAATAATCTAATGGTGATTGTCACTGAATGAAATCCCAATACACAACAGGAAAAACTTAGGAACATCCCCGACAACACCCCATGACAAGTCTACATTGAAAAATGGAAACCCACCTGGCAATTGAGGAATATACCAAAATAATGGATGCAAATTTACAACCTCATACGAACCTATAACACCTTGTGCCAGAAAGAAAGTTTTACCCCAAGTCCACCACATGGATACATGACATGGTATATACGAATTCAATGATGTATTCCAATCTTGCAAATGAAGCATTAAGAGAGTTTGCAGGATATCAGTCTGATATGGAATGAAGGAAGCAACAAGACCAAAACATTTCATAAATATTATGTTATAAATAGAACTAGATATCCTGAACATCCTGCAAGAATCATGTGGCCACATAAAGATCCAAAGCTTGTATTCCTAGACATTGTTTATTATAGAAATTATATACAATATGCATGTATATATCTGGACTCTCCTGATCTAACAATATTTATCTTCTTGCTAGATACAAAATCCTTCCACTATAATTCTTGCGGAAATTTAATCAACAATTGCAAAACACATGAAGCAATAAAAACACACATAACATAGTTGTTTAATGGAAAAGCCTGAAGCTGAAAACCCCAACTATATATTATGTATCATGGAATCATATGACAATCTCATACAAAGCTTATCAAGCTCTCGCATTACATAATTAACAATACACACTGACTTATACCAATCTGTAAATCCATGCACCCGACCTTGCCACTTGCTAGCCTCGCTTTCCATCAGCAAATCCGCCAGAATATTTAACTAACCACTACATTCCACCCATGAATCCTCATAGGGCACTTCCACGTGTGTGTGATGCAACAATGCATCTAAATAATGATAGTCTATCTCTAGTCCTCATCTATCTCTCCACCGGTCTCCACTAAAACTCCGCCATGCACCGTGTAGTTCACCTGTATTGCTGGCTGATTTATATTATTTGTGAATTAATTAACTACCACTCCACTCACTCTCACTTAGTGTATCAACTGGCTAGTCTAGATACAAACTAGCCTCCAACCGAAATCTAACTGAAAAGCAACCGAATACAACTCCATAACTACTTCTTCCAATCAGGTCATAACTCCGCTACTCTTGAGTCTCAACCGAGTCCTCCATGCATTCATTTCCAATAAACTTTAAAAATAGCTGCATTCCTTCACATGATGTGCCACATCTATGCACTGAACTGAAGTGCTCCAAGAGAATAAGTTGTTGTTTAGAGTCTGATTATTATTAAGAGCTAATAATAATCGACATGCATCTATTTTTAGATCAATGATCTATAAATAGACTTCACCCAATATTCTAAAAATAGAATTTTATCTATTTTTCCAACTTGATTAACCATCCACAAATAGCATCCTGCAAACTCTGAAATATGATCATCATGTCTAAAAATAGACATAGTCTAAAAATAAACTTGCGCCAAAAATAGCCTACGGGCCCACTTAGTGAAGGCAACTCTTTTCACTAAGCTCATCGTCTTGTTGAATCTCAACATTTATAACTTTCAAGATTATAAAGATCTTTGCTCTGATCTCCTATGCAGAGAAGAAAGATCAGAAACGCACTATACATTGTTAAAATTCAGGCTTGTTTACATTACACAGTGATTATTGCAACCAGATTGGTTACAAGAATGGTGGGGATGGTATGGGATAAACAAAACTGCCATGGATCCAAAATACTTTGAAAGTGATTGCCATGAGTGCTTTCACTGTTTTCACCAGCCCTGTAAAACTATTGCAGATCTACAAAAGTACTCTGATAAGTGCATATTGGGTTACTTTATGAGAGGGCATCATTATTGGTTAGTCCTAACCAAGGTAAAACATCAGGTTATCCTTGGAAAGCCAATGATTGTCAGAGGAATGTATACGAAAGCTTGTGAGACTAGTGGATCGTATCATCATGCAAATGGTAGATTTCCTGGTTCAAATCCATTAGGAACATAACTAAAAGATTTCACGGGTTCTCATGGGCTCCTGTCTAAAAGCATCCACAGTGTACAGTAGTGTTTAGTCAGTTGACTTTGACAATGACAATTTTCTGTGGGATTTTTGACAAAATCTCCACAATGTAAATTCTCATTATCATTTTCCGTAGGATTTCAAATAAAATCTCTACTGTGTAAAATCATTTATGGACTTTCCGAGACTCAAAGCACTCCTCCAACTTCTAGTGTGATTTGATCCACATCTCGGAATCTTAGTTTGAAAACGCATTGTCTGTTTGATTGTTTAGTGCTTGTCCCCTCCTCATCCTATAAATAAGAGGAATAAGGCTCATCTAAGGCATCAGGAGTTTGAAGAGTTGAGAGTTGGAGTCTTAGAGTCTTTAGCTTTGTTTTGAGTCTGAGATAAGTCTTCCTGCTCTGCATCTGCTAACGATTGTTTGATCTGCTTGCATCACGAAGCTATTCTCTCTTAGAGTTGAGTTTGAAAACATTATGTATCATGGCCTAACAACCCTAGTAAGAACCTAAAGTCGCTAAACTCATTAGGTACTGAAGTTTGTGTGTTTGTCTAAAAATTCAAAGGCAGAGTCTGCAAAAGGCCAGGTAGCCTCTAGATCTCATTTTTTCTTAAAAATGAAATATCTGGTAAATGCCTCAACAGTCTATCTTTGAATGAATTCAGGTTGAAGTTCTTAAAGATCTTCTAAGTTTGTAATCCATGTTTTGAGATTAATAAAAAGAGAAGTTTTTCCACAGATACCCATTGAGTTATATTTTTAGATGAGTTATGTTTTGCTAAGAAGAAATTTCTATGTTCTGTGAGAGGAGAGGTCCATTCGAGGTTCACCGATAATCGAGGGACATCTTCCCGTTGAAGGCAAGACGCTGTGGAAGAGTGTCGATACGTGGAAGAGCTCCCTTGTTGTCTCGTCGAGTGTTGCGCTTCTTCGAGTTTAGCTGACCAAAGAGCCCTCACCTGGCACCTTTCATCTTCGGATTCAGGCACTTTGGGATCGTGTCGAAATCTTGGCTTTAAGCTCACAATGGAAAATCAGGTAATTCGCTCTTCTATCTTTTGCCTTCCACAACCTCACTCATTGTAACCTCTACCCGCACCTCCCAGTGGATAGGCACGAGGAAATCAATGATCCTCGTCGACAAATCAATGAACAGTAAACCATAATTCTATCTTTAACAGAGGAAGTTTAGCTTCAACAAAGTCAAAATTAACCAGTTGGAAGATGAGATTGACTGGATGCGCTGTCAACTTGTAGAATTGCAGAAACAAAGAAATTCAGAAAGCACGAATAGGAGTGCCCCGAGTGGCCCCTCAGACAAAAGGTGTCCATAGATCCTCATTAGTAAGCTAGTAAGGTATGTTTGATCCATATAAATGCATTTTGTTAAGTGGTTAGTATTGTAGATTTTATAGTAGCAGCAACTTTTGTGTTTTTCTCTAGGAAGGAAGGTAGCAAAAGTCTGGCAGAAAATTTCTTCTTTCAAACTCTTCTTGAAGAGTTTGTATCTCTTAACAGTGTAAATTCCCCAAATATTTTGCTGCTACCCGACACAGAATTAATAGAAACTCCTTCTCATTTGTGTGAAAAAAAATAATTTAAAATTATATATACAACATTCTAAAGAGTTTAGCTACTCTTTAAAGTATATAAAGTATATATATGAGAGATTTTAAATTCCAATTATAATATAAAGTAGCACAATTATATAAATTAAATGGAAAAATAAGAAAATGGCTCTGTTGAATGAAACCCTAGTGCCTTTTTGCATGTTTGTCGCCACCGTTGTTTCTCCGGGTCTGGATGGTTCATTTGCAAGGTGGAGGAGGGATTGGTCTCGCTAGATGATCCCTAAGGAGCGTGTTCCCTGTGCATTGAGCCCCGGATTGTTGTGCCCAGTCCAATCGTCTCAGGCCTGTGGCGGAAGGTTGGAGGGATCCTTCAAATCCGGAAGCAATGTGACAGAATTTTTGTTTGAGAACCCTAATTTGGTCGTCTCAATGACGGATTGGGAAGATCTGGCTCGTGTTTGGGACTGTTGGGGGCGTGTGAAAAAGGACAAGTCCGTTCATTGTGACATTCCTACGAGGCGGTTTCTTTTTGAATTGCAACCGGGTATAAAATTTCAAATCTTCATTAAATCCTTATCAGGGTTTTCAACTCCATTATGGGTTTCTGATTTTGATTGTACTTTTGAATAAAAACTTGAAATAGAAGCCCATCAAGGGATCCCTGCTGCTCAGATAAGCTTAGTTTTTGAAAGAAAACAACTACAGCTGCTCAGATAAGCTTAGTTTTTGAAGGAAAATAACTACAGGATTTCAAAACCTGTCGAGAGTATAAAATCGCTAAAGATTCAACAATCTTCACTCGCTTGAGGCTTCATTGAGATGCGGCAAGAACAAAGGCTTTGTGATCTCAATTGGCAACCCCTTCATTCAAGGATGCAGCAAAGGGGAAATGGGTTTTTCCACACGATCATATTTCCTCTCTTCCGGGCCCATATATAGTGGAGATGATGGTAGAAAGCCCCAGAATCAATTGTTAACTGACGTTTTCTTAGTCCTTCATTCACATGCATACATTAATTTGTAGATTCAATGGGTTTTGGCTCAAACTAGATAATTTACATCATTGGATTTATAATTTTTGGAAAAAAAATTGTAAAATTTATTAATGTTCAAAAGGGTTTTTTATGGAGTTGTCTACCAATGCTCCAGAATAGCTCGAAAGGCAGTTTTTTTGCTAGAATCCGGTAAAAGAAAAATTAAAAAATCAGTTAGTTGGAGTATTTGAATTACATTTTTGATAGTAGAAATAGATTCAGCACTATCAAAAATCCTTAGGGCACCCAAAATACTGAAGTTTAACAACTGTAAACAAATTCTTTGCTCGATTTTTTCAGAATCTTACCAGAATTTCTAGGTTATTCTGTGGGTTTTTTAAACTACTGCCTTTTTTATTGTTCAATTTGTAACAGAAACTGAGTTCCAAAAAGTGTTGGATGACGACTCTTGGTTTTGGGGACGAGCAAAACTTTTTATGAGTAGATGGTTTCCGGAATTTGATCCTTTGACAATGGTGGTTTTTAGAATGCTAGTGTGGGTGAGGCTTTCAAACCTCTTGTTGCCTTTTTGGCACCACTAAGTGTTGATTGATATAGGGAATACATTGGGAACTTTTCAAAAAATTGATGGGGAACTGATACAACAAGGGTTTTTCACCATGGCTCTGATTTGTTTTTCACCATCACTCTGATTTGTATAAAGATCGATATGAGCACAGGTTTTCCTGACAATA
The DNA here is from genome assembly GCA_034641835.2 of Pinus albicaulis. NCBI lineage: Eukaryota > Viridiplantae > Streptophyta > Pinopsida > Pinales > Pinaceae > Pinus > Pinus albicaulis. The sequence goes on from CM076570.1 coordinate 947,228,463, forward strand.
TGTTACTAAAAAACAAGACTTTTCAATGAGTACAAAGTTTGGAATATGAAAACACACATTTAGATGCCTATCTTGCTTCCAAACAAATTATCTTCAAAGTTCATGCCCTTAGAATAAAAAAGCACTGAAAAAGAAAAACAGAACAATAAGAGAGAAGAAAGGTTGGCAGCAATCTACTAAGACAGATTTGGAGGGAGAAAATGAGGAAGATCCCCTTTTGCAGGAGACCAAGGAACCTCAGAACATGCAGGTTTCACAACAACCAAGCCAATCCGAGCAAGGCGGGCAGGGGGTTATCTCTTGTTCTGAGGCAAATCTTGCTAACGGATCAGTGGGAACTAAAAGAGCGCATGAATATGGAAATTCCGATTCAGATAAAGACCCACCCCTTTCGAATCTTGTTTTGGAATTTGTTGTTATTCCGACAGACTCTTTTGGTGTATCTGGCAAAAAGTGCATAGGAAGAATGGGAAAATGGGAAATTTTCTTGATTTTTATAATCCATGATTCTCTGTTTTTTTTTATAATTTTTGTTCATAGTATGTTGTCAAGATCATATTTATTTGCTGCCTGATAAAGGCTTTTTTGGGGGCTTTAAGCACATACAAAATGTAGTTTTCATATTTTTATTGAAAGTTACTATTTATTTTATGGGAAAAAAAACTATATAAATTAAATAATTAATAAATAGGCATCAATCCATAATAAGCATCAAGATACATATTATATGATACATATTATGTTGATTAAGTCTCCCTCAACTTGGGTTCTATTTTTTAGAGATATGTTAGTCTATATGACAAAAAATTGAATCAGTTGAAAATTGTAAAGAGATAACTCATTCCATATGACATCTTTTTAATAAATAAATTTAATTTAAAAAAATAAAAATAAAAATATAATTACTTTGGAGATAAATCTCAAGTTTTGATTTGTGAATATTTATTAAAAATAATCTAAAATATTTTGTGAAGTTTAAATCCTTACCATTTATTTAATAATTATTGATAATTAAATAAATATACTTATAAATATAATTATAGTTGAAACATCTATAAAATTCTAACCTATAACATGATTTCAATCTTAAAATATTTATTAAAAAATTAACTAATTTTTAAAATCTTAATTTATATTTATACGAGGTTTTGAACTTTTAAAAATTGCAGTCATTTGCAAGTTGTTACTTGCAAAAGATTTTAGCATAATCTTAAAATCCCTGTAAAGGATTTAGCTACTCTATAAAATCTTATATATATTTGTTACTTGCAAAAGATTTTAGCATAATCTTAAAATCCCTGTAAAGGATTTAGCTACTCTATAAAATCTTATATATATTTATGGTCTTGAAACCCCTGTAAAGGATTTATTACTCTATAAATTCTTATATATATGTATGGTTTTAATCTATGTAGTGTTTAATTGCATCAACACTTTTAAGTTCTAATTAATATATACATTTTTGAATTTTTAAAATTTATGTGGATTTTCAAGTTGTTCTTTAATCGTATGATTTTTAATCTGAAAACTCAATTCTAAAATGAATATTTTAATAGGTTTTCAGAGATGTAAAGTTCACTATCACAGTTAAGCTATTTTGTCATCAGGTTTCCAAGCTGAATTGGAGTGTTTCCTTTTATACATATATTTTGCAAGTTATTCCTTCCAAATATTTTTAGCAGTAAATTTTAATAAAAAAATTGAAAACTAAATGCTAACTTGAATTGGAGTGTTTCCTTTTATACATATATTTTGTAAGTTATTCCTTCCAAATATTTTTAGCAGTGAATTTTAATTAAAAAACTGAAAATTAAATGCTATTTTTTAATATATAAAAAAAATGAAAACCGAATGCTATGGCTTAATTTAGATGTAGATCAGGTTTTGAACTTTAAATTTACAGTGATTTGCAAGTTGTTATTTGCTAAAGATTTTAACATCAACCTTGAAATATATATATATAGATAGTTGAATTGCCTAAACCCTTCAAAATTTTAATTAATATATACACTTTTCAAAACTTTAGTTAATATATACACTTTTTATTATGAAAACTCAATTCTAAAATGAATATTTTAATAGGTCTTTAGAGATATGTAAAGTTGTGGTGGTTTTGAACTTCAAAGAGTTTTGCAAGTTGTTCCTTCCAAATAGTTTTAGTATAATGATTATTTATTAAAATAAATAAAAACACAATGCTATTCTGATTACTTTAATAGGTTTCTAGAGATATGTGAAGTTAATCATAGTTTAATAGGTTTCTAGAGATATGTGAAGTTAACTAGACTATTTTGCCATCAGGTTGCCCCTGCTGAGTTGGAGGGCTTATTGTTGACACATCCCCAAATTGCAGATGCTGGAGTTATTCCGTATGTGATACTCTATTTACATGGGCAGTTTTATTTCCATGTTTTGAGTTGCATTCAGAGGAACAAAAGTACATGTAATGGTATGAAAAATGTAAATGACTTGATTCATTTTTAATGGTGAGTTCCTTTTTGCAGCCTTCCTGATCTGAAAGCTGGAGAGGTTCCAATAGCATATGTTGTACGTACCCCTGGAAGCTCTTTGTCGGAAAAAGAAGTCATGGATTATGTCGCCAAGCAGGTAATAAAAAATATAATATGCATATATATATATATATATATATATATATATATATATATATATATATATATTCAAACATATTTGGGATGTTATATATTTTTTTAACTTTTGTTTGTTATTTTTAACATTTTTTTTTTTATTTTTATTTTTTTTGTTTGTATCATGTTTTGTGAGCTATTAACTAGTGTGGGTTGTGCTATTAACTTTGTTATTGTTTATACTACATTGTTTTTGTTTTCTGTATCATGTTTTGTGAGTTATTTTTAACTAGTGGGTGGGGTTGTTATTGGTATGATATTGCAAACTATTTTATTATAATAATATATTTATAAGTTGGAGTTTTATGCAATTTTTGAATAATTTTAAGTTAATAATAATTTTCACAATATTATTGTTCATTTGAAAAGATTTTTGGTTCTTAATGATATGATTAATTCGAAAAATATATATCTATTAAGATTTTTCATAAAAAAAACTACATTTATAATAATGAAAATATCCTCTCTCATTTTAATAATAATATTAGTATTATTGTTAACTTCATATACTTTCTATATTTAGTTATTTTATTATTGTGGCACATCTCTTTATTTTTGAATTGCATTTCATATTAATATTATGCATTTCACATTAATATTATGTACTTATTAGTAATCCTAATTGGGTCCTAATATAATTTGATGTTTATTGTTATATAGGTCGCACCATTTAAAAGATTGCATAGAGTCAATTTTGTAGACTCTATACCCAAGTCCAGCTCAGGGAAGATTCTTCGACGAGAGCTTATTGCTAAGGCCAAATCAAAATTGTAAGCAAAGAAATATATCATTTTTCTGGTATCATGATACAAAGTTGAACTTTGTAAGTGCCAAATTGCCACATGATAGGAACAAATTCCTTGTTCCCTAAACTCTAAACAAAAAATTAATTTAGAGGTAATTAAGAAAATAAATGAGTATATTATTTTCCATAAATATATATGGAAAGGTGTGAAATTTACAATATATAATAATATGTATATATTGTTTTATAAATCAATATAGCAAAATATTGAAAATTGAGGACAAATTGCAGTACTATGAGTGAGAAACCATGCAATGTTTCACAAAATTCAATGGCCAACATTTTAGACATAGCAAAAGTAACCATTATAATTAGGTTTAGAGTTTGATTTTATCCCTCCATTTTTTATTGGGATAAAGAATATTTGGTGCTTATTAAATCTTCACCAAATCCTGTATTTTGAAACCCAATTCCAAAGACATATCAACATAAAAAAATAACTAATTTTAAGTTTTTAATAAAACTTAAATTTGTTCACACTGTGAAAATATTATATATTTTATCTTTACAAACAACTTAGTAAAAAAGAAAGCAAGAAAATACATTGTAAATAAAACAAGGAAGATGACATGTTAACACTCCCTTTAAAGCTAACCCCCGAAAAGGAAAATAATATTAGACACTTAAATAAAGAGTATTAAATTGTTGTTGAAGTAAATAGTATTAATCCTTTTTAGATTTATTTATAGTAATGTAAATAAGTGAACCAACTATTGTATGAGACTTACTCTGGTTGGCATTGTCTAATTTTATACATTGTGCTTTAGGTTATGTAATATATTTTTAGAAGTAACTTGGAAAAGATTGATCATTTATCTAAATTTTGCATTTTTTTCAATTTCAAGTTTTGGAGATTTGGTCAAAGATGATAACTCTTCATTTAATTTTATACTTCTAAATATAAATATAGAATGGGTAACATATACGATTGTGACAATAATTTTTTTAGTGCGCTTGCATTCTTTGTTGTGTTTGTAAGTATTTCACATTTTTGTTGGCTATGTTAAAATTAATTGGTGCTTGAGTTTAAAGATTAGGTTTTTGTGGAGTTCTACAATTACAACACCTTGGGGATCCCTATATTATGAAATACTTTGTGTACTTTCATCTTCAACTTGTTCATGTGATTTACAATGCGTCTACTTCAAGATATTGACAAGTAAACAAAACTTAATGACTTAAGTTTCCTATCGTTATTCAAGATTTTTAATTAGTCCCTACCCTTTATGCTATAGGGACTATAATAATTGATTCCTTTTTTTTTTAATTAGTTTGACTTGAAAATCTATAAATTGAAAACACTATTACCGATGAAATAGGTAACCTGACCCCAAAATGAGAACTCTAGCCCAAAAAGACTCAAAAAACATGAAAAAACACCCCAAAAACAAAAAACAAAAATGTATTAAAGAATGCACTTGGTTTTTTTTTAAGGTCAAATTTCAACATTTTATAAAATTATGCTAAAAACAAATTTGTTTCTTGAAAAAAGATTGAAAAAACACCCTCAAAACAAAAAGTGTTATTTTATTGACATTTTAAAGCTTAAAATTTAAAATTATATAAAAATAAAAAAAATAAAAATAAAAACAAAATAAAAATTTTAATTCAAACATTATATTATATATATATATATATATATATATATATATATATATATATATTAAAATTTCAAAATATATTAAAAAAAAAAAAAAAAAAAAAAAAAAAAAAGGAAAAGGAAAAAGAAAAGAGAAGAGAAGAAGAAGAAGAAAAAGAAAGTAAGAGAGTTAAAAAAAAGAAAGAAATTATTAAAAATAAAATATAGAAATTAAAAAATAAAAAATTAAATTTTAAAATAAAAAATTAAATTTAAAGAAATATATTAAATTTTAACAAATTTCAAAAAAATAAAATAAACATTATTTAAATTAAAAGAAAAATACACTTAATTGCAAGCAAAATTAAAAATAAAATACACAAAAATATTAAATTTAAAAATATATATTAAAAAAAACAAATAAATTTTAAAAAATAAATTAAATTTAAATTATAAAAAATGAAATATATATAAGAACTTAAATTCAAAATATATATATATATATATATATATATATATATATATATATATATATGTATATATATATTAGATTTTATTAAATTAAAAAAAAAAAAAACAAAATGTTAATATTAAAATAACAAATTAAATTAAATTACAATTTAAAATAATAATAATAATAATAAAATTTTAATAAATAAATGAATAAACAAATAAATTGTGAAATAAAAAATAAATTTTAAATTAAAAAATAAAAATAAAATAAAAAATTGTTAAAATAAAAAGTTAAAAAACTTTAAAAATCAATTAAAAATAAAAAATTGAAAAAAATAAATTAAAAATAAAATATATATTAAATAAAAAAATAAAATAAAAAACAAATTAATTTGAAAATATCAAGTTTAATTTTAATAATAATAATAATAATAATTTTAAATACACAATTTTAATTGAAATAAAAAAATATAAAAATTTTATGTAATTAAAAAAATAAAAAATAAAAATATTAAATTCAAATCAATTAAAAAAAATACAAAATTTATTAAATTAAAAATAAATAATAATAAAAAAATAAATAATAATAATAATAAAATAATAATAATTATTAACAAAATATAGGAAAAAAAATAATTTAAAAACAAAAAATGAATAAAATTTAAAAATTAAAAAAAAAAAACAAAAACAAAAACAAAAAACAAAATAGCCTCCTAAGTTCTTGCCTTCTCAGTTCCACGGTAGGCGATAATTATACTCATGAGTACCACTGAAAGGCTCTAGAGTACATCACCCATTCCAATTATAGAAGCAAATTCAATCACCCATTCCAATTGTAAAAGAAAATTCAATCTAGTATAGGATGTTGATGACACATAAGTCGCTAAAGCAAAGACTATCCCAGAGTGAGCAGTGGTTTACCTTAGGTATTGAGTGAATAAAGTTGTTTTTGAACCATAAGACCCAAAGCAAGGTCTTTCTCTAGTCAAGTGAGGGAAGTACAAAGAAGACATCATTTTGGCTCTTATCCCTATTCTTTAGATTCAATTTTCTTATCTATCATTAGTAAGACAATTGTCCTTCCATAGTTGGTAGATATGGAACCAAAACTTTAGCCTACAATACTTGTAACACTTGGAAAAACAAGCCCAATGAAATCTAATTTGTCTCAAACAAGTCTTGTTGTATGCTCAATGCCATAGTGGATGTGTTACTATGGTTACATAGAACCTTTTATATATATACCCAAAATATTGCCACATACCCAATGATTTATGATTGTGGAGACATGTGGAAGGTTAAAATCCACACACACTTCTCTCCCTTAACCACCTACAAGTTTCCACACACCAATAAACCACTTGTCACATTCTCATCACTAGATGTGTTGTTTGGGATAGCAAAGCACGATGATGTCTTGGTTTATGTTTTAAAATCATCAAACTCGTTCTCAATCCCATTTAATAATGGAGTCTCATGATTGGTTTTGTAATTGAAGAAACAATAATAAATTACCAAAACCCATGTTCACATAATTAGGTTTGTATTTTAAACTAAATTAAGTTAATGTGGATTTCAATAATTAATCTGAAGAATTAATTCAATATGGATTTTAAGAGTTTAAAAATTGAATTAGATTTCAATCATTTATGACAATATAATAAATCAAATATTGATAACATCCTAAAAAGGTCATCTATAACACTACATTATATTATATATGGTCATCTATAACACCATATTATATTATATAATATCATATTATTAATAGTATAATCTATCTGTCTAAGTCCACTAAGTGTCAAGTCTTTTTTTCTGATAATTAGAAACACTTAATGTATAAAATGAAATCATAAATGAATACAAGTCAATTTAATATTTAATTACGAAGTTGTTCATTAGCATGGTCCATGTACTATATAATGTATATGTTCAATATAACCAATCAGTAATTATAATTTACCAATTGGTAACAACAATTGATCTTAAAAATAAAATCTTGTAATAAACAATTTAACTTATAAAAAAATCATGCATAAAATAATGATAAAAAATAATCCATTTTAATATAAAAATCATGGCCTACTAAGCATAGAATAAAGGTTACCCCAAGCCAAGTGCTATCCCTGGGTGATTTTGATGGCTGCCAATCATCTCAAGACTCACAAAACTTAACAACTATATATATATATATATATATATATATATATATATATATATTATTCTTAATAGACTATTTTTGGTAACACCATATTATGTATTAATCACAATGAGAAAGTGAAGTATGGGGTGAAAACACATCATATTCATTGATAAAGTTGGTTATTAACATGTTGCATATTATATTTATTATACATAAATAGATAATCATTGATATGTTATTAATCTTGTAATTTAGAGTCTACTGGTTTGAGCATTAATTTTATTATAAATTTAGTTTTTTGAAAAATAATTAAAATACTTACAATTCAGTTCCACTTTTTTGGTTTTTTTTTTTGAAAGAAAAAATCAACAACTTTTTATTAAATAAAAATATGTTATAGATGTATATAGCATATGTGCTAGAATAATTCCCATATTACATATGATTGATAAAAAGATATAGAGCACACAGGTTACTCAAGGAACCATGGGAAGCACAGATATAGCCCAATAATAGGAAAACACTCATCATTTGAGCAGACCAGAAGATACTCTAATCAACAAGTTAACACCCTAGAAGATACTATGACCAAAAAAATAATCAACATGAAAAGATACTCTGACCAACAAGAACATAAAATAGCCAAACGATACTCTGATTGACAAAAAAATCCTGGAGATGCTCAGATAAACTTGAAAAAAATACAAACACTCAGCCCTACAGAAGAAGAAGAAGAAAAAAACAACCTATCATAATGTGTTAAAAGCCCTTAAAAACCCCAGCTAAGAAGAATAAATAAAAAGCCCCAAAGACCTAGCATCGAGACCCTGAAGGGAAAAACTATCGAAACCGTGAAGGGAAAAACTATAGGATGAAAGCATGGATGGAGGAGGGGAATGTCCTGGATGGCTTGATGCCCGGGTTCTGCTAGAAAGAAGATCCTGGTGTATAAGAAATTCACTACTTCAATCAATTATGAAATTGCTCAATTCTTCTATAAAATAAAACCATAAAAACATTTAGTTTAAATTCACATGAAGGCAAAAAGAGCCATGCAAATCAACTACAGATAACCATATCAAAATTCTCTGGCCAAATATTACATTGGGAGGCCTCTTGGCTCTTGGCCCTTCAAACCACTCCTCACTCTTCCTGTACTCCTCACGTACTCAGCTCTTCAACTATGTATCTTCCTCACAAAAACACTCACATTTATACATAAATAATGAATTTAATTCATTCCAAAAATCTCTCCCCCTAATCCTCAATTAAATCTAATTTAAATTCATTTTAGGTGTGAACTCAACAAAGTCCCATACATAGAATTCCTACTCCCTAAATTTGCTACCTAATTCTATTTTCTCTCATATCCTTTTAATTATTAAAAGAATGTGTACAAAATCCTCACCTTTATAATTTCTCTCCTAATTTATTTAAAAATAACAAATTAATTAATAAAACAATTAAAATGTCACACCCCCTTTATTACATAATTAAATAATGAAAATTGCCCTTGATGCTCCTGCATCATGGCTGCGCAACCCACAAGAATGGCAGTATCTCCAAAACATCGACCAACGATAACAACACCTGCGATCGCGGAGTAGGAAATTGCCAAATAAAACAGGGCCATTGGGCAGAAGGAAAAACCGCAGTGACCACTTCACTAGCGACACCAAGAGCATCATTAGGAGGGACCCTACAAATTGTGAGAGAACCAGGTTGCAGCGAACCCTAAACATATCAGCTGAAGAGAAACCATCGGCGTCCAAAAATGCAACATCCACCGTTGAGTGAACCTCGAAATCACACCACTAAGTTACCTGCAAAAAGACAGCGTGGCAAGAGGACTAGGGGAGGCACGAAAACAGGGGTGAGGGCAGCTAGGGATTGGGTTTTTTGAGCATGGTCAAACCATTTGAACTTGCGATGTAACTTCAGTTGGCACCATGAATAAATACCACGATAGCGAATATGAACTATTTCAGTTCCACACAAGAAAGATTTTAATATCAAGCCTCCAAATATTTTGTTCTCCACCATGCGAGCATAAAATGCTACTAGGGAAGTCTACACCAGGGAAATAATCAAGTATTCACATTCGACGAAGCTGTGAGCTTCTAGGGATTCTTAAAAGCAAAGCAAAGACTTGAACCATTTGGGTTCTTCTCAAGTGAATGAATAGATGTTTTGTTGGGCACAAGGAAATGGGCCAAAGTATAAAGATGGAGAGATAGATGTGCTTTCACTTAATATGATATTAATGTCAATGGATTAAAAAAAGAAATAATTAGAGAAACAAACCCACCATGTTAATCAAATACTCTCTAATCTCTAGTTTTAGAAGCAAACATCAAGTGCATGACCACAACTAAAATACTTTGTATTGTAAACATGATACATCATATGACAAAAAGATTTTTCGATAATTTAACAATGAGAAATACAATGAATGGGTGGTTCATGTTCATCCATTAATTATCCACCATTTTGATAAAACAATTTAGTCTTCATTCAATTGAGTAAACTATTTCTTGGTTATCATATTTATCATGCAAATATTTGTGCGTGTGAGGGATTCACACTTGGGATTAAATTTGGAAAAAATATTTTATGCATAGTATATTTTTAATCTCTATATGTTTGTGTTATGGGGACTTAAATGAAGTCTAAACAATATAAAACTAGTTGAAATCAGGAAGGAAAATATATGTGTTGCCATATATGATAAATTTGAAAAATGATTAAATTTTCTATCAATGGATGCTCAAATAATATTCATTCCCTATCCTAAAGGCATGGACTTTGTTGTTCCACAAATCATCTTATTATTTTTGTGATTATTTTATAATTGTGTTTTTTTTTTTATATTTTTAAAACTTCCAATTTTGCAAGTTAGTTCTAGTATTGCAATTCAATTGTAAATCCTTAAAGACTAAAGCCAAGAATTTATAGGTGAAAAAAAACTTACTATCTACTAGAATTAGGTATCATTGTTTTAATTTGTGATAAATGGCACATCATTTTTGTTCTTAATGTGTCTTTACAATGAATTTTGCTAGTAGTTTCATTTTTTCTAGGCCTAAAGCAATAAATATTTAGCATTTATTTCTAAAATATGGATTTTTAGATTCCAATTACACTTTACTAATATTGTCATCATTCAATTAGTAACACATAAAACATAATGAGGTTTTTTTTTTTTCCCCAAGAAAAAAATGTACTTTATATTAAAAATGAATTAAAAGTACATTCCTTAAGTGCTAATGCACATACAAGTACTACTAGTTTTTTTTTGGCATATATGACAAAGGCCACTACCACTATCCTTTTCATAAATTGTCCCGAGACCTTAAATATCTAATAGATTTCTAATTAAAATATATCATCATCTGTTGGCATATTACAGATCAATAGCCAAATAAGATAAAAAGTCTAAAAAGTTACAAGACCTTGAGGAACCTAGATGTCCCTCAGTAAATTAATGTAAGATGAGAAAACCTTTAGCCAAGTGCAAAGCATCTTTAGATAGTGAATAATAAAAAATAAAAAAAATCTCTCTCTCTCTCTATATATGTGTGTGTGTGTGTGTGTATTCCTCACACAACTATATAAGTGATCATTCGAAAATGCCATTAATTCAGCAAGACAATAGTCCCTAAGGTAATTAATTAGTAGCCCAGAAGTAGTTGATTTAACTTTATATTTTGGACCTTTTTCCCTTCACACACAGTTATTGTTCATGGTTTGCAAAATTTGCATAATTGTTCCTTCAATAGTCGCGTGGATCAGTAGAAAGAAAAGTTCCCTTAAAGAGCGGTGTAGGAAACCACAAAGATCTTGTCAAATGCAAAGTACAAGGTTTGACAAGTCACTTATGAGCTCTCACACACTTGAGGAAGAGTACCTAGATCCCCCAAAAGACTCTTCATGCTTCCAAGTATGAGATGCACATAAAGGAATCCACATTCATTTAATGAACTAGGGTCATGAAGACGTTGGAAAATCTTATAAATACCAATCTTTGGGAGTTATTTCAGCAAGCAAATAATTGCATAGTTATGCTACCAAAATATTCTAGAGGAAAGATAAAAATTGCAAAAAGAGAAAGAAAGAACCTCCATTGGAGGATTGAAGAGGGATAATATGAACCTACACCTTCCTTTGTGTCTCATTCAACAAACCACTGGTATATTGATCCACAATGAATAAAATAATATTTTCTTCCTATATTATGTTTTGTCCATTGTTTTTTTTCTTATTCCCCTGTGTTTGAATACATTGATAGTTTATTTATGCTTTTTTAATTGCTTCTAAGCACTATTGTGACCTTGTGCAAGTTGCAACAACTTGCATAAAAGGTGGAATCTGTCCATCCTTCCAACAAATTCCACCACACATTAATCAGCTAAAAAATACGAGAGATATCCTTCCAATGTAATTGCAACTATGAATGACTAGTACTATGGACCTATATTTCATTGTACATCCATTTGATAGCCATAGCATGGTATCCAAATACTTGTAATTGCATGATATTTTTAAATACACCTTTATTATTGGTCCCAATACCTATATTTCCTTGCCAATTAAAATTATAGTGATCCTCAACAATAAATTGCATGAATCCCACATTGTAAAAGTGACCCTATAGCAAGCTCCAACAAAGAAGTTCCATGCATAATACTTGTTCATAATCACCTCTTTATTCACATGACTTACTTCTAGCTTTGTACTAGGCTTGTAAGAAGAAAAAAATGAAAGAGATGTTGAGAATTTAGTAGGGCGGTGTTTAATTCAATTATATAACTTGATAAGTGCTTATGTTATACTTTAGCTTCTTTTTATTTTATTATTGTTATGATGATAAGCAATACATAAAACAGTTACCAAAACAATAAGAACAGTGACACAATGTGTAGGCTTCCAGACAGGGCTGAAACCCTCCTCTTGAGGGGAAAATTTGCAAATCTCTTCTTATAGATGCTTCAATTGAGAATACCAAGACCCTTGACAAAATACTTTAACACAAGATTACCCAAGATACTTGTCACTATCTCTTCATACTTCGTCCTTCTTTCTTGCATTGTTCAACACCATCACTAAGAGAGTCTTGGTCTCTTAATCCGTCAACCCTTGACACAATCCTTTCGTCTTACCTTTTTGGTCTCCAAATGTATCCTAGTCTCGGTTACCTTCCAGCACTAATTTTCACTAGATTACACCCTTAATGAGTTAAATTAATCCTGAAATCTACTTCAGCCTTCGCTGAAATTGCAGTGGCAATATATCCGAATATTATGAGATCCCTTACGCACTAATTAGTGAATTATTGTAGATATGACCAAGATTATTGTAGATATGAAGTATTGTAGATATGACCGAGACTATTGTAGATATGACCAAGATTTATGGTGAAAAATGAGGCTTCAATCCTCTTATATATATGGATTGTCTCTCTGCTTTAGGTCGACGTGATCATCTGTAGGTAGGCTGACTTCTTCAAGGGAGGATTCTCAACACTTTGAGCCAACTTCAAGGGGTATAGTGACAAGTATCTTGGAGTGAATCTTTTACATAATTGACATGTCTTTTTACATGTGTAACGTGACTTCATATACATGAATTCTTAATTATATTTGTGACTAGATGAAAAATCATAAAAGACATCAAGAAGAAGTCTTTGACCTATAATAAAAATCCTTTCTCATGAAACCCATGAAGCAAGTAACATAATACATTTATTATTCTTTGTCTTCTTTATTTACATAAAATCATAATTACAAGTCATTATGAAGACAGATCCTAGTTACACTTTTCAATACTCCCTCTTAACTAGGGAGGTATTCATAATGGCACATGGTTATTCTTAATCTGAAGAGATCTCATAAGAAGAGTTGGATTTGTAACCCATTTGTTTCTAGCATCATATCAATCCATCATTGTTACATAGCTAGGCCTTGACTAACAACTCCATCTCATCATGAGCTACAATGCTAGTGAGACCACCGAGTATGACCTCATAGGACTATTCTTATCGGGATAGCTAATCCTCAAAGAATATATGTCCTCGACTACTTTTATTGGAATTCTCTACCACATTCTCAAAGAGTATCAAATTCCAGATGGTAACCAAGTCCCATTTAATACTCCATTATTTCTTGCAATGAAGATAAGAATGTGTGCCTATCTTTCCATCTCACATAGGGAGGATACATCCACCAAACCAATCGTGTCCCTTAGATACACAAGCTTCTAGTTTGGAAGTGATTTTGTCAATATATCAACTACATGTTCATTAGTGGAAACATATTGAAGTTGTAGCACACCATTTTGTACTAGCTCTCGAACATAGTGATACTTGTTGTTGATGTGCTTTGTCTTTCCATGAAATACTGGATCCTTAGACAAGCATATACAATTGGTTTTATCACATAGTATCATTGCTATGTCCATTGGTCCTTCAAATAAGTTGGATAACAGCTTCCTCAACTAGACTGCTTCTTTGCCTACTTCACAAGCTACAACATATTCTGCCTCGGCACTACTCAAAGCAACATTGTCTTTCTTTCTACTCATCCATGAGACCATAGAGGATCCCAAACTAAAGCATCCTCCGGTAGAGCTTCTTCCATATTGTTCAGCCTCCCTAGCCAGAATATGTATAACCAATTAATTTGACATCATTCCTTCTATTATATTTTAGACAGTAGTTGATGGTTCCTTGAAGATATCTCGGAATGTGTTTTTCTGCTAACCAATGAACCTGCTTCGGTTCCACTTGAAACTAAAGGAGAATATTTATTGCAAAACATATGTCTGGCTGAGTGTTAACCAAGTACACTAGTGAGCAAATCAATTGTATATATTTGGAAGGATCCACTAGGCTTGAATCAGAACTTCTAAGTCTTTTCAAGTTTGTGATCATCCGAGTGGTCATAGGTTTGCAATCCATCATGTCAAACCTCTCCAGCATCTTAATCACATACTTTCCTTGGCCTAAATAGATTTCATCAGGTCATTTCCAGACTTATAGTCCTAAATAGTAATGCATCAAGCCAAGATCCTTCATATCAAATTATGTTGCTAGGTGTTTCTTGCATTCTTCATTTCTTCCTTCTATACCTTTCAGGAGAATATCATCTACATATAGAAGAATAATTACTGTCTCACCCTTTTCCACTTTGATATATAAGTTTGAGTCGGAAAAACTTTTCTTGAAGCCTAATCTTTGAAGATATGCATCCATCCTAGCATACCATGCCCTTAGTGCCTGCTTGAGACTATATAGTGCTTTCTGCACACATATGCCTTTCTATCCTTGACTTCAAATCCCAAGGTTTTTTCTATGTAGACTTCTTCATCAATTGTACCATTCAGAAAAGTAGTATTGGCATCCATTTGATGAATGCTCCATCTATTGATGCTGCCAGAGAAATTAGTGATCGAATCGTTGTATATCTTGCGATAGGAACGAATGTTTCTTCATAATCAATGCCTTGAAGTTAAGAGAAACTTATGGCCACACATATTGCTTTATACTTATCTATACTTCCATCAATAACATGTTTGATCTTATAGATCCAATTGGAAGTAACCATAGATTTGTCTTCGGGCTTAGGTACAATCTCCCATACACCATTCTTCGTGATAGATTGGTATTCTTCATTCATGGAATTTTTTTCATTCAGGATTTTGTATCGCTTCTTCAAAAGTGGATGGTTTCGATTATATAATTTTTGGCATGTATGTAGCATACCCAAAGTATTTCTTGGGTTTCTTACTTTCTCTAAATGTCCCCTTTGCTTCTCCATGACCTTCTGCATCAAGTAGTGTGGACTTCAACCAATTGGGTATTTTTCTTGTTTCAAGTATGACCACTGGTTGAATGGGTTCATTGGGACCTTCTTCTTCATGGTGAGATTCATCTACTTCTTGGTTCACTTCTTCCTCAAATATTGGAAGATCTTCATCATTAGAGTCTGCGGAAAGATATTTTGATTCCCTTAATGATACACTCTCATCAAATATGACATCACGACTAACTTCTATGTGATGGCCATCCTTTATGTAGATTCTATATGCTTTTTATGAGTTTCTATATCCAAAAAAGATTCATTTCATCCCTGACATATCCAACTTCTTTCTTTTGTCTTTTGGTATATGGATATATACAGGACATCCAAAGATTCAGAGATGATCTACAAATGGCTTCTTTATTGTGAATATTTCTTCTGGAGTTTTATTATCCAGATATCTGTGAGGACATCTATTTTGAATATAAACTACAGTTTTAGTTGCTTCTCCCCATAGAAACTTTGGCAGGTCTTGATCATGAATAATTGATTTTACACTTTCTTCAATGGATCTATTCTTTCTTTCTACAACACTGTTTTTTTCGGGATTATATGGAACTATCAGTTCCCTCTTAACCCCTGAATCCTTACAAAATGTTATAATATCCTTGGATATGTATTCTCCTCCATTATCAGATCTGAGGACTTTGATCTTTCCTTCTGTAAGATTTTCGACTTCAGCTTTGAATTCTTGAAATTTTGTGAATTCCTCATCCTTGGATTTTAACAAAGTCTTCCTTGAATTATCATCTACAAAGGTGAAATAGTATAGATGACCACTAAGAGATTTTGGATTCATAGGTCCACGCACATCAGAGTGAATGAGATCCAGGATATATTTTGATCGTGAATCACTGCTTCCAAATGGTCTTTTGACATTCTTTCCTAATGCACATCCCTTGCAGGCTCCTTCATGGTCTTCTTTAATATTTGGGATTCCATCTACAATGGAGCTTAAAGAGGGAAGGATTTTGAAATAGAGATGACCAAACCTTCGATGCCATAGTACATAGGGACTGATTTCAACATGAACTAGGGCTTGAGCTAAAGGGGAGATCAATTTATAGATCCTTTCTTCTCGAATGCCAATAACTTCCGCTTGATTTATATTTGAGTCTTTTCCCCAAATAATAACCTTTCCATCAATGAAAGCTACTCTATCTCCTTTGTCTTCTAAACTTGAAATTGTTGTGAAACCAGCTCCAAAAATAGAAGAAAAGAGATATCAACGCCTTAGAAATAAGCCACTTCGAGGGGGCAACCTCCAATACATTACATGAATGAACAATTCTTGGATGATACAAATGAAAAAACCTCCTTTCCATATATAGGTGTCCATGGGGCCACAATGTAATCCTAGCCGACCTAACATTAATAATGTAAGGGCACAATAATAACAATATGGGGGTTACAGGGGTACAACAATAAAAATAAGGGGGGCTACACCAACATAATAAGGGACTACACTATTAATATAGGGACTTAACATGCCCCTCTCCTTCAAACAAGTGTTGTCCTCAACGCTTGATTATTTCTTGATGCTTCTATACAAAATTCTCATCCTCCCATGTGGAATCTTCTATAGGAAAGTTCTTCCACTTGCTAAGATACTCTGAAGTTGATCGTACTTGTCGAGTTCTTGTTTCTGTGACTGCTTCAAAATTTCTTTCGATGTGATGTTGATCTTCCTGTTGTTTCATTAGATTCTGCACCAAAGTTAGGTTATCCTTTGAGAGTTGGAGAACTTGTTGTTGATGCTCGATGTGATCTTCCACTAATTTATCATCCATATTAGTTATTATTTGATCCTTCAAACCATCCAACTTAGCCTCCATTTCTGCTTTTAAACCATCTATGTCATCTTCGGTTGCTCTTCGTAAGATCGAAATTTGTTGCACTTGGTACCGTAATTTTGATATCTCATACTGCAATTCTTCCTCTTCATGCGTCATAGTATATATTTTTGAGGGCTTAATGGGTATGGAATTATTTTTTGGAGGCATTATAGAATCCAATACTGATAAAAATTCTAAAATATGCCCTTGGAATCACTTCAAACTGCTTTTTCAAACAAACGTTATGCAATTTTAAAAACCAAATACACACCTTTTTCTTTCTTTTGAGAAGCTCGATATTGAAACTGAATTATCTATGTGATTTATGATCCTCAATAACTTAAATTTAGCCCTGAAGTAGCCATATGAATCTGCTTTCAAATGCCACAGGTCTGACCTGATTTGGATTCTTGAAGACAAGTTGTGTCCAATCTCCTACGATGACCTAATTATGGACTGGTTCAGTAGAGTGAACTTGTACAACTTGCCACGTGTCACTGTTTCCTCCTTCGGCTCTAAAATTGATGGAAAAGAAACTAAAATCCGTGTACTTGTGGCCACTTTTTACATAATTCCAATCCGATGCTCAGAGAGAGAGTTATGAAGATTTTCCCACGATCACATCTTTGAGATGAAATTCGGAAGCTTGAAAAATACCAAACTTTCACAGATCATATCTCCAAAAATATTGTGAACCAAGCTCTGAAATTCTGCGAAGAATTTCCTCAAGATTTTGACTTCGCGCTTTAAAAATTTCAGCTTCTGAACCTTCGTAGAAAAAAGTTATAGCAAAAATGCCATGATGACCTGTTTGGATTAAATTTAGGAGCCTTCAACAATCCCTACCTTTCACAGATCATATCTCCGAAAATATTGCGAACCAAGATCTAAAATTTTACGAAAATGTTCCTCAGGATTTCGGCTTCGCCCTCTAAAAATTTCAGCTTCTGAACCTTCGTAGAAAAAAATTTATAGAGAAAATTCCACGATGACCTGTTTGGAGCAACGAAACCCTCGAATCCAAAGCTCTGATACCAAATGTTGGGAAACCAGCTCCAAAAATAGAAGAAAAGAGATATCAACGCCTTAGAAATAAACCACTTCGAGGCGGAAACCTCCAATACATTACATGAATGAAAAATTCTTGGATGATACAAATGAACAAACCTCCTTTCTATATATAGGTGTCCATGGGGCCACAATGTAATCCTAGTGGGGCCACAATGTAATCCTAGCCAACCTAACAATAATAATGTAAGGGCACAATAATAACAATATGGGGTTATAGGGGTACAACAATAAAAATAAGTGGGGCTACACTAACATAATAAGGGACTACACTATTAATATAGGGACTTAACAGAAATTGAAATTATTTTTTTATGCAAACCTGGAACAAATAGAATATTGTTGAGGTGGATATTGCTTCCATATTCAAGCTTGATTGATGTCGATCCAATTCCTTTTACGAGATAATTGTTGTTGTCTCCAAGTTCAACAGAATAAGTGGATTTTCCTTTTGCTAGAGTTTTTAGTTGTTTTGAGTAACTAGTCATGTGTCTTGAAGCACCATTGTCAATTACCCAAATGTCTTATTCTTGAAATGTACCAGAGAGGGCTGAGAAAAGACCTTCATCTTTTATGATTGATACTTCCTTGGAAGAGAACCAAACGTATTGAAACCTTTCTTGAGATGGCTTGCAATCTTCTTAATGACCTTCACAATGACCTTGAATGTCCTTAGCTCTGATACCATGTTGAAAATTTAGTAGGGCGGTGTTTAAATCAATTCTCTAACTTGATAGCTACTTATTTTATACTTTATATTATTTCTCTTTGATTACTGTTATTATGATAATAAATACATCAAACATTTACCAAAACAATAAGAATAATGACACAATGTGTAGGTTGCAAGCGAGGGCCAAAATCCCTCCTCCTGAGGGGAAAACCCGCAAATCTCTTCTTGTAGATGCTTCAATTGAGAATACCAAGACCCTTGACAAAAGACTTTAACACAATATTACCCAAGATACTTGTCACTTCTTCCTTCTTTATTGCACTATTCAACATCGTCACTAAGAGAGTCTCAGTCTCTTAATCCTTCAACCCTTGACACAGTCCTTTCGTCTTTCCTTTTTGTTCTCCAAATGTCTCCTAGTCTCGGTTACCTTCCTGCACTGATTTTCACTAGATTACACCCTTAACTGAGTTGAAGTAATCCTGAAATATACTTCATCCTTCACTGAAATTGCAGTGGTGATATATCTGAATCTTATGAGATCATTTATGCACTAATTAGTGACCTCCTTCTTCATTGTATAACCCTTACCTTTTCGCACTAAAATCTACACTAAATTATTGCAGATATGACCGAGATTTATGGTGAAAAATTAGGTTGCAATCCTCTTTATATATACATGGACTCTCTCTACTCTAGGCCGACGTGATCATGTGTAGGTAGGCCGAATTTTTCAAGGGAGGATTCTCAACGTACTTTGAGCTGACTTCAAGGGGTATAGTAACACGTATCTTGGAGTGAATCATTTACATATTTTACATGTGTAATGTGACTTCATATACATGAATTCTTAATTATATTTGTGACTATATGAAAAATCCTAAAAGACATCAAGAAGAAGTATTTGACCTATAATAAAGCTCCTTGCTCATGAAACCCATGAAGCAACATAAGACATGTATTATTCTTTGTCTTCTTTATTTACATAAAATCATAATTACAAGTCATTATGAAGACCGATCCTAGTTACACTTTTCAACAAGAGATTGCAAAGAAACTTTTAAAGTGGTAACTTGGCCATCCAAAAAATATATGTCATTTCTTGCTAACTAGATTCCTCAAGTAATCAAGGATATGTTCTATATTCCTTTAGTTCCCTTCCAATAAAGTAATCTTAAAATCACTCTTCTAATGTTGCTTTATCTCACAAATGCAAAAGTGAGATCTAATGTTCAACCTATTTCCATACCTATCTTGTGTAAGGGCATTCTAAAAATACATGTAATGAAGTTCCTCCATTACTTCTATAGAGGATGAAAATGCTCAAACCTTTTGTATTTCTCTTTTGAAGTCTATCCAAAGTCAAAACATTTTTTTTTAGAGCAAGCCTAAAGGAATAAATTTCACTCTGGAGGGGCTTTAACCTTCCATGAATTCTTCCACCTCCAACATATTTCTTAAACCTTAGGTATTTGTAAATTTGAGTAACCAATTTTAGCAGTATAGAAGCCTTTATTTTTGTTATCAATCCAAGAAATTTTTCCATATTCAACCCTAATTCTTACATGTGCCTTTTTGAGGTCAGCGAAATGTCTATCCAACCACTAAGCCCAATTACCTTCTACACCCAAGCTCTAAACCTGTGGCCAACCTTAGTGACATGAATTTCAATTACCTCCTAATTATGTAACAAATAACTGAGATGTTGCACATTTAATTGTCAATTTGGTGTTCATATGGAACTTGTGAACTATCATGTACATTATATGCTAATACAATCTATTAAGTGTAATGAGGTTGTAGTATTGATTTAGTATGAAAAAGTTGGATGTTAATGTTCTTTCACAATTCACCAAGCCAAACTTATAGGAATTGAAAATCCCACACTTGCAGGGATTGAAATATCACACTTCACACTTGTAGGAATTAAAAATCTGACGACAACACTCTTGAAAAAATTTAAATCACTCTCTTCTGGAAATTAATCACACAGACAACAAAGTACATCTTTATGTTGAAAACTAAACACATAGATAGGAAAGTAAATCACTCTTACGAGAAAGTAAACATAAAAAGGAAAGTAAATCACTATGTTGGAAGGTAAACACAGTTAGGAAAGGAAATGAGTGACTTGATAAAACTAAATGCTCACTCCCAAACTTTGCAACATGAACTGATGATATACTCAAAAACTAGCAAATTATGATACAAGAATCCTAGCCAAACAAGCTGAATTGAGGCTAATATAGTAAACTTTGGAAAATATAATGAACCATTACTTAATTCGATCAACACACATTGTTAAGAAATAAACTAAATCACTTAATGAGTTGCAATAGAACTTTTAATTAGGAAATAGAGTAAATTTTTTAATGAGTTGCAATAGTTTGAGTAATTAAGAAACAAAGTAAACAATCAAATTAACTAAACTAAAATTGAATTTATGAAACTACCTAAGATAAAATGCAGGTAGTGCTTGAATAAGGAGGAGGTCCAACCTCTGTAGATGAGGCACTAGTTAAACTTGCAGTAGCATGCCTACACTATCAACACATTTCATGTACATAATGGAAATTGAATAGGAACCAACAAGATTTTTAATTAATATCACCCAAAATCACAACAATCTTCTCTTCCTTTTTCTATATGCCCCTTAGCTCAAGTAGAGTAGGGTATTTATACAATACTTCAATCTCTCAAAGATCATGAATATGAGGGACAACCATGAGAATATTTGATTCTTAGGATATTCTCACTTAGTTACAACAACAAGTCAAAATGTGGAAAACTCGAACATTTGTTGAATCACTCAACAATCGCAACAAGCAAGATGTTCAGTAAAATTAGTTGCAGTTAAGATCTCCACGATAGACAATCAACCACCTTGTTGTAACCTCCATTGGGTGATCAAATGGTTGATCCCCTTATTGATAAGATGGAATTGATATCTATGTATCTAGTAGTTGATTACGCTCATGTTGCTATAATTTTCCACAGAGCTATAGTAGTTTCTTTCATAGTTGATGTTCCAATGTGTTGTAGTATTGACTCAGACATCTTGCAATATCAATATTCCAACATGTTGAAGCATCAACAAGGTGTTACAACAACATGAAAGTGTTGTAGCAACAACATGTTGGAGTTGTTTCAGTAATGACGTTCTTGAGGTGTCACAACAATGTGATCTATGGTGTTGTAGCAACAGAGAATGATGGTGTTGTAGCAATGTAAAGGTGTTACAACAACACAAAGATGTTGTGATAACTGGACTTCTTTAAATCCTTTATTGTCATCTCCAATGGTACTTGTATGGGTCTATTTTATGTACTTATCATAAATTCTCGTTAGTTAGCATAAAAGATAGATTATTTCCTTAATACATAAGAATGAACACTAAAAGTGAAATAATCAGTGAAATATTGTACCTTAGTGAAAAATGCCTCTGTGTGAGTAAAATATGTTATAATATGGTATGAAGGTGGGTAAAAGGTATAAAAAATATGGTGAATGGTTGTTTAAAGAATGCAAATTTGGGAACTCGTCATCTCCCCACAACCAAAAGTGGTGCATGTCCCCATGCAACCAAATAGTCAGTTTGAATGAGAATGACCCCTGTGGAGGTTGCTAATGTTGTAGTCAACTTCCCCTGCATCATAGGTGAACAAATAAAATTTTATCCTCCAAATTTCCATCTAGTATGAAATCTCTTATTTTTTAGTCATGTTATATAATCAACTTGATGTTTTGGGGTTGGTAGTCAAATCATAGCATAGTAAAACTTGAGGCCTATCTATTCATCCCCACAATTCTCCATACATTTAATATACATGTGAAATTTTCCAAAGCCATTGCAATGTTGTTTAGATTTAATGCATCTTTTCAGTGCATATATTATATGGCTTGTTTTCACTTTTGAGCACATCACTCTATAGTTGCATGGGGAAATTCCTTGATTTATGCCCTACATTGATTAATAGTTTATCTTCTATTGTGGGCCATAAAATTTGCATGCCAAGAGAATTTCACCCAACTAAAGTGTGTGATGAGAACATTAGTTGGTCTATAGTATACTCCTCTGACCCATGGGTTACATCTGTAGTTCTTATTCCACCATCATTGTTGGTTCTTATGTTCCAACAAGGACCTGAATCTCTTCCTCCATTAACCCTGCTAATTCTTATGTGTGAGCAGGGATTATCACTTCTTCTTCCATTACCCCTATTGGTTCTTTTGTTTCAACAAGGGTTTCCATTTCTTCTTCCACTAACCCTAGTGGTTCTTATGTATCAACAAAGTTTTATACCTTTTCTTCCATCATCCTTGCTATGTTTCCTTTATCTATGTTGTAGCAAGTTGTTCCAAGTATTCCTTTTCCAAATATCTCATTCTCCTCCTTTTGGGTATGGCCACATGTGAGGGAATATTAGTCATGCACTGAAGTCTCTTTTTTAGAGGCAGAATCCTAGTGATCTCAAAGATCGTTTTCATGATTGTCTCTAGCCTCTTATTTTAGTTGTTTTGACTCTTTCGATTCCTTAGGTGTTGCAATAGTGACCCCTATCATGGATTCTTCAAATGTTGTATAATCTACCCTTGTTGTGTATGTCTCGGGTGTTGCAACAACCTCTTCTTCTGGTGTCACAATAATTGTTTCATATGGTTGTGCAACAAGTACCTCTACTAGGGGTGGCTCCTATTGAAAATGAATCAAGAAAAATCTCAGTTTGATTTGCCTTGGTAAAACTAGAGAAAATTTTAATTTCTATTTCACGAGACAAGTTGGACGAGTTAACTTGAGTTGAAAATGCAACAACAAAAATCTCAGTTTGATTTTCCTTAGTCAAACTAGAGAAAATTTGAATTTCCATTTCAACATACAATTTGGATGAGTTAACTTGAGTGACATGGATTGTGTCACCCAGTTAGCTTAGATAATTCGAGTTGGAAGACTTGAGTTTAGTTGAGAATGAGTGATTGTTAATTTCTAGAAATCTAATTCAATTAAATTGATTTATTTTCAATTAAATTAGTTCTAACTATTATAGGAACTAGTGGAAGGTCAAGTTTTGCAGTGTGACTTCAGTCACACTTAGTGATCAACCAACTAACAGATCAATCAACCTAAAATAACAGTTGCATGCATAGAATTTGAGTTACCCAGTTGAGGTGGAGGTTCCAAGGAAATGTATTATCAGTTGTAGACTATTCCCATGTGCACAGATGGTGCATGCAATCAGATATCATCCTAAAGGAACTGCACAATCCAAATTTAGGAATTTACTAATTGAGAGGGGCCTAATTCCTCAAGGAACAAAGACGAGAAATAGGAACTTGGAGGGCTTGAAAATTGGGTAAGTGTTTTCCAGAGTCAGTCAGTCTAGCAGAGGGATAGACTATACACTTGCATATTGTGCTTAGGCTTGAGAGGGCATATGTATTCATCCATATTCTTTGATTAATGCAATATAGATAGGAAGGGTTTTTGAGTAGTTGATCTCCCCTAGATAAATCTATGTGTATGTGTGTTATTTTTTATGCATGTTTATGATATGTCTTCTAGATCGTGAATTGAATTCTGCAGAGCAGTAGAGTAGATTTGAGTCTTATGATTTAGTAAATTTCATGAGCAGTTTCATATTTACACCATAATTTCTACATGGTATCAAAGCAAGATTCATAGTAGAGCAGAAATTTTGAAGTTGTTATTGCGGAAGGATCGAATTTGTAGGATAAATTATTCAAAGCTAGCAGGATGGCTTTCTATGGACTAAGACTTGAGCATGCCCTCAAGGGAAACTCGAAATTTGTTGCTTGGAAGGACCACATGGAGGAAGCGCTGGAAGACAATGGTTTGAAGGAATTTGTCGAGATTGACATTCCAAAACTAGGATCAGTTTATGTCAAGGATCTAGCAAAATGGGGGAAGTGTGTAGCCAAGGCAAGGAGAATCATATTGGAGGGAGTAAAGGACCGCATTGTCTCAAAACTCCATGGGAAATAAAATCCTTATGCAATGTGGAAATCACTGACATATTTGTTCCAAAATAGTAGCGACCACAAGAAACTAGCGCTCAAGGATAAGCTTCGAAATATCAAGATGCAAAAGAATGACTCTATTCAACAGTACCTGAGCAGGTTCACAAAATTTCAAGATGAACTTGGTGGAGTTGGTGTTACTGTTGTATAATATTATTTGGTAATCATGGCACTTCTAGGCCTTTCCAAGAGTTGGCATAGCTACCAAGATTCGACGAACATGAGGGAGAAACTACCAAACTAGGAACACTTATAGTTAGATTTGGTACAAGAGGAAATACGGTGGAATATTAGAGATGGAACTTCATCCAAGGGCGAGGATGAAGAGAATTTTGCGTTGGTTGGAAAGGAAAAGAAGGGGAAATGGAAGAAATTACAATCCAAACCAGAATCTAGTCAAGGGGGAAAGTAGAAAGACTTGTCCAAAATTAAATGCTTCAATTGTCATGAATTCGGGAACTATGCCACGAACTGTCCACACAAGAAGAAAAGAAATAAAATCCCAGGAGGAGCGCAAGGTGAAGCTATGGCTTCACAGTTCGAGCTTGAATTTAACCTTATGGCATGCATGGTGAGAACATTGATAAGGAGTGTTTTTTACTTGGATAGTGGTTCCTTGCTCCACATGACGAGGAATTGAGATTTTTTAAGTGATCTGGAGGAGAAATATCTCCATATGCACATCAATATGGGAGATGATGGAAGGTATAGTGCGACCGGCATTGTTACAGTAACCTTTCAAAGAGAGTTTAACTTCCCTCTCAAACTCAAGGATTTCATGTTTGTTCCGGGCCTAAAGAAAAATCTCATCTCAGTTACAAAGTTGGAAGTTCGTGGTTATGATGTGATCTTCAGAAAAGGGCAAGAATTCCTAAGAAACATAGCCACGGGACAGGTGAAGCGAATTTGGGTTTGTGTGAAGAACATGTACAAGCTAGATGTGGAATACTGTGTTGCACTAAGCACGAAGGCAGAGAAGGTGCAGAGCCGCAATGTTGGTGAACTATGGCATAAAATACTTGTCCATTTGCATCATAGTGCCCTTAATATTATGCAATAGATAACCACATTTCTCCCCAAAGGATCACTTGATCAATAAGATACATGCAAAGAGTGTACCTTGGGGAATTACACAAAAGCCTCATTCCATGATCGAGACAACAAAGCACATGTAGTCCTTGAATGGATCCACTCTTATGTTTGTGACCTTTCTCGATAGCCTCCACTGCCAGGAAAAATATTATGTTACATTAAGGGAATTTTGAGGTCTAAAATGGGCCTCCTAAGGAAAATGTACAATCAAAATTCACTTTATGAGAACCAATCACATTTTAGGGGATGACATCATTCCTAATGGTTGAGGTGGCATTTTTCAAGTTAAAGGTACTTACTTGTCACATTCTCAATGGTGGATAAGAACTCATGGTTAACCATGGTAGTGCTCTAAGTACTTTTAAAGTCAAAGTAAAGTACTCATAATAAATGTCATTTCACACTTTTTGAATAAAATTTATACATAAAATAATATATTACATTTATTATATTATTTTTATATAGTACATTAATTACATGTTATTATACAATTTAATAATATAAATTTAATTAATAACATATTATATAATTAAGAATTTATGAATTTATATTTATATTTTACTTTAAGTTATTTAAGTACAAAGGACAAATGCATTAGTTGTTCAGTGATAGTGACTTTTTCTTGAAACACTCATTCTTATTTATAGTCACATCAATACAATTTTTTATTAATTTTATTTTGGTACAACTTTTGAATTGAATTTAACCATGGTTACATGATTTGTGGTGCAAAAATTAAATTACAAATTCATAAATATTATTTATTGTTTGAGCTATTATTTTATTATTTCCTTAGGAGGCCCATTTTAGACCTCAAAATTCCCCTAATGTCTTTGTAGATGAATTCTCACAGAAGTGTTGGATCCTCTTCATGTGGAAGAAGGATGAGACATTCTCCAAGTTCGTATAATTTAAATTACTAGTAGAGAAGGAAAGTTGAAAGAAGGTGAAGTCTCTCAGGAGCGATAATGGAGGTGAGTACGTGTCAAATGAGTTTAAAAAATTGTGTGAAAAAGAAGGCATTCAACGGGAGTTGACAACACCCCATAACCCACATCATAATGGAGTGGCTAAGAGGAATAACCGTAGTGTTGCGGGATCAATGAGGGAAATATTGCATGACCAAGGCCTACCACTGCATTTGTGGGAAGAGGCTTCCAACACAATAGTATACTTGCAAAGCCAGAGTCCTCATCGGATTCAAGGAATGATTACACCATAGGATAATTTCTCGTGGAGAGTGTCGGATGTGTCTCACTTCAATATTTTTGAAGCATTTGTTTACTGCCATGTCTCCAAAGATTCTAGGTAGAATCTTGAGCCAACAACTGAGTTGCTGGTATTTTTGGGTTACACATAAACTTGTCACAACTACCGTGTGTACTTACCATCCCTTAAAATGACAATTGTGTGAAGGGATGTAAATTTTGATGAGGAGAAGGCAATGAGATATTCTCTTGAGAGGGAGCTTCAATTGCAACTAGATCAGGATGTTTTAGCTCCAACGGAGGAAACTCAGGAAATTGTGGAGCAACCACAAGTTAAGGAACATAGACTGGAAATAGCCACTCAAGCAGAAACATCAAGATAAGGAAGAAAATGAACCAGAGAAGTAGAGAGGTTTTTGCATGATGCTAGAGAGATTGTGGTAGCACCCACTTCTCAGCGCGGGTAGAGAAGGTCACCAGAATGGTACACTGGCTACATGGCTCTAATGACTGATTTAGTAGAGAATGAACCATCCTCTTTTGATGAAGTAGTAGAGAAACCTATATGGGTTGATGTAATGGTAGAGGAATATGATGTCATTGTAAAGAACAATGTTTGGGAAGTGGTCCCAAGACTAGTAGATAAATCAATAGTGGGTTCAAGATCGCTCTATAAGGTAAATCATTCGGAAGACAGAAGCATAGAGAAGTATAAGGCCATATTTGTGGCCAAGGGATTCTCTCAAATTTAGGGAGTTGACTATGAGGAAACCTTTTCACCAATCACAAGGCATTCATCCATATATCCATACTTGTCTTTTCAGCATATATGGGGTGGAAGATCCACCAGATGGATGTAAAGACAAAATTCCTCAATGGAGTTATTGAGGAGAAGGTGTGCATTAAGAAACCAGAAGGTTTTGAGACCTTTGATCGAGAGTTTCATGTGTGCAAAATCAAGCAAGTGTTGTATGGCCTCAAACAAGCACCTCATGTTTTTTACATCGGGATCAAAAAATATCTCATTAGTTTGTGCTTCACCAAAATTGAAGCAGATGCAAACCTTTATCATATCTTTGTAGAAGATAATTTTTAATTATTTTCGTATATGTCGATGATTTGATTTTCACGGGTGATGATAAGTTGATCAGATCTTTCAAGGAGGACCTTGCAAGAAAATTTGAAATGAAGTACATGGGATTCATGCGCTACTTCCTCGACTTTGAAGTATAGTAGGGATATGGGAAACTTTTTTCCTCTCAAGGAAAGTACGGAAATGAGATACTGAAGAAGTTCCACATGGAGAGTGGCAAACCCATGGAGACTCCTCTAGAAACCAGTTGGAGGAAAGAGGATACTACTTCACATGAAGTAGTGGAGGCTACCATTTATCGACAACTAGTGGGTTCACTAATGTATCTTGTGAAAAAATGAACAGATATGTTGTATGCAGTAAATCATCTTAGTCAAGCTATCGTTATGCCAACAAAATTATTTTCAAGGGAAAATAAGCATGTTTTAAAGTACCTCAAAGGCACCACCTAGTTTGGACTATGGTACAGATGGACAAAGGGATTGGAGTTGTGTGGATTCACAGATGCAGATTGGGCAGGGAGTCCATCAAACAGGAAGAGTACATTAGGAGGAATTTTCAGTGTTGGGTCTGCAGCGATTTCCTGGTACAACAAGAAGAAAATATCAGTGGCATTCAGCTCAATAGAAGCAAAATAAATGGTTGCAATTAAAGCAGCATGTGAGACAATTTGGATGAGAAAGATTATTGTGGGACTGTTCGGTCAAATGATGGATCCTTCTATGATAATCAGATTTGCATCAAGCTCTCTGAAAATCCAGTCATCCAAGCATATAGATATCTAGTATCACCACCTACAAAATTGTGTGCATAGGCGTATCATGTTGCTAGATTACATTCCAACATAGGAACAAGATGCAGATATTTTGACAAAGGATTTGTAAAAGTTAAAATTCAAGTTCCATAGAGGCAGGATCGAGGTATCTAATAATTCCTTTCTTTCTCAGAGGGAGTGTTGAAAATGTGGCAAGAAAAATATCAATTGGATTTTCCTTGGTCAAATTAGAAAAAAAATCGAATTTCCATTTTAGCAAACAACTTGGATGAGTTAACTTGAGTGACAAGGATTTTTTCACCCAGTTAGCTTAGATAATTCGAGTTGGAAGACTTTAGTTCAGTTTAGCATAAGTAATTGCTAATTTATAGCAATCGAATTCAGCGAAAATGAGTTATTGTGAGTTAAAATAGTTATAATTGTTAGAGGAACAATGGAAGGTCAATTTGTGTAGTGTGACTTTGGTCACACTCAGTGATCAACTAGTTAATTGATCAATCAACCCAAAATAATAGTTGAATGCAGAGAATTCGAGTTACTGAGTTGAGGTGGAGGTTCCAAGGCAGTGTACTATCAATTGTGACTATTCACATGTGTACAGGTGTTGCATTCAATCAGAGATTCGCCTAAAGGAATTGCGCAATCCAGATTGAAAAATTTCCTAATTAATAAGGGCATAATTCCTTAAGGAACAACGCAAGGAAATAGGAGCTTGGAGTGCTTTAAAATTGGCTAAATGTTGGCCATAGTAGTTAGTCAGGGAGAGTGATAAATTGTACACTTGTAGGTTGTGATCATGCTTGAGAAAGCATATGTATTCATCCATATTATTTGATTAATGAAATAGAGATATGAAGGGGTTTTGAGTAGTTTCTTTCAGTTTCTTTCCCCTAGATAAAACTTTGTGTATGTGTGTTATTTATTGATGCATTTTTATGATATGTGGTCTAGATCGTGAATTCAATTCCAAGAAGCATTAGAGTATATTTTAGTCTTATTATTTAGTAAATTTCTTGAGCAGTTTCATATCTACACCATAATTTCTACATGGTGTCAAAGCAAGATTCACAGTAGAGCAGAAATTTTGAAGTTGTTATTGCAAGAGGATCGAATTTGTTGGATCAATTCTTCAAAGCTATCAGGATGGTTTTTTATCGAATAAGACTTGAGTATGCCCTTGAGGGAAACTCAAACTTTGTTGCTTGGAAGGACCACATGGAGGTGGTGTTGGAAGACAGTGGTTTGAAGGAATTTTTCGAGATTGACATTCCAAAACTAGGATCAACTGAATTCAAAGGATCTATCATAATGAAGTGTGTAGCCAAGGCGTGGAGAATCATATTGAAGGTATTAAATTACCGCATTTTCTCAAACCTCCACGAGAAAGAAACTTTGTATGCAATGTGGAAAGCACTGAAAATATTTTTCTAGAATAGTAGCGACCACAGGAAACTGGCGCTCAAGGATAAGCTTTGAAATATCAAGATGCAGAAGAATGAATCTATTTAGCAATACCTGACCAGGTTCACAAAATCTTGTGATGAACCTGGTGTTACTGTTGTAGAAGATGTTTTGGTAAGCCTATCCCTTTTAGGCTTTCAAAAGAGTTGGCATAGCTATAAGGATTTGGTGAACGGGTAGGCGAAACTACCAAATTGGAAACGCTTATGGTCAAATTTTGTACAGGAGGAAATAAGGCAGAATACCATAGATGTGTTGAGAAATTAGGGCTTTTACTAAAATTTCTCTTCTTGATAGTCAATTTTGATTTCATTATGCTTCTTTCACTTAGATCTTATCTTCGTTAGATTATTATGTTCTTCATCAAGTCAATTATCAAATGCATAAGAGACACAACGTTTAGGCTTTCAAGCCAAGGCCAAAACCTCTCCCTCTTGGACAAAAAAACCCGATAGTAATTCTTCTTATATATATTCAATTGACAAGTGCCAAGACCATGACAAAGACCCTTGACAACAATATACCTCCAATACCCTTGTCACTATTCCTTGCTTCTTATTCTCGGTTTCTCTATTTGACCCTTTATTTCTACACCGTACTACACCACACTTCTTTTCATGTACAATAGAAGTCTCTATATCCTTGTTGATGCAATCATAGACAGAGCATTCAGTCTCCTGGTTGCTACAACTCTATAGATTTAGATCTCTTTTTTGTTTCAACCCTAAGACAGATAATTAGATCTTCTTATTGCTATAACCTTAAAACAAATTTTGATATCCTATATCTCGACTTACCTTTCTTATCCTCAGTGTTGTTTAGGCTCCACCTCATTCCTTCCTCAACTCCTTCTTTCCTGATTACATACCCAAACAGTGATATGTATTCTTCTACAATACTACCTCAGAAGAATGTCGGCATTACCTTAATGTTTGTGAGGTATTATAACCCAATACAGAACCTTATATTATCCCTCCTTCGCATCCTTTTAAGGCCTCCTTCCTTCGCTGTTTTATCTCTTCTTTTATGCATTTTTTTGCGCATCCAAGTTGCTGACTTGTTTGAGAGGATTAGACCCAAGACAAAGATACAAGAGGGTCTCTCTTTATTCACTGGATAGACTCCTTCCTGCGTTGTAATTCCTTCCTCCTCCACACCAAAATGAAAACCTTATCCTCGCATTCTATTGCAGACTTTTCTGAATTCTTGATGAGCTAATGAGGTCGCAATCCACTCTTTATATAGGGAATGTTTCTCATCTCCAGTCTGAAATGATGGAGGGTGTGTAAGCTGAATTCATTAAGGAGATATTTTATCATATTTAAGCCGAATTCCTGGAGCATACATTTGTATCAATAATTTGTCCCTTTATAAGTGTAACATGACTTCATATACATAACTCTTTAATTACATTTATGACAAGACGACAAACTCCTAAAGACATCAAGAAGAAGTCTTTGACCTATAATAAAAACTCCTTGCTCATGAAACCCATGAGGCAAGTATTACAAAATACATTTTATTATATTTATCTCTTCATTACATAAATTCATGATTACAAGTCATTATGACGACCAAACCTAGTTACACTTTTCAACACTCCCTCTTAAACTAGGGAGGTATTCATAATGGTACATGGTCACTCTCAATCTGAAGAATCTCATAAGTTGAATTAGATTGGTAATCTCATCTGTATAGCATCATATCAACCAACATTGTCATAGTGCAAGGCCTTGACTAAAAACTCCATATCTCCATGAGATCTTTGAGCTACAATGCTGGCAAGACCAATGAAGAATAAACACCTTCATCATTGTCTCTCGTGGATCATACCCCACCTAGGTTCACTCAGGGTATCTCCAGGACTATTCTTATCTTGGATTCCCAGTCCTAAAAGAGTATCGATCCTTCCACGACTACTCTTATCTTGGATGCCATAATACATCCTCAAATAGTATAAGATGCCAGATGATTACCCAATCCTCCATTTTGTCTTCTCAGGTGAAGAATAGAATGATGTGTCTATCCATTCTCTCCTCATGGCCGTCACTAATACTTACGACGATTAGCCCCGATCTAGTGCATGACACATGAGTTAGAGAACCATGTTTGTCACTTACTTCTAATTTAGGAAGAACATATTCCAATGTACTCATTCCTATACAAGGAATGTACATAAGCTCCCTCTTGGCTTATGAATTACCAATTTTTTTCCAAGCAGGGAAAATTTTAAGGGCGAATTTTATCCCAAAGGCGAATTTTAAGGGATTTTAAATTTTAATAGGGTGAATTTTTTATATAAAACCCATTTTCTATAGTTTAATAAAGTTATTCCAATAATTATTTTAAAAATAATTAATTATTAAATATTAGCCAACCCAAAAAATGCATAAAACTGAAAAAAAAAATGATATTCGCCCCCGATTTTCTTTGGTTGGAGCAGATTTCCATGGCATTCGCCTGGATTTACAGGGTCGGAGGGAGGGTTTAGAGTGTTTCGCCCTATTTTTTCACTGCGCATGAGTGGCTGAGTGGTTGGATTCACCAAAGGATAGGCGCCTTGGGCTCAGATGTGGTGGATCTGGTGAGTTGCACGCATTGACGAGGGCAACTGGTTCCACAGTAGCTGGTGAAAAGGGGCGAGACAATTCAGAATGCCGTGAAAACAGGAGTTGAATTGGGTGCCCCTCTTATTGGAAGACAGGGAGGACTGTTAAAAGATGTGGTTCCTGTGAATAATGTGGGTACAACAATGCGAGGAGTGCCACAGAAATTCAATGGTATTGGAGCTTCTAAATTTGTGCCAAGGTTGATGCTTCTGATGATGCCAACGCCATGAAAATGAGAAAAAATAATGTGGGCAACGCTGAAAAACCACAGAAATCGGATGATGACTTGGTCATAACCTCAACAGAACGCCTAGGGCCTGATCCGAGTGTTCTTCCAAAGGAAAGATCGAGGATATTAAGGTCCTTTTCCTCAGGAATCAGTGTGCCAGAGACCATGGAAGATAGTATGTCAATGTTGCCACCAGCATTTGGGTTAGTTGGTATGGATCACGACGTTAAAATATCTCCTTTACTTAAAATAGACTCACTTCCTTGTAGATGTAGGAATCTTAACTAGTTCTGTGGTTTTGATTTACTTCTCTTCATGTTGAAGTTTGCATATTGCTTTTAGTTGCTCAAACTATTCTCATGAAGGGGTTTGCAATTTTTCTCTGCAGATTCCTCTCAAATTCTTGTAGTTAAGGCAGCCTTGCATTTGTCTGCAGTACCGACAACTGTAATATGCCGTGAAGAAGAGCTCAAAAAAGTCTTAGAGTTCTGTAAGATGTGTATAGAAAAAAAGAAAGTTGGAAGCATGTATGTATGTGGATGTCCTGGGAAGTCTTTGCTTTTGGAGAAAGTCAATTTTTTGTCTATTGAATGGGCTAAAGAGGTAGGTAAATAGTCCTTTGGTATATTTCTTTTCTAATTAGATTTCTATTTTCTGGTTTCGAAGATTCCACTGAGGCATATAGTGGACTTATTCGTGTCATCTGATAGATAAATTTCTATATCTTGAACCTTTGTTCTACGTTACAAAGGTGAGGATATCTGTTTCATTAGTGGGAAATGTTATCAGTCGGATGAAAACTGAGTTTCTTATGATTTGATTTCAAAAGTTGAATCTACATGTGATCGGGTTGGGATGCCACCCCCCACTTCAGTGGTTGTTAACTGCACTTCTTTGACAGACACTTCAGACATATTCAGCAGGGTAAGTACAAGACAAAATCAAGGGATTGCTCCAATGAATGACAGCCCCAACTTTAGCATTTTACATTCATAATAGACTTAAGAAATACACAATGAAGGATAGTTGAATTACACTGATGAGAACATGTAGGATTGATATGCTATATTAATTGATATTCTGCTTCTATAACAGATATTGGAGAAATGCCAAGGAAATAAAAAATGCTCGGTAAATAGCTCTCCATTTCAGGAGTTGAAAAGCTTTCTGTGTGAGAAGAAATAGTCATCTGCCAAAAAGATGATGTAAGAATTATATATTAGTAGCATTTTTTTGTAAATTAACTCCTTCCTATGTGTTTTCTTGTTAAATTTTGATGTGCAAGATAAGTATTTCTATTAAGCCTTTGACAATCAAATATGCAATGTTAAAGCCAAACACTTTATAAGTCCTCATTGATGTATTTCTGTTTTTGGTAAATTTGCTTATAGTATGTAAACAAGTCAACTTCATCGTGATCTCTTAGTGCATGCAAACAAGTCAACTTCATTGGTGTTCTAATTCTACTCTGCTATCTTATGAAAAGGTTTATGATTATCGATGAGATGGATTATTTGATTTCAAAAGATCAAGCTATGCTTTATGATCTCTTCAGGCTTCCAACATTCCCAAATTCACACTGTATGCTGATAGGTAAGCTGAAGAGTAGTGGATAAGCTACACATCTTTTTCTTGTTTACTACTCACGGACATCATGAATTATATTTTTATTGAATGGTTTGTAAGAGAAACTCCCTGATGGATCTGTTTGTGCAGGCATTTCAAATGCAATAGACTTGACTGATCGGTTTCTTCCCAAATTACAGTCCTTAAATTGTATGAACTATTGCCCTTTGCATCATTTTATGATCAGTGTAATATGCACACATGTTTAAGGGTGGGATCATATGAGTTGGAAATTACTAGACTTGGTATAGCAAATGATAAAAAATGCGCAATAGGCATGTGTCAGTGTTGAATTTATACAAAGAGAATGAAAATATGCAGTTTCTTTCATTCTAGTAGTTGGTTAGTTTTGATATTGACTTTTTTTAAGATGCTCCCTTAATACTGTAGTGTCAAGTCTCTTCCACCTATTTAGAGGTGGGATGCTGCATACATTGTACAATCACCTGGTTCGACTAAATGGTCCTTAGGGTAGATCAATGGTCCCTTTGCAGGTGGTGCATTGGCCACTTCTTTTGAGGATTTAACCTTGGTGTGGTCCACAGCAATGCTTTCTTTCACTGACCTGGGTTTCCTTTCATGGTTGATATTGGAATTTGTGGTCATGAACTATTTGATGATAGAGTTGATTAGTTTGGTCATTGGTGATGAATCCCATCAGTTGTACCTTGTGAGGTTATGTGAGTGTCAAGGATCTCATGCCTCTTGATTGGTCTAGCCGTATGATAAACAAGACACTATTATTGCCTAAATTAATTGAAGGCTTTTCCATTTGAATTATGGGGTGTCGGCTTTTGTTTGTTTACAGTAGATAGATTTCATACCATCCTTAGATCAAAAATTTCTTTTTGGCAGGTAAACCTCTGGTTATGACATTTCGTGCCTATTCAAAAGATCAGATACTGAAGATACTCCAGCAGAGGCTAATGGAAATTCATTATTGTTTGATTGGAGATGCCCTTTTGTAGTTGACTGAAAATATTCTTGTATACATCTTTATGGGCATAGTATGAAAAATGCAGCCAAAAATGCTGGACATTCATTTATATTTCTCATTCCTAAGGGAATTGTCTATAAGTTTTACGATTACAATGATTTGACCTTTTCTTAGCTTACATATGGTGAAATTTCACTTGGTTTTACGGTCTTCCGTGTCAAATATTTCAACTGGAGGCATTGCCAATTGGAGCTTTGTGCAAGTGTAAGTTACTACCTGTCCAGTTAAAATTTTATTCAAGAGATTCAAGTGCGCTGCTTTTGATTTGCAAATTTATGTCTTTTATCTTTTTAACATGAACAAGGATATTTACATTAACAATACATGAAAATACAAAAATGCCCCAGTCATACATTTAAGTGCAGGAGATTCTTAATTTGTAATACATTTGTCCAAAGACATGCTGATAGCTTGATATATTCAGCCTGATATAGAGGAAAGTTAAACCTTCTGTTTCATTATAGTATATGCAAAGGTTCAACAATGTACTAAACGATGGGTAAAGCATTTAAGTTTAGAGATGAACTGCCTTTTAAAAAATTGGAAGAAGAGTTTGCATACTTGTTGTCTTCATCCAGTCCTTTTCGGTTGTCTGACCAATACTGTAGTATGCATTTTTTCCATATATGTTGGAACCCCTTTGGCTCCCTTTGGAGTCTTTAAAGATTTCAATTATAGCCCAGATTCTGTCCACCCACTCCAGCTGTGTCACATTTTCCCTGCCACTTGCCTCACCCTTTTGTTGATGGAGGTGACCTTCTGAATCTATTCTAGAGATTAGGGGCAGCATGAGGAAAGTGCTCCCTTGAAAAACAATAAGGTTGTTCAAGTGGCTCTGACATGACAACCAGTAAGGAAGAGGAAGCTTGCCTTCAGGCAGTTAATGTAATTATGACAATTACTTGCCAATTCTCTCTCCCAGGCTCTAGCTACTACATTATTTCCCAGTTTGCCGCACCTAGTTGTTAATATTATATGTTATATGGAAAATCTAATTGGACTAAGTACCTTCATAGTTGATTTGCTAATGCTTTCCAAATTAATCTTACAGGATAGAAGTCCCCTCTACTTTGTAAATTAGACTTTAGTTATATCTAGTAAGTTGGAGGATCCTGTTCATGTTTTTTTGGATAATGGTTCCTTCTTGCACCATAGTAGTGAGCATCCACCTCCATCAAAAAGTGACACTATTTACTTTGTTGGGAGTCTAACCAACCTCATGTAAACAGCCATGACAGTTAAGCTGGTCTCCTTGAGGGAGTATACAACAGGCCACTTTTTGTGGGATTTAAACCCTGGCAGTGGCTTTAGCAATGCCCATTTTCACTAACCTTTCCTGCCTCTTGTGGCTGGTTCCTATAATGTTATTGTCTACTCCTTCCAACTATTGTTTATGAACGTCAGAAACCAGCTATCTGGCAAGCATGTCTTCTATAGTTCTGATTCTATGATCTCATGAAATTGACATCTTTCATGAAAGTGCCCTTTCATTGTTGTGATCTACATAGCCAGTTCTGATCCAAAAGTTGTTAATTCTCCCAACAATTTATTATTTTCCTTTGTGAAATGCTTCTTGATTCCAATTTTTCCATAAGAAGGATATGCCTATCAGTTTGATCAGACTCCACTCTTTACCTATTTATCCCTAGAAAGGACCCTTTTCTAATGAGGGGCAACAAAAAGTATTGTGCTCAACAACAATCCTGGTCCTCAAAACTTTGGTAACCTTACAGTTCCACATACCATAATTAACCATTTCTGACTTGTGACAAACCATGTAATATGCATTTGTAAGGCCAGTATGATGTAGCTGATCCACAAATGCTAAAGTGTTATGAAGAACCATCCATCCAGGTACACTTCAGAGTTAAAAGAAGAATGCGACTTCTAGATACCTTGAATTTTTATTTGGGCATACACTTGGATACAAGGCCCATAAGTTGCTTATCTTTATTCTCGAACATTAAGATAATTATTTTCTTGCAAGTTTCTTGTAGTCTTCGTGGACCTGTAGGACAACACTCAACATGGCTTTCTTTTGTCATTTTCTATCCTAAATTTCCATAGAACTGAAGGATTTTAGCTTCTAAATTTTGGTTCTGCATTTTATATAAGTCAGCTGCTTTTACTTGCTTGCATGTTGTTGAATGGTAATGGAGTAAA
The DNA here is from genome assembly GCA_034641835.2 of Pinus albicaulis. Taxonomy (NCBI): domain Eukaryota; kingdom Viridiplantae; phylum Streptophyta; class Pinopsida; order Pinales; family Pinaceae; genus Pinus; species Pinus albicaulis. Next base: position 947,266,809 of record CM076570.1, read on the forward strand.
TGAGCATTGTTTAGAACTTGAATGTTATGACAACCTCAGTTATCTAAAATAAATTCATGCTGAGAACTGGCTTTTTGAATTTTCAAGCATAGAGGCATAATGAGAGAACTTCAAAAGAGGAAGTCCCTCAGCTTTTTATAAAGACCAGCAAGCATTGATGAATGAAAATCACTCTATCTCACTCATTATTTCTTGGCAGGCTATTGATTATTTTGTATTGTGCCATGGTCCTTTATTTGTGGGCCACATCAGCAATATTTCTTGTTTATTTATTTCTTTATGTTATTTTCAGCCTTTTCTAAAAGTAGTGCTTACACTTCCACATTGTATTCATACTGATTATACTCTTTCATTTCCACTGACCTACTTATCAATGTGATCATTTGTTGGACTTTAATAAATTATCATATCTTTTACAAATTTTACTTTTAGTTTTAAACAGTTGTGAATACTCTAATGCTTACTTTCTTTGGACACTGTAGATAGTTGATGCTGCATCAGGGGATATGCACAAAGCTATTCATGTTTGCAGGTAGACTATTTCCCCCAGTCTGATAAGTGTTTTCCATGATTGTTCTTGTCAAGTTAAATAAATTTCTATAGTCAATTGATATGTCCACTCCAAATACTATTTTGTATTAACTGTCTTGACATGTAAATCTATATCTGGATTTTGTCTTGACATATGCTTGGGATGCTTAGGTAACCTTTTTTGTGGAGCATTTTTTTCCAGGCTACAGAGCTTGGGGAAACCCCCAATGTACTTCCCTTCATTGTGAGGATGGTACCTAGGATAAAACCTAGAATCTTCAGGGCACAAGGCCATTCAAGAACAAGATTCAATGTCATTACAACAATATATTTGTTAGGAGCTCAACATGCCACTCATGGGAATTGAAACTAGGTGGGAAGGATAATGATCATTCCTCCCAACCACCAGAGATCAACCCAATTAAAAAATTTCTTTGTGGAGCTTATAGTCAATATCATGATAATCACATTTTTTTAAGCAAATTCATTCTACTCTTTGAATAATTTAAAGCACATTATTTTGACAAGGCTAGGAGACTAGGAACCTTTTTGATTGTATTGAAAACAAGTATTTGTCGTCTTTGTCAGGAAAACTAGTTCTGTATGTAGTTTTAATATTTATCAGTACTGAAAGTTTCAACTTATTATATTCTATTCATTTTGGATCATGACAGAGATGTTGTTGAGATGCTTGAAGCAGAATTAACCAGTGGGATACATGAGTTGGATAATATTTTGCATGAGAATTCAATGACCAATGGATTGAATCTACCGCCTGAACGATTAACGAAGCAAGAAATAAATATGGTGAGCATTCTTCTTGTTTTTTTCTTTCACGATGATGGATATATTTTGAACTAGAAAAAGCTGCAGCCGAACTGGACAATGGTGTAAAACACACACGCACACACATATTAGAAGCAAGAAATAAATATGGTGAGCATTCTTCTTGTTTTTTTCTTCCACGATGATGGATATATTTTGAACTAGAAAAATCTGCAGCCAAACTGGACAATGGTATAATACACACACATATATATTAGTGTTTTTCTGCAGCCTGAGACAGTCTCGTATCCAAAATTCCCTATTCTTGCCCACCCTATTCTATTCTCTGTCGGCTTCGAAGGAATATTTCCTTGCAAACTGAAACAATGACAAAATACTATAGATATAAAAAATAGATTAGAAATGCTCTAAAGTTTTAGTCCCACTTGAGTCCCCATTGTTGCTTTTGTTGAGTGCATTTACATGTCAAATTGTTCCACAGGGTTGATTTCACTTGTAGGATCCTCCACTTTTGGTTTTGGAGTGTTAGATGCACAAATCCTCATCCTTGGCCATGGAAAAGTTGCAAAATGAGGAGTCCTCAACAATTTAGAAGTTTATGGGGTAGGAGATGAAACCATCTCCTATGGGAGGTAGAGGTGACTCGAGATTCTACTAACTAGGGATTTTAGAGAACCAATCTAAAACTCTAGCTTCAATCTGCATGAATTTGGTGATCTCCTTCATTTCCTTAAGGTTCTATAGTCAGGGTGTAGTTTCCATTGCACGTGGACCTTTGCCCTATTTTTGGCTTCCAATGTACTGTCACAATCCTCTTGCTATTGATTGCAGTAAATGGTGAAATTCATCACACATCATTGGTTTTTAACAACCTCAAGCTCACAACACTTAACCCCTTGTTGAACCTCTCAAAATTCATACAAGTTGCATCATTTATGCCTACAATGATAATGGCCCATTTTTACTGAAGAGAAAGACAAGTTCCAGACTGGGTTACCCCTCACCTTAGCACTGCAAAGAGTTGCCTTGGGATTTAACAAAATTCCACCACATTATTCTTAGACAAGAATACCCTTGCTTGCTACTAGTGTTAGAATGCTGTGCAGGTCGAGAATAGGGGTGAAATCAATGGCATTGAGTCCTTCCAGAATTGACATAAAAATAAACCCACATACATTTTCCAATTCAACCATTGTATTGAACATAAGCTCACATGTCGATGAGAGAGTAGTATGGACTCTGGAGTAATGGGTGTTGGTGAAGACTTAACTCCCCATCTCTTGGAGCTTGCATGAGAGGGCACTTGTTGTTGTATGAACCCTATATATTTTGTAGCATGCCAGTTAGTGAAAACTGTTACTGCACAAGGCAAGTTGTTTATAAAGTTAACCTGCAGGATACTTTGACTAGAATAATTTCCTTTTGTAGGTCCTTAGCAGTCCCTCAGCTACTCTCTACAGTTGCATCATGGCAATCCATGTGCAAATTGTGCTTCAGGAAGCTACAATAAGATCACATTGTTGTATGAGCCCTGTATATTTTGTAGCATGCCAGTTAGTGAAAACTGTTGTTGAGCCCCAAGATTGTGCTTTCTTTCATCTTACTTTACCTCATTTTCCTTTGTCCATTGTTATCCTAGACCCACTTGATCAATGAAATTAGTTGAAATTACTTTTAGAATGATTAACATGGCTAACTTGCTAAGTTTTGTGATTTTTGTCATTATAATGCATTTTGACCGGAACTAGCTGCAGAATGCAGACATTCCGTAGCTAACCGGCAATTCTGCAGCTGTCTTCACGTTCAGGCATGTTCCAGGTATCCTCTCAATAAAAACCACACATGGGTATATTCCACGTCATGTCCACATCGTTCGTTGCTCACCATGAAGGAAGAACCGAATTCTGGACGTGGTTTTGGTACGTGGGAACTCATTTAAGGAGGCAGACTTCTAATAGGACTGTCTTAGTCCAGATGTCCTTTTTCTCTTTACGTTGCCATCTTCAGAGTCCTAATGTGACTTTGATAAGGAAAGACAAGGATCCCTGTATTGTTGCAAGTTTTGTTATGTAAATTTGTTATAAAAACACTTGGGAAACCGAGAGATAGGCTAGATTTTGCTTAGATTTCATGTTATATTTCTAAAGACCGAGACTACTCTGTTTCAAGTTATTTTTCCTTTAATGAAGAAGACAGCATTGCTTTGAACGCGTTGAGTTGATTTGGAGTTAGATTCCGTCTGGTGGTAGAGGGCCCCTGCCTCCTGCACGGCTTTACTTTCGTAATTTAGATAAGTATCTTAGTTGTTTTTACGTTTTTGAAGTTTGAGTTCGTAGTTAATTTCATTAGCCAATATAGTTATACTTGTTCTAAGAACTCTTCCAAAAGAAGAAACTCTTCCAAAAGATCATGATAATGAATGGGAAATGGCTATAGTGTTGTAGGATTTAATTGTAATTTCTTTTGTTCACTATCACAGTTGAACTTATACTAAGCAAACTCTTCCAAAAAATCCTTATGATGTCTAAGGCATGACTGTGATACTGAACATTTCAGTTGTTTGTTTGCACTAAGTAGCATAGTTGATCTTACTCTTAAAACGCCCTACCAAAATACCATCATGATGGGTAGGAGATAGTTGTGATATCTTAGTTTTTAAATTGCTTTCAGTCTTTATGCTTGCATTTGCACTGAATTGTACAGCCAGGATTGTTCTAAGAAGCTCTTCCAAAATACCAATCATGATGGACAAAACAGGCTGTAGAATCCCATAGATTACTGCATGATAACTTAGTTAGGGTACTCCGGAGTCAAATTGCATTCAATTCATGCTATGTTATTTTGTTTTAAGTTTTATAATGGCTTGTTAGTTGAGCACTGTTGTAGACTAGTGACATTTTACTTCAGTTTTAGCTTAGCTCATTGTATTTACATTCACAATTAGTTGTCATCCACTGCATATTAGATTACATTAGTTGTTAAACTTAACAATACGGCTTTCATTATTTACAAAACCTCTTCTTGTTCCAAATCTATAATTGATTCATAACCATATGAACAGAAGACAGTACCATTTCAAGGCCTGAAGTACTTTTGCAACTTCTTTACCACTTCATAAACAAAGCCTTTTCTCAAAAGACTACTTTAAAAAGAAATATATAACTCTTGAGTAAGGTTTAGTAATGTTAAACTAAGTTGCAGAATAGAGTTAGGAACTAATCTTAGAGTAGAGATCTTATGATGGTACCAATGTTTTTCTCCAAATATGTTTCAACAAATCTTTAATCATGGATAAAATGTTGCATCATTATAAGCTGGTTGTTTAATTGTTTAGTTAGGAGAATTTGTATACGTAGCTGACCACTTCTCAAGCTCTCCCAAAATACCTTTGATAAAAGAATTGGACAAGTTAAGTTTATGTTTTGATTCATTTTCTTGAAGTCATTATCAAGCTTTGTATTCTGCTTAGTCATAGTTTAGGTTTGATTCTGTTTCAGTATTTTCATTTGCATTTGTCATTTGTCATCAACCAATTAGGCTTCACTCTATTTTTAATAAGTAGCTTCTTTCCACTAGCTTTCTAGTCATTTTCCTTGTGAACATAAAAACCATCAAAAGACCAAAAACATCATAAATCATCATAAAAGACAAAAAACATCATAAAACACTAAACACAATGCATTAGGAGACAAACACCTAGGCACATACAGTGCACTTCACTTCAGCAGTTTACCAACCCTGGTTGAAAATTAAATGAACTCAATTTAGGAGACTAGGTTGAGCCCAAACAACTGTTACTGCACAAGGCAAGCTGTTTAGAAATTCAACCTGCAGGGTGCTTTCCCTAGAATAATTTCCTTTTGTAGGTCCTTAGCAGTCCCTCAGCTGCTCTCTACAGTTGCATCATGGCAATCCATGTGCAAATTGTGCTTCTGGAAGCTACATTAATATCACATTGTTGTATGAGCCCTGTATTTTGTTTCATGAGTTAGTGAAAACTTGTATTTGCAGAGGCAAGGCACATTTGATCAACTGCGGGGTACTTCGACTAGAATAATGCTTTCCTTTTGTTGGCCCTTAGCGATCCTCGGCTACTCATTTGTAGAAAGGCAGTATTTCTACAAATGCTTTTTGCAAGTAGCCCTTGGCATATTTGTATTTCTGCACTTGTACAACATGATAAAGTTGTCACCATCAATGATATGTTCATGTTGTTTCATCTAGATTACTGTGGAATGGGCTCTTCCTGTAATAATGGAAACTGATAATATTATATGAAATGCCTGAAACTGTTTTGTAGGTAAGAATTGATCATATGGCCAGAGCATTGGCAAAAACATTTCGGTCAGCTGTTGTTGACACAATACAATCTTTACCACAACATCAACAGGTATTCTTTTAATTTTTCTTTAAACGGGTATGCTTTTAAATCTTCTTTAGCAAGGAATTGTACGCTATTATTATCAAATTGTGAAGGAATGTGACATTGAATTAATTATTGTACAGATAGTGCTATGTTCAGCAGTTAAGTTTTTTCGACGTCGGAAGAAAGATGCCACACTATGAGAGGTAAATTTTGTTTGATTTTCTATTGTTAAATCTATTTTGCTTCTTTGTGCCTTTGGTTTTGTAGCTCATTATTTTTTGGACTGAGCATCTTACATGATGACATGTTTAATACTTTAATTGTAGTTCATACCATAATTTTACCTTATGCACGAGCTGCGAATTTTGAAATGTTGGGACACGATTCTCTTGGTTCTGTTAGGTATCCTATGTGTTTTATTATTATTATTTGTGACTTGTTTCATTTGTTCATCATCTATTGCTTCCGATGCAGCTGAATGCAGCCTACTTGGAATTCTGTAAAACAACTTCAATGTACCCTCTCACTGGTCCTGAGTTTTCAAGCATGTGTAGGGTGCTTAGTGATCAGGTATGCATTTGAATCCTTAAAATATGAGTCAGAAGGGCTACTAGCTTTTGATATGAATGCAATGTGTTAACTCTTATGTGGGTTGCAAACTAGGCCCTTCTTAACCTTGGTCAATCCCGAGAAGATAGGCTAAGGAGAGTGACCTTAAGAGTAGATGAAGGAGATGTAAATTTTGCCTTACAAGTATACAGCTCTGCCACATTTCTAACAAGTTCAACATACATTCTCTTTATTTGGATCCTTTCATACGTTCTCTAGATTATTTTAGGTTGCTCTTCATATTGGATACTTGTGGATGACGAGCTGTTGAAACTCAAATTGTAGGGAATATGGTTCTTCAGAAACTGTCTTCAATAATGCAACATTTGGAAGGTAGATTTTGCAGAGATTTATTCATTTTCATTCATCTTAAGATATCTTCAGTCATCAGCTAAAGTTCTCAAGATGTAAGGTATCTAAATGAAATATTCCTTTCCGTCAATTCATCTCAATGGATAATTACTATTTTAAATTTTAAGGTTGCTTGTATTGAATTTTAGAAAACAAGGAATTGGAAAATGTACATGCAGCATGTACGTTCTCTAAAACTTGTCAAGATAAGTTATTTTCCTGATACTGTTTCTATTAGAAGTTAGAACTTTTGTAGCCTATAAATATAATAGTAAAAGAGGTTATGGTGGACTGAAGTATCTTTATTTTCAAGTAAGAAATTGCTTAAAAGGTTATCACTTTCTTGCAGGCATTTCCGTTCCATGCATATGTGGATTGCTTCTTATATATGATCTCTTCGTAGCAGCTTTCTTGCATGTCGATCATAGAGAGGAATTGCACGAGTCTGGATTCAAAGGTGATAGTAGGCAATCTGCCTATCGCATGAAGTCCATTGTTGTTGTTGTAAGGAATTTGGTGGCAACGATTTTGAGTTAACGAAGCCCCGAAGCTCATGGCTAAAATCTATGTCCGTTCTTGTAAGGCACCCATGTTCTCACTATGGTTTGGGAGCTCTGCATTGCCGCTGCATATGAATTTTCGATCATCGTGGTCTATCTGTGATGCAAGGGCATTAGGCTCTAGAAATACTTTGGTCTGCTTATTGCCTATTCAATTTATGGTATTTGAACCTTTGATGGAGGTCATTGACCTGCTTATTGCTTATTTGGACTTATAAGTTATAACTACCAGATTTGAAAAGATGCATATACTGAAAATGTATCTCTCCTTGTACAAATTTAAAACGAGACATCATTTGTACAACAATACTAGGAGAGCATTGGCAAGTTCTAGAGTGGACCTCCTCTCCAATCAATGGAGCTATCAGGTAAATACAGGGTGCCACTGCTACTACTTGTGAGATTCTGCTACAAACAGATTCATGGCATGGCATGGGCATGGCATGGGGAATTCCGAATGGAGTTTTTATAATGGTTCTTTTCATGTTGATGGTTATAATTTTAACAGATTCAGCAGGGTGGCTGCAACTGGCACATATTCCTTTCAATATCCATATTTTGAAGGCACGAGAAGGAATAATATTTTGAAGAAGTGAGAAGCGGTTCACCTTATTATAGTTACCATGCTAGGCCTTCCTTTAAGATATTCCCAGCTTCAAATCATTTCCATAAATATTTTTGTGTAAGAGTCGTGATGGTGTTGTAATGTAAATTATGTTTCCATAGTTGAACATTTGAAGTATTTTGCGATATTTTTATTGTACCATTGCACCTGGATCGGATCCAATGTTTATCAACACTTTTTTAATATCATGTTTTCTTTTCTTCCCATTTTTTTTCATTTCTCCTCAAACTCCTCTCCAACCTCAATATCAGTGTTAGTAGTAGCATGAGCAACAACACTACGCTTAGCAGAACTACAAGAATGCGTTTTCCAAACTGCACGAGAACTACTTCCCTCACGAGTCACCATGTGCCATGCTTTGTCTCAGTGGTTCTCTTCCTTATACTCTTGGTTCAACTACCATATCTTCATTGGAACCAATGCCCCGTACTCCACTAGACAACGATTCACCATTTTGTAGTAGTGATTCGCCATTTGTACTGGTGATTCGCCATGATTTTACAAGATAATAAAATCTCATGAGAAATTCACCAAAAAATTATATATACATATTATATTATTAATAAAATCGCCTTCCATTTTTCCTATGTATCATGGGGATTCGCCCATTTATTATATATATAATTTAGGGGGGTTCTTAAAATTTTCCCTGTTTCCAAGTAATAAAATTATTACCAGCCTCCCTCTTAATCAGGGACCTACAACAACAATGATGAAACACCCAGCTCCTCATGAAGAACTCCTTTCTTTGATGTCATAAATTTCTTCGTTTGTTGAGGAGTCTTAATCTTTGGGGTCTCTTCATAGGGAATATATAACCTATCATTTTCATCCACGAGTCATGTCTTCTATCATAAAGTGATCCATCTGGTCTAGATTCATGTCATGTTACTTTTCTTTGAAACATATTTCTTCCAAGTATCTTTCATCCTACCATATGGTTATCAACTTTTGGAAGACATGTACTTCCCTTTGGAAGCCCTACATAAGCTCATCTAGATATTATTTAATTATAAATATGAACACTTAAATAAAAAAATGATCGTAGTGATGATATTTCATCATGGCATCTTCTTGTAGGCATCGACATCCTTCGTACAGACTGACACATCTCCTAAAGATATGTATTTTCAAGGGTCTTCATCTTTTCCAGACTTCTATCAGAGTCTACATATCTTCCCTAGAGATTCCCTAGTCAAGTATTTTTGGTTTCCTTGGATTTTAACTGCCTCTTACCATGGTTTCATTTTTCACGATCTCTTCCTCTCTTTCTCCACACATTTTTATTTCATTCCCAGGAGCTTCACTATGCAATTTCTTGTTTTTGTACAACAACCTCATATTCCATATGAGGACATATTATGTTGATTTCATCTAGTGTGGATTATGTCTTTTGGAAACCTGTGCATCGAAGGAGATTCTATTTTCCTTTTATCATACTTCTAACGATAGAAGTATACTAACTTCAACCATATGGAATTCCTACAATGTATCCAATGTAAGCATAAATATACATGTACCTTATTTTTTTTCCTTTTGAGTCATCCTATAGTATTTTTTCCTTAGAATGAAAGAGTTTCATTCTCTTGACCTGCTTCCTCATATTCTAATCCTAGAATTTTTCAATTTAGAATTCTCGATGAAACCTTTTTCTTTCTTTCTAACTAGTGAATCTAAAGAGGACTCCATTAGAAAATTTCAGCACATGTTTCCATGAATGATGAACCTTGATCTACATGACTGCCTTCTATAAATATTATTTTAAGTGAGGTTCCCAGGAGTTAATTATTTCATAGCGTAGCTGTCACATAAATTTGTTTCATACATCCTCTTATTACAAGTGATCCTCCTTTAATGCTTCCATCATGATGCCAATTCTAAAGTGATGCATCTATATAATATATAATGATTCCTAACATACTGTTTTACAACCGAAAGATACCACTTAAAGAGGAAGATGATCTCAATCATAGTAGATATCTTTCACTTCTTCTTTCTTAGGATTCTTAGTCTCATGTTCTTCCATTTCTCCGGCGACATGTGCTTCTTCTTTTTTACTCGTGTCCTTAGATTTGGGACAATCTTTATTATAGTTCCCAAGTTAATTACATCCATAGCATTGTATTTTATCCATGTTTCTCCTTTTTTTCTGAGGACCAAACTTACCAAATTTTCCCTTTCTTCTTGACATGGCAACATAGGCTTGATTTTCTTCATTTGATCGTTTATTGACTTTAGCTTTTAATCTTGTCTCTGCTATTTTACATAGAGACCATAGATACTGGAATGATGTTTCTTCTTTATTCCCATAGATACTTGAAGTGAAGTTTCCCCATTCATATAGTAGAGAATTCAACACCACTATATTCATTTCTCTATCAGAATTTACTTCTCCCAATTCCTGCAGTTGATCTCATATTTCAGAAACATTCATAAAGTATGAAGTTATTCCTTCCTCTTTTGACAACTTCAATTTGTATAGTTCTTGTCTCAGAGATATTACTTCCCCTAGAGTACTAACTGAGAATAGCTCCACCAATATGTCATATATTTATTTTGAAGTCTCTAGTTTAGATACATAGGGGATGAGAGAGTCCTTTATGGATTCTATAAGAATCCTCTGGGCTCTTATGTTTCCCTTCATGTATTTGGCATGTGTTTGAGTATCTTCTTTAGAGGGTAGGGTTATAGACCCTTTAATGTAATCCATGAATTTATTTTCAATAAGATTCAGATCTGTCCTTTTCTTCCATTCAAGAAAGTTTGAAGACCCAGACAATTTGTTTCTTTCCTTGCAAAAATTCATTTTGACAGATTCAGATGAAGTCATAAAGATACTTAATTGGTGTAGATGATTTTCTTCCTTTACTGGCTTCTTCTTTGTTGATTATGTAGATAGTAGTATAAGCTCCCTCTTAGATTGACTTCCTCGAGAGTGGTGTAGAGAAGTAGATCACCTTGGATTCTTGATGATGATGACGATCAAGGATGACTTTCAGCAAAATTATGATTTGATAAAGTCTCCAACAGTGTTGATTTGGATTCAACACCAAATAGCTTTATATTATTTGAAGATCAAGATCACCTCATTGATCTTTATTTTCCTCTTGAAAGGACACTGATACATAAGTCCTTTGAGTGAGGTCTTTGGTCTTCTTGAGATGGCTTGAGGGTTTTCCTAACTTCCTGCAATCTGCTCCTTCTTGATTGAATGATGATCTACTTAGATATGGAGATTTCCTTTAAAAAGTATATCCCTCTCTCAGCCTTGGTGTCTTCTTGAAAACTAATCCTTGATCTTTTGATCCTTGTGTGTCTTCTTGCAAAATATCCCTTTATTTTCTTTGGCACCTTAGCTCTTATTCCATGTTGAGAAATTAGGGATTTTATTAACATTTCTCTTCTTGATAATCACTTTTGATTTCATTATGCTTCTTTCACTTAGATCTTATTTTCGTTAGATTATTATTTTCTTCATCAATTCAATTATCAAATGCACAAGAGACACAATTTTTATGCTTTCAAGTCGAGGCCAAAACCTCTCCCTCTTGGAGAGGAAAACCCGAGAGTAATTATTCTTATAGAAATTCAATTGACGAGTACCAAGACCATGACAAAGACCCTTGACAACAATATACCTCCAAGACGCTTTTCATTATTCCTTGCTTCTTCTTCTCAGCTTCTCTATTTTACCCTTTCTTTCTGCACTACTGCGCCACACTTCTTTTCATGTACAAGAGAAGTCTCTATCTCTTTTTTGTTGCAATCATAGACATAGCGTTCAGTCTTCTTGTTGCTGAAACTCTGGATATTCAGATATATTTGTTGTTGCAGCCCTTAGACTGAGAATTATGTCTTCTTATTGCTGCCACCTTAAGACATATTTCGGTCTCCTATATCTCGACTTATCCTTATTCTCCTCGAAACTGTTTAGGCTCCACCTCATTCCTTCCTCTACTCCTTTCCTGATTAGATACCCAAACAGTGATATTTTTTCTTCTACAATACTACCTCAGAATAATCTCAACCTTCCCTGAATGTATGTGAGGTATTATAACCCAAGACAGAACCTTAGATTACCCCTCCTTCGCATCCTTTTAAGGCCTCCTTCCTTCATTGTATGATCTCTTCCTTTATGCACTATTCTTCGCATCCAATGTGCATACTTGTCTGAGAGGATTAGACCCAAGACAATGATACGAGAGGGTCTATATTTCTTTGTTGGATAGACTCCTTCCTTCGTTGTACTTCCTTCCTCCTTTGCACCAAAATGTAGACCTTATCCTAGGATTCTACTGCAGAATTGTCTGAATTCTTGATGAGCTAATGAGGTCAGATTCCACTCTTTATATAGGGATTGTTTCTCACCTCTAGGCCGACATGATGGAGGGTGTGTGAGCCGAATTCATTAAGGATATTTTTTACCATATTTAAGCCTAATTCTTGGAGCATAGTGACAAGGTCTTGGAGCGTACACTTACATCATTAATTTATCCCTTTACAAGTGTAACATGACTTCATATACATGACCCTTTAATTACATTTATGACAAGACGAAAAAATCCTAAATACATCAAGAAGAAGTCTTTGACCTATAATAAAAAATCCTTGCTCATGAAACCCATGAGGAAAGTATTACAAAATACATTTTATTACCTTTGTCTCTTCATCACATAAATTCATAATTACAAGTCATTATGAAGATCGAACCTAGTTACACTTTTCAACAAGATGGAACTTCATCCAAGGGCGAGGATGAAGAGAAATTTGCATTGGCTGGAAAGGAAAAGAAAGGGAAAGGGGATAAATATCAATCCAAACCAAAATCCAGTCAAGTGGGAAAGAATAAATACTTGTCCAAAATGAAATGCTTCAATTGTCATGAATTTGGGCATTATGTCACAAACTGTCCAAAAAAAAATACAAGCAAGAAGGCCTCAGGAGGAGTGACAGGTGAAGCCTTGGCTTCACATTTCGAGCTCTAATTTACCCCTATCACATGAATGGTGAACACAATTATGGGGAGTGTGTGGCACTTGGACAATGGTGCCTTGTTCCACATGACGGGGAATTGAGATTTTTTCAGTGACCTAGAGGAGAAGTATCTCCAGATGCGCATCGAGATGGGAGATGATGGAATTATATTGCGATCAGTATTGGTGAAGTCACCTTTCAGAGGGGGTTTGGCTCCCCTTTCAAACTCAAGGATGTCATGCTTGTTTTGGGCCTAAAGAAAAATATCATCTTAGTTGCAATGTTGGAAGACTGTGTTACGATGTGATATTCAACAAAGGGAAAGAATTCTCAAGACACATATCCACGGGACAGGTGAAGTGGATCAGGGTTCGTGTGAAGAAATTTTATAGGATAGATGTAGAATATTGTGTTGCATTAAGCATGAAGACAGAGAAGATGCAGAATCGTGATGTCAGTGAATTATGGCATAGAATACTTAGCCATTTTCATCATGGCACCCTAAATATTATGCAGTAGATAAAAACAAGCCTCCCCAAAGGATCACTTGATCAAAAAATAGATGCAAAGTGTGTACCTTGGGGAGTACACAAAAGCCTCATTCCATGATCGGGACAGCATAGCACATGCAGTTCTTGAAAGGATCCACTCTAATGTTTGTTGACCTTTCTCAACAGCCTCCACTTCTAGGCACAAATATTGCATTATCTTTGTAGATGACTTCTCACGTAAGTGTTGGATATTCTTCATGCGAAAGCAGGATAAGACATTCTTCAAGTTCGTAGAATTCAAAGCACTATTAGAGAAGGAAATTGACAAGAAGGCGAAGGCTCTCACAAGTAATAATGCAGGTGATTATTTTTCCAATGCGTTTAAAAAAATTTGTGCAAAATAAGGCATTTAATGGGAGTTGATAACACGCCACAACCAACAGCAGAATGGGGTGGCTGAGAAGAAGAATCGTAATGTTGTGGGAGCAATGATGGAGATGTTGTATGACCAAGGCCTACTAATACATTTGTGGGTAGAGGCGTGAAACACAAAAATATACTTGTAGAACCACAATCCTCATCGGATTCTAAGAGATATTACACAAGAGGAGTCTTTCGCAGAGAGAAAGTCGGATGTGTCTCACTTCAGGATTTTTGGAGCATATTTTTACTACCATGTCTCCAAATATTCTAGGTAGAAGCTTTCACTAGAAAATTTGGCGGAATTTCCGACGGCCAATTCGCCGCTATTCCGACACATAGTCGTCGCAAGAGCGACAGTTCGAGGGCAGGCAAAACGTGGTTTGCCATACTATCGCAGTTCCGACGCACTTAAAAAGTGTCGCACTATCGACAGTTTTTCCATCGCTTCCAAACAAGCGTCGCTCTTCCGACGTTTCCCAAACTGTCGCGCTTCCGACGTTTGTAAATTGTCGCACTTCCGACGAAATGTGGTCCGACGTTTTGAACGTCGCTCTTCCAACATTTGTAAACTGTCACAATTACGACGAAATGTGGTCCGACATTTTGAATGTCGCTCTTCCGACGTTTGTAAATTGTCGCAATTCCGACGCAATGTGGTTCGACGTTTTGAACGTCGCTATTCCGACGTTTGTAAGTTGTCGCAATTTTGACGAAATGTGGTCCGACGTTTTGAACGTCGCTCTTCCGACGTTTGTAAACTGTCGCAATTCCAACGAAATGTGGTCTGACGTTTTGAACGTCGCTCGTCCGACGTTTTTATACTGTCGCTCTTCCAACGTTTTTAAGTTGTCACAATTCCGACGCTTACAAGGCGTCAGTATAGCGATGGCGGGTTCAATTAAAAAAAAAATGAAACTTTAAAAGAGGAAAAACGTTGTTTTGAATATATTATATGAAGTAAAACAGTCCATGAAGTCATTACATTTTCACATCTGAAGATTGGAACCCAAATATCCATCCAGAAAAGTGGAAGTCCCACCCCAGACAGTGATAGAAAAATACCCCATATCACATACAGGGACTTGATATAAAACCCAGTAACGGTCCACATGGAGATTATCGACAATCTGAGAAAGCATCCAAATATGCCCGAGGCATCTATAAGAAAGTGAAATAGCGGTATGTAGAATAGTAAAGCAACAGATAGAGTACCGACGTCCATTGTTCCAAATACAAATTAAAGTACCCAAAATCCTGCAACAGAGAAAAACGTTAATCATGTGAGGAGTGTGATATGTCCAAAATATAAAAAGACCATCAGACCATATCAATAAACCAGCAACATAGACCAGCATCGCTAGTTTTGAAGGCAGACTGATAAACATTAATCATTTTTTTTTCACAAGAGAAAAAACGTTGTTTTGAATATATTATATGAAGTAAAACAGTCCATGAAGTCATTACATTTTCACATCTGAAGATTGGAACCCAAATATCCATCCAGAAGAGTGGAAGTCCCACCCCAGACAGTGATAGAAAAATACCCCATGTCACATACAGGGACTTGATATAAAACCCAGTAACGGTCCACATGGAGATTATCGACAATCCGAGAAAGCATCCAAATATGCCCGAGGCATCTATAAGAAAGTGAAATAGTAGTATGTAGAATAGTAAAGCAACAGATAGAGTACCGACGTCCATTGTTCCAAATACAAATTAAAGTACCCAAAATCCTTGAATAGAGAAAAAAGCTAATCATGTGAGGAGTGTGATATGTCCAAAATATAAAAAGACCATCAGACCATATCAATAAACCAGCAACATAGACCAGCATCGCTAGTTTTGAAGGCAGAGTGATAAACATTAATCATTTTTTTTTCACAAGAGAAAAAAGGTTGTTTTGAATATATTATATGAAGTAAAACAGTCCATGAAATCATTACATTTTCACATCTGAAGATTGGAACCCAAATATCCATCCAGAAAAGTGGAAGTCCCACCCCAGACAATGATAGAAAAATACCCCATGTCACATATAGGGACATGATATAAAACCCAGTAACGGTCCACATGGAGATTATCGAAAAATCTGAGAAAGCATCCAAATATGCCCGAGGCATCTATAAGAAAGTGAAATAGCAATATGTAGAATAGTAAAGAAACACATAGAGTACCAACGTCCATTGTTCCAAATACAAATTAAAGTACCCAAAATCCTTGAACAGAGAAAAACGCTAATCATGTGAGGAGTGTGATATGTCCAAAATATAAAAATACCATCAGACCATATCAATAAACCAGCATCGCTAGTTTTGAAGGCAGAGTGATAACTTGTCAACACATAAAATAGTATCATAAAGCGGATACAGGAAATGTGCGGGGGAACGTATGCGGTGATATACACACAAAATCATCCATGATGAGCAAAGTATGAAAAACCCAGAAAGAGATTGATTGTATGTTCGCTCGCTTGTTCCGAAATAAAAATCATCTGCCCCGAAACCCGGAGCTCGCTTGTTTCCATTAGTAGCCCGCTACAGCATCCACCCTATTCATAGCAAAAAGGTTCATGTAGATATACAGAGAAAGAGTATAATACGTAAACCATATAAACATGGCTCTGTATTTCAAAAAACAGGTTTAAAATAGAAAAAGGGCAACATTTTTTTTTCTCTAAGTAAAGTTAATCCTATTAACGATTAGAATAAAATTACAGAAGTCAAAATCATTGCCAGACTCATGGAAAATTTGTCATCAAATCAAAAATTAAGCGCCTCATACGGGGAAACCAGTCTTGAACGTTTAATTTACAGAATTCAAAAATATTACAAAGATCCAGAACAGTAAAATAATCTAAAAGTAGCCCAATTAAGTGGGCCACGAAGCAAGAAAAACAAATTAACTAAACTTCTCCTCCGGCTCCTCGACGATTCGGCACCATCCTTTAGAAGGTCCAGGATCACTAGGTGCTACCTCCACATTCATGCCACGGCTCCCCTCCTGAAGGCCCGAATGCTGGCCGGCTTTTTCTGAGCTTAGACCCGCCGGACGGGTGCATTCTTCCTCCGTTGGGCCTCCTCGTGGAAAACCACAGTGACTGAAGCTGTAATTCGTGGGCGGTTGAGAGAGAAATTAAAGGAAAATTGTGTAGTGCGTGTCGTGGGAGAAGGTGAACTAGCGGTGGGGAAACGAGGAGCAGGGGAATCCATACGGTGGCCAGATCCTACAACCCGACCCCGCCCACTCCTAGTATTTGGATAGCGACCTGCATAATAATCCTTTGGTGGCGGAGTAAGAGCTCGATTGAGGGGGTTGGAGGGGACGCACGGGGGTTGACCTCTGGTGCTCCCCTGGCAACGCATCCTTTGGCACGGGCGAGGCATGGGTGCGGTCTCACTAGCGGTGGGCACAAGAGGAGACGAAGAAGCGAGGAATCAAGAAACGGAGGAAGACGGACAAGGAACGGAGGCGAGAGAAATGCGGATATCGACAAGGTCTACGCGACGGTTGGTGGCCACTTCTCCTTCTCGTCACAGTGAGCAGGCAGTGTAACCTAGCAACCGGCTCGTCTGAAAAACCATAGCGAAATGCCATTTTATCGACCCGACTGCAATGCAATCGAAGGACACCCGTCATAATTAATCTCTGATCATTAATGAGAGCCGAAGGCTGGATCATGTTGGAGCATGCGGAATCGCTAACAGGAGTGGAGGTCCAATCTTGAACAGTGTTAAAACTTAATGCGATTAGATATGAAAACCTTGGAACTTAATTGAACAGCGTTAAAACTTAACGTGATTGATATGAAATCGCCACATCCATGTCCCATCACCTTAAACGCCATCGAATGCACCCGCAGCCAAGAGCAGGGCAAGTTTTGATTGAGGACACGTGGCAGAAATTGATTGGAGCGGATCTTTGTTTGGGCTGCTCGCGCAGTGGAAATCCGGACCCGAAAAAGATTAGGGCGAATTTTATAAGAAATTCGCGTCACAACTCTCCCTCCGTACGCCAGCCCAACTTCGGACCCGAAAAATATTAGGTCGGAATTCATTTGGTTTTCGCGTCACAAAATTGCCCGACATCAGCAGGCTATTTTGGAACGCGAATTTGGTTTGAATTATGGTTTATCGTCGTTTGAATTCCGGCGGGCTCGACTTAAGAACAATTTTGTTTGATCCCATCTTATAAAATTTTTGGAGAGTGAGGCACTAGGACAAGGAATTTACATAACATTAACACAATAAGGGATATCATTAGCTTTTAAAAGCAAGGAATTCAAAGAAAATATTTGGTGAAATCTACGTATGAAAAATAAATGGAAGCAATATTACATGCAATAAAAAATGGGGATAGTATATCACTGGGAGGTACTTTAAAGTCAAAATATACCATGATAGCATAAAGTATTTTTTGAAGCTATGGATTTCATTGGAAGATTAACAAAAATGAGGAGAAAAAATGCAAAGTTTTAATTTTGAGATAATCTGCAAAAAGGGTAAGGAAAATTTAGTACATGATGCTCTTTCCAAAATAGAAGAGGCCTCAAATTTATATCCAATTACATTTTCTATTCCTAGGTGGCTAGAAGAAGCTTGCCATAATGGAAAAATGACAATAGTACTAAACAAAAACTAAAATTTATAAAGGATGGGATGAATTCTATGGAGCATTGGGAGTGAAAGAGAGATATACTTTGGTGCAAATGTAGAATATTTGTATGCACGCAAGCATATTTGAATAAAAAAATATTAAGGGAGTCCCATGTCTCTCAGATGGTAGGACGCAGGGTTCCTTAAAACATCTCAAAGGATCAAAAAATATATTTTTGGAAGGAATGAAGAAAGATATTCAAAATTTTGTAAGAGAAGGTCGAGTTTGCATAATAAATAAAAGAGAGATAGTAAAATCTCTAGGGTTACTTCAACCATTCCACATACATATTCAAAGACTAGAAGATATATCAATAGACTTTATTACAGGGTTACTGAAATATAAAGGTAAGTTTTTGTGGTCATTTATATAGACAAATTTTGTAGATTTTTTTTGTAGAGCTCAAAGTACATAAACAACAAGCCAAGTGGCAGAAGTGTTTGTGAAAGAAATTCATAGTCTTCATGGTTTTCCTAAAGTAATAGTAACAATAAACTTTTGGAAATAATTATTTAATATGAGTGGAGAAACACTAGCTGCCATGAGTTCTACATATCAAACACAATCAAATGGTCAAACAAAAATAGTTAACAAATGTTTTTAAGGTTATCTACAATGTTACTCTTTAGAAAAGCAATCTTAATGGATGGAGTGGGTTCCTCAAGGAAGAATGGTAATATGATACTATCATACTACCTATCACACATCTACTAAAATTTCCCCATTTAAGGCCCTTTATGGATATCCAACTCCTAATATCTCATACTTTTTGCAAGATAAGTCCAAAGTATAGGAAACAGAGTCACATATGGAAAATACTAAAGAAACTTTGAAAATTATTATGGAAAACCTTCAAATGACATGAAACATGATAAAACAACAAGAGGAACAACATTGAAGTGAAAGATAATTTGAGGAGGGTAATTGGGTATTTTTTAGATTATAGCATTATAAGCAATCTTCATTCAAGAAAAAGAAGAATAAAGAATTAGCTCAAAAATGTTATGGCCCTAAATAATTATTCATAGGATTGCACAAGTGGTATAGAAGTTATATTTTCTTTCTTCTTGCATTCATAAGGTTTTTCATGTATCTTGCCTAAAAAAGGTTTTGGGAAAAAATATGCCAATGTAAATAGAACTTCCAAAATTAGATGAAGAATGAAAGTTGATTCTTGAACCACAAAAAGTTATAGATAAACATTCTGTATATCTTTGACATATAACCATTATGAAGTACCTAATCAAGTGGAATAATATTCCTCTAGAAGAAGGTGCATGGTAAAATGATCAATTCGTGATGAAATACCCACGGCTAAAGGGTTCGTTTGAAGTTTTGACAAAGGTTTTGTTATATGTTTCAGCGATTTTTTATCTTTTGTTGTTTAAGGTCCCACCGGTAAACAAATTTGAAGGCGGTCAATGCTCATTAGAGGGCATTTGTTGCCCTTCAAATAGCTTTAAAAAAAAAACTTTTCAATTGACCACAATAAATTATTTTTACATTTCATTTCCAGAAAGACAAAACCATCAATCTTTATATTAATAAAAGACTGTTACATATACAACAATGAAGAAGGCTCCATCTTTCATTGCTTAAATATCTCATTGGAAATGTCAACATAAGTCTTGAAGACACTATTATAATAATTTGGATACATACCACCGGGATATAGGAGATTCTTATGTGTCAGATTGTGTAATGCAATTTTGACTTTGTCTCACAAGGAGCAGCAGCATGGAGGTCTAGATTTTTCTTATAGAAATTTTTTATTATTATTTGAAACATTGTTTATAGATATGAATACAACAATGAAATTATGAGCATGGTGGACAATTAGTCAAGCTCATGATGCCAAACCATGATGATGTAAGTTTGGAATTTAACATTTTTACATGTTAAAGACAAATATTCAAAATCAATGACAACTTAGTATGCCATAATTAATAATCATTCCCTATTCAATTTTGTTAATAGGTTTATGTCACACGATGATCTATCTTCTCTGGAATTTACTTGTATTGAAGATCACTATTCTAGGAATAAGGAGTTATTTTCTCCAAAAATAACCCTAGCCAAACATTGACAATGCATCAAGGATATCTTTCTATGCTTCATAATTACATATGTTCTACTTCTAAATCATGTCTTGGAAGTGGTTTTTTTGCTGGAAATTATTCACCAGTTGGTTTCATACCAAAGTCTTTTTCTCATTTTCAACATCCAATACATGAAAAAGATAATGGTTTAAAACAACATAAATATTTGAAATTTTGCAAGAATTGTCTGGCACACTTTGAATATTAATTTTGAAGTCAAGTGCATGATTTTGTATAGGATCAAGTGTCATTTTGAATACCAAATGTTTCACAAGAAAATTCTTAACATGCTACCCTACAGTAAGGATTAAATGACAATATTGCATCAACTATTTCCATAATAAAAGTGCACCTCGGCCATAAGACTAAACAACTACAAATGTTGTAGATCTAACAAGACCACACAATCAAATGTATTCCACAAGGCCAATACTTTATGAAAAATGAAAAGGAGTTTGCAACCAAAAATACCTTAGGCAACTAATTCAATTAGATACTTCAAACCATTAGCAAAAAGGAAAACCAGCCTACTCAAAAGGCAAGTGTTTACCTCCTTTGAAAAAATTTTGAGTTCTGAAACAAGGGCCTTTATTGTCTTGTCAATGCCCCTAGTAATTTGAACGGGGTTTGCACCTGCTGCAACAACCTAAACAAAAAGGTTTCATTTCAAATTATTTTCCACAAATTTAAGATACAACCATTGTCAATTTTGTATTTCCTAACAAGCTCATAAATTTTGACAAAAGAACCAAAAATTTTTAATACCCGATAGCAATTTTTTCACTCAAAAACTATCTTAGACTCAATAAGCCCAACCCAAAACTAAAAAACCAAACACCATAAGACCCTACAAAAATGAATAGATGATCTTAATCCAGTACTATCGACAAAAAGTTACCTTTACACCCTCACTTATTAAACCCTGTGTTGTTGAATTTTAACTTCAACTGCTGCAGCAAAAGGACGGATGCAACAACAACATTTTTTTTTGGAGGTTGCTTGCACGCCATCCAGAAATTTAATTCAGCATTTAAAATTCCTGCAAGTTTTTTTTGTAGACGGCCGCAGCCATATTTCTGTATAGGATTGTATTTAAACATAACAACCAGCATTAACGCAATTCACCAACCAGAAATTAAACAAACAGAAATTTACCCCCCAGTCTTGTAAATTCAAAAGGAGGACACATGGAGCTTTAATATTGGATCGCATGAAATTGAAGGGAATCTGAAAACCTGAAAACCAGACCTGAATTTTTTATAAGGCACATTTGATTGAGAATTCGCGTTACGAATTAGGCAGACGTCAGCATCCCATTTTGGAACACGAATTTGGTTTGAAATTCAATCTATTCAGACTTTTGAAGTCCGACGGAAAGGGTTCTTTAATGTTTTGATAATTTAATTTTATGTATGCTTTAATATATACATATGTTTTAAACATATGTTATATATATGTCATATGCGAAATGAAAGGTGGGCCATAGAATTTAGTTTTAATTTTATTTTTTTTAAAAGAGGGTTTATTATAATTTTTTTTTTTTTTTTTTTTTTTTTTAGAAAGAAAAAAACGTTGTTTTTATTAACAGTGCATATAACAAAACATTACATTCCCATCATGAGATGATAAGAAAACCCGATCCGAAACAATTTCCATCATGAAAACTTCTAAGGAAGAAGGAGTCAAAAATGAAAAAAAATTGTGGGGATCATACAAAGATGGGGGCATAACACCCCAACCAGATTACGAGTCCATATAAAGAAAAAACCAACAGAGCAGCCCTTAAAAAGGGGAAATGTTGTCATATGTTACTGAACTCATCAGGATTAAAGAAAAAAGCATAATGATCATAGGCAAAAACTGGCTCGCTTGATGTGTCATATGTTGGCCCTGTAGAAAGCTAAAAACCATTGCATCTTATGTGAATAAAACCTATGTTGTTATGAAGAAATAGCTTGAAATCAGTATAATGGAAACCGGCTCTCCTGTTGCATAATTATATGTTACGGCATATAAAAATAAAAAGGACAAAAAATCTTAGTAGTTTTTTTTATAGACTGTACGTAAATTTTTTATTACACAGCAGTGTGTAAAAAGTGAAAGAATGAGTGTAACTTTTTAAGTGTGTATGCACAGCAGTGCGGAAGTGAAAAACATAGCAGAGTGTTTTAGAAACAGAGTATGTTTGTTTTGAACAGACAGTGAGTTGGTTTTATGCACTGCGTTTTGTAGCAGTCATAATTTTGTAATCCCTCTCAGTGAGGAAGAAGTGTAATAGTTGTTTTTTAAGTTATTGAAGGGAATAGAAGTTTGTTTTCAAAGTATTGAAACTCTATCTCCTGTCAAAGAAATTTTTATTTTCTCTGTGTTAAAAGAAGGGAGATTTATTCTCCATTCATTGTTCTGGAATTTTTCAATATTCCAACATGTGCAAGAACAAAAAATGTTGTGGTTCCATCCCCAGCTAAATCATTTGTCTTTGCCGCAGCTTGCCTTACCAACTTGGCCCCAATATTTTCAACTGGGTCCTCTAATTCAACCAATAAAAAGGCCAAAACCATAGCATTGATATACATTTCATTACACTGTCAATAACAATAAAATTTGACTCAGCCATAACCCTTTCCTTTTATTGTTGTGAAAATCTTTATGCATTACTCTAATGTGGATAGTCCATAGGCCAAGTAGACCACTGGGTAACAAATATGTTTCCTTTCACCTTTGAGTTTTCAAATTATGCCTACCAAATCTAAGACATTTAAGAGGGGAAACTAATACAACGTTAAAAAGAAAACCAGAGCACACATCTACAAATTACCTCCTTAGCTACTGTCACACCATCATTAACTATTTTCTGAGAACCATGCTTGCTCTCCAAGACAACATTTTGCCCTTCGCCCCAAGGGTGACTCCAACAAGATCAGCAAGTTTGTTCACACCGCCTGCAAGACAAATTGACAATGCTTTCAGTAAGTGTGCAATTGAATGCCAGACCATATGCCAAAACAACCCTCCATGAAAATTAAAATAACACATTAAAATCGAATATAAGTGGACAAGGAAAGATCCACCGCAGTGAAGTTTCACGTGCAGGTGACCTTCCTTTAAACATAATTTTTTCTCTGACCTGCAATTTTTTTGTCACTGAGCCATCCTTGTTGAAGTACAACTCCTTTTCCATAGCTCTTGTATTAACTACCTTCTCTCTGTCGCGTAATCTCAGAGTCCCTCTTCTGCTTGAGCGATTAAAGGAAATGGGTGAAAAAACTGAAAGAGAATACAATTGACTACCATAATTATCAAACATTGCACCCAACTTCTTCCCCTTTCCATTGTTACCCAATGAGGTAGATGTGGAAATTGTTGTCATAATGCCCAAAGTAGAGGCCATCTTCTCTTATCCTGAATATAGAACTACAAGATCTTCATATTAGTATGAACCTTAAAAAACATGACTCCCATTGCTAAAAACCACTTTTAAGTTGTAATAGGCAAACTAAACAATTATCGCAACTTTTGGCAACTTCTGGAGCATTAAGAGAGAAACAACCAAAGATAAATACAACCACAATCCTCATTTTAATGAGACCGGACTATATATTTGCATTAAGATAATAGAAAGAAATCACGACTATATTAAGGCCAGCGCAAAACAATCTTTAACAAGTGTCTCTCGCGGCCTTCAGGTTGCCATGCTAGAGGTTGCATATTTTTAATTTAAATTCTTGACCTCTCGTGCCCATCTATGAATGCATCCAATGGGATATCTACATCAAATGCTCCTTTATATCCCTAAAAACAAATTCCCTACTACAAGAGCACCAGTATTGATGGATCACCCCACACCATCCCACCCACTAGAAACAGTGAAAAAGGAAACTCGAGAAAACTTCTGAAATATCTCAAGATGACTATATGGGTGGTTCTTATGAATCAACCAACCATTCAGAACATGCTCATCAATCCAAACCATGATTATTATGTGACGATATTCAAGCAGACACTGAATCGGATTTCTGAAGCTATGTTAGAGAAACCCTAAACTCTCACTGAAAATAGGTGAAATGTGGCACCACTCATAGATTTACATGTGCCAATTGGTACAAGTGGTAGACAATTGGCATGCTCAAACAACGAGGTGATGCAGGAATGACATGAGGGAGAAAATATCAGAAAAGCCCCAAATCTGGAGAACTAAAGCTCATCACCAACCCGAGATTGACAACTTTACATGATGTAACCTATGAAATCGTAAATGGAGAAATCATAGTAACAATAAAGTAACCTATGTAACAATAAAGTCGGATTCATCCTGGGAGTGGTAATGGGAGAAATCATAGTGAACAACAGAAAACATGCATAGTTGCTTACAATCAAATAGATGAAAAAACACATACAAAAACCTAGATAATAATCGTGAACAAGCTTAATATTGAATTATGAACTGTAAAGGAACTTACAAAATGTGACATTACGAACCTGGTCAAGTGCACAAGCAAAAATATCCTGGACATGACCCTGGTTGACAAGTTGTATTGCTCATGATGCAAGAGGATTTGTACCTGCACTGCCAAGTCAATCAAAATTCATCATTATCTATACAATAAATACAAGTAATTGATGTAGTATTTTTTACTCTAAGATGCATTCTTATGATAATGTTAGAACATATGCTGAAAATGTCAAAACATACCTGAATAAGCTCCTCTTCGTTTCAAGAACAATTTATTGGAGTCGCATGAACTTGGAACAAGCCTCCCACGATTTGAAAGAGTAGCAACTAAGTCAACAGTGACTTTTTTGTTGCTACGCTGGATCAAGGGAGGTTTGCTCCAAGATTAAATCGCTCCAATAAATTATTCTCTACTAAACAGGGCCAACCACGTGAAGGTGGAATCTCTTATGGCCCCTCCCCCCCCCCTCACATCACTCTCAATTCCCCAATACCCAATCTATATTTCATTTTTTACTTTCATGAGCATAAAAAAAAATATTCAATAACTAATAAAAAACAATTCAACAAAAAGTACGCAAGGAAACATTGCAATTAATGCTTGACATAAAAATAGTATGATAAATGAGTTTTTATATAACGCAAAAAACGTTCCAAGTATGGTAACATTTGTCTTATAATAATACAATATTTTACATTATCAAATTTTCTTTTTCTTCTTCCTATTTCTAAAGCTCCTAATTACATCATCAATATCATCGTGCTCTGCTCCTGTTTCGTGCCTTTCGACCCGCACTGCTGACCTAGTTGCGTAGTCACGATGTCTAGTCTCATCCAGTGATGGGGCATCGCCTACAAAAATAGATAATATTAAATTTTAATTGTCAGTTTTTAAATATCATTGAACTAGTTCGGTAATATTAATAACAAAAATTGCAATGAGATTATTTACCTGGTGCACCAGTTGTCGGCGCTGACCTAGTTGCGTAGTCACGATGTCTGGTCTCATCCAGTGACGGGGCATCGCCTACAAAAACAGATAATATTAAATTTTAATTGTCGGTTTTTAAATATCATTGAAATAGTTCGGTAATATTAATAAAAAAAATTGCAATGAGATTATTTACTTATTTACCTGGTGCACCAGTTGTCGCCGCTGACCTAGTTGCGTAGTCACGATGTCTGGTCTCATCCAGTGACGGGGCATCGCCTACAAAAACAGATAATATTAAATTTTAATTGTCAGTTTTTAAATATCATTGAACTAGTTCGGTAATATTAATAAAAAAAATTGCAATGATATTATTTACCTGGTGCACCAGTTGTCACCGCTGACCTAGTTGCGTAGTCACGATGTCTGGTCTCATCCAGTGACGGGGCATCGCCTACAAAAACAGATAATATTAAATTTTAATTGTCAGTTTTTAAATATCATTGAACTAGTTCGGTAATATTAATAAAAAATTGCAATGAGATTATTTACCTGGTGCACCAGTTGTCGCCGCTGACCTAGTTGCGTAGTCACGATGTCTGGTCTCATCCAGTGACGGGGCATCGCCTACAAAAACAGATAATATTAAATTTTAATTGTCAGCTTTTAAATATCATTGAACTAGTTCGGTAATATTAATAAAAAAAATTGCAATGAGATTATTTACCTGGTGCACCAGTTGTCGCCGTTGGGACTGTTGCCCTGTCTTCCTCTCTGGTGGTAAGATCCTCAAGGGAAACATTCTCCGTCATTTAAACAAAAAACGTTATAAGGACAACCATCAAGGTATAATTAGAAAAAATTATAAGTGGAAATTAATTACCGTCACGGCCCTCACTGATAGTAGCATTGTCGGCCTGGTCCCCACTACAATGATCAGGTTGCACGTGAGGATCATCTACATCTGGCTCTAAAAATGGGTTATTTGCCTCATCGGTAGTGTTGCTCCCCCGATTTAAACAAAGTTGTTAGACATTAAATTTATGGACAAAAACAAACATATTGAAAGGTTAATGTTTTACCTTATCAGGCATTCAGGATCTTGGGACCTACCCCAAGCTTCTGCGACGTTCAACTACAGCTTGATAGCCGAAATGGAAAGCGATATTTTTATCTTCCTCTGTAGTTTCTGTTCCGAAGTCATCACCCTACATTACATATGATTGTGTATTTTTAGTCATATTTGATAGGATTACAAAAACGTTGGAAGGCGATACAATTAATTATAAGATGTTTAGCTACTTAATTACAATTCTTGCAGCTAATTTCAAGTAGCCACCCTGGCCGAGCTTGTGATGGCCCTTTTTCTCAATCCTAGCTTTTGTTGCCTTTGAGGTGTCAGGCAACCTAGCATCAAAAGATTGAAGTCAGATATGACGTAGCACACTTTTATTTTAGACATAAAGAAAATTAAAGCTATTGAATTAAAGTTGTAATTTAACTTGCGGGTCCAGTTGGCATTTTTCCTTCTTTCTTTGCCCTTTTCTCTTTTCCGTCATGGATGAGTGCTCTCCACTCACTCTCTGAAACTGCGAGAGGACGCTCATATCTAGGGTTAAATTGCAATTGCGTCCTATAGGTGTCCCCGGTATATTTCAAATATTTTCCGGCTACCTGAGCCACCGCTTTTCTGTCAAATGTGCCGACCCCAAAAAGGGCTTCTAGATAATCTAGAAGTTCTTTTTTCAGGTTGGAATTCTGGGAATTCCACCCTGTACGTATGGTTGGGCCAAAAATTACCAACGCATGGCTCTCCAGAATCCCGTAGAACTCATTGTTTCCTACACAGAATAAAACCAAAAGAAAAAGAAGATATTATCATTAATTTAAAAATAAAAATCATGATAAATATGTTTTAGATAAAGTACATGAAATAGTTAAAATATTAAAATTTACCCGGGAGTTGTACATGCTTTATAGGGACACCTTCATCGTTCACCAACAACGTGCCATTAATGGTCCCTGTGGAGCTGACACGTGTAGCTCCAGGAAACGCATTAATGTAGTTGGCCATATCAGCCTCATCATTGCCAACACGTTCAGCGGTTGGCTGGGTGTCTGCTTGGGTAGGGTGTGTTTCTTGGCTGGCACCTAAAGGAGTAGAAGGTGTACGAGAGGGTTTTTGGGCAATCTCTTTCCCTTGTGTCCCACTACCACCAACACCGGGTTCAGCAAATGCCAGAAGACGCTACATACAAAAGAACTTTTTGTTAGTTTAGTCAATGTAAAAATTAAAAATCAAACTATCACAATTCATCTCATGCAGAACAAAAAAAATATCCTTTTGAATTTTTATTATTACCTGATATGTTTCTAGTTGGATCATAAGTTTTTTTATCCTCTCTTTTGTTTCAAGTGTTTGAGGCGCGTCTATCAAAGTATTAAATTCTGACCTTGCATCTCGTGCCTTTTTTCGCAACAAGAACACTGGAGATAGGGATGAAGAAAGCTCTTCCTCAAAGAGGGAATCATCAGGCGTACCATGGCTAGGTGTCTGCATATTTGAACAAAATTAATATTATTTCTGTTGGAACACCTAATCCTACATGGGTAGGTGTGGAATATGAAAAGTCACAATGGAGTCCAAGTGACGTTGGAATGTGAAACCAAGAGTCACACCATTGTACTATAAATGTACATCTTTGTATAATGGAAAATAAGAAAGCCTCACACTTATCTTTCATTGTGTGTTGAGTCTCTTGTGTGTGTGTGATTTCTTCCTCATACACCATGTGTGTGCTTCAACATGGTGTTTAACATGGTATCAGAGCGAGCGATTGCTGGCCCTGCTCCAAATTGAGTGAGCCATTTGTGTTTATGGCCTGTGCATATCTGCATTTTTGCAGCATTTAGAGAGTTTTTGCAGCAGACATTTTGCTGGATTCGGAATGGTGTTTTGAATAAAAACAGCATTGGTTTTGAGAAAGAGCAGCGTTCAAATCCTTGGCAACATTCAGAAATTAGTTTGGAGACACAGCCTTGTGCATTTGAAGGTTTTCTCACTGCTTATTTTTCCATTGAAAAATCTCTGCATTTTAAATTCTGCACCATTTTGAGCTGCTGGAAAATAGTTTAAAGAGGGTTTCTGAAGAAGTTTCTGGCTTTTATTAGAAAAATTTGTGAGTTTTTTACTGGAGAAATTATGCCACATTTTTTGAGAAAGATTTCTGGGTTTTACTGTTGAAATAATCTGGAAAATTCTGCAATTCTGGGTTTCTCTGCTGCTAGAAAAATTCTATTGTTGCCCTCACTTCTGCACTTTGTCCATTCTGCCATATATTTGAAAGGAAGAAAATTCTGCTGCTTGAAGAAAATGTAGATTCTCTCTTCTACTCTGCTGTTTTTATTATTAAAAATAAAAATTATAAAAATCGATTCCTTGGCCTCCCGCCCGCCGCAATCCCCGTATAAGCTCAACTTTGCTTTTCCTTTATCGTCTGTAAACTCTCGTTCCTTACATGTACTTCTTCCCATTACTGAAAAGCGGCCTTCCTAAACTGCCTCATGCTCTCTCCCATACACTCTTCACTACACACTCACCCTGCAACAGATTTCTCGCCACTTCCCTCGAGCCTTGCAATCACTCCCTGCCATACGCTCCCTACGCCCCTTCCTCTGCACCTCGGCTTCCTTACCTTACTCTCCCCTCTACCTACGCATGCTCATCCCTATTCACACTACGCCATTCACACATCTGCCTTACGCCGGCCCTCCAAAACTCTCCAAACCTCATCTCCCAACACATGCGCTTCACACCATCCCACGCGCCTCTGGCCGGCCTCTTCCCTCTACGACTACGCCTCCTCCTCTTGCCTCACTGCAGCCTCCCTCACGCATTACCCACACTCTCCCTGGTCTCACGGGCAGCCGCCCTCCCCACGGCCTTTCGACCCACGGCCTTCCCCAACTTGTAATTTCGTTTTTAATTTTTCTTTTAAACTAATACCGCCCCTCCATTTTTTTTAAAAACCGATTTTTATTTTTAATATACGCTCCATTTAAAATTTCCCCTCCCCACATTTCAATAACCACCTCACCCATTATTCCTCTCCCTTTTTAATACCGTCATTTTAAATACCGCCCTCCCTTTCAACTTGGCCATTCGGCCTTTCAATTTTAAAAATCGATTTTAATACCCCCTTCCTTTTAATTAAGTTCCCCTTCTTTTAAATTAACTCTTCATTCCCATTTTCATTTATTCCCAATAATCTATTTTTTAATTAATTTTTAATTAATTAAAAAAAAAAACAGCAGAGAGAGAGAGGAAGGAAAGAGAAATATGAACAGCAAAAATGGAAAATGGCATATGAGGAGCACATGGACTGAAATTTGCAGATTTACATTCTATGATTTGTGGCATTGACAAGAGCGTGATTTTTTGAAGAATTTCACATTTGAAGACAAGTTTGCCATCATTGCAAAACAGCGATTTGAAGGAAAATTCAGCAGCCTTAAAGGCTTCTTTCATAGTGTTTTCAGCTGCACATATTTTTGCAGAGATTTTGTATTGAACTCACATTGTGAGTGAATTTGCCTTTTCATTCATAGTTGGAATCAGTATTTGAGTTGTTGCATTGTTGATTTCCCTCCATCATTTGAGGCGCAGATTTTGTACTTTCCATAGTTGGAAGTCCTCTTGAGTCATTTGTATTTCTTGTTGCATCACATTGTAAACAGGTGCATTTTCGGTTGAAGCTGACACCCTTTCATTTGTTGAGCCTAAGTTGTTGAAATGGCCAAAATCAATGAGGCATTAGTGTTGTTGAATAACCTCATTCATTCAAATGTTGATGATGTGATAAAAATGAGCAAGCATGCTCTTTGTAACATTCAGAAGTGTTTGCAAGATGCACATGAAAAGATTGAGTTTTTTCAGTTGGAAACTCAGCTTCAGCAAGATGAACTTCAGCAAAAGAGTCACCATTTTGAACCTGTTTCTATTCAGAAGATTGTGAAGGACTCTCATCAGAAGAAAGAAGATAAAGTTGCAGTTGATCCACATTCAGTTCATTGCACTAGAGCAGATGTACATGCAAATGCAGCAGCTCAGCCTGCACTTCCTAAGCCCATCATCAGACCTTGGGAAGAGCTTGTCCACAACAAGCACAGAACTGGTCTTCGATATGACAAGGATGTGTCCTTTCATATTCCAGACTACACAAAGCCCATAATATTTCAGAGTGCTGGATTCATGTATGACAGTTCACCTACAGCTGTTCCAGATCCTGTTCCACTTCCACAACAGATTGAGAAATGCCAACACTGTGATCGAGTTGGCCACATGAAAGATCACTGTTTTGATCTTCATCCATGCAAGCATTGTGGTCGGCACACTCATTCTTCATAGCGATGCTTCAGAACAATCCTCCGTGAAGAACCAAGATTCATCTTGGATGACTGCTTCGGCCATGGGCATCGCCACCAAGAACTCGATTCTGACACATGTTAGAACTTGTTCACGGATATATTGAGCAAACTTGCAGCTGAGCTTCGCCATCATCTCACCTTGTCCCCCACAGGGGAAAATGGTGGGTCATGCATAAGCTTCTTTGGTTTATTGATGGCCAGCCTCGGTTACAATTGTCATTCCGATTCGTAGATGCTGCAGATACGATGCCCATGAGCATACCTTCGGTTGGTGGATAACCTAAAACCATCATCTTTGGTTGGTGGATAACCTAAAACCATCATTTTCATTGGTGGATAACCTAAACCATCATCTTTGGTTGGTGGACAACCTAAAACCACCATGTAGATTCCTTCTTTTAGGTCGAAGGTCTCCTTTATGAGGGACAATCACATAAGCCTTCAAACTAGCGCTTTGAAGAGTTTCGGGAACTGCAACAAGTTTTGCGTTCCAGTGTTTGTGGTCATCCTAAAACCACCTCTTTTTTCCAACATTTCAGAGAGTTGATTCAGCCCTAGTGCTACCATGCATACTTTGCAGATTTATATTACAACTCTTTTCTTAGACTCACACATACCCCTTCGGATTAAAGGGGGATGTTGGAACACCTAATCCTACATGGGTAGGTGTGGAATGTGAAAATTCACAATGGAGTCCAAGTGACCTTGGAATATGAAACCAAGAGTCAAACCATTGTACTATAAATGTACATCTTTGTATAATGGAAAATAAGAAAGCCTCACACTTATCTTTCATTGTGTGTTGAGTCTCTTGTGTGTGTGTGATTTCTTCCTCATACACCATGTGTGTGCTTCAACATGGTGTTTAACAATTTCAATTATGTAAATAACTAAAATACCTGAAGATAGAGAAATGCTGGCACTTTACATGTTTTTCCGCTGGCCTCTTTCCGCGATCATCCCGTATCAGGGTTGTTCCTGTACTGCCCTGGTCAGTCTGCCACATTGCAATAAAATTATAAATGTAAAAGCTTGAAAACAATATCTAACTTGAAAACACAAAATGAAAACTAAAATAATTTCTAATAAGACACCGGAAGACAGAGTTAGAGTTTCAAATATGCCTTGCATTGAATTCAGTCCTGGAAACATGTCATTGCACATTAAGGCACCCAAACAAGAGACGAGTTGACAATGAAGACCTTATTGAATATATCGTTGGAGCAACTTCTAGTAAACTTGTTGTGAAGACCTTGAGGACATTTTTGGAGCAACATTGTTGAAGCTGATGGTATAGCATTGTTGGAGACGATCTTGAAGGGCCTTGAAGTGAAGCTTTTGGAGCAACTATTAAAAAATCCTTAGAGCATTTAAGTAAGGCACTTTCTATCTTCCATCACCTTTTTTCTTTCAATATCCTTTAAACGATTTTGTTGATATTTAATGTTTGAAATCACGTTATAATTCCTTGATTATATGTGTTTGGGGACTTTCCCTTTGAAATTACCCAAAATACCCTGGCAATTTTATCTTCAGGATGCATGTCTGACCCTATTGTTCAATATTTTGATTGATAGTAGTAAACATAGAGAGTTAGGGGGCTCTTGACTTGGTTTGGTTGAGCCATTAGATCCCTAACATCTACTAGGGAGAACCCCCCTTGAGTTGGAGGAGAGCTAGCCCGAAGTGAAAAGAGGTTGGTGAGGTGACAATGGGGCTATTGAATTACACATGGTATCACACTTTAGCTTTAGGACTCTATCTTGAGAAGTGCGAGATTTTGCTATATCAATTCTCAAATTTTTTACAACACTATTGTTAAGAACTAATAAGAAGTGATGTTGAGGGGTTTTTGGGTATAAGAAATAATACCATTTAAAAACTAGGGTTCTCAGTCCTTGGCATTCCTTCACCTGGGCCTAGGGGCACACTAGAATAATTTCACACTAAACCATGCAAACTTAAAAGTAACTTAACAGATCCATAAAGTAATAATAATCATAATTCTTAATTTCCTATTGTATGATATGATGCAAATTATTCAAACATGAAGCAATGAAGACATGCAATGTCTCAATTTCAAGATTGATGAACCAATACAAGAAGTTAGAAACTACAACTTTGATTAAATACTCTGTGTCCTAACTCCAGGAAGGAATCTAGTTTGTAGTACATAACATGCATCGTGTATTATCAATTCTTAATTGACAACAACTAAAGGTCATCTACCTCATCAATTCCTTCCCATTTTGTGTTTTTATGTTATATTCCTTATAAAGGTGTCAAATTTCTCTCAAAGTAAGCAACCACTGAATAAAATAAAAAATAGTTGAGATATGATTGAGAAATGGTCATTTATTTCTTGAAAGGATCTTCACAATTTCTTTGGTTGTTTTTCATCTCAAGAAACAAGAAATTACCTAAGAAACTATCGTGATTTAATATAAGAAACAACACGGCGCAATGGCCATTTTCAAAGCCAAATTATGTCCATTGAGGACATGGCCTTTATTTGGTTCCCGTTTCATAGGAGTTTCGAGTAGAAATGGAACTTTTTTGTACCATTTCCAGTAGTAAAAAGGGAAAAACTTCTTTTTCCATGGGAAATAATTTACCTTTCCTTTTTCAAGATAATTTAAATCACAAAAAATATGAACTATACTGCACACATTCTTGGATAATGTGAAAGTGGAAAAGGAATACCCTACACAAGTGATGCACACATGTACATTTGAACACTAATAGATTTTTGTAGTTGAAATGCAATGCTTTTTTTCATTTAAATGTAGGGTTTTTAAATCAGGGAGAAATAATGGCTGCCAAATTAATAAGCGTTTCTTTGGGAAAAATTTAAATCTTGTGTTGGGTGATGAAGATAATAGAGGGTATTGAATCTTGATTCTTGACATCTGGAGAGAACCCTACAGCCTAACACAATCCAATGGAATTAACCAAAAAAACCCAAATAGAGTCAACCCTACTATAGGAGGAAGGGCCTGCAGTAAGAACTTACCATTTTTCAAGAGCTGAGGGCGAATGTCGTTCTGCAAGAGCTGAGGGCGAATGCAGGACGAATGTTGTTCTGCAAGAGCTGAGGGCGAATGCAGGGTGAATGCTATTATGCAAGAGCTGAGGGCGAATGCTGAGGGAGAATGATGTTCTGCAAGAGCTCCGGGCGAATGCTGAGGGCGAATGTTGTTCTATAAGAGCTGAAGGCGAATGCTGAGGGAGAATGTTGTTCTGCAAGAGCGGAGGGTGAATGCACACGTGATATCAGACGTTAATGTAGCACACATGTACATTTGAACACTAACATATTTTTGTAGTTGAAATGCAATGTTTGTTTTCATTTAAATGTAGGGTTTTTAAAGCAGGGAGAAATAATGGCTGCCAAATTAATAAGCGTTTCTTTGGGAAAATTTTAAATCTTGTATTGGGTGATGAAGATAATAGAGGGTATTGAATCTTGATTCTTGACATCTAGAGAGAACCCTACAGCCTAACACACTCCAATGTAATTGACCAAAAAAACCCAAATAGAGTCAACCCTACTATAGGAGGAAGGGCCTGCAGTAAGAACTTACCATTTTGCAAGAGCTGAGGGCGAATGTTGTTCTGCAAGAGCTGAGGGCGAATGCCAAGGGAAAATGTCAAGCTCAAGAGCCATAATGTTGTTCAAGATTCGAAGGCATGTCTATAGGGCGAATTCTATTCTGCAAGAGCGGAGGGCGAATGCGCGCGTGATATCAGACGTTAATGTTGCTATTGCGACGGATACGAAACAATAAAATCATTTTTATGTAGCGCGCATATAAGTTTCGTATTTTTATGTAGCGTGCATATAAGTGTCGTTATACCGATGGCGGATAAAGCATCGCTATTGCGACAAGTGCCTCCAAATGTCGTAATTGTGACACTTAGACATTGTGTCGCACTTGCGACGTTTGGAGGCAGTCGTCGCAATAGCGACGGTTTGGGCCATAGTGTCGCAATTGCGAAGTCTTCCTCCAAACGTCGCAATTGCGACACTTTGTCTAAGTGTTGGTATTGCGACACTTTTCTATAAACGTCGATATAGCAACGGTTTCGGGCGGGATGGAAAAAATTTGGGGAAATTTCCGACATTTGGTCAAAAGCGTCGGAACCAAGTGTCGGAATTTCCGCCAAATGTAGTAGTGTTGGTCCAAAAAATGATTTGGGGGTATTTTTGGGTTACACATAAACTCCTCACAACTATCGTGTGTACTTACCATCCCTCAGAATGACAGTTTTGTGAAGGGATTTAAAGTTTGATGAGGAGAAGGAAATGATATATTCTTTTGAGAAGGAGATTCAGTTGCAACTAGACCAAGATCTTTTATCTCCAAAGGAGAAACCTCGAGAAGTTTTGGAGCAGCCACAAGTTGAGGAACAGAGAGTGGAGACAACCACACAAGTAGAAACATCCAAATAAGGAATAAAACAAACTAGAGAATTAGAGAGTCTATTGCATGATGCTAAAGAGATTGTGGGAGCACCCACTTATCAACTCAAGCAGAGAAGGTCACAAGAATGGTACACTAGCTATATGGCTTTGATGACTGAGTTTGTAGAGACTGATCCATCCTCTTTCGAGAAGGAAGTAGAGAAACCTGTATGGGTTGATGCAATGGTAGAGGAATATGATTCCATTGTAAAGAACAATGTTTGGGAAGTGGTCCCAAGACTAGTAGATAAATCAATGGTGGGTCCAAGATGGATCTACAAGGTAAATCATGTGACAGATGGAATCATAGAGAAGTATAAGGCCATATTTGTGGCCAAGGGATTCTCTCAAATTGAGGGAATTGATAATGAGGAAACCTTTGCATGAATCACAAGGTATTCATCCATTACATATGTACTTTCTTTATCATTGTAGATGGGGTGGAAGATCCACCAGATGGATATAACGACAACATTCCTCAATGGACTTATTGAGGAGGTGTACATTGAGAAAATTGAAGGTTTTGAGACCTTTGATCGAGATTCGCATGTGTTCAGACTTGAGCGAGCATTGTATGGACTCAAGAAAGCACGTCGTGCTTGGTACCCCAAGATCGACAACTATCTCCCCGGTTTTGGCTTTATTAAATGTGAAGCAGATGAAAACATTTATCATATATTTTTAGAAGGTAAATTGTTGATTATTGTCTTATATTTTGATGATTTGATTTTAATGAGTGATGACAAGTTGATCAGATCTTGCAAGGAGGACCTTGCAAGAAAATTTTAAATGAAGGACATGGGATTCATGCACTACTTCCACGGATTGGAAGTCTGGAAAGGAGATGGAAAACTATTTATTTATCAGGGAAAGTATGTAAATGAGATATTGAAGAAGTTCCACATGGAGAGTAGCAAACCCATGGAGATTCCTCTAGTAACCAGTTAGAGGAAAGAGGATACTACTTCAGGTGAAGCAGTGGAGGCTACCATTTATCAACAACTAGTGGTTTCACTAATGTATCTTGTGAACACATTACCATATATATGTTATGAATTCAACCAACTTAGTCAATCTATGGTTATGCCAACCAAATTTTTTTGGAGGGAAACTAAGCATGTTCTAAGGTACCTCAAAGGCACCGCCCAGTTTGGATTATGGTACAAACAAACAAATGGAATGAATTTGTGTGGCTTCACAGATGCATATTGGGCAGGGATTCCATAAAACTAAAAGATTACATCAAGGGGAATTTTCAGTGTTGGGTCCACAACGGTTTCCTAGTACAGAAGGAAGCAAAGTTCAGTGGCACTCAACTTAGTAGAAGCAGAATGCATGGCTGCAAGTCAAGCAACACGTGAGGCGATTTGGATGAGAAAGATTCTTGTGGGACTATTTGGTCAAATTATTGATCCTATTGTTATAATCAAAGTTGCATCAAGCTCTCTGAAAATCCAGTATTTCACGATCGATCAAAGCATATAGATATCCGATATCACCATCTTCAAAATTGTGTGCAAAGGTAGATCATGTTGCTAGATTACTTTTCAACAGATAAACGAGATGCAAATATTTTGACAAAGGATTTGTCAAAGGGAAAATTCAAGTTCCATAGAGACAGGATCAGGGTATTCAATAATTCCTTTCTTGTTGATAGGGAGTGTTGAAAATGCAGCAAGAAAAATATAAGTTTTATTTTCCTTGGTCAAACTAGAGAAAATTTGAATTTCCATTTCAGCAAACAACTTATATGAGTTAAATTGAGTGACATGGTTTGTGTTACCAAATTAGCGTAGATAATTCAAGTTGGAAGACTTGAGTTCAGTTGAGCATGAGTGATTGATAATTTCTAGTAATATAATTCAGTTAAATTGAGGTATTGTCAGTTAAACTAGTTCTAATTGTTAGAGGAACTAGTGGAAGGTCAATTTGTGCAGTGCAAATTCAGTCACACTCAGTGATCAACCAATTAACTAATCAATCAACCCAAAATAACAGTTGAATGCAGAGAATTCAAGTTATCCAGTGGATCTGGAGGTTCCAAGGCAGTGTACTATCAGTTGTAGTCTATTACCATGTGTACAAGTGGTGCATGCAATCAGATATTTTCCTAAAGGAATTGCACAATCCAGATTGATGAATTTCCTAATTAATAGGGGCCTAATTCCTCAAGGAACAACACAAGGAAATAATATCTTGTAGGGATTGAGAATTGGCTAAGTGTTAGCCAAAGTCATTCAATCAGGAAAAGGGATAGACTATACACTTGCAAGTTGTTCTCAGGCTTAAGCAAGCATATGTATTCATCCATATTCTTTAATTAATGCAATATATCCTAGGAAGTGGTTTTGAGTAGTTTCTTTCACCTAGATAAATCTGTGTGTATGTGTGTTATTTCTTGATGCGTGTTTATGCTATATGTTTTAAATAGTGAATTGAAATTCATAGAGCAATAGAGTAGATTCGATTCTTATGATTTAGTAAATTTCATGAGAATTTTCATATCTACACCATAATTTCTACATGGTATCAAAGAAGGATTCACAGTAGAGCAGAAAATTTGAAGTTGTTCTTGGAGGAGGATTGAATTTGCATAATCAATTCTTCAGAGCTAGCAGGATGGATTTATATGGAATAAATACTTGAGTATGCCCTTGAGGGAAGCTCAAAATTTTTTTCTTGGAAGGACCATATGGAGTTTGGGCTGGAAGACAATGGTTTAAAGGAATTTTTCGAGGTTGGCATTTCAAAACCAGGATTAGTTGATGTCAAGGATCTAGCAGAATGGAGGAAGTGTGTAGCCAAGGCGAGGAGAATCATATTAGAGGGATTAAAGGACCACATTGTCTCAAAATTCCACTGGAAGGAAACTATGTATGCAATGTGAAAATCACTGACATATTTGTTCCAGAATAATGGCCACCACAGGAAACTAGTGCTCAAGGAAAAGCTTTGAAATATCAAGATGTAGAAGAATGAATCTATTCAATAGTACCTGAGTAGGTTAAGAAAATTTCGTGATGGAATTGGTGGAGTTGGTGTTATTGTTGTAGAATATTATTTGGTAAGCCTATCCCTTCCAGGCCTTCCCAAGAGCTGGGGTAGCTACCAAGATTCGGTGAACGGGAGGGAGAAACTACCAAAATTGGGAACACTTATGGTTAAATTTGGTACAGGAGGAAATAAGGTGGAATACCAAAGATAGAACTTCATCCAAGGGTGAGGATGAAGAGAAATGTGCAATGGATAGAAAGGAAAATAAGGGGAAAGGGAGAAATCCTAATCCAAACTAGAATCCATTCAAGGGGGAAAGAAGAAATACTTGTCCAAAATTACATGCTTCAGTTGTCATGAATTTGGGCATTATGCCACGAAGTGTCCACACAAGAATATAAGCAAGAAGACCTCATGATGAGGGATAGGTAAATATTTGGCTTCACATTTCGAGCTTGACTTTACCCTTATCGCATGCATGGTGAGCACATTGATGGGGAGCTTGTGGTACTTGGGCAATGGTGCCTCGTTCCACATGACATGGAATCAATATTTTTTCAGTGACATGGAAGAGAAAGATCTCCAGATGTACATCGATATGGGAGATGATGGAAGGTATAGCATGATCGGTATTGTTACAGTCACCTTTCATAGGGAGTTTGGCTCCCCTCTCAAACTCAAGTATGTCATGTTTGTTCCTCACTTAAAGAAAAATATCATCTCAATTGCAATGTTGGAAGACTGAGGTTACGATGTGATCTACAACAAAGGGAAAGAATTCCTAAAACACATAGCCATGGGACAAGTGAATTATATCAGGGTTCATGTGACGAACCTATACGAGCTAGATATGGAAGAATGTGTTGCATTAAGCACGAAGGCATAAAAGGTTTAGAGACACGATGTTGGTGAACTATGGCATAGAAGACTTGGCCATTTGTATCATGGTGCCATGAATATTATGCAACATATAACCACATGCCTCCCCAAAGTATTCCTTGATTAAGAAGATTCATGAAAAGGGTGTACCTTGGGGAAGTACACAAAAGCCTCATTCCATGATCCAGACAACAAACCACATGAAGTCCTTGAAAGGATCCACTCTGATGTTTATGGACCTTTCTTGATAGTCTCCATTTCTAGGCACAAATATTATGTTATCTTTGTAGATGACTTCTCCCGGAAGTGTTGGATATTCTTCATGCAGAAGAAGGATGAGAAATTCTACAAGTTCATAGAATTCAAAGCACTAGTAGAGAAGTGTAGCACCCTCTTCCCATATCTACCCAACAACCATCAAACTAGGGTAAACATTTGATGAGAGGCTACTATAATGAGATTCAACCTACTAGGTGACCTTAATGAAGTATTTGTGGAAATAAGAGGGGATTAATATGTTCTAGCTTTTTTCTAGAAGACTGAACACCTTCCTTCAAGGGTATTCGATGCTTGATTATGATTCCATCGTATGAATTTAAATCATTGTAATAATAAGAAAATATGTCAAAGTACATGGAGATAAGGTCTATATATTGTTTTTTCACTCCCTTTGGAATAATTCGAGACAAATTAACTAGCTTAGTTTTCCCTTCGTGAGCAATGTCTACATATTCAATTTATAAATTGAGATATCTAAGAGTTGGATATGTGACTGCATCATTGCGGTCAATTTTTTTTCCTAGAGGAATGAGTCCTCTAGGGATTTAATTATTATTTAACTAAACAATGTCATGCTTTCCTATCCTGGTCTTGAACTGAGAGGTATTAATGTTTATTTGACTGTCCTCAGGTTCATCATCTATACACTGCTCAGAAAACTAACCCATAAGTTCAATGAGACTTTTAATTTCTTGATCGTCTTCGAACACTTGCCAATGCTTGATCTTGTAGAGTATTAAAGGCCGGTGTAAGATTTAAATCTCATATTTCAATTTCGATTCATTAAGTGGGGTGAAAGTTGCGTTAGTCAAGGCTAAAGCATCTGCTAGTTGATTTTTTCTCTGGGGATTGTGGTAAAATTAATTGTTGAGAAAAAAATTTCAATTAAACCACAAGCCTGTTTTGGATAAGATATGATTCGAGGATGCTTAGTTTGGATTTTAGTGGTTACTTTCTTAATCACTAGATCAGAGTCTCCGAATATGGCTAAATTTTGAATGTTAATCTTTCCACTATCTCAAGCCCTAGCAAGAGAGCTTCATTGTTAGGTCCCTATATTACTAGTATAGTCCCTTATTGTTGTTAGTGTAACCCTATTATCGTTATTATTGTACCCTTGTAACCCCAATATTTTTATTATTGTGCCCTTAAATTATTATTGTTAGGTCGGCTAGGATTACATTGTGGCCCCCCACTAGGATTACATTGTGGCCCCATGGACTCCTATATATAGAAAGGAGGTTTTGTAATTTGAATCATCCAAGAATTTTTCATTCATGTAATGTATTGGAGGTTTCCCCCTCAAAGTGGATTATGTATAAGGTGTTGATATCTCTTTTCTTCTCTTTTTGGAGCTAGTTTCACAACATTTGGTATCAGAGCTTTGAGATTCTGGGTTTCGCTGCTCCAAATAGGTCATCGTGGAATTTTCACTATAATATTTTTTATATGAAGGTTTAGAATCTGAAATTTTTAGAGTGCGAAGCCAAAATCCTGAGGAACATCGTCGCAAAATTTCAGAGCTTGGTTTGTAATATTTTCGGAGATGTGATCTGTGCAATTTAGGTCATTTTGCAGGCTCCTGAATTTAACCTAAACAGGTCATCGTGGTATTTTCGTAATAACTTTTTTTCTACGAAGGTTCATCAGCTGAAATTTTTATAGTGCAAAGCCGCAATCCTGAGGAACATCGTCACAAAATTTTAGATATTGTTTCACAATATTTTCAGAGGTATGATCTGTGGAAGTTAGGGCTTTTTGAGGCTTCTGAATTTCATCTCAAAGAGGTGATCGTGAGAAAATATTCATAGCTCTCTCTCTGAGCATCGGATTGGAATTATGTAAAAAGTGGCCGCAAGTACACGGAATTTAGTTTTTGGTATATCAAGTTCAGAGCCAAAGGAGGAAAAAATGACACCTGGCAAGTCGTACAAGTTGGATCTAATGAACCAGTCCAAAATTGGGTCATTGTGAGAGATTGGACATAACTTTGCCTTGAAGAATCCAAATCAGATCAAACCTGTGGCATTTGAAAGAAGCTTCAGAGGGCTACTATAGGGCTTAATTTCAGATACTGATGATCCATAATTATATATATAATTCATTTCAATGTCGAGCTCCTCAAAAGAGAGTAAAAGGTGTGTATTTGTTTTCCCAAATTGCATAAGTATTGTTTGAAGAATCAAGTCGAATTGATTCCAAGGGCATATTTTAGAATAGATATCAGTATTGGATTATAAAATGGCCCCTAAAAAGAATTCAACACCTATTAAGCCTTCAGAAAGCTCTACTATGACTCATGAAGACGAAGAATGGCAACATGACATATCAAAATTACAAGAGCAAGTGCAACAAATTTCGCTCTCGCAAAGAGAAAAAAAAAATGACATGGAAGTTTTGAAGAAAGGCGTGGAAATTAAGATGGATGGTTTGAAGAAAGGCGTGGAATCTAAGTTGGATGGTTTGAAGAATGGAATGGAATCTAGTATAGATGGCATGGAATCTAAGATAGATGGCATGGAATCTAAGATGGATGACATGGAAGAGAAAATGGAAAACATGAATAATGATCTAAAAGCATACATGGAAGGTTTGACAAAGTTGATACAAGAAATGTTTCCTAATGGTGAAACGATAGTAGAGGAAACTCATGATGAGAACAAAATAAATGTTAATCGTGATTTCATAAAATCTAATGTTGGCAGGAAGAACCACCATATTCCAAAAATGGATATGAGGAAGTTTGATGGAAAGGATCCTATAACATGGATACTACAGATGGAGCAATATTTTGATATACATAATGTGCAAAACACACAAAAGGTACGCATTGCATCTTTACATTTAGAACAAAATACATTTGTATGGTATCAATGGCTTTGCTCCCGTAAAAAAATTGTCACTTGGTTAATTTTTATGGAGGAAATGATAGCACATTATGAGTATACAAAGAGAAACACCTTCTTTAGCCAATTGATAAATCTCAAACAAAAGGGTTTAATGGGGGAGCACATTGAGGACTTCCAAAAATTGAATATAAGGGTAACTGGTATTCCTGAGGAACACAATATTGATCTCTTCATAGGTACTTTAAAGGATAACATCCAACATGAAGTTCGTGTTTTGGAACCTGATTCATTAGAGAAGGCATTTAGGTTGGCAAGAAAAATTGAATGTAAAATTATGGCGACAAGGAAGCCTACGACTCACTTCTATAAAGAGGGAAGTGTTGCTACTCCTAGATTTCCACAACCTACAAGGTTGACACCACAACAATTGGAAGAAAAAATAGCAAAAGGGCTTTGCTACAATTGTGATAGAAAATACACTAAAGGTCATAAGTGTGCTAAGAAGAAATTATTTTACATAGATTATGAAAAGGAAGAAGAAAATGAACAAGAAGAGGATATGCACTAGGAACCAACCCAAGAAGAGGAAGAAATGATTCCGACCATATCGTGTAATGCATTGGCAGGAATTACCACTCCTCAAACTCTCAAGATAGAAGGACATATCGAGAAGAAAAAGGTAATAGTGTTGATTGATTCAGGTAGTACCCATAATTTTATTCATTGTAAGGTAGCCAAGGAATTGAATTGTTTCCTATACCCAGCACCAGAATGTCAAGTGATGGTTGCAAATGGAGGAACTATAAATTGCTCTAGAAAATTCCATAATATCAAGCTAACCATGGGGTAATATGTATTAAATAGACCAAAGCTTTCCATTCCTATGGGAGGTTTTGATGTTGTACTAGGAGTACAATGGTTACAATATTTGGGACGGTGGCTTTTAATTTTCAAGAAATTTTTTTCAGAAGGAAAGGAAGTCGAATTACGGGGTATTGCAAGGAAGTTGGGAAAGATAATAAGCTCTAATGTCATGAAAAATCTTCTAAATAAAGAACAACGAAGCATAATTGCACAATTATGTTCACTAGAAGTTCCAACATCAAAATCATCTATTTCTGCAGATCTCCAAAAATTCTTGGACAATCATTCCAAGGTTTTTGAAACTCCAAAAGGACTCCCACCTATTCGTGATCATGATCATGCTATTCATTTTATTCTAGGAAGTGTTCCTCCAAACATCAGGCCTTATAGATATCCTTATGTCCAAAAGATCGAAACTGTACGTATGATTGCAGAAATGTTAGAGGCGGGTATAATTCAACCT
Organism: Pinus albicaulis; assembly: GCA_034641835.2. Lineage (NCBI taxonomy): Eukaryota > Viridiplantae > Streptophyta > Pinopsida > Pinales > Pinaceae > Pinus > Pinus albicaulis. The sequence continues at coordinate 947,310,884 of CM076570.1, forward strand.
AGTCAAAGTTCTTTCTCTCCTCCTGTAGTATTGGTACACAAGAAGGATGGATCATGGTGAATGTGTTCGGATTATAGGGAGCTCAATAAGCTCACCATTAAATATAAATTTCCCATTCCTGTGATTGATGAATTATTGGATGAATTACATGGAGCAATTTATTTTACCAAGTTGGATCTTCGTTCAGGATATCATCAAATTAGAATGAAGACTGAAGATATTCCAAAAACAACATTTTTAACTCATGAGGGTCATTATGAATTTTTGGTCATGCCTTTTGGCCTTACCAATGCACCTTCTACATTTCAAGGGTTGATGAATTCCATTTTCAAACCCTTCCTTAGAAAATTTGTGCTAGTATTTTTTGATGATATACTAATCGACAACAGGTCTTGGAAGGATCATGTTCAACATGTTGACAGGGTGCTCAAACTATTGCAGGAGAAACAATTATATGCGAAAACATCCAAATGTTTCTTTGGAGTACAAGAGGTGGAATATCTGGGTCATATTGTATCTCATGAGGGTGTTAAGGTAGACCCTAAAAACATTAAATCCATTAAGGAATGGAAAGTCCCCACAACCATAAAGCAGTTGCGAGGATTTCTCGGGTTAACAAGGTATTATCGAAAGTTTGTTAAGAATTATGGGAGAATAGCAGCACCTCTAACAACATTATTGAAGAAAGATGCATTTTCATGGACTCTTGAAGCAACTAAGGCCTTTGAACATCTTAAAGAGGCAATGTGCCTAGCACCGGTCTTAGGTACGCCAGACTTCACAAAAACCTTTATTGTGGAATGTGATGCCTTAGAAAATGGAATTGGTGCAGTTCTAATGCAGGAAGGAAGACCCATTACTTTTGAAAGTCATCCAATCAAAGGAAAGTATTTACAAAAACCCATTTATGAGAATGAAATGTTAGCAATACTGCATGCACTAAAGAAATGGCGAACTTACCTAATGGGAAGACACTTCAAGGTAAAAATTGATCCTGATAGTCTTAAACACTTTTTGGAACAAAGACTATCTTCAGAAGAGCAGAAAAAATGGGTCACAAAGATGTTGGGTTATGACTTTGAAATAATATACAAAAAGGGAAAGCTTAATGTTGTTGCAGATGCACTCTCAAGAAAGAATGAAGAGGTGGAAGCATTGCTTTGTGCCATTTCTATTATCCAACCAGATTTGATAACCGAAGCAAGAGATGAATGGAAGAAGGACAAAGATGTATGGACACTCATTCAAAAGTTGCAGCAAGATCCTAGTACATCCGATACATTTAGTTGGAAAAATGATTCCTTATGGTACAAAGATCGCTTATATCTTTGTAAGGATTCCCAACTAAAACAAAATATTCTTCTGGAATTGCACACTTCTCCTTTAGGAGGACACTCAGGATTTTTAAAAACTTACCACAGGGTGAAGAAAGAATTTTTTTGGGATGGCCTTAAATCCGATATTCAAAAGTTTGTGGCGGAATGTTTGGTTTGCCAGCAGAATAAAGTGGAAGAAATTAAGACCTTGGGACTTCTACAACCTTTATCCATTCCAAGTCAACGTTGGGAGGAGATTTCAATGGATTTTATCACAGGTTTACCTAAGTCCGAAGGAAAGAGTGTCATCATGGTGGTAGTTGATAGACTTACCAAGTATGCACACTTTTGTGCATTCTCTCATCCATTTAGAGCAAGTACATTTGCTACTACATTTATGGACACAATTCAAAAGCTACATGGAAACCCAAGGGTTATTGTGAGCGAAAAAGATCCCATTTTTACTGGAAATTTTTGGACGGAGTTGTTTTCTTATTTGGGTACTCAATTAGCTCATAGCTCATCTTATCATCCTCAATCCAATGGTCAAACTGAGATAGTAAATAAATGTTTGGAAGGATATCTTCGTTTTTTTGTATCTGATAAACAAACACAATGGGTCAAGTGGTTACCTCTAGCTAAATGGTGGTATAACACTTCCTTCCATACTGCAGCAAAAATGACCCCATTTATGGCACTTTATGGATATCATCCACCATCCATCACATCATCTTTAAGAGAAAATTCGAAGGTTCAAGCAGTGGAAGATCACATCGAGCATCAACAAGAAGTTCTCCAACTCTTAAAGGACAACCCGAATTTGGCACAAAATCGAATGAAACAACAGGTAGATCAACATCGCAGTGAGAGAAGTTTTGATGTAGGAGACTGGGTATTTTTACGGCTACAACCATACAAACAAATGTCCCTCAAGCAAGCTAAGAAGGATAATAAATTATCGCCAAAGTACTATGGTCCTTACAAGGTGTTGCAAAATATCGGTACTATGGCATACAAATTGGAGCTTCCTGCTTCTTCACGAGTGCATCCAGTTTTCCATGTTTCATGCTTAAAGAAGGTTATAGGTGAAAATATTCCAGTTCAAACAATATTTCCAGAACTCGATGAGGAAGGAAAAATCATATTGGAACCTGAAGCGGTCATGGAAACAAGAACTTGACAACTACGGAATCGATCAATTTCAGAGTATCTCATCAAGTGGAAGAACTTACCCACTGAAGATTCTACATGGGAGGATGAGAATTTTATACAGAAGCACCCAGAGCTACTCAAGAGTTGAGGACAACACTTTTTTGAAGGAGAGGGGCATGTTAGGTCCCTATATTACTAGTATAGTCCCTTATTGTTTTTAGTGTAACCCCCTTATTGTTATTATTGTACCCTTGTAACCCCCATATTGTTATTATTGTGCCCTTAAATTATTATTGTTAGGTCGGCTAGGATTACATTGTGGCCCCACTATGATTACATTGTAGCCCCATAGACTCCTATATATAGAAATGAGGTTTTGTAATTTGAATCATCCAAGAATTTTTCATTCATGTAATGTGTTGGAGGTTGCCCCCTCGAAGTGGCTTATTTCTAAGGCGTTGATATCTCTTTTCTTCTCTTTTTGGAGGTGGTTTCACAACATTCATACTCAGTGACATTATTTGTGGTCTAAAAAATTATCTTAAAAGGAAAGTTTATATTTTGTTGATTGGGCGGGATTGAAACAATTCCTTCTCTAGACCCAACTTTGGAGGATGCACCTTCGAAGAACATCAAAAAAATTAGAGTATGTCGACATTTTAGGCACACACTCCTTCCCGTGCATCAAATCCATTTCTTTTTCAGATATGGTGAGGAAAAAATTCCATAGGTTTTCATCATAAGAATACACTAAGTTCTTGAACCTTAGAATTTTCTCTTAAAGATGATGTGGTGGATGGTGGGTGAAATCCATAAAGTGCCATAAATGGGGTCATTTTTGTTGTAGTATGGAAGGAAGTGTACTTGACCCATTGTGTTTGGTTATCATATACAAAGCAACGAAGATATCCTTCCAAACATTTTTTCACTATCTCAGTTTGCTTATGTGATTGAGGATGATAAGATGAGCTATGAGCTAATTGAGTACCAAGAAAAGAAAACAGTTTTGTCCAAAAAATTCCAGTGAAAATGGGATCTTTGTCTCTTACAATAATCTTTGGGTTTCCATGTAGCTTCTGAACTGTTTCCATAAATGCAGTAGAAATTGTATTCGAATTAAAAGTATGAGATAATGCAAAAAAGTGTGTATACTTGGTAATTACATTAGCTACCACCATGATGACACTCTTTCATTAAGACTTGGGTAAAATTGTGATACAATCCATTGATACCTCCTCCCAACGCTGAATTGGAATGGATAAAGGATGTAACATACCTGGGGTCTTAATTGTCTCAACTTTATTTTGTTGGAAAACCAAAAATTCTTCCATAAACTTCTAAATATCAGATTGAAGAACATCCCAAAAAAAATCCTTCTTGACCTTGTGGTAATTTTTAAAAAATTCTGAGTGCCCTCCTCATGAGGAGGTGTGCAATTCCAAAAGAATATTTTGTTTGAGTTGGGAATTATTACAAATATATAAGTAATCTTTGTACCATAATGAATCATTTTTCGAGCGAAATGTATCAGGTGTACTGGGATCTTGCTGCAACTTTTGAATGAGTTTACACAATTCTTTGTCATTCTTCCATCCATCCCTTGCTTTGGTTATTCAATCTAGTTGGATAATACAAATGGCACAAAGAAATGATTCCACATCCTCATCCTTTATTGAGAGTGCATATGTAGCAACATTTTTCTTCCCTTTTTTGTAGATGATTTCAAAGTCATAACCCAACATCTTTGTGACCCATTTTTACTAATCTTCGGAAGATAATATTTGTTTCAAAAAGTATTTAAGACTATCATGATCGTTTTTTACCTTCAAGTGTCTTCCCATTAGTTAATTTCTCTATTGATTTAGTGCATGTAGTATTTCCAACATTTCCTTCTCATATATAGGTTTGTGTAAATACTTTCCTTTGATTGGATAACTTTCAAAACCAATAGGTCTTCCTTATTGCATTAAAAAAACACAAATTCCATGTCTTGAGGCATCACATTCCATAATAAAGGTTTTTGTGAAGTCTAGCGTAGCTAATACTGGTGCTTGGCACATTGCCTCTTTAAGATGTTCAAAGGCCTTAGTTGCTTCTGGAGTCCAAGAAAATGCACCTTTCTTCAGTGCTTCTATTCTCACATAATTCTTAAAAAAACTTGCAATAATACCATGTTAACCCGATAAATCCTCTAAGATGTTTTATGGTTGTGGGTATTTTCCATTCCTCAATGGGTTTAATTTTGTTATGGTCTGCCTTAACATCCTCATGAGATAAAATATGACCCAAATATTCCACCTCCTATAATTCAAAGAAACATTTGGAGGTTTTTACATATAATTGTTTCTCCTCCAATAGTTTGAACACCCTATCAACATGTTGAACATGATACTTCCAATACTTGTTGTAGAGTAGTATATCATCAAAAAATACTAACACAAATTTTCTAAGAAAAGGTTTGAAAATGCAATTCATCAAACCTTGAAATGTGGAAGGTGCATTGGTAAGGCCAAAAGGCATGACCAAAAATTCAGAATGACCTTCATGAGTTCTAAATTTTGTTTTTGAAATGTCTTTAGTATTCATTCTAATTTGATGATATCCCGAATGAAGATCCAACTTGGTGAAGTAAATTTCTCCATGTAATTCATCCAACTATTCATCAATGACAAGAATGGGAAATTTATCTTCAATAGTGAGCTTGTTGGGCTCCCTATAATCTAAACACATGCGCCATGATCCATCCTTCTTGTGCACCAATACTACTGGAGTAGAGAAAGAAATTTTACTAGGTTGAATTATACTGGCCTCCAGCCACAGGAGCTTCACTGCAGGAGCAACACCATAGCATGTGGGTTCATATTTGGGGATATATAATGAGGAAAAAGGACATAATATATTGGTGGATATATAGGGAATAAAAGGTTTTTATACTGGCAGGTATAAGAAATGAAGCTCAAAGTTAATGAAAAAATATAAAGGGGTATACTAAAATGCTAATAAAAAAATGGATACCTACATTATATAGTGAAAGTAGGGGATTTTAAAATTGGGAAGGTGCATTGGGTTTATATTGGTAGGGGGTTAAATAATGTGATTTTTAGGGTTATTTTCCAATATGTACTCAAATTAATGGTATTGTTTAATATGCTATGATCACACGTGATATGTTAGAGGTTTATTGAGTAAACCCCTGTTCCTCCAGCATTTCTACAACCATACGTTCAATTTAACTCTTTTTGGCATAGGGATATCTGTAAGGCCTGATGTTTGGAGGAACACTTCTTGGAATTAAATGAATAGCATGACCATGATTATGAATAGGTGTGAGACATTTGGGAGGATCAAATACCTTGGAATGATTAACCAAAACATTTTAGAGACCTGGAAAAATAAATGATTTCATTGTTTGAACCTCTAGTGAGCATAATTGTGCAATTTCTCTGAGTCATTTTTATTTAGAAGATTTTTCATGCCATTAGAGTTGATTATATTTCCTGGTTTCCCTACAATTCCCCTTAATTCAAATTCCTTTCCTTCCCAAAAACAATTCAAGAAAATTTCTTGAGAATTAAAAGCTATCGTCCCCAAAGATTGTAACCATTGGACTCCTAGTACAACATCATCACCACCCATTGGAATGGAAAGAATTAAACTATTCAATACATATTCACCCATGGTTAGTTTGATATTATGGAACTTTCTAGAGAAATTTATAGTTCCTCCATTTTCAGCCATCGCTTGACACTCTGTTGTTGGATATATGAAGCAATTCAATTCCTTAGCTATCTTACAATGAATAAAATTATGAGTACTACCCAAATCAATCAGCAATATTACCTTTTTCTTCTTGACATATCCTTCTATCTTGAGAGTTTGAGGAGTGGTAATTCCTTCCAATGCATTATAAGATATGGTCGGATTCATTTCTTCATTCTTTGTGGTGTGTATCCTCTTCTTTTTACATTTCTTGTTCTTTTTCTTCCTCCTCTTCACAATATATGTAAAATAATTTCTTCTTAACACACTTATCAATTTTAGTGTACTTGCCATCACAACTATAAAAAAATCCCTTTTTCTCTTTTTTCCTCCATTTTTTGTTGTTTCAACCTTTTAGGTTATGGAAGGCTGGAGCAGAAACACATCCATATTTATATTTGTGATGGGTAGACTTCCTTGTTTCCATAATTTTGCTTTAAATTTTTCTTGCCACCCTTAATGCCTTCTCCAATGAATCAGGTTCCCAAAGGCGAACCTCATGTTGGATGTTATAATTTAAATTCCCTATGAAGGCATCAATATTATGCTGCTCTAGAATATCATTTACTCTAATATTCAATTTTTGGAAGTCCTCAATGTGCTTTGCCATTGAACCTTTTTGTTTGTGATTTATCAATTGACTAAAGAAGGTGTTGCTCTTCAAATCCTCATAATGTGTTATCCTTTCCTCCATAAAAATTTACCAAGTGAAAAGTGGTTTACAGGTAAAAAGCATCGATACCATACAAAATGATTAGGTTCTAAATATAAAGATGCAATGTGTACCTTTTGTGTGTGTTGCACATTATGGAGATCAAAATATTGCTCCATTTGTAGTATCCATGTTACCAGATCCTTGTCACCAAACTTCCTCATATCGATCTTTGGAATATGGTGGTCTTCAATGCAAATTTAGAGTCTCTAAAATCATGATTAACATTCCTTTTGTTCTCAAAATGAGTTTCATCGAATACCTTTTCACCATTAAGAATCATTTCTTTTAGAAAATTTGTCAAACCTTCCATCTTCTCTTCCATGTCCGCTTTTGATCCATCCTTAAAACCTTTCATGTTTTCTTTTAATCCATCATTCAAAACTTCCATGTCTAATTTTAAACCATTCTTCAAACCATCCATCTTATCTTCCATTTCATTTTATTTTTCTCTTAGTGAGAGCGAATGTTTTTGCACTTGGTCTCCTAATTTTAATATATCATGTTGCATTTCTTCCTCTTCTTCATGTGTCATATTAGAGATTTTTGGTTTCTTACTAGGTGTTTCCATTTTCTTGTTTTGATTCATTTTGGAATCAAACAATTATATTTATTTTTCATTATGCGCCTTGAATTACTTCAAACTGATTTTTCAAACAAAACTTATGCAAATTTTAAAAAAAAAACACATTTTTCTTTCTTTGTAGGAGTTCGATATTGAATATTTTGTAGCTTTGTAATTTTGGATCTCCAAGGTCTGAACTCTTGTCCTATGGTATCCATTTGATTCTTCTTTCCAACCCCAGAAGTCATACTGATATTGGGGTCTTCAATAATGAGTTATTCCCAATCTCCCATGATGACCTAATTATAGGTTGGTTTATTAGAGTGAACTTGTATGGAATTCCACGGTTCACTATTTCCACCTTTGGATAAGAAAATGATACATAACAAACTAAAGTTTGTGAATTTTCATTAATTTTTTAAGAAATTCAAATCTGATGCTCAGAGAGAAAGTTATGATGAATTTCCCTAGGTGTTACACAGTATTTTTTCACCATCCCTGCAATCCCCATCTCGCACATTGGAGGACCTTTTCAGTGACTTCTGCGTATTGTCATACCTTGAAAAACGTGTCATTGCATCCCTTGGCATGTGAAGAACATTTCCTTTGTTGCTCATTCCTGAAGCAGGCTCTCAAAAACACATGAATTTGGGTCGGCGCCGGTAGGCAGTTATGGCCTCGCACCGATAGGGAAATTTACACTAGGCCTCGCACCCATTGGCGCTCTGTCTCAGTGGACTGCCCACGCCATGTTGTTTTTGGAAAAAAAATTTAAAATAGAAATGAAGTTTCCATTAGGGGAGTTTTGAGGTATAAATTGGGCCTCCTAAGGAAATTATAAAATAATAGTGGAAATAATAAAATAAGATTAGATTACATCATCAAATTTTAGAGGGAAAAAAGAAAAAAGAAAATTTCAACTCGTATTTTCAACTTATCTCCCTATGGGTTTACTTAAATTTCGAGAGAAAACACTCATTGGATGCAGAATTTGATTCCTCATCCAAGGAGTACCCATTTAGCATACTTTTAATGGACCTGCCACATGAAAAATGAGAAATACATGAAAAATGTGATTGCAATCGCATTTTTTCATGTATTTCTCATTTTTCGTGTATCAGGTTCCATCGAAAGTATGCAACATGTGTACTCCTTGGATGAAGAATTAAATTTTGCATCCAACGAGTACTCCCACTCGAAATTTGAGCAAAAACTTAGGGAGATAAGTTGAAAATACGAGTTGAAAATGTAGTTTTAGTATTTTATTATTTTTTAATATTTTTACTCTTTTACTCCAAAAATGGTGAATCATCCCCCATGAATGAAATCATCATATTGAATCCTATTGGTTCTTATAAAGTTTATTTTGGTTGTACATACTTTTTAGGAGGCCCATTTTAGACCTCAAAATTCCCTTAATTCATGTCCAACCACTTCGTGAGAGGAGTCATCATGGTTTCTTCGACTTAATAACATCGAAGTCCTTCCTTTGGCTTCTTGTTTCCTATAATTGAGTAACTCCCCAGAGGATAAGGCCTCCTTTCCACCTTATGAGGGACCTCAAACCACCTCCTCCTCTGCTATAAATACATCCTTCTCACATAGTTTCAGCTAGGTGAATAGTCCTTACTATAGCTAGTGTGAACAACAAGGTAGAGGGGAATCCATTGTCGAGAGAGAGTTTAGGCTCATTGTCTCACCAAGTCCAATCCCCGATGAATGCTTGAGACGTGTTTGACTGAACCCGTCGAAGGAGGTTGCAACATCAAGGCTTCAAGGTTGTAAACTTCTTTTGTCTACTTATTAATACATGACTGGTTTTTGGTTCCCGTTTTGCATTTGATATGTTTAGACCTATGCAATACATTAGATTTTCCTTGACCAATCAAATAGTTATGAGTGCAAGTATGTTTTCGTATGCTGTCATCGTTCTCTGATCCTTTTGCAGGCACATGGATATTACCGTTGAAGGATCACGACGTGTGAAGACGAAGATTACGAGATCACTGCTACAAGCTATGAAAAGAGCGTTGGAACAAGGTAGGTCATCTATCCCAAATCATTTTCATTCATGAACTAGGAGTCCAAATGATTAGCATGTTCCCGTGTTGCTAGACCCACTCCAGGGCTAGAGGGATCACCTCTGTTCACAGAGGGGATTTACCTACACAAGAATTTGGCGACTTCACTGGGGATTTAGTGTGTTTGTCATCTCTCGTTGTTCGTTTAGCGTTTTTCTTGTTTGTTCGAATTTGGACATTTCATTGTTTTTCTGCTTTGTTCTGCCTATCTGACTATTTTCAACCATCACATTCAGTCTCAGAGTGTCAAGTCTGACCTCTTCTTAGTGGTTTTTAGTTTTCAGGCTTGGCGTTGCTGTTGCTTGAAAATTCACGTCGATTGGCACTTGTTTCCTTTGTCACAAGCACACCATCCTCTGTTTGGCGTTGATTACAGCCTCACCAATGTGTTGAATCCTGTAGGTTAAAACTTTATCCTTTTCCCTGAGATTTTTCAGTTTCTCTTTCCTCTAGTTTGGATTTTCATCTTTCAATTGGTCCACTGGAATTGTTTTGACTCTCTTGTCTCATCCTACTCAGTTGTTTGTCCCTCATATGATCAGTGGAGTTAGTCACTCTAGGGTTTCTAGGTGCCTTCTGTTGCTTGTCTAGCTACCACCTCACTGAACCTTCTGAGATGAGTTTGAGTCAATTTGGTTGTTATCTTTTCATTTTTTTGACTGATTGTTTTTGCTTTTATTTTGGTTCCTCATGTCATTGGGTTGTTGAATGATAATCTTGGATTTCATTTAGCTCTCCATCTATCACCTTGAGCATAGATTACATTGCTCAGTGAACTAGTTTGAAAGCCCTGTTTGCTTGGAAGAATGCATCTTGCTTTGAGTGTGTTTGATGTTCTTGGTGGATTTATCTCTTTTCTTTAAGTCGTTTCATTCAAATTGCTCAAAACTAGTCTCTTTTTGTCATTTAGTATAATAGTGAAATTTGCTTCTCATTCATCTAAAATCGATGAAATTTTCATTCTTTCTCATAGTTTGAAAATGAAAAACGTTCTTTTGCATTAGTAGATTTTAGTGAACAAGGAAAGAGCTTTTCGTTCTCTGCTTTGGTTGTCTTAGATGCATTAAGGAAAATTTATTCTTGTATTTGATTGATTGTTGCTTCATTTTGATCTACTATCCCTCTCTTAGCTAGCATTCAATGAATTGGAATAATTTTCTTTTGCATATAGTTGTGCATTAAGGATTTGATATCACAATCGGTAAGGCCTTGAAATTGCAACATTAATTCAAGATCAACTTTAAAATCAATTCAATCAACCTAAGGAAGCATTGAAACCTAACGCATGCATTTAGAGGTCTAGGCTAGTGACGTGTTCCGGCGTCATTAAACCTAGTAGTTGTCGTTCGCCATCTGGAATTAGACAGCACTAGCATGGACTTGTCACTCCCCGTACCGTCAAATATATAAAGGGAGACCCTCATAGGTTTCATTCCTTTATCCGTAGGAAGCCGAGTATTCCGCCCTATAACTGTGATACACTGAACACAACATTCGGGGATACTGTCTGCACGTACGTTAAGTCCTTGGTCATTTCTCTTTCATTTGATCACCAAGGTGTATATTACAGTTCACGGAAACTTGGTACACCCTCTTGCTTAGATTTCTTGAGTAGTCATTTTGGTCTTTTCGTGACTCCTTAAAATTGAAAATATCATCGAGCACTTGTCCTTTCACGCTCGTTTCAACCTAAAAATGACTAGAGTCATATTTTTCCTATTTCTTGACTCTTAAAATATGAAAAGGCAGAGTTTTGTTTCAATGTCATAAAATCAATTTCCCACGATCACATGCCCATTAAATATATTTTTGGCTTGTTCTTAAGTAATTCCTTAGTGTTTGGTCTTGAAGCCTCGAATTGGTCATCTCGGTTCTCTCCTGGTTTGAGACAAAGTCACGGTGGTGGAACCACCAGTTTCGTCGTCCCCTTCATCAACTCCTAGTGGAGATCCTTCTCTTGAAGTTTCTTTGGGGGCACCTCAGCCTACTAGGCCTCTTGATTACTAGCGTGCTCTTATTCTGAGTATCTTGCCCCTTGCTACCCGATCTCCTCTTGAGGAGCCTTTTGATATCAATTGGCAACCTTCGGGCACTTGGGTTGGTTTTGGAAACAAGGAAGTGTTTCCTCCTCTTACTTCGGAACCATATTTATTTTTCATCTCTTTACTTGCCACTGATCGTCGCCTTTTCGATGATACCATGGCTTCATTTGACAGGGATTCTTCGAGTCCCATCAGTAGTGAAGAGATTCATTTTTCTACAAGGGATTATCAAATCTTTTTGGAGGATTTTCCTTATGTATAGATTCAACCTTCCTCACATTAACCCATATCTCTCCCAGCCGGTTAGCGTACTTTGGGTTAGATCATTTCTGGTGTTGCATCAATGTATCAAAACCCGACACGGTCAAGTAAATTGACTCCCTTGGGAGGCTCATCTGTCACCGTATCAGGGGCATCACCCTCGACTCCCATAACGTCGATGATTGTTACATATGTCCCAGTCCGGCCCACTGTCTCTGTGGCCTCATCCACACCGGATGTTAGCACGACTTGGTCATTGTCATCGTCTTTTGTTGTTCGTAGGTGGATTTTTATTAAACCCGTGATACCTTCTCGGCCCGCCGTGAGTGGATCACAGCCTCACGTTTCAGGAATCCAACCTACTAGTAGTGCGCCCATCGCCTCTACTTCAATTCCTGGAGGTTTGACATTTGATCAGTACCTGTTGGCCATTCAGCAATAGAATTCCACCCCTCAGGGTTCTCAGTAGCTGCAAGATTTTGTTAATCCTCCCCATAATTATGAAAAGTATGGAAATCCCATTTATTTGTCTCCAATTGACCCCAATCAGTTCACATACCAACAGGGACAACCCTCTAGTCCACAAGGACAATATTTACAGGGACAACCTTCGGTCCAACAGAGGCAAACCTAAAGTCCACAGGGACAACCTTACGGTTCACAAGGACAACCCATTCAGGGACAACCTTCAGTCCAATAGGGAAAACCCTATGGTCCTGTTGGTCAACCTTATGTTCAACAGGGTGCATCTTATGTTCTCGGGGGGGGAATCTATCCAAAACAGGGACTACCTTTTGTGCAACAGCACCAGCCCTACGTTCAGTAAGGCCCAAATTTCTTACAACAAGGTCAAACCTCTATTTCTCAACAGGTTCACCCTGGTCTTCAGGGGCAACCTAGCCCATTCCAACCATCAGGCCAAGCTCTTCCACAAGGGCAACCCGGTGGCTCACAATATCCAAGCCAATCTGCTCCGCAGGGACAACCTGTTCAACCTACCCCCCAGGGGCAACATGTTCAGCCTCAGGGCGCCACTTACATTCCTCAAGGTCAATATAAAGTGGTATATAGTGTGCCCCAAGGCATTTCTTACATTCCTCAAGGTCAATCCTAGATGATATACATTGCGCCTCAAGGCACTGCATACGTCCCTCAAGGCACTGCTTACATTCCGCAAAAAAATCCATATGTTGCTCAGACATAACCTCAGTGGTTCACTCATAATCAGTATCATGGTCCTCAACTGATGTATGGGAAGAATTATCCAGCTTATAACCCTTATGGACAGAATCCTCCGAGACAAAACATATGGGAGCAGAATTTCTCTCAACCTGGGTGGAATCCTAATACTAGTCTCTATCAAAGACCCACAATACCTTTCAATCCACAATTACCTTTCCTTTCTATGTTGGAACTGCCCGATGTGTCGAAGTTGAAAAATGATCCTATTCTTTATAATCCATATTGGCCTCTAGTTCTGACTAAGATCCCCGGCGATTGTGCCAAATTTGAGGGCAAGTCCGGAGAAGACCCCCAAGCGCATGTTATGACATACTATATTTGGTGTTCCTCTAACTCTTGGGTGGATGATTCTATTTGACTCTGTCTTTTCCAATGAACCCTCACTGGTGCCGTTTCCAAGTGGTACATTGAACTCTCCTGCGACGTCTTCCAATATTTCAACCCTCTAGCCATGGCATTTCTCACACACTTTCAGTTACCAGTTCGGTTTGAAACTGGGATGCACCTCCTCACATCCTTGAAGCAGGATCGAGCTACTCATATCTCTGATCATATTCATGAGTGGAGGCAACTTTATCATTTGATCAAGTTTGAGATTCCTGATTAGCTTCTAACTAATTGGTTTATTACCTCCTTCGTTGCTTTGATTGCTAAGGACATTGCTATGGGGGCATGTGTTACTGAAGAACAAGCCATTTCTCGTGCCCAGTACCTTGATCTTGTGTACTCCCAATCTGGCACATTGTACGAACTCTTGCCTAATGCCCCTCGACCTGGAACTTCCAAAGCGCCGGCAATGGCATCCATCGACGGTATCATTGGTTCTGTGTTTCAAACTTCTCATAAGTCTTCTCCAAATCCTGCGAAGAAAAAATATATTCCTTCCAATGATACTGCTTCTCAGCCACCTCTGAATTCTGGTAAAACCGTGGAAGTGAATGCCAACCAGTCCAATCTCGTGGATAAAACTTCCAAGGGTAAGAAGAAGGGTAAAGGTACGGCCAAAGCTGATACCCCGAAATAGGATTCTCAGAAGTATCATGCTGATGATGGTTCACAATGGAAACAAAAGTACCCTTGCCTGATTTGTGACGAAGAGCATTACACGAAGGATTGTCCACGACCAGCCGAGGTGAGTCGACTGCTCAAGGGCACCCAAGGCACTCTGGTCATTCTTAAAGAACCTTTCCCATCACAGCAAATTAAGTTGGTGGAGCAACCTCAATCCTCCGCCCCATTTGGCTCTCAGGATTTCATGATGAATGGCCCTTCATCTGTGTCTATTGCTACCTAATCGAAATATTATATCGAACCGCGTCGGGCAGCAGGGAAGGAAATCATTAATGGTCCTCCTCCCCTGCTTGCTTCTGGCCCTCTTTAGATTGAAATGCCCAGTACTGAGCCCGTTGTAAGGCCACCTTCAAAAGGTGTACTTCGTAAGTCTTCCTACAATCCCAACGCCCGTGCCGCTCAGCATTATAGTATTGTTGAGGATTTGGCTAAGGCACCATCTGCTATGTTTTCATTGGAAGTACTTCAGAGTTGTCCATCACAGCGGAAGGCTTTGTTATCTGATATCGGAGGAATTGATCCCGTCGATTCTAGCCTTATCACTTTCGATTTGGAAAATCCCATCCCACGTTTCCCTCACCAGCTTGCACTGATCATTAAGGTTGGGATTAATGGAAAGAATATCCATCGAGCGGTCGTGGACGATGGTGCATCCACGTGCGTCATGTCTTCCTCTTCTTGGAAAGCCATCAATTCTCTAGCCCTAAATTCATCTCCAAACGCTTTAGAAGCTTTGGATGGAAGAGAATCTCGCCCTCTTGGTTTCCTCGCTGGTTTACCCATTACATTGGAAGGGAAAACCATTAACGTTGAAGTTGAATTTGTTGACGCCAAGCTCAATTACAATGTTCTCCTCGGTCGCAGTTGGACTCATGCCATGCTATGCTTCCTGTCCACTCTCTTTCTGGTTCTTCGATTCCTACACGGAGGAAATATTATCACTGTCGATCAGTTGACCTTTTTCACTTCTTCATCTTCTGAGAGCAACGTTCCATATGTAGATCATATCCCTATGCCTTATGAGAGAATAGGACCACGTCTTTTCAAATATCCTGCCCTCATGGGTCTTTTTTCTCTTCCTCCACCCAAAACTACTCAGGTTAACATGATCTCCAGGTCTTCTGATCCCTGGGTCATCCCTTCACCTGAGTAGATTGATTCATTTGGTGACTCGATGTCATTAGCCCAATAAATATTGATTATTGTGAACTTATTTCAGCTGTAGCTCCTGCTCCCTCTGATCATGCTCCTTTGAGTATGTCTCTTGACACTTATTCTCAATCTCCTTGGCTTGGCACTTCGGATTCTCCCAATCCCTTAAACGAGATATTTCCCACTTATGTGGCCATCATGGAAACTATGTCTCTTGAGGATCCTCCTTGGGACGATAATCATCATCGTTTTTATTTCATGCCTAGCCTTGGGGCCATGTATACTTGTCTTGAGAAGTTCGCTTCCCAAGTTCCTTCTCATCTGCTTCAAACACCCATCCTAACACATTAAGTCTTTATAGAAGGTAACTTGGGGAACATTACGCAAACAATGCCTATCGACATCTCCATCAAACCGGGGATTGTCAAGAACATCCACATTGGGGTGACCTTTTCTCCTTCTGAGATCGAGATCTATACTATTTTTTTCCGCAAATTTCGCGACGTTTTCACTTGGTTTTATGAAGAATCCCTGACATCGATCTGAGTATAGTGGTGCATGAGATTCCTACCTATCCTGGTGCGAAGCCTGTTCGCTAGCATCTTCGTCCTGTGCACCCTAGAAAGGAAACCGCTATTAAGGGAGAAGTTGAAAAACTTCTTCAAGCTGGCTTCATTTATCCAATTCCCTTGACATAATGGGTTTATAATATTGTTCCTGTGGATAAAGAGCAAGGTACTATTTATTTCTGTGTCGATTACCATGATATCAACCATGATTTCCCTAAGGATAATTACCCACTCCTTTTATTGACGAGATCATTGATGAATGTGCTAGGAGTGAGATCTTTTCCCTTATGGACAAGTTTTCTAGGTACAACCAGATCAATATTCTTCCAGCCGATCAACACAAGACCGCCTTTATTTGTCCTTGGGGTACCTTCGCTTATAAGAAGCTCCCTTTTGGTCTCAAGAACGTTGGGGCTACATTTCAAAGGGAAATTCCATATTGTTCAACCTTACTTGGATGACCTTCCGGCTCATTCGAATAAGCGTAAAGACCACCCGGATCATCTCCGTCAAATATTTATTCATTGTAGACGCTATAGAATTCGGCTTAATCTGCATAAGTGCGTCTTCTGCGTTGATTCCAGTAGGCTCTTAGTTAAAGACGAATTCATCTCGATCCCCTCAAATTCGAAGCTATTGTTAATCTCCCATCCCCTTCCTATTTACATCAGCTGCATAGTCTGCAAGGGAAAGCTAATTTCCTACGCCTTTTTATACCGAACTATGCTGAAGTGGCCAAAGGCTTCATGTGATTACTTAAGCAAGGCGTCCCATTCCTCTGGGATGAGATTTCCCAAAAATCCTTCGATGCACTGAAGACATTTCTTATCAATGCTCCTCCATTGTGTCCTCCTAATTATCATCGTGATTACTCCCTCTATTTGGCTGCCACGTTTAGAAATATTGCCATGGTTCTGGTACAAGACAACGATGATGGTGATGAGCACGTCATCCACTATTTGAGTAGCAATCTTCTTGATACCGAAACACGTTATGCACATGTCGAGAAGTTGGTGTTGGTTGTTGTTCATGCTGTTCAAATTTTTCGTCATTATATTTTGTTGCACATAGTGACTGTGATTTCTGATTGTAACCCTATGACCTACATATTGACTCGTCAATTTCTAGGGGGAAAATACTCAAAGTGGATCTTTATCCTCCAAGAGTTCGATTTGGAGTTTACTACCGCCAAATCGAAGAAATCATTGGTTTTTCCGATTTGATTTGCTCTCTCTCTTCTGATTCTGCTCCATCTGGTTCCGAGGAACGCATTCCGGACGACACATTTTTTCTCATTAGCACCCTCAATACTTGGTACAGTGATATCATCATATATCTTCAGACTTTTACCTTTCGATCCGAGTTGACAAAGGATGCTCATTGACGCATCCACCATCATTCGCAACATTATCATGTAGTCGGAGATACTCTCTACCACATCAGAGCTAATTCTCTTCTCCTTTGGTGTTTGACTCTCGAGGAGGCTGAAAAAGTCCTCAATTATTACCACTCTGGTGCCTGTGGCAGTCACATCTCTGGATATGTTACTGCACAGAAGATTCTTCGTGCTGGTTATTTATGGCCTACCATCTTTAAAGACTGCATTGTTGTTGTCCGCAAGTGTCACGCTTGCCAAATTTACTAGCGCAAGATGCGCGCACCACCCACACCTTCATCAAGTCGTAACCGTTGGTCCCTTTGCGAAGTGGGTCATCGATTTTATGACGTGTAACCCTCACTTGGATGGGGGGCATGCTTATATTATCGTTGTCGTTGATTAATTCATTAACTGGGCCAAAGTAATGCCTACACATACAGCTAACATTAAGACAACTGCACAATTTCTATTCAATCATGTCATTACTAGGTTTGGTGTCCCTCAAGCCATTGTTACCGATCATGGTTCTCCTTTTCGTCATTACATGATGGCTGAGTTGACTTCTAAGTTGGGTCTATGTCACAACAGCTCAACGTCATACTACCCTCAAGCCAATGGCCAGGTTAAAGCCGTGAACAAAGTTCTAATCACTATGCTTCAGTGTACGATCGAGATGCATAAGTCCAACTAGCATCTCATGTTGTTTTCAGCTCTCTGGGCTTACCGAACTTCAGTGAAGAATGCGACTGGACTCACTCCATTCCAGCTTGTTTATGGTCTGGAAGCTACCCTTCTGATTGAATGTGAAATCCTTTCTCTCTAGATAGTTGTTGAATTGTTTCCTAACACTTCTCCAGAAGAAGAGCATCTTCTATACTTCAAGAGGCTTGATAAAACTCGCTGTTTTCTGCCCTTGTCATAAAAGCACAAAAAAGTGGGTTAAATATCATTTTGACCAATCGGTTTCCCCTCGTTCCTTTGTAGAAGGAGACCTCATACTATTGTATGACTAGGCTCATGATAAGCTGGGGGTAGGAAAATTCCAACCCATGTGGAATGGGCCCTATATTGTTAAGCATGTTTTGCAGAACAGGGCTTATGAGCTAATTGATTATGAAGGCTATCCTCTGGATCAACCCAGAAATGGGTTGTATCTCAAAAATTACTATGATTGAGTTCCTCGTGCATGTTTCTTTTGTACATAGGTGTTTTTTCATTTTTGTACATTTTTGGCTTGGTGTGCCTTGCGAGCAGTTTTTCCTGCTTATTATGTTATTTCTTATTGTGCAAATGCCTATCACTCCTTATGTTGGTTTTCCGGATGGCGCCTCCCGCAATACCCAAAACCTGTCTTCTACAACCTAGGTGATTTATAATCCTAATGGTGAGTTGATAGATCTCCAAGGTATTTGTCTAGGACGAACCACAAATAATGTCGTTGAATATAGTGATGACATTGAACTCTTAAATGAGGCCATTTCACTCGATATTCGTGCACTACTTGTTAACCTAACTCTCAGCTTGTTGTTCTTCAGCTTAATGGGTATTATTCTGTTATAAATCCTCAAATATTAAGGTTTTATTTACGTGTTCGTTTATTATAAAGGAATTTTCATTACATCACATATCAGCATATTCCTAGATGAATGATGCGTTAACTGATACAATATCCAATATTGTGTTAGATAGAAATTTGCGTAATTTGTAAAGCATCATAATCACATAATAAGATTCATATAGGAAAATAGGCATATATATATATATATATATATATATATATATCGAGCGTTTGCATCCACGTGCATCATAAGTTCAAAAAATATGTATGTGTTGGTTACATCCTGAGACAATATGTCTCTCAAAAAATATGCAGAAATAAAATCCTAGGTGTTTATTCAGTGTGATGCTCATGGTAGCATGTCACTTCCCGTACAAGCCGCCTCAATAAGTGATGAACACGGTTCGACACCCCTGCGGTGTGCCTTTGGTATGCACAAGGAACATCATCGAATATCACATAGTCTGGGATTCTACTGGTGAGTCCCTCCAGGTTGCATACGATTTCCTCCTCCTCGATGCCCTCAACATGAGGGGCCACATCAAAATCACGAGGAACTCTCCGTGCTATTGGAGAAATTCCTACAGGTCTTTATGGGTCAACATCTGCAAATACATGGATTAATGTCATAACATGTATAGTAAAAAAAACCATAATACTCATCAAAATAAAAAAATGAGTCTTACCCAATGCTTCATCCCAATCCTCTCCTGATGGGAGTGGTAGATATGGATCACTTGTGAATTCTGTGCCAGAATAGGGCTAGTCCTCCACGACAATTAGTTGTTTTCGGAGCCAGTCAAAGCATTTTGATCTCTAGGACATCTGTTGACAGCCCCCTAATCTCGGCATCAAAGCTACCCAGTGGACCATCTGTGGCTCTTGGGCTGGTGGTGTAGGGACTATCACTTCATGACGTTGAAAAATTGGTAGTCGTTCCAGGATGAATGGTACCAAGATGGACCCATAGTCGAATTGTTTCAGCTTACCGTTCTTGCATTTTTTCAATTGGCATTTCATATTGATCGTTACCGCCTCCACCCAGTTGTAGAGAGTTGGTGCGATACAATTTACAACAAGAAGTAACTGTGTTTTTGTGGATTCATGTGGAGCATGCGATCCAATAGCTCGAGTGAGGGTGTGCAACACTACTTTTAGTGCCAGATTGGGAATGGTTTTGATATCCACCTTCCCTCTCTTGGATCCTTTCTGTGCCCCTCGGCATACCCTGTCTATGACCATGCTCATGTTTTCCATCGTAGGCTGGGTGTCTGTCAGGATTGGTGCTTCTCCCCTCCTTGATAACCCAATGATAAATCATATGTCAGAGACATCAATATCTAACTCCTGATCGTGACTTATGAATCTTTCCTGATCAATTTCCTATACACTGACCAGGTATTCTAGCAGCTCCGGTTAAGCTCGGAGACATGGTGCCATGAATAATTTTAGAAGCCCGCAATTTCATAGAGCCTCTATGCATCTTACATTTCCCATGGCTTCTTCATCCTCATCCCCGTGTTCTCTTTCCTTCCATTCGATCACCATTTTTGGGCCATCATTAGTCACATTATTTGCTATTTAAATGTTTAAAACGGGCTAGATGGTTGAATTTGTATCCAAATCCGTGGTTGTGAGTTGGCATGAATGTTTTAGAAACAATCGCGCCGATTGGCACTCCCCCGTTAAGATTCAAGGTGAGTTGGCGTGAGTCTGTGCTTGGAACCCGCGCCCTAAATTAGACAAAAATCCCCTACAAATGTGGGAAAATGGATTGCACGTAATGAAAATTACATCAAAATGTAGGCAAGGACATGAGCTCTTACCTGGAAAAGATGGATTCGCGATTGGTCTCTCGAATTGTCCATTGTCAGCTCCGCAAAATCACAGTGCAAAAAGGGTAAAATTGCTCACAAGAGGTAAAAGTGACAAGTAATTCATTTTTTACTATTTTTGGCATTTTATAAACTTTTCAGAACCCTAATTAGGTTTTTGAGCATGTTTTCGATTATTTTAGTATTTTATCTCAAAAAATGGGTTTTACATGTGTTTCTTGTGCAGTAACAGGTCCTCAACATGATGACGATGAAGTGACGAGTTGTATTTTATACTATTTCAGACTTAGTAAAAACACGAAAAATTCACCCCCTAGAGTCAGCTTTCAGCTCTTTTCTGACTCTCGAATTGAAAATATTTCCAAGACTCTTGTCGTTTTGAACTCGTTAAAAGGCTGTGAAACGATATCTACCTAGTATACGTTTACCCCTTTTTCAAGTTGGGATAGATTATTTACGAAAAAGGAATACCTTAGACTATCGCGACTTAGAGGTTCTCTCAGATATGGTTTTCCACCTTTTCGGATCTGTGAGACTACCTACAAAAAGGGACCTACTAGAGTTTTCTTTTTTGCTTCATTCAAAACTCTCTAAACATGAAAATATTTCTAGTTCTTCTTTTGTCAGACTCGTTAAACTTACATGACATCGGAAATTGTCACCATGACGTAACCGAGTTCCTCCTTCCTTTGGCTCGTAAAATGTACTAGGATGGATTTTTCCAAAGGATGAACTTATATGACAAGCATGTGTTATCCCCTTCAAGCTTTTTTCCAAAAATAATTGGGTTACTCACTAGCAATGGTGGGGGAAAATGGAACCAGCTCTCAGCCTTGTCGGCAATATGTCGCTCTTGAACATGACACTTGTCTGCAATTCGTGTCGGGTTGGGGACATCCCATTTCTTCATTTTTACCTCCATGGGTTTGGGTAATATGTTTTGACCTCTCATCTTCTCTTTGCCACTTCATCATGACCTCAGATCCCTTCATGTCAAATGCTGCCAAGTTCTGGAGTCGTGTCGCCAATATGTTCAAGAGAAGTTTCCTTCTGCAGTTTTCAACCTCTGATCCTCTGTTTGGTCCTGATTCACTATCATCTTGTTCCTCTTTCTCATGTCGATGATGTGGGAAACATTATGGCCTCCTTCGACCAGGTCACTTCCTGTCGACTTCAACTCATTATCCAGGAAGCTAACTTAGAGACTCCCTTCCGGTACCTTGGAGCTTGCATGCCTCAATGGCAAGTTCTTCACTTTCAACGATAGGTCCTCATCATTGGCCTTCGATCAAGTGATTCCATGGGTGTTCGACGCTAGCTCGTTTTTCACATTTCGTGGATTTTACTAGTTGTACCTTGAGATCCATTTTCATTATTGGTGGTTTCATCATTGGCTGGTAATCAAGAGACTTTCTTGCATGTTCGACTACAACTAACTTATTCGCATACTTGAATTTGTACTTTTTCGGGTCGAGATGGAGTGTAAGACCCTGAGTTTTGTCTGATAAAATCGAGGCTGTGAGATGATTTGGTTTTTCATTACTATATGCATGACTCTTCTGATTGGATGGCTACGACCATACCTGAGTCTATTTATTGATCCTTCTTTCTGGATGGCTGCGTCCATGCCTCAGATCTTGTTTTTTCTTTTGTACTCTATTATGGATTATTGCGCCCATGCCACATATTCATGTATCAGAGATATAAGTTGTACTTGTACTTGCAGGGCTTCCGACTATGGTTTTTCGTTTGAGCACGTTCTCGTAAAGCATTTTCCTCCTCCCTCTCTCTCGGACCTCATGCTTTAGGGGGCATCTGTTACACAGTATTTTGCCACCGTCCCTGCAATCCCCATCCCGCACATTGGAGGACATTTTTAATGACTTCTGTGTATTTTCATACCTTGCAAAAAGTGTCATTGCATCCCTTGGCATGTGAAGAACATTTCCTTTGTTACACATTCCTGAATCAGGCTCTCAAAAACACATGAATTTGGGTCGACGTAGGTAGGAATTTATGGCCTCGCGCCGATAGGGAAATTTACACTGGGCCTCACACCCATTGGAACTCTGTCTCAGTGGACTTCCCATGCCAAGATGTTTTTGGAAAGTTTTTTTTTAAATAGAAACGAAGTTTCCATGTCCAACCACTTCGTGAGCAGAGTCATTATGGTTTGTTCGACTGAATAATGTCGAAGTCCCTCCTTTGGCTTCTTGTTTCATATAATTGAGCAACTCCCCAAAGGATAAGGCCTCACTTCCACCTTATGAGGGATCCCAAACCACCTCCTCCTCTCCTATAAATACATCCTTCTCACTTAGTTTCAACTGGCTGAACAAACCTTACTATAGTTGGTGTGAAGAACAAGGCAGAGAGGAATCCATTGTCGAGAGAGATTTTAGGATCGTTGCCTCACCAAGTATGATCCCGACAAATGCTTGAGACGTGTTTGACTGAACCCGTCGAAGGAGGCTGCAATGTCAAGGCTTCAAGGTTATACACTTATCTTCTCTACTTATTAATACATGACTATTTTTTTTGTTCCCGTTTTTCATTTGATATGCTTAGTCCTATGCAATATGTTTGATTCTCCTTCACCAATCAAATAGCTACGAATGAAAGTATGTTTTCGTATCATTGTCACTGTTCTCTGATCCTTATGTAGGTACACAGATATTACCGCTGAAGGACCACGACGTGTGAAGACGAAGATCAGGAGATTGCTGCTACAAGCTACGACAAGAGCGTTGGTACAGGGTAGGTCATCTATCCCAACTCATTTTCATTCATGAAATAGGAGTATGAAGGATTAGCATGTTCCCTTGTTGCTAGCACCACTCCAGGGCTAGAAGGATAGTCTTTTTCTGTAGAGGGGATTTACCTGCACAACACTAGGTCACATGTTTGAGACTGAATTTGGAGCCTGCAAAAACCATACCTTCCTCAAATCATATATCTAAAAATATAGAAAACCAAGATCTGAAATTTGTACATGATGTTCACCAAAATTTCAGCTCTAAGTGGTCGCAATTTCATATTCATAATCCTCATATAAAATAAGTTATAGCGAAAATTCCAAGATTTCCTATTTGAATAAGTGAGACCCTAGAATCCAAAGCTTTGATACTAAATTCTATGCAACCAGCACACAAAATAGAAGGAAATATAGATAAACGACTTGAGAAATAACCTCTTTGAGGGGGAAACCTCTTTTACATCACATAAATGAACAATTTATGGATGATACAAATGATAAGACCTCCTTGGTATATATAGGAGTCTAAGAGGTCACAATATAATTAGAGCCTACATTATAATAATAATGTAAGTGCACAGCAATAACAATATGGGGGATACATAGGCATAACAATAACAATATGGGACTACAATAACAATAACAATAAGGGGGATACACTAGTATTATAGGGACCTACTCCCCATATGGAGTGGTTCTACGAGTATGAGAAATATGATGGTGGTGATGTCTTCCTAGGGGATTACAGGAAGGAAAAAATCATAGGATGTGGAAAAGTAAAACTAAAGTTGCAAGGTAGAGGGATTAGAACACTTATTGATGTTCCACACATTCCTGCATTGGCCAAAAATATAATTTATGTAAGAAAAATGGATGATGCAGGTGTAAAACCAGTGTTTGAGAAAGATACCTACAAGATGGTTCAGGGAGAACTATTATTGATGCGGGGAGTTTGGATTGGAACTTTGTACAAGCTTCTAGGTAGAATTGTTATTGATGGGTGTAAGATTTCTGTGGTTCCTAAAGGTGGAGCATAAAATATAGTGGTCTCTATATAAAATATTATGTTATGACATCAAATACTGGGACACATTGGAGAGAAGGGTCTTTGAATATTGTATGGTAATGGTATGGTAGAAGGTATGTCTAATTTCTCTCTGGATTTCGATTTCTATGAACATTATGTATATGTGAGGCAAAATCTGGTGAGATACCCCTCTAGTGCTAAGAGGGCGAAAGGGATATTAGATCTTGTGCATAGTGATGTGTTTGGACCTGCGTCAGTTCCATCACTGGGTAAGTTTGTGTACCATGTATCATTTACAAATGAATTCTTGAGGAACACATGAAAAATCCTTATGAAGATATATGAAGTCTTTGATAAGTTAAATAATTTAAGGCGCTGGTGGAAAATCAAGCAAAGAAAAATATCAAGGTGTTGAGGATAGATAATGGTCGAGAGTTTTGCAAGAAGGAATTTGAAGAGTTCTATAAGAAGTGTGGTATCGTACAACATAAGACTACTCCATACACACCTCAAAAAAATGTATTTTCGGAAAGAAGGAACATAACATTGATGGAAAATGAAAGAAGTGCGCTCGGTGGCACTGGATTAGGATAGGATTTTTGGGTAGAGGTAGTGGATATTGCATGTTAATTGTTTAACAAATCACCTTCATCAGTGTTGGAGGATAAGACTCCACACTAGGCATGGATTGGTAATAAACCCTCTCTTTCACTTATGAGGGTATTTGGATATGATGCATATGTACATGTTCCAAAGGAGAAAAGAACCAAAATGGATAGTAAATTTGAAAGGTGCATATTTATTGGGTATAAGGATAAGAGGAAGAACCACACACTCCAATTTTGAGAAGATCATTTCGAGAGAGAAGGCAACAAGATAGGTATAGTCTGTTGAAGAATGTAACTAGTGTAATTCTTTGTAACACCCTCCTCCCACATTTACCCAAGATAACCAGTCCATGGGGGTAAAAACGTGATGAGAGCCTACTATGATGTGATTCAACCTCCTAGGTGCAGTTAAGGAAGTGGAACTGACAAAACAACACTTTACAAACCCACCTAAGATGCTACAGAACCCTCAGGAGCTAATCCACCACTCTAGGTGCCCAACCCCTAAGTTAACCTAGCCTTTCAATGAATTAAACCCCAGTCACTCCCATGACAAGGCATCCATGCGATTGGAACCCTCCAGTAGATCCCACAATGCCTACAAGGGAGAGACTACAATCTTTTTCAGCCAGTTCTATTCTAGAGACTACGAGATTTAAGCCGTTTTTTCAGGGCTAGCCTCCATACTGCTACCCAGAACTTGATGAGAGTTTCCAAGACAATAAATGGCACCAAGAAAAACTCTCTAACACATAGCTTGATCAAGTACTCAACCTAACCAAGCCTAACCATGATATAAATTTTGTCAAACATGTCACAAATATGTAAACTACATGCCATAACAACAGATCTGAGCATGAGGGTCTCATACTTATCTGAGATTTGTAAGGAAGCATTGACGCCTTATAACATTAGTTGCATTATCATCTATTAGGTCATATATTCATTGTACATTCATTTATCAATCAAAACATGATGAGAGACATACATCATATTTTCCATAAAACATGCTCATAACCAACATATAGATAACAAATATAACAAGGATACAAAAACCATAAATGCTACATATGAACCAGTACATTTACACATAAATTACCAAGGAGAAGAAATTCTTATTAATGAATCTATAGGCCAACCAGGTTCGGGACTTCCAGGTTACGCCCGACCATAGATTGGTTGGACCAAATATCTCTTCAGCCAATAACCCTTTTTCCATATTCCAAGCATGAATGCGGGAATCATAACCAAAAATCAACCAGGACTTCACGAGGCTACACCACCTCACCCTCATCAATAGAACCAAGATTTATCACAATCCACACTGAATCACTAGGCCCTAAACAAGCATGGATACCACTGGATTTCTCCACCTACACCGTGAAGAGTTTTCTTGTCTCCTAGTCTCTAGGATTTACTGTACATCCCACCACACAATAGTTGAGGATACCTAGGCCTAATGAAAACTACACTCTCAGGGATTTACCACAATCTCCATCAGATCACTAGGCCTAAATGAGGGCACACGCATCTAGGATTTACTATATATCTTTCCATTAACTAGTCTATGATTACTAGGTCCACCATGGCACACAATATCTGGATTTACCGCAACCCAAAGTCTGGTTCAAGGGTTACTAGGCTAGTGAATTTACCTCAATCCATAGTCTAGTTCAAGGATCACTAGGCCATGCGTTCTTATTCAAAGACCACCTCACTCAGTTTCAAATCCATTCGACAATCAAGCTCAACCAAAACATGAGAACCCCATCACACCATGGTTATTCATAAATGGCAAGGCAAGTGTTACATGTTATTTTGTCACCATGACATTTTACTATTTATATAGGATCATCACTACCTATATTGTGCTCCCTTAGAGGTCAAAAACCTTAATGTTCCTAAACCAAGTCTTGGAATTGGAGAAAATCTCATTAAAACCCTTAAAAGTATAACTCCGCACTTTTTCTAGCTCTTTCCTGTGGATCCGCAGATATTTGTTCTATAGCCTGTGGCACATCCCACATGTTCTGGTCATAAAACCTGCAGACCCCTGTAAACAATCAAATAAAGGAAAAATTAAGTTATAGAATCCCAGTTGGACGAATATTCTCCCAACTAGAAGCTTCTAGAGTCGCGATCAGCTCGAGCTTTATCCCTACACTCATGGAGCTCTATCCCTCCACCCATGGAGCTTATCCCTTGGTCTATGGAGCTCAAATCCCTTGATGAGAGGAATCCATCCCCCTCTTCATGGAACTGAAACCACCTCCATTTCCCTATAAATTGAGCTCATGTTTCAGTCTCAAGTGTAGACATACATATTGGTTAACGAAGAAATTCTCAAGAGAGCATACTCTCTACACTAGTCATTATTGGTATGAGAATGATCACACACTCGTGTCCATAACTTCATACTAGTTCAAAGAGAGGAAGGCTTGTCAATCTGAAGGAGGAACGATTATTCAGGACCCCGAGAGGAACTTGTATGACATCTAGGCATCAGGTTGTAAAGTTACTCTTTCATTCAAGATAATACATATGGATCTCATTTTCTCATTGATTTGTTCTTGTGTCTATTTGGATAATTCAAGACTTAGATTTCGTGATCACTATGTTAGATTAGTTATTCTCAATTATTATAGGTTGCAGGTGTTTTTAATTCTTTTGTTTATCTTTGATTGTAGGTTCTACTTACTGAAGAAGCCTCTTTAGAGCGACTGGATAAAAGACTTCACCGAACGTTGGATTTCAAGGTAGGGGCATGTCCTCTTTCTTTGTTTATAATAATTCTAAATCACATATAATCTAGAGAAAATGATTTACAAATGGATGTTTGTTTCTAGCTATCCATCGGATACTAGGTAGATCGCTCTTGTCCGCAAGAGGGATTAATCCACATAACAAAATGGCGGCTCCACTGGGGAATAGAACTTAGTTTTCCTTTTTTATTTTTCAGTTTGAATATCTAAGATTTTTCTAATTTTTATTAGTCTAAAACTGGGTTGGGTAGATAACTTTTGAGAATCCCTGAAAAGAAAATCTGAATTTTTATTTTTTCTATACTTTTCCTTGCCTCTGCGGTTTGTATTTAAAAACAGTGCGGTAGCCTCCGCAGTTTTTAGTTCAGAAAAGTGCGGTACCACTCTGTTCTTCATTAGAACCTATGGACTTGTGGAAATTTTTTGAAAAATTAAGAATTCCCCTTTTAGGAGCTCGATTACTTGATTCTCTGTGTTTTCCCTAATTTGTCTTAACTGTCAAAGTCTTATGTGTGAATTTCTTTCAGAATTTTTTGCATTTGTGTTTGTGTGATTTTTCATCTAATTTTCATGAGTGAGTGAGTGTTTGCCCTAATTTCTTGCTGCTCCATATAAGAAACTTCCGTGTACCTTAGCTTACTGGTATCGTGTTGTTTTCTTTGTGAGCCATTAAAACTCGTTGCAAACCTTACTTTTATGAAAATTGATTTCATTTCCATTTTCAAATTTAGAAGAGCTTTTCTCTTACTAAAGCCTGATTTTCACACCAAACCATTGTTGGATATTTTCATTTTTGCTGAGATAAGTAGAAATTCTTCTTGGTTCGATCACAAACTAAGAGAAAACGTCCTCAAAATTTCTAGATAAAGTTCAACATTAGAATTTTTCTTTTGATTTTGAATTTTATGTTTTTAGGAGTTTTAGATATGGTTTTCTTTTTTGGAAAATGGTTTGTTTAATGATTTGTAGTTTTTGATCTGACTGATCAAGGATTTCATTTCGAACGAGTAATTGATCATTTTATGAAATAAAGTTCTCAAAGAAATCGTCTTCTTTTCAAAAAATTTGTTTATGAAGAAAGAATTGGTGCTTTGAAAGTTGTTAAATCTCTCAATATTTCTCTTAAATAAGATTCATTGAAAAGAAAAGAGTTGCACATTTCATATAGATGCATTTAGTGTATTTTTGAGTCGGGTCATAAAACATCATTGAATTTTCACTTCCATACCTTCTGTCTTAAGAAATAGTGAAATTAAAAACAATGGTTTAATAAAATCAATCTAGATATTTTTAAATTTTCGAGGGCTCTTTTCCACCAACATAGCTTAGGGTAGTGTCTTGGAACAGGTTGTAATTAACATTCCAAGATAGTTCAAACAAACAAGTAGCAATCTTGCGGCAGGAAAAATCCAATTGTAGTATTTGTGCTCTGGGAAGCTCTTCTTAAAAGAGTCAAGCACGAGATCATGTCCGAACTAGTGAGGTAATCGTACCTATCTCATTGGGAAAGATAACAGATGTTCACGTATTAAAAATGGTAAACCTCTGATGGACCATTGTCGAGGAGCCTGGGGTCACTTGTTGGTAAACCTTGGATTATATCAAGGAGCCTTCAAGGGGATTGAGCTAGTTACTCTGCCCTTGCGTGTATATCGGATCGTAGACTGTTCCCCCAGGTACATTTGTTCCCGTTGGTGACCTTAGTGGCTATAAACTTTAGGATTATTTCCCAAGGTGATGGTGGAGGGAAGGTCCCACTGTACCTGGAGCAGATGTCAACTAGACTCACTTGGACTTTCCGGAGGGTACTCGTCACTTTGAGATGGTATAAGTGCAGAGACTTCCACCAGACTGTTTCATTAAGCAGGTTGTCAGGGTAACTGTTCCAACCGCCATTTCCACATTATAATTCTACAATGTTGGATTTCATCACCAACTAATGTTTTTAGTGTGGGAATCTACTGTTTATGTGTGTATTGCTCTCTTAGATTTTGTAGGCGTGTGATCAATTTTATTGTTTCATTAGAGACTCTAGGATATTTTGTTGAAATTGTATTTGATTTTGTGTGTTAAAACTTTTAACTGTGGCTGAATTACCTAGACAATCACGTAGAATGCAGTGGAAACCCCCTGAGTACACACCAAGCCAGTTAGAAAAACTTAAATCTGAGAAAGGCCAAACATCAAGGACTGAATAAACTGAACATGAGGAAATACTAGTAATTATTCATCCTGATTATGAAGTAGATCAACCTCAAACAACAAAGAGTTCTCAAAGAAAACTTACAATATCTGAACTAGTTGAACTTGCTTCCACAACTAGTGAATTATCAGCTATTGAGCCTGAAATTTATGAACCAAAAACTGAACCTGCTACGTCTGAGCTTGCTTCAGAGTTGATTACTCCAACCCCTGGTCGTCCTAATTCAGCTAGAGTGAAGTTTCACATCACTGAGAACCTTCCTCCTGGCCTCATTAGCACTGAAGAAGTTACTGACACAGAAGAAGAAGTTGTTCTTCCTTCACATCAGGAATAGTTAGATCTTAAGCCAAGTGAATCGATTTACTATAGCCCTTTCAAACAAGATCCTTGGTATTCTAAGTTAACAAACTTTCTACACAATTCTGGTCTACACTATTCGCCACCCCGGATTCCTTTTTACGCCATACCAAGAGGTAATTACAGACCTTCATTAAACATGTTTGGTGAGTTTTCCATGTTTTCTGCATCATTAGAATCATATTTGTATGGTGGTCTATCTGCTCCTACGGGATACCAGTCACTTTCAGGTACTTTCTCAGGAGTAGCTCCTTTTGCCGACAAACATATACCATCATCTGGTCTAAATGAATCACATACTGAAACTTTGAGCACGGAACACGTTTACATGATGTCTGGACACATTCCTAACCCTGGCCCTCAAAGTAGTAACTTACCGCCTAGGGGGCAACCTCAAGGTAGTAATTTACCGCCTGGGGGGCAGCCTCAAGGACAGTACATACCTCAAGGACTATACATACCTCAAGGACAGTACATACCTCAAGGCTAGTACATAACACAAGGACAATATCTACCTCAAGGAAAGTACTCAATTAAGTGTCTGCAACCTCTTCAAGAACAATACCCTATGCTAGGGCAATCGTCTTTCCAAGGACAGTAGCCTCCTTTAGGGCCATAGTTCTACCCGGAAAAACAATTGTTTTAGGGAGTTTAATATTTTAGTGGGAATTATCTAACAAAATATCAAACATACGTTCCAAATTATCAACCTGGTTATGGTCCATCTTATGCAACACAACCTTCAATGGGACTTCCATATCCTAGAGTAAACACGGTGTGGGATCCATCACAAACTCAACAGAATTTGCAACCTAATGTGCAAGTACCTTATAATCAACTTGGAGAGTCAAATGGTTACAGTCAAATCTAGCAACCTGTCCAACTAATGCTTCAAGGTATACCACAGGTATCTGCACCTAGTACAGTTCATCAGCCTGGTCTGAGTACACCTAGAACTCCAACTCAAACTACTCCACCAACTTCTATTCAAGCTACCACACCTATCCCTAGAATTTCTGCACCACCTATTTCTACATCCCCTCAAGTATCACAACAAATCCCTATAGTCACTGCTCAATAACCTGGACCCATAGTTCAGACTATTGTTCAGATGCCTACTAGACAACCTGGTATAAGTGCAATTGTAACAATCCAACCTTAGTTTGTTTATCAACCGTATCAAGGGTAGTATCAATATGGACCTATAGCACAAAATCCAATATATCAATATCAACCATACCCTAGTTAAATGTATCAGATACCATCTCAACCTCAATATAATCCGACCAATCATGGTTATCCAGGAGGTATTCCAATCTCAAATGCACAAGCTATTCCAGGACATCCTGGATATCCTCCTCCTGGTACTAGCATAGTTCCACAAGCTTATCAATTTGCTCAACAGGACCCTAACTGTCGGTTGCCATTCATTGCAACTTTGGATTTACCTGATTTGTTGCGCCTAACGAATGATCCGATCTATTATCTTCTGTATTGGCCACCAATGCCGAATAAGTTGTCCAGTGATATTCCTAAGTTCGAATGTAAATCAGGAGAGCACCCCTCAAACCATGTCATGACTTACCACCTCTGGTGTGCATCCAACTCTTTGATTGATGATTCCATTCGATTAGGACTATTTCAGAGAACACTGATAAGTTTAGCTGAAAATTGGTATATTGAACTACCACGTGGCTCATTCAACAATTTCAATGCTTTAACAACAACTTTCTTAACACATTTTCAGTTGCCACTCAGATACGACAATGGCACGAAACTCTTGACCTCATTAAAAAAATATACGTCTATGTACATGTCATATCACATACATGAATGGAGACGTAGAAGATGTTTAGTGAAAATCTTTATTCCAGATCAGATCTTGGTAGAATGGTTCATCAAATCATTACTTCCAAATATCACTGAAGATGTGGCTAAGGGAGGATTTTTTACTGAAGAACAGGTCATTGCTCAAGCTCAGTACTTAGACCTTGTATATACACAGTCTGGTACTTTATGTGAAAAAATTCCTGACTTACCATGTCTTGGTCAAATAAATACAACTCCTTCAGGGTCTCATGTTGCAGACGGTGTTATTGGTTTAGTTAACACAAATAAGAGTAAGAAGAAGTCTTCAAAAACTACTTCTCCTATCATAACTTTACCAGATTCAATGAAAGGAGATTCTTCCCTTGAAACTTCTACCAACATTCATGTTGTAGATTCATCTACAAATAAATCCAAAATCGGTAATAAGAATAAAGGAAAGAATAAAATAAAATATACTACATCTCCCAAAGAAAAAAATGAAAAGAATGAACCATCTAATGATAAACGAAAACCTCGTTATCCTTGCCTTATCTGTGATGAGGATCACTTTACTAAAGAGTGCCCGCATCGGTCTGAGGTCTCTAAATTCATCAAAGGTTCACCCACACCCGTTGTCTTGAAGGATCCTTTTCCTACTCAAGATAGTAAAATGATAGGATCTTCTTCACATTCATCGGCAGATATTTTAATGATGTCTGAGATTATGGTTGCGACGCAATCGCAAGACTATGGAAGTAAAAATCCTGTAACTAGTAAAGAGGTGGAAAATTCTAATTCAACACTAGCTACATCTCCTTCAATTTCTGATCCACTTCATATCGAGAAACCTAATCCTGATCTAGTAATTAAACCGCCTACTAAAGGTGTTCTTCGAAAATCAACTTTCAATACACATGCGAGAGCTTCTCATAACTACAACATTGTTGAAGACTTGGTGATTTCCCCTTCAGCAATGTCGGCCTTAGAAGTGCTACAATCATGTCCAGCACAAAGGAAATAACTTTTATCAACTATTGAAGCTATAGATCCTTAGGATTCTAACCTCGTGGTCTTCGATCTAGAAAAATTTACACCAATACTCCCTCATTAGATGGCTTTTCAGATTCCGGTATTAGTAAAAAACAGACGAGTTTTTTGTACTGTAATTGATGAGGGAGCATCCATGTGCATAATGTCGTCAAATTGTTGGAAAAATATTGGTTCTCTGACACTCAACCAATCTCTGACAATCCTTAAAGCCTTTGATGGAAGAGGATTTCATCCGTTTGGAATTTTACGAGATCTACCTATAGAAGTAGAAGGTAAAACTATTAATCTTGATGTGGAAGTTGTTGATGCCCCTCTAGATTACAACCTTCTTTTGGGTTGAAGTTGGTCTTATGTCATGACTGTTGTCATTTCATCTTCCTTTCAGTTAATAATGTTTCCACATAAAGGAAATATTGTGAAAATTAATCAGTTGTCATATTATTCGTCCGACCCGGCTTCTACAGATAGTATCCAACATGTTGGAAAATCGACTATCCCCTATGAAGATGTTGGTGTAGGTTTAGTAAAGGACTCCGCTTTGATGGGAAATTTTTCTATGCCTCCACCCAACGTACCATGTACCATTTCCAACATCAATATCATTTCCTCAAGCACTATACCATTCGATGACACTTAGGTAGTGCTGTCATAATCAGAAATGGATTCTTTCAATGGCGAGATGCATTTGAGTCCTTTTGAGATGGCATATGCAGCAGTACAATCATTTTCTAACACACTTTCAACTAATATTGATCCAATGAATGTGATCACCGAAGAATCATCTTCACTATCAAGCTTAGCCTTGACATCAATTTCCAATCATTTTCAACAAGTGTTTCATACTGATGAAAGTATTCGAGAAATTTTGTCTATGGATGAATTACCCTAGGATGATCTACACCATAGATCTTCGTTTTTACATGAACTTTATAGGTTTGAAAATTATTTTTCGTATATTTTTACAATTGATTATGTCAAGGAACCATAGAATCCCATATCGATTACAAATTTGAATTCTGAGATTAATTTGGGAAACATTTCTACAACTGTTCCTATTGACATATCAGTTAAACATGGAGTTGTTGAAAACATTCATATAGGTGCTTCTTGTATGATTGATGAAATTAATACATATAAATCCCTATTTCAAGAATTCTGAGACATATTTTCTCGGTCTTACGAAGAGATGCCAGGAATCGATCCAAAGATTTTCGTTCATGAAATAAAGACATACCCGGATGTAAATCCTATTAGACAACGATTACGTCCAATACATACGTGAAAAGTTGCTGCTATTAAAGCTAAAGTTGAAAAGCTACTGCGAGCAGGATTTATTTATCCAATCCCATTAACAGATTGGGTATCTAATATAGTTCCCATTAACAAAAAACAAGGGACTATACGAGAGCGTATCGATTATAGGGATATTAATAAATCATGTCGAAAAGACAATTATCCAACTCCCTATATCAACCAAATCATTGATGATTGTGCTGGAAATGAAATTTTTTCATTTATGGATGGATTTTTTAGATATAATCAAATCAACATACTCCCTGTTGATCAACCAAAAACAACTTTTATTTGTCCTTGGGCGACATTTTCTTATTGCAAATTACCTTTCGGATTAAAGAATGCTAGTGCAACTTTTCAAAGGGAAATGTCTTCTGTTTTTCATGATATCAAACATATTGTACAACCTTATCTGGATGATTTTCCTGCTCAATCATTACACAGGGATGGTCATCCTACTCATTTACGAGACATTTTTAAGAGATGTAGGCATTACAAGATTCGTTTGAATCCACACAAATGTGTTTTTTGTGTGCAATCAGGATGATTACTAGGATTCATTGTTTTGAAAGCTGGCATTCATGTCGACCCCTCGAAGGTTGAGGCCATCATAAATTTACCCCCTCCTTCCACACTTCGTCAACTCCAAAGTTTGCAAGGGAAAGCAAACTTTCTACATAGATTTATCCCGAACTATGTTTAGTTAACAAAAGGTTTTACACGGTCGTTGAAACAAAATGTTCCTTTTATTTGGGATGATTTTGTTGATCGATCTTTTGATGCTCTAAAACACACATTAACCCATGCACTGTTATTGCATCCACCCAATTACAACCAAGACTACTACAGCCTCTGATTCCACTATTGGAATGGTCCTAGTTCAAGAGGATGAATTTAACAATGAGCATGTGATTTACTATCTAAGTCAAATCTTGAATCTGACTAAAATTAAATACTCGCATGTGGAGAAATTGGCCTTGGAATAAGTTCAAGCTGTCTAAAGATTATGTCACTACTTATTGTTACAAAAGACAACTATGATATCTAATTGCAACTCGATGATGTATATTTTGACAAAACAATTACTTGGGGGAAAATACTCTAAATAGATTGTTATCCTACAAGAGTTTGATTTGGAATTCGAGAAATCTAAATCAAAGAAATCACTGGTGTTTGTAGAACTTATGTTTGATTTTCCCAATACTGAGACAGAAACTATGGTAGAGAATCTCATTGCAGATGAATCTCTGTTTCTTATCAGTACATTATATCCATGGTATGGAGATATCGCCATTTATCTTCGAACCCAAACCTTTCACCCCGAGATTTCACGTTCAAATCGACAGAGAATCTTTTATCAATCTCAGCAATACAATATCGTTGGAGACACACTTTATCGTCGTGGTGCGAATTCTGTTTTTCGACGTTGTATATCTCATGAAGAGGCTAAAAGGGTTTTGAATGACTGCCACTCTGGAGCGTGTGGTGGTCATATGTCTGGGTATGGCACAACCCAAAAGATATTGCGCGTTGGCTATTTTGGCTGTCATTTTTCAAATATTTTATTATTGCGGTCCGAAAATGCCACAATTGCCAAATATTTGATCGAAATATGCGTGCACCTCTAGCTCCTCTTCACCCAATAATTGTTGTCGGTCCTTTTTCAAAATGGGGAATTGATTTAATTACATGTAACCCTCACTCGGTCGTAGGGCATGGGTATATTATTCTCGTTGTAGATTACTTTACCAAACGGGCCGAGGCGATGCCTACATTCGCGGCAGATGGAAAATTTGCAACTACGTTCGTATTTAATCATGTGATTGCTCGTTTCGGAGTACCCCAAGCTATTATCACAGACCATGGGAGTCATTTTTGAAATATAATGATGACCGAACTTTCCGATCAACTTGGCCTGCGCCATGATAACTCTACTCCATAATAACCGCGGGCTAATGGTCAGGTTGAAGCCGTTAATAAAGTTTTAACCACCATGATTAAACGGATTATCGGAACTCACAAATAGAATTGGCATAACATGCTTTTTTCGGCACTATGGGCATACCAAACCTCAGCAAAAACAGCTATAGGGTTCACTCCTTTTCAACTGGTTTACGGTTTAGAAGCTGGGTTACCCACTGAACGTGAAATTCCATCACTCCAATTAGCCATAGAGTTACTACCAACTACCTCTAAAGAGGAAAAACGTTACTTGTACTTAGCACAATTAGATGAAACTCGGCGCATCGTTGCATTAGTTGCCGAGGCTCATAAGAAACGCATGAAATCTCAGTATGATCAAAGTGTTACACCTCGTGTTTTTTCAGAAGGTGACCTAGTCTTAGTATATGATCAAGCTAACGATAAGCTAGGTGATGGGAAATTCGAACCAATGTGGCATGGTCCTTACATTGTCAAGTGAGTGCTTGCCAAAGGGGCCTATGAATTGACTGATTATGACGAGGTCTCTTTAGATAAGCCCAGAAATGGTCTTTAGCTAAAGAGATATTATGCTTGATTCTTATGTGAAGATCTCATTTGCATATTAGTTATCTTTTTTTAGATAGTGTGCCTTATATTAGATAAGTGTGTCTAGTTTAAGTTTTCTTTTACTACTATGACTACTTATCTTGATTACTCTTGATATTGCAGATGTCGACATCCCTTCAAATGTACATTGGTTTTGCTAATGGTGCCTGTCGTACTACACAGAATATTTCTTCCGCAGCTTGGGTTATCTATTCACCCACTGATGAGTTAGTTTCTATGCATGGGGTAAGCCTTGGTCAAACAACGAACAATATTGCAGAATATAGTGCAGTCATTGAGTTATTATCTAATTCCATTTCATTTGGTATTCGACATTTGATCATTAGGTTAGATTCAAAACTCATTGTATTACATTTAAACAGAGTATACACAATTAAAAATCCAGTGTTATTGAGATTATTTTTGAAGGTTCGTCTCTTGGAACGACAGTTTGATTACATTGAATATCAACACATTTCAAGAAATTTTAACACATTGGTCGATGCATTAGCTAATCGTGTTCTAAATATACATTTGCAACATTAAAACAGTAAACCAAAACAACATTCTATACATGTTGAACAAGATCATACTCAAAGAAAGTAGTAATATCATAGATAGGTTTGTTTTCAAAAAAATATTACATCGTCTATGATCATAGGTTCAAACACCTTATGATCTGATAGATACTGACACAAAAAACAAAATATGTCAATCCACAATGATCATCCACTATCTGTGATGATGATCATGGTAGTAGACTATGGTGCGCCACCTTGCGCAGAAATCTCCTAAACTGTCCTGGTACACCTATAACATGTCTTTGAAGCTGGAGAGGAATGTCATATGTCCCTATCTTGGGAATATCTATGGTTAACCTCTCCAGGTTGTGTTCCATATCAGTTAGGATCTCTGATGCCTAATCCTGTGGTGGTACTATAGGCTCTGCTTGTCGCCTTTCAAAGAGACGGAGAGTAGCTGGTCATCGTGGACCAACATCTGCATTTAAAATTTTGTTATCAGTATTGAATGATAAAAAACAAATAAAAATTAGATTTAAAACACATCAACATGGTTATGTTACCTGATTCATCCCACTATGCCCCTGGGGACAAGGACATCTCAGGATCACCTCTGAAATCTATACATGCATAGGGGAAGTCTTCAATGGTGAAGATTTGATTCTTTAGCCACATAAAGTACAACGGAGTGAACCGAACCACTAAACTACCATCGCTACCATGGCAGGCCATTAATGCAACCCAACATAGCATTCGAGGTTCCTGAGGTTCCCCACGATCCATTAGAATAAGCTGAGGGGCAAGAAGTAGGATTCTCTCCAAAGCAAAGGAAATCAAAATGGCACCATAACCAAAGTTTTTTAACTTTGCGTTCTTTGCTCTAGTTAGTTGGCCTTTCATGTTGGCCAATACCCCTTCGCACCAGTTGAATATGGTGCCTCTGAAACACTCCACTACGGTCTACATTTGAGATTTAGTGGCTACATGTGGAGCCGCACTTCCACAAAACCTGGTTAACATGAATGTGATCAATTTAAGATCTAATCGCAAGATAGTTTTTATGTCTATGCGATTATCCTTTGGATCTGCTTCATCATTGCAAAACTATTGTTTGTAGCTAGCAACGGGTAGGCCACCATGCCTAGCCCCAAACAAGGATATTTTTTCTCCCCTTCGGGAAAATCTAGTGAGAAAATAAATATCCTTGAGCTCAATTGTGAGCCGATGGTCACCAATGATAAAGCACTAATATTGAACATCCCATCTGTTCACTAACCATGTCATCAGTTCCACCTGTGCTTTCATACCTTGAATCACCCAAAACTTATATAAACCACAATTTTTTAACACTCGCATTGTGTGAAGACCATTCATGGCTTCATTTTCTATAGCCTCATGCTCACGTTCTCTCCACTCTAGCATGGTGAAATACTCTGCAAATGACAATATTTGAAGGTTAGAAACCATTGGAATGAAAAACTTTAACCATTTCTAGGAGAATTTGTAGATTTTAAAACGCTCATGGCACCTCTGTAGTTTTTGTGCGAAGACAGTGAGAACGTTCGCATGGGCTCCACAGAAAAACCGCGGTAACCCGATAATTTTCCTAAAAGGAAAATTATCGAGGTCCGCAGGTAGCATGTACATGACCTACGGACCCTTGAGGGCAAGTTTTTGAACATAATTTCTCCCTAAAAAATGAAATTAAAGCCAAAAATGAGAATTGAATCGGATATAAATGAAGAGTAGAGTGATGTGGATTACTTGGTTCTAACAAATCATGATTTGAACGAACGGTTCTCCTGATATTGGCTCTGGAAATTTTTTGCCAAAAGCTCTCAATTTCTTGCTCTAAAGATAAAAGGTGAAAATGATTTTGTTAAACTACTTTTTATACTTTTTGAATGAATAAAATATCATTTTTTATTTATTTTTCACTTAAAAATGCTATTTTTCAATATTTTTACTTCTTTGGAGCAAGTATGTTTAATTTTTTGAGTTTTTGTGCAGGTTATAGGATTTTTGGTGAAAGAAATATTTTGATGATGAGTATACTTTTATCACTTTTTCGGGCTCTTGAAAATTACGAAAAAAACAAAACCCTGGATTTCTCTTTTAAGCCCTTTTTAGACTCTCTAAATATGAAAATAACGCTGAGTAATTGACTATTCGAACTCGTTAAAGGAAATGAACAGTCGTCCTTTTAGTATAAGTTTACCCCTTTTCCGGACTGAAATGGATTATTTACGAAAAAGGTATACGTTGACTAATCATGGTCAATAGAGTTCTCTCTTGTATTATTTTATCATTTTTCGGGCTTGAGAGACTAAATTTACGAAAAAGAACAACCACGGAGTTTACTTATGTTTTTCTTCTGACTCCCTAAAACTGAAAAACGTCGAGTTTCTCCTATACTAAACTTGTTAAAACTTAACAGTAAAGGACCTGTCGATTACAAAAAGGAACGAACCACTCCTTCTTAGGGTTAGATTTTAATAATAAGTTGGACTCATCCGAAGGATGAGCTTACACAACAAGAAAATGTTATCCTTCTCAAGCTTGTAAAAAATAAAGAGGTACTTGCCAGTGATGGTGGGGGGGAAAAGATAAAAGGAATCCAGTTGCCACCCTTGTTTTAAAAGCAATATACCACTCTTGAACATGACACTTTTTGTCACACTTATTCTTGGGTTGGGAAAATCATTTTTCTAAAAATTAATCAAACCACATTGAAATACTTCAGTCGGTTTCTGGGTATTAGCTTTAGGTCAATTGTTACCAAACCATTTGCAGTGTCGTTATGTGTTCAAGAGACAGTTCAAATAAACCATTCATTGCAAACATTTTTCTCCATTCGCGTTGAGCATCCCTGAGCCAGTCCTTGCAAATATTTCTTCAAAACTTGATCTAATGGTTTCTTGTCGTGGGCTTTCTTGCGATGGGTCACTTTCTATCGATGACAGCTCATCATCTAGAAATTTGATCTAGAATCCTATCACTACCTTGGGATCTGCATGCCTTGATGGCAGGTTTCTCGCCTTCGACGACAGGTTGCATCTTTGAACTTTGATCGAATGATTCCATGAAGTGTTTGACTGCAAATCATTCATTCACACTTCATGGATTGTACTGAGTACTTTGAAATCCATTGTCATTATTGGTGGTTTCTCTCATGCTTGTTAACAGTTAACATCATTGACTAGTAATCAAGTGGTTTCTACGATGTTCGACGTTGACACAATCAATCGTATGGATAGAATCATACTAGTTCGGGAAGTGGAAATCAAGACCCTGGATTTAGTTTCCACCATCCAAACTGCAAGGAGTTTTATTATTCATGATACAGTAAACTACTTATGACAGATGATTGTGCCCATACTATGTCTACTATTGATGTAATCTTAAAATAATTTATGTACCAGAACATTTATTTAGTTTTGATTTGAGTATGGGAATTCCTACCTTAGCGACGATATATATATATATATATATACACATGCTTGCATTGAATTTTTTTATAGGTTTCAAACTAGTGCGTCCGCAATCCAATCCTAAAAATGATAAAGCACTTCACTCTTCATAACTACCTCAGACTTCGTACTTTAGGTGGAAATATGTTACATGTTATTTTTTCACCATTACATTTGACTATCTATATAGGATCATCACTTCCTATATTGTGCTCCCTTAGAGGTCAAAAACCCTAATGTTCCTAAACCAAGTCTTGGAATTGGAGAAAAGCTCATTAAAACCCTTAAAAGTCTAACTCCGCACTTTTCCTAGCTCTTTCTTGTGGATCCGCAGATATTTGTTTTGTAGCTTGCGACACATCCCACACGTTCTGCTTATAAAACCTGCGAACCCCCATAAACAGTCAAATAAAGGAAAAAGTAAGTTCTAGAATCCCATCTGGACGAATATTCTCCCAAATAGAAGCTTCTAGAGGCGCGATCAGTTCGAGCTTTATCCCTCCATTCATGGAGATCTGTCCCTCCACTCACAGAGCTTATCCCTTGATCTATGGAGCTCAAATCCCTTGATGAGAGGAATCCATCCCCCTCTTCATGGAACTGAAACCACCTCCATTTCCTTAGAAATTGAGCTCATGTTTCAGTCTCAAGGGTAGACATACATATTGGTTGATGAAGAAATTCTCAAGAGAGCATACTCTCTACACTAGTCATTATTGGTATGAGAATGATCACACACTCATGTCCATAACTTCATACTAGTTCAAAGAGAGGAAGGCTTGTCAATATGAAGGAGGAACGATTGTTCAAGACCTCAGGAGGAACTTGTATGACATCAAGGAATCAGGTTGTAAAGTTACTCTTTCATTCAAGTTAATACATATGGATCTCCTTTTCTCATTGAGTTGTTCTTGTGTCTATTTGAATAATTCAATACTTAGATTCCTTGATCACTAAGTTAGATTAGTTGTTCTCAATTATTATATCTTGCGGGTGCTTTTAATTCTTTTGTCTATCTTTGATTGCAGGTTTTACTTACTAAAGAATCCTCTTTAGAGCGACTGGATAAAAGACTGCACCGAACGTCAGATTTCAAGGTAGGGGCATGTCCTCTTTCTTTGTTTATAATAATTTTGAATCGCATATAATCTAGAGAAAAAGATTTACAAATGGATGTTTGTTTCTGGCTATCCGTAGGATACTAGGGAGATAGCTCTTGTCCGCAGGAGGGATTAATCCACATAACAACAAGGCTAAAGAAAAATGCCACACCTACAAAAATTCATTCCAATGATAGCAAGAGAACCAATAATACACATGCATAACCATGCATGCCACAAATAGCAAGGAAATCATACATGCAACTCAATACCTACAAAGAATCACATTGTAGCTGCATGATCGTGCTCTTCCTTACTTGATCTTTGCTTCCTCTTTTCCTTATTTTCTTTTCTTGATCCAATGTTGAAGTGATCCAAGAAAACACTAAGTGCCCAAGAGAATGAGAGAGAGCTCCAAAACTAAACTGTCAAAAGGTACCAATTGATCCTCAAAAGCCTTTTTATTAATGAGGCCTCTATTTTCTTCAATTTTCCATTATTTTTCCTTCATTTTCCTCCTCACATGCAACTTGTGACCTTCACCTTCCTTTTCTCCTAATTTCCATTATTTTCATAAATAATTTTCGAGAAATGCCATTTTTCCTGTCCAAAGCCTCTGCCTTTGCCAATTTTCTTAGCCATAATAAACCAAATGAACACCCACACTAGGATATTTTTCCCACCATTTGACTTGGAATAAGTGCCCCGTGACAATGATTATTATTTTTTTTGCCTTCATTAACTTCTATTACATGGAATTTTCACCAAGGTTGTTACAGAACCCTCCCCCTTAGGGGAACACCATCCTCGATGTTCAATGACACCTACAACCAACAAGACTCCTAAAAGAAAAACATATTCCCATGGATATTTATGATTTATCTCGTTGCATTATT
The DNA here is from genome assembly GCA_034641835.2 of Pinus albicaulis. Lineage (NCBI taxonomy): Eukaryota > Viridiplantae > Streptophyta > Pinopsida > Pinales > Pinaceae > Pinus > Pinus albicaulis. Next base: position 947,353,957 of record CM076570.1, read on the forward strand.
TACAATGATCAACCTGTTGAGAAGCAAAGCAACATGACAAGATAACAACATGACACCATAATGACATGACACCCATACTGCTTATTGGAGCTTTATAACACAACTCATGGCGATATTTACATCCATATACATATGTACATATACCAAAAAATCATATCAAATTATGTATAAAAAACATATACTAAAGAAATATATCAAAACATTCGCTCAACTAGCGAATAGAGAAGGATACACCTTGAATATTTTAAAGATATTTTAAAGTACAAAAGGAAACAATGATCCAAGGTTATATTCTTCAACTTCACGGATGGTCAACATAATGATGAAGCTCGTAGCCAAAGAGAAGTTTGAGGACAAATAATGAGAGATTTGATTTGTTCGATAACACTTTCTTCACAAACAGGTAGTGTTATTTTTTCTCTATTGCATCAGATACTTCTTTCTCCCATGTTGGCATATAAATCATATTTAGTAGTAAAGGAACAAAAAAAAAGGCACAATAGTCTGGATTTATGCAGGGTAATTGTGCAATCATGATAAGGGTGTAGTTGAGGAGAAAAAGTATGCAACACTAGAATGTCTAAGGTATTGCACTGATGTTATGTAGGGGATAGATTGAGAGGGAGAATGGATGCTAGAAGTTTTCCTGGTTGCATTAGTTATTGTTCTCTTCAATAGTGTCATAAAAATCAACCAACAAAGGAACGCCAACAACAATCACAATAGTTTGGATTCCTATGTAGGGTACTTTTGTTGTCATAATAAGGGTGCAGTTGAGGAAAATGGGGGTGCAACACTATATTTTCTATGATGTGAAACTGTAATTATGTAAGAGAATAATGAGAGTGCACACACATGCCTTCCAGCATGCATGCGCCAACCTCAACCACTTTCAGTTTTACGGTCGTTTTTCTATATTTGACATTTCAATTTTATAATATATTCTTTTCTTCTTTTGGAATTTGAAATGTATATTGAGGAGTAGGTTGTTTTTAGCTTCAATTAGCTTTTGTTCTAAAGTATATTAAGCACGTGACCCGGGGAAACTTCCAATTTTAAGGACATCATAATTCCCTAGATAGATTTAGATAATGGTTTTTATTTTATAATTTTTAGCACCCACATGGACGGGCTATTTTGTCTTCTCCTCTAACCTTCCTCATATATATTATATAAAGAAGGTAAGGCAGAGGTGGTTATTTGTGAATGCTTTTAAGCGTGAGATTGAGTTATGCTAGTGATTTTGATAGTACTTTTGAGCAGTAGTGGTGTTCCATTTTTCCAGATTGAATAAAAAAAAGATTATTGTTTTGGAAGTTCAATTTTGTACACTATGTCCTATATTTTCAGTATGATATGTTTGTAGATTACATATACATAATTTTTAGTTATGATAGCCCTTAAAGTTTTATGTTTTAGCTTCTTGGATTTTCTGATTGCAGACTCTGCTTACTATGGTCTGAAATTTTTAACAAGGCCTACATAATATTATTTCATCCACCACGGTTTCATTATCCTTGTGTTCTTCACCAATCAAATGGCATGAATCTCAAAGGAATGAGATTGGGTGCAAGCCCTAGGAAATATGGAGGAATTTTGAGCTATATAGTGCAACCCTTGACCTGGGAATGTGTTTCTCAAAGCACTTCCAACTAACCAATAAAATATGAACTTACAAAAACTTTCATCTTATGTCGGCCTACAAATTCTCAAGCTAGGAGTCTTATTTCCTTTATATGGTGTTTATGTTATGAATGGATCTTGTCTTGGAAAATACAGTTTTTTTCCATGGGAAAAAACTTTAGGTTTGATATTTCTCGGAGGAAATAAAAAATATAAATTATTCTTCACATTTTAGCCCATAAAATATGTTATTGTTGTCAATAGCATGTACCAAATACAGCTTATTGCAGTCCTCCAACAAATTCATTTAGATAAACATCAAAGCATCACAAAACCTACCTCAAATACTTAGTCCTCCTAGACCATTAATAACACTTCCAATCTATTTTTATAAGAAAAATAGAGAAATGTCATCTTCTAGACTAATTAAAAAGGGAGCTTGTTGAAACCAAGGTTCCATCTCTAAACTCTTGAACTGTGATGATTCCTTCCTACTGATACAATCCATCCTTTGAGAACAATTCCACCTTTATGTTAAATTCCAAATATATGTGAAGAAAAAAGCTAGACTCAAACCTTCTTTTAATCTCCACAACTTTTCTTGTGACTAAGCTCAAAACTAAATTTGCTATCATATTTTTCCAATTAGCCCAATCTATTAATAATTTAGAATCTCCCAATACTTCAAGTTTGAGAATTCTTAGTTGCATGTCCAGCCTAATATTTTATATTAATTTAATGGGAAAGTGATAGAAATAAAATGTAGCCATAACCAAAATGATACGGGGTCCTTTTTCAAGCCCCATTAAAATAGCCCTAGGCCACTAAATAGTCAACCACGCGTTTAATTAACACCCTTGTAGCTTTGGGAGTTGAAATTTTCTTGTTTCCCCATACACACTCCTGATTTGATGGGCCACTTGCTTGGATGTGTTTATATTCCCTATAACAGTGCTTTATCCCTTTCTATCCAAACCCCCCACAAAAAAAAGTAATGCCAAGCCTTGTGACTGACAATAGAATTGTCATGACACCAATGTTCAAAACACTTCCCCAAGAAATCCTTATCCCATTGATTTTTCATGACTATTCAAATGTGATATTTATTTTCAAACTAAATTAACTAAAGGGAAAGGAAAAAAAATGATCCAATGTTTCAATAACTTAAAATAGCCCTAGGCCACTAAATAGTCAACCACACGTTCAATTAAAACCCTTGTAGTTTTGGGATTTGAAATTTTCTTGTTTCCCCATAAGCACTCCTGATTTGATGGGCCAATTTCTTGGATGTGTATCTATTCCCTATAACAGTGCTTTGTCCCTTGCTATCCATATCCCCCACAAAACAAAGCAATGTCAAGCCTTGTGACTCACAATAGAATTGTCATGACACCAATGTTCAAAACACTTCCCCAAGAAATCCTTATCCCATTGATTTTTCATGACTAGTCAAATGTGAGGTTTATTTTCAAACTAAATTAAATAAAGGGGAAAGGAAAAAAAATGATCCAATGCTTCAATAACAAACATAAAACCCTTGGAAAATGTACTTCATGTGATTCCAAGTTGTCAAAACTTAGCTCAACACAAATACTACCAGAAGTGGATTTAAAAAGGCATTGAGTAATTTTAATAGATTAATTGATGCATGTATAACTGATATCAGATCAATATACATATAAATAGAGGTATACAAATGACATGGAGGAATTACTTAGATGTTGATAAATAGGCTTCGACCTTATTTTGTTAAGTCATGCAAAAGAAACCTTAGTTTGTGAATAAAAAAATTGCCCTAAGTCGGATCTTTAACAACAGTATGACCAAAATTCAATCTAAAATAAACATTTTCTGAGATCATTGGATCTAATGCTTTTTACTATAAATTCAAAATTTGTTGAAAATTTTCACGATAGAGATTTAAGTAATGGGTAAGTATAAAAACCTAGACGGTGATGAACATGACTGTTGTAATGAGGAGTAAGGTCCACACATGATATACATTTTTGGGTATTGCTAGATGCATTTTAATTGGAAAGATAAGCACTTTCTTCCTTCTTCAACTTGGGCATTGTATCTTCCCTAATTGGAAACTCCATTTCACAAATCAAGAGTGCTTGTTATAAACCTGAGGAGACATAAATGCATATAACTACTATTAAAAGTCACTATCCTCATTTGAAATACTGGAGAAGCAACATATTGTTGGATCCAAATTCTATAAGCTCTCCCCTTTCCAATCTCAAAAATCAAGCTCTTACGTAGTTCTAGGAGGTTCATTCCCTATGGTCGACTTGCGGTTGAGATAATGAATGATTGCATCTTCAACGCATGGTTGATTGTAGAATTCAGACCTGCCCTCCCTCTCAGCATTCTGACTTACTTCCCTAGCAACAAGCTTTAAATCCATGCCCTATGAGGCTATCAAAGCATTTATAAACTCCACTGGAGATTTACTAAAGCCCAGATAAAATGATCTTTTGCGACGATGCTCATGAATCTTTTTAATTGCTCCACAAGTTGCTTCATCACAGGCATCAATGTCCTTGTGCTTCTCAATATTAGCCAAAATCGTACTCATTTCCTTCTGCAATGGGAAAGGAACATCTACTAAAATATCATAGCAAGTATGACCAACAAGACTGTTTGGATGGGTTGTGGAGGATAGCGATGCTAAGAAAAATTCTGGTATATAAAAGAAAACTTAATCTTCTCACCCCCCGAAAATCCTATGCAATGGTGGAACACAATTAATGACCGATGGATCAGAAGGATGTTGAAGATTCTTAGCTTTCACATACTACCAAAGTGAAACAATGATTCTCAGTCTTGTATCCACCTCAATGTCGATAACTTCAGTCAAGGTAGGCGAGAGCTTGAATTTATTCGTAATATAATTCATTTCCAATCAAATAATAGATGCAGTGAATTCCTTGCAACCATTCCGCTTTATCTCAAACCCTTCCATAAGATTCGGTGATCTAACATTATCCAAAACAATGGCAGGGTTATTAGGATATGGACTAGGATCCAAATTGACTGTGATCCTTTTAAATAAAGACAAAAACTTGGGAAACGATGAACTCTATGTAGAAATTTCCTGTTTCCCACCCCGGTTTTCAGTTTCACCTTATTTCTCCAAATAGTTAAATGCCATTTCCCATATCCTTACATTCAACAAACTGGAAAATAATTTTTTGCTGAAAACACAAATTCTGGAAAATTTACAGAATGCTGGAAAATGCAGAAATAAAAATCAGCAGATGCAAACAACCATTCAACACATGATAACACAGTGATTTTTGGTCAACATGACCCTGGAAAAACCCCCTACAACTCTTGGGGAAAACAAGTTTGAAAGCTCCTTCTTATTTCTGGAAAATGCTTTTACAGAGAGGTGAAATATACAGGAAAAATTCCAGCAAATTAATTACAGACTTATCTGGTTTTCCGTGCTTGCCTCTGCCTTGGAAAACGTGCCAGAACAGAAAAATACTCAAAACAAAAAATTATTACAGCAAACTGCCTTTCTCGAAAAGTGTGCTGTTTCATTATAAAAGGTAGCACTATGATGGAAATCGAGCCCTTTGTTTACTGACCCCTCATAAACTATGATGCCTTTCCTTCTCAGAAAAACGTGCCCTGGCGCAGGTACAATAACTCAGTGAGTCCTGGGTTTACAGTAGCGTAAACCTTCTTTCCTCGATATTCATGTATTTTACGCCTCGAAAATGGTATACTCACTTCTTCTTCATCTTCGGATTTGTGTATTTTCTGTACCTTCTCAGCTCTCTTCAAAAAGTCTCTGGAAAATATATTTATCCTCTCTCAATCTACTCATGAAAGAATGAATGATCTTTTCCTCCTTTTCCTCCTTTAACCTAACCCTAGTGAATTTTGGGGAATCCCTAAATCCAATGGCTGAAATAGATTGAGATCTAGGGCTGAGATTAAATGCTCATTTAAATCTCACTTTCTATTTTTTAATTCACCCCACTTTAATAAAGACCCACTTAGTCATTTATTTCCAAAGTCACTTTTCATTTCTAATTTTACATTGACTTTATTAAAGTCACTTTTAAATTAGACTTTAGTAACTTTATCACTTAAAGTCACTTTTAAATTAGACTTTAGTAACTTTATCACTTAAAGTCACTTTTAAATTAGATTTGATTTTTTAAAAATTATAAAGTCACTTTAGGAGAAAAATTAAATTCTTTTGGACATTTTTCCCTAGGCCAAAGATCAAAGTCTTAGGGAACCACCTGTCCTCCGGTAACCAAATTTCAACACTCCCTCTTACCGAGGAAGGTGTTCCTCACCACACCCATCTTGTCTCTGAAGTAGACATGCTTGCCCCGTGGTAAGGCTTTGGTAAGAATATCTGCAACCTGCTCATCGGTGGGAATATACTCAAGCTTCACAGCTCCTTTCTGAACATAGTCTCTGATGAAATGATATTTGATCCCGATATGCTTTGACCTGTCATGAAATACTGGATTCTCCGTGAGTTTAATGCAACTCTGATTATCACAGTAAATCACTGAAGGTCTCAACGGTTGACCAAATAAGCCAAACAACATCTTGCGAAGCCAGATGGCCTCACAACTAGCTAGACTGACTGCCATATACTCTGCTTCCGCTGAACTCAATGCTACTAACTGCTGCTTTCGGCTGAACCATGACACCACTGCCGAACCCAACCCAAAACAACACCCTGAAGTGCTCTTCCTATCAGAAGCACAACCTGCCCAATCAGAATCAGTGTAACCTGCCAATCTCACTCCATCTCCCTGCTTGTAGTCCAGACCATAATCCACTGTCCCCTGCAAGTACCGCAAAATGTGTTTTGCAGCCTCCCAGTGAACCTTCCTAGGCTCACACATAAACCGATTCATCATGTTGACTGCAAAACAAATATCTGGCCTAATGTCGACCAAATACATCAAGGAACCAATCAGCTGTCTATACAATGTGGGATCCACCAACTCGGAATCCGAAGCATGAAGCTTCTTCCAGTTGGTGATCATCGGTGTCGACATGGGTTTACCTGTCCTCACATGTGAATACGCAGGGATATGCAATGCTTCCCTACCCGAAATGCCCCTCCTCTGCCACACCTCCAAACCCAAAAAGTAATGCATCAAGCCGATGTCCTTCATCTCAAACTCCGCCACAATATCTCTCTTGCAGTGCTCTATGAGTCTCTCTGCACCTGTAATGACTAAGTCATCCACATACAACACCAGAATGAGAGGCTCCTCACCTATCACAATATAGTAAAGGTTCGGATTTGCCTCACTCTTTGTGAAACCCATCTCCTGCAAGTATGTATCTATCCTGGAGTACCAAGCTCTAGGAGCTTGCTTCAGGCCATAAAGGGCCTTCTTCGGTCTGCACACATGGGACTCCTTCCCATGCACCTCAAAGCCCTGTGGCTGCTCAATGTACACCTCCTCCTGTATGAAGCCATTGAGAAATGCGGTCTTCACATCCATCTGGTGGATCTTCCAACCCATCTCTGCTGCTATCGATATAATGGAGCGGATCGAAGTATATCGAGCCACGGGAGCGAAGGTCTCCTCATAATCAACTACCTCTACCTGGGAGAACCCTCTAGCCACAAACCTCGCTTTGAATTTCTCAATGCTGCCATCTGCAGCATGCTTTACCTTGTAAAGCCATCTGGAAGTAACCACGAATTTGCCCTTAGGCCTCGGCACCACCTCCCAAACATCATTCTTCATGATAGAAGAATACTCCTCCTGCATGGCCTCTCTCCAGACCTGCTGGCTAGCTACCTCCTCATAGCTAGAAGGCTCAGAGTCAAGGATGTTGGTAGCCATTGCCATATAGCTACAAAACCTCTCAGGTGGTCTGCTCTCTCTGACCGGCCTCTTAGGCGCAGCAACAGATGTGGCCTCTCTCAAGGTGTCCTGAAGCCACTTGGGCTTCCTCTTCCCTGAGCATGCTTCTCCCATTGGAGAATGAAACTCCTCCTCCTCATCATCATCAGGAGCCTGAACTCCTGACTGTCTGTCTGCTGTCCTCCTGCCTGCACCTGAACCTGTAGAAGCTGAGGTACCGTGTGAACTGTCCATCAGTGGACTCCCTAGTGAACTACTCTGTGGACTGCTCTGCATGCTGCCCGAAGCACCACCCCTCTGACTCTGTGAGCCACTGCTCACTGACGGACCTGACATCGTCATAGATGTACCTCCGAATCCTCCTGATCCCTGCCCATTGGATCCCTATGACTGACTCAGCTGCTTTTGAGGGTCTGGCTGATCCAGATACTCTAACTCCCGTGACCTCCTAAGGCCCTATCCTCCTCGAACTTCACATCCCGCCTGACAACAACTTTCCTCTGTACAGGAATGTAAATCCGAAAGGCCTTTGAGGTCTCACTGTAGCCCACAAAGATACCCTTCTCTTCGGTGGGCTCTAGTTTGGTCCTCTTCTCCTTGGGTATGTAGGAGTATGTGATACACCCAAAGATACGAAGATGACCAATATCACGCTTCTTCCCAGAAAAAGCCTCCTCCGGAGTCATGTGCCCCAAGGCACGATGCGGACTCCTGTTCTGCAAATAAACAGATGTGTTGCAGGCCTCTGCCCACAAAAACAATGGCAACCCCTAATCATGTAACATGGCTTTGGCAGCCCCTCCGATGGATCTGTTCTTCCTCTCCGCAACCCCGTTCTGCTGGGGGTTGTAAGGAACAATGAACTCCCTCCTAATGCCTGCCTCCGCACAATAGTCAACAAAATCTCCAAGGGTGTACTCTCCTCCATTGTCTGACCTCAGGGACTTGATCTTCCGACCTGTCTGTGTCTCCATAAGAGCTCTGAACTCCTGAAACTGCTTGAAGACCTCACTCTTGGTCTTCAAGAAATAAATCCAGGTCCTTCTGGAGTGATCATCAATGAATAGAACATAGTACTCATATCCACTCATGGAAACATGAGACATCCGACCGCTCACATCAGAATGAATCAAATCAAGTATCACAGTCGCTCTGCTGTCACTGCTGGGAAAAGGGGATTTGGCAAACTTGCCCATCGCACATCCTCTGCAAGTATCAAAGTGATCAGTACTGAAATCTGGCACACCTATAGTGATCTCCCACAAATTCCTCGAGGCTCCATGATACATATGCCCCATCCTGCGGTGCCAAATCTCACACAGCTCAGAAATACTAGCTCTACTGTTGGTACTACTGCTCAATGCCAAAAGGGGTTGAAATGCAAACTTGTACACCTTTGCATGGCATACACCTATCACTCTAGCTGAATCATCTAGAGCGCCCCTGGGATACATCAGCACCTTTCCACCCCTAAACAGTATCTCATATCCTTTGTCCTCCAAAGCTGAGACGGATATGAGGTTCTTCCTCATACCTGGCACATAAAGAACATCTGACACCTTCAAGGCAGGTTTAGACTCCCTCTGAAATGTCAGTCTTCCCACACCGACTGCTCTAACAACTCTGTCATCACCGAGTACTACCTCTATATCAGTGCCACTCTCTGAAAGCTCTGAGAAGTACTCACGGAATCTTGTCATATGACGTGAAGCCCCACTATCCACATACCAGATACCCGAAGATGCTCCGCTAGTCGAGGGAAATGCATGCTCCCTCTGAACCTCTGCGGCAGGTAATCCTGCACTAGAGGACTCACACGCAATGAACCCAAACTCCCGGTCAAAGCGATCTGCAAAGTCCTCAACCTCTGCTGATGCTGCCATGCTCTGGTTCTTCCCCTTCTTCCTCTTCTTCTCCGGACACACAACTGCATAGTGTCCCATCTTCTGAAAATTCCAACACTTCACCTTGGAATAGTCCTTTTGTGTGTTACCCTGTTTACCTTTACCTTTGCCTTTGCCCCCACCATTACTTGTGGAAGCCTGCTTCTTCCCTTTGTCTTTCTTGCCTCCTGCCAACAATGCTACATCCTCATCCTGCTCAACTGGCTTGGCTGCCCCAAGATGACCTTTCCTGATCTCTGTCTGAATGCAATCATCCCAAAACCTCTCCCATGTGGGAAGGGTCTCACGTGCACAAACCCCATCAGCAAAGTTCTTCCATGAACTGGGGAGGTCGTTCATCGCTATCCGCACCAACTCAGTGGGTTTAATGACCTCTCCAATTATTGCCAACTCATCTCTCACATTAGTAATCTTTGTGAGATATCTAGCTGCACTATCAGTCTTACCCATCTTAATGGTTTTCAGCTTCTCCTTCAGGACCATTTTCCGATTCTCATTGGTACTTTGGTAGAGATTGGACAATGTTGTCCACATCTCATGAGCATTTCTCTTTCCTCTCACATGAGGAATGCAATGGTCTTTGATTCTGTCTAGGATCAGTCTCTTATCCTTGTTGTTCTTTCTATTATATGCTGCCAACTGAAAAGCATCAGTAGGCACATTAACAGGCTTCTGTTGGGTATGAACCATGATATCCCAGACTTCTGCCTCCTCAAAGATACTCTGCATTCTCTCCTTCCAAACGTTGTAATTGGTATGCCCATCCAACCTATCCTCCACCCTCAATCCCAATGACATCCTGCTATCCTAAAACTGAAAAATAGCACTGCTGTAGTAAATATAAAAATTATGTTTGTGAAAAATCAGCTTGCTGGAATTTTTCGAGTGAAAAATCAGCAGGCTGTATTTTTCTCCTTGCTGTCCCAAACTGCACTTTCAGCACTCAACCTCTGATACCATGTAGAAATTTCTTGTTTCCCACCCCAGTTTTCAGTTTCACCTTATTTCTCCAAATAGTTAAATGCCCTTTCCCATATCCTTACATTCAACAAACTGGAAAATAAATTTTTGCTGAAAACACAAATTCTAGAAAATTTACAGAATGCTAGAAAATGCAGAAATAGAAATCAGCAGATACAAACAACCATTCAACACATGATAACAATGTGATTTTTGGTCAACATGAACCTGGAAAAACCCCCTACAACTCTTGGGGAAAACCAGTTTGAAAGCTCCTTCTTATTTCTGGAAAATGCTTTTACAGAGAGGTGAAATATACAAGAAAAATTTCAGCAAATTAATTACAGACTTATCTGGTTTTCCGTGCTTGCCTCTGCCTTGGAAAACGTGCCAGAACAGAAAAATACTCAAAATAGAAATTTATTACAGGAAACTGCCTTTCTTGAAAAGTGTGCTGGTCGCCTCGAAAAGTGTGCCCAACAACCTTGGAAATCGAGCCCTTTGTTGCTGTACTTTTCCTCAAAAACCATGATGCCTTTATCTTCGAAAAACGTGCCAAAAAACAGTTGTACGGACTGTTGTCTCAGTTTTCGTGCTGTTGTACGACCTTGTTGCCTCGATATTCGTGCAGCCTCTTACTGCCTCGAAAACCGTGCCCTCCTTGCTGCTGTACGGATTTGTTGTATTTGCCTCTCCTTCACCTTCTCAAGCTCTCTTCAGAAAAAGTCTCCAGCTCTCTTTCTCCTCCTCTCTCAATCTGCTCATGAAAGAATGAGTGACCTTTTCCTCCTTTCCCTCCTTTAACCTAACCCTAAGTGACTTTTGGGGAATCCCTAAATCCAATGGCTGAAATAGATTGAGATCTAGGGCTGAGATTAAATGTTTATTTAAATCTCACTTTCTATTTTTTAATTCACCCCACTTTAATAAAGACCCACTTAGTCATTTATTTCCAAAGTCACTTTTCCTTTCTAATTTTACATTGACTTTATTAAAGTCACTTTAAAAATTAGACTTTAGTAACTTTATCACTTAAAGTCACTTTTAAATTAGACTTTAGTAACTTTATCACTTAAAGTCACTTTTAAATTAGATTTGACTTTATAAAAATTATAAAGTCACTTTAGGAGAAAAATTAAATTCTTTTGGACACTTTTCCCTAGGCCAAAGATCAAAGCCTTAGTGAACCACCTGTCCTCCGGTAACCAAATTTCAACACTCTATTGCTTTGGAATAGTGTATGCAAAAGCAGAAGCATCTGTCTCTATGCCATCCTCTAGAATCCTTCCAAGAATTTGCAGGGTTCAGGACGGTAGCTCCAACATATGAAATAGGCTATCGACCTCCACTACGAGCTATAATATTGGGGGTTCCACCTATTCCTTCCCTCGTGCCACTGAATGTATCCCATCCTAGCGGGCGAAACTCTTGGAGAGGTGGCATATGCTTAGAGAAGATCGGTTATGGTGCACTATCTAGAGAGGGTCCCCTCATGCGGCTCTGCTCTCTATTTTTTTATTAACGAAATGTTATCTACCTAGATTTCCTGCCAATCCTCCTTAGTCATACCCCTCCAGTCCTCCAGTCCTCTTTGGTCATACCTCTAAATTTGAGTGGGAAAATGAAATTCCAAATGAGAAGGCCTCAAAACTTTTAGCCTTTAGGATAATGTAAAAAAATATTATTCTAATATAATTTTATTTTATTTTAAGTTATTCAAAGTTATGAATGTTTTAATATTTTTCAAAAAGAAAATAGTTAAATTTGTAAGCTATTTTGTTTTCTCAAATTTTTTATTTTTTCATGTTTGTATCTTAAGAAAGATTTGATTCCTCCGTCTTGGCACTTAGTAGATCTAGAGTTAAGATGGATCTAGATCAGTTTAATTATTAATTATAGTTATAGTTATAATATATTTTTTTCTTTTTTTACGGAGTCAAAATGTAACATCTCTACCATGGGAGAGGAATGAAATAATTATGGAAAAACCTTATAGGCCCATGGAAAAAATGCTCGTGAAGAAAGGGGTGTGGAGTTTTTTACCAGATCAAGGCGTAGTTTTGACGAAGAGTGAATGGGCTTTGGACAATGTCAGGCTCTGATATCCTTGATAAAATGAAAAATAAGATTAAATGATAACCATAATATTTGTATTCATATGATGTATATTTTTTAAGTACAGAGATCATCATCATGATAAACCCTTTGAAGACACAACTACTCATAAAATATGTTTTTTTAGATAAGAAGTTGGTTTCTTACTATTAGACTTACATGAAGGAGGAGTAGTTGGTGGATTATGCATTGGAGGAGGGGGTTTTCAACAAATTTGGGCTAGCACAAGGATTTTATCCATTCGCATTTGGAAGTTAGAACGAAAGGTCACCATGCCTCTGTTTTTGGGCCTACCAGGTCTTTAGAAAGAAAATTTAAATTTGATAGGGCAGTCATCTAGCGATTCAGAGGCCCTAACCCTTGCTCCAATTGCGCATTGTTCGAGTCCTCTAGTTTCGGCCAACCTAGGTCTCGAGGCCATTTGTGAGGGGCTACAAAAATTTTCATAGGGTTGTCTAGGTTTGAGTTTGGTTTCCCTTTCATCCTAGATATCGGAGAAATACATGCAATGTATTATGACTTTCTTAGGGTTTTCAGAAGTTACGACTTTCTCCGGTTTGTTTTTTTCTTGTACTTCATCTAGTGTCATTGGCCTTGCCCTCCTTGGACGAACTAGTGAAGGAGAGCCTTGCCCTGATGGTGAAGGAAGGTCAAACCAATGTTGAGAATATCTGAATCCATCTACAGTGTTAAAATTTAGAGACAAAAGGGTATTTAGAATTTTAACACTATAGATGGATTCAAAAACCCCCTTGTCTCTAAATTTTAACACTGCAAATGGATTCAGAGACCCCTCCATTGAAATGAAACATTTTAGTATCAAAATTGCAATTTTCCATTTCCAAAGTGACAAAATTAAAAATTACAAACATAAATGACTAATTCATATCCTTGTTGTATTTATTATTTGGTCATATTTTTATTCTTGGACTATATTAGTCATTTATGTTAATCATTATTAATTTTTTCACTTATTATCTAGTCATATATTTTAGTCCTGGACTAAAGTAGTCATTTTAGTTAGTCGCTTTTAGTTTGGTCACTTATTATCTAGTCAAATATTTTATCCCTAAACAAAATTAGTCGTTTAAGTTAGTCACTTTTAGTTCGGTCACTTAAAATTGCTCAAATTTAGTAGTAATTCACTTGAAATAAGTGCGGTGACTAACTTTTTTAGTAACCTAGTCACTAATTTCATCTTTTTCTACTAGTGATGTAACATGAATTTAAGTTTTCAGGTTTCCCTGTTGAACTAAAAAAAAATGAATTTCAAAATAACAATACATCAGCTATAATAACCATCAAAAACTTTTAGACAATTGTATTTTTCATTATTCAGTTATGTCATCAGATATATGTTTCTGCATCTGATCAAAAAGTCCTTGAAATGAGTAGATAAGAGCTTAATTTTCATCTAAAACTTTTTTGGTGTCTAAATTGTTCATGGAAATCACCTCTTTGATTGGACATTCAAAAATGTTATAAATTATAGTGCTCTGGTTCGATCAGTTGCACTAGATGAAACACTCACGTTTTGGCAAGATTTTGGAGCTCCTAATGCCTCAAAGAAGATGAAGACTAAATATGGAAAAGAGGCTTTCAACATGTTTCATACTTGCATCCGCTAAGAATTCCATCCAGATTCATGGATTTTTATTTACAAAGATCTTTTGCAGGCACTGTATAGTTCTGTTGAATTTTCATTTAGTGCATTCCAAATTCCTCTTTGCAATATATTATAATTTCTTCATTTGTACTAATAACATGAACTGTGTAAAGAGGAGCTTTCAACAACTTTCATGCTCACATCCACCAAGTATTTGTCGAGATTCATATAATCAAAATGGATGTTCAACTCAAAGTAGTAATTAGATATTTTGTTTTCTGCTTGCAACACTCTTTTGTAGTCACTCTATAGTTATGTATGCATAGCATGTATTGTGTAGTTTATCTATTGTGGACCTTAATTGAACATCATTGCAACAACTTTGTGAGACAATGATCCATTTCTTCAGTTGCATGATAAGCTTTAAAATGGTTTTGGAAAGTGTTTGGAGCTTCAAAGACGATCCCAAAAAAGATACATTATGGTTGTTAGCAAGTATCTGATTCATATCTATAAAAAATCCTCCATGCTTCTACACATGGAAGAATGATGAGGGGATGTTGAATGTTACAAGTAATTGTTGAATTACTTATCTTGTTCATTAGTTGTAAGAAACTTATATCTATATTTTTATGTCATGTATATGTTTATTTTTGTAATATGGTACACTATCTCATCATGCAACTCTTGTCGCATATATGCATTCTTATAAGATATTTATTCAGAGTAACTAATCACATACATAACTACTACTCTGACTCATGTGACTACAATTCTAACATTAAAAAATATTGCCCACATTGAACTCATTTAATCCCTAAATGAGAAGACACTAACTTGGCATCTTCTCATGTCTTGTCAGGACAAGCAATATCGATCATCTTGTGTTGAATTCTCGTTGAGAGGCCATGTCCATCAATTTTAAACCTTTGCTCTCATGGAATTGTTGGCCTCATCAATCATCCTTGTCATGCGCTCCAAACAACTCTTACTTTTTTGTGGAAATTGTTTCTGGTGGTTGTGTCCAGTATTCATGTCTTGCCTCCAATTACTAGTATATGTTATTGGGTTGTTTGACTATGAACCATTAGATTTTATCTTCCTATTTTCTCATGGAATTGTCTTCTGGATCATTCATGACTCCTGTATGTCACCAAACACACCTTGAATCTTTGTCAATATTGTTCATGCCCATTGCTTCTATATGGTCAACCTATGCCTGTATTTTTCTATAAAACTATGATGTTTTTTGGAGTCGTTGTGACTCCTCCATATGGGTTCCCGTTGGATTCTTGCCATATTTTGGCTTGCATAACACAATATTTTTCAACACTCTACATTCAGCTAATTAGAAGGCTTATTGGTACATTTGATTTAAAGATACACATATATACTATTTCACTGATGTTCTCATTTATTTATTTTCCCAAATGTGTTTTGCAATACCTTTCTTACCAGATACTACAAATTACAACTGCCAAGTCAATCAAATTAAGTTGAAATTTCAATCATGCTTTCATTTTTTAAATTTTCAATTCCCTAGTAAATTTTGGTGATGAATTCAGTTAATGATGAACAAGAAATAACTAGATGAAACTTTGTCTTTGCCTATTCTTAAATTATCTTCCAAGGTAATTTAAAGGAAATACTGACAGGTATACTAACAACATTCAGTTTGTCGAATTTATTCAGGATTTTCAAATGATTCAAAATTTATTATATATGGGTGACTAATACCCAATATTAACATTTATGAGATGTCTAGCAAACAAAGTTTGATCCATTTAGTCAACAATGAATATTGCATCAATGAAATGTAATCTGCAAATGAGATTTATCAATAACTAGGATAAGAGAATTCACCTTCGACACTAATTAGGATAGGAGAGGTTCAAGATTTTCCTTTTGTTGTTGATGAATGCACCTTTTAACTATCACCAACCATTCCTTAGTTTAGACATGCTCTTTGACACAAGGACCAAATTCAGTGTGCCACCTCCCTCTATCCTTCACCATGCGCCTTTCCATTCTTCCCAACCGTGGTCGGCGACAACCCTACGAACCTGAAACAAATCTTCCCTTCTCTGTTTGAATCATATTTTCCAAACTAACTGCGTGGGGAGGGGGGGGGGGGGGTACCCAAAATTTTGGTTCCCAGACAAGAGAAAAAATATAGGAATCAGAAGGAGAATTGCAAAGCTCCTAAAAGACTACACAAGACCCACTCGAATAAACCACACTCCATAACAACCTATTCACCCTCACAGACACTAACACTCCACCCTCAGCGACTACCACTTTGGAATCTCTTTATTTCCTAATTCTTATATTATGCCGCCCTCAGCAACAAACCAAAAAACAATCACACTACTTCCCTCTGGTACCACGACCATGCAGATAACTGAAACCCTGCCACTACCCAGACTTCCCAAACTACCCAGACCCTGCCACTTGGTCCTTAAGCTGAAAACCCCTAGGAAAGAGGAAGATCCTTTATTTTGGCATAGAAACAAATCGTTACTCCTGTTTAAATAGAAAATTCTGAGACCAATCCTGAAGCAGAAGCGATGAACTGAACTCGTGCCACTTCCATCCCAATGAGCATCCATGATTTTCCTTCTCTGTGAAACGACCTCCAGCGTGTCCAGACAATTTGATATGGAAATATGTGTCTTCAAAGATTAAAATATATGCATAGGATATACAAGATGTTGTAGCATTCTTTGTGTTGAATTTTATTGTACATTTTTTATTTATATGGTTTTTTCCATTTTTGTTTGGGGCCAACATTAATTTTATTATTATTTATTAAAAGATTAATATTATTATTATTATTACTATTAAATATAATATTAATATTAATATATTTTAATAGCTTTGGATTAATAACTTGAAGAAATATTTGCATCCCTAGGGATTTGATCTCTCTCGATGCATAATAGGTAGATGGATCTAGGTTGGTTAGATTCAATTTCCATGTCAATTAAATATGTGGAAAGATACTATTAAGATGAGGAAGAAAGGTATTGAGAGTTCGAACAATTTTCTTTTAAATTTTTTCATCAATAAATATACATTATCTTAGTTTTAAGTTGTTAAATTTAAATGATTAGATATTATAATGTCATTAAAAGTAATATTGTTATTTTATTGTGTATAAAAAGATTCGCCTTTTTAAAATACATTTTGTTGTTCTATGTATTTAAAGTACCAGTTTAATAAGGTCGCACTCTCACAAAAAATATCTTTGTTTGTGCATAACCTTGGCTGCATAAATATGCATTCATTTCGCAAATAGGTGTAGAGAGATGGAGCCGCTAGCTATGGAATACTGTAAAGGCCATGGTATGTAAGTTGTATTATGTTAGATACAGGACACGACTATTCAGTTTTTATTGGGCATGAGGTGGTGGAAACCTTGGATGGTATGTATGTTGCGTCCATGTTTCTGGTTGACGACTTACAACTAATCTGTGGCATGAAAATGGTTTTTTAATAAGATTTTCCTCGCATTTAGGTCTTGGACTGAGACTATATTATTTTTCTGGTGTTTTCTTGGGTTGATGGGTTGTTATTAATTTTTTTGGGGCCACTGGGACACTTTTGATTTTCTCTTTCTCTCTGATACTTCCCGTTTTCTTTGTGGAGGACTTTTTTTACTGTCTCCATACTACTCATCGTGTCTACCTTATCTATTGAGGTTTTTTCTTCTTTACTTCTCCACATCTCGGCTCTGTTTTTGTCTCTTATCAGGGGTTATTTTTGGATGGTTTGTCTCACTCTGGGATGGGAATTGGATCTGCACATTGGTTATCTCTATTCTTGGATGCCACTCTTCTTTGTTTATGAGATTTTACAAATTTTCATCCTTTTCCTCTGTGCTTTAAATATTTTTTTATCTCATTACTGACGAACATTTGTGGATATGTCGTCGGAGGCCCAATGTCCTTTTGGACAGTCCACATTAAGTTTTTTTTCTCTGGCACTAACACTAAATCTGGCTCGAGCTTGGAAACAATGAGCTTCTCTCAATTGTGGAAGAAGTTGATTACATCCTTCAATATCTCTAGGACATTCAAAGACATCAGTGTTCGTTGTTGTCATAGATGGTGGAAATGTTTAGGCTATTGGTGTTGTTGATGTGAAAGCTAATTTGTTTTCATCCCTTGGAGGGTCAGACTTTAAAATACCGTTATGTGGCTGTGGTTTCCATTTTGGGTTGGTGGAAGTTTTTTTCGGCGATCCTTTGAGATCTCGCCTTTTTTTCGGGTGATTGGTATTTGAATTTCCAGATCGCCTGAGATATAGGTGACACAGATCTGACTACATTCTTAATTACATTCCTTTGGATGGTTAGCATATTACAACCTACAAGGCAAACATTTAAGTGGTATGACCCGAGATATGGGTAGGACGGATCTCTATCCATTTCGAGACCCTTGTTGTATGTGCTGGAAATATTTTATATACGATCTCCTTCCTAATTTTGACAACTACATTAATTTTACGAATTGGGAAATTGAAAGTGTCGGTGTTTCTAGGAGCCATATTCCCACAAGTGGACTCAGGTTATATTTTAATATTTGATGTGACTGGATGCTCTTTGGGTCGCTCCTCGAGGCTATTGGAGAGAAGTTTTCTTTTATTCGCATATCTTATTTCAGCCTCAGATTATTGTGCATTGGTTCCATTTATTGCTATATTGGGTCTATCAGCTGGTAGACAAAATAAACATTATCTATTCATCTTGCATTGATAGTCTGTATGGGGTATGTGACTTTTTATAATATTCAACGTTGATCTGGACGCTTCCTATCCTAGTTGGTGGATGGTGCACATGGATTGTTCCGATCTATTTAAAACAAATGTCTCAGAACACGAAGAATTCATCCAGGCTACTATGGCTGTCGAGCTGGCATACACAAAATCTTGACAGGTGGTGGGACACTTGGATCCCTTTGCTCTCATGCATGCTTCTTCGTAAGAACATATTCCCTCCCATGTCCGACATGCAAAAGAACAAGATAATTTCCTACAGATTTCAAACATGCAATTGCATGTGAAGAATAAGGATTGGGGTAAAACCATCAGGGAGGTCATGCAGGCGAAACTCTTGAGCTTTGGATACAACGTCCTTTAGGATCGTGTTACTAGTTTTCAAAAATGCGCACTTGTGGGTCGATGGGTTTTCTCATATTTACAAGAACAGGAGATGTGTGACTGGGCTACATCACAATGAAAGATCTTATTAGGATATACTCCTATTATTAGTAGACTTATGAATTCCTGATACAACTTCCATTTTTTACAACAGGAGGATCTGGAAAATATTCTCAAGACTCCCTGGGTGTGGGGGCACAGTTTTCTTTTGCTTCGCACATGGTATATTGGATTCAATCCTCTCAGAGACACCCTTAAGAACAATAATATATGGGTTACGCTTCCTGGACTTCCCATTAAATTTTGGACCACATGGGTATTGAAGGACATTGAAGACGCCATTGGTCGCTTCAATTATGTTGACCCATGATGCTTGGGTGCGCAGGATAAAAGGGTGGCTTGGATATTGGTTGAACTTGGATTATCGAGGGGTATTCTTGCCCACATTGATTTGAAATGGGAGCAGATTCACATTCGCCAAAGGTTGGACTACGGGGGCATCCCCTTCCGTTGCCTCTTATGCCATCATAATGGACATCTCATGGCTTGTTTCCCATGACGAATTTACAAGGTGAATGGAGAAGGTGGGCATTGGAGAGGTCGCTAGAAGTCCTATCCCACTCACAACATACATCCGGTTGGACCAAATGCGAGTAATGTTTATGTACCCTTGTCTTCTCCTCTTAATTTGAATCATCGCAGTTCGTCCACTTCCGTTTCTCCGCACTCCTCCCTTGCACATCTCCCCACTTCGCTGGACAACCAGACTCTCCCTACAACACTAGCTATGGACTCCTCGCTACCTTGCCCTGATTCTTCCCCTCGTTCTTGATTCTCCCCTCTTTGTTATCCCCATTGTTATCCCCTTAGTTTATGGATAGGCTGAGCACATTTGATCCCCCCGTTCCTTTTGTTTCTGGTGAGTTTCCCCTACAACCAGTTCACCCCTTAGAGGCTTCCCCTACACACCTCAACCTACTACTTCCCACCTCCCTCCTAATGACCACACTCCATGTTATTCTCCCCAGAACTCTTTGTTATCCCCATTTTTATCCCCTTAGTTTATGGATAGGCTGAGCACATTTGATCCCCCCGTTCCTTCTGTTTCTGGTGAGATTCCCCTACAACCAATTCACCCCTTAGAGGCTTCCCCTACACACCTCAACCTACTACTTCCCACCTCCCTCCTAATGACCACACTCCATATTATTCTCCCCGGAACTCCGTTGGCAACAACATTGAATTTCTACTTATTAACCCGACCTTGGATTTGGCAACTATTTCTATACATCGTGGCACATAACCCCTTGTTCCTTCGCCCATCAAGCCCAATTATGCCCTCAACATTATTGTTTGTTGTAGGGGTGAAAAAGGCAGTCGCCATTTTAGAGTTTGTTCGAAGATGAAATCCCTCCCTTTCTCGGAGTCCTCTGATCTTCATGATATCCCCATCCGGACTACTTATAATCCTCAGGCCCTTAGAGAAGATGCACCCGTTCCTTTGGATACATGATGAATTGCCTCTCCTTAAATTTACGAGGTTTGGGGGATTCCAATAAGCTCCTCTCTCTCAGACATCTCTTCTTTTCGATCTGACCTTGTATCATTCTTTTACAAGAAACGATGACGTTTCTCTTAAGGTCTTTGAATATTTTAGGTGTATTTTCTCGGATTGGCATATGGGTGGTAGTTGATTTAAATGGTCTTTTTGGTGGGATGACTGCCCTTTGGGATCCCTGATGGGTGTTGTTAAATGCTTTTAGATGTTTTTCAGGCATTTTCTTTAACTGGCCGATTATGTGGAAATGCAAAACACGACCATATTCTAAAACTTTATGACCCATATAAAGACAAAGTTGATTTTTGGGATCGACTGGAAGCTAGTGCCATATTAAATATTGGTTGTTTAATTATTTCTATAGATTTCTGTAAGACACACAACACAAACTGGAAACAATCTTCAACAATATATTAATGAATGTCTCAAGAAATGATGTACAATGTGTACACATATAAATACATCAAGAAATTGTTGAATCAGTTCCCCATCTTTCTTGGACTCTAATAACTTATTACCTAACACAAACTAACCCAAGGATTAGTTGCCTAACATTCCCCCCTTAATTCGAAGGGATATACCAAAGCCCAAGAATGAGAGCTCAAAATGCAAAAATGCATCTCAGCCAAGAGCTGAATGTCTCTCGAAAATGTTTTTCAAGGATGACCAAAAACCAAAAATGGGAGAACTCAATGTCTCACCAACACTAATTCTGGAACCTACAAAGCAGTTCTCAGGAAAAAAAATGTGGTTTTAAGATGACCACAAACTCCAGAACTGTCACAGCAGTTCCTCGCACAATTCCAAACCAGAAAGTGCTCGCTCAGAAACAACTCAATCAACTGAGATTGTGGCTCAGGATGTGGATCATTGACTCAGGCTCGCTTGACATCTCGAACTCGAACCTGTAGCAGACCACCCACCAAAAAATCCCCCCTTGTTCGATACAAGGTGAGAAATATTCGTTATCACTGCAAGACACGTCACTCTCGAATAAATTCTTCGATATGATATGTAGATCTTCTTGGCTGCTTTGGTCCATTCCCAAGAAGCAATCCATCCAAAACTTTGCTTCTCTCTTGCAGTGCTTTTCTTTTTGAAACATCTGTTTGACTCGTGATTCCGCTTTCCACAATGCTCGCACGGGTGAAGATCAAAACACCGATCTTTCATATGTCCAGCTCTGTTACATTGTTGGCATTTATCAACTTTTTCTGGAACTACACCATCCAGAAAACCTGCACTTCGGAATTTTATAGGTTTAGCGAAATCTGGAATGTGAAAAGATACATCATTATTATAACCAAGACCTGTTCTGTGTTTATTGTGTGTCATCTCTTCCCAAGGTCTTATGATAGGTTTCACATCAGAACTTCTAAATGCGTCCAAATTTACACCTAAAAGCACTTCATTTCTCTGATCATTCTTTGACTGATGATCAGGCTCAAACAAATTTTTGTTCTGAAAAAACACCAGTTCAGAATCACAAGATTTCTTTTGAAGTTCGTCTCGCTGTAACTACGATTCTAACTCCAAAAATTCAATTTTGATTTTAGCATTTTGCAAACATGATTGGATGTCACAGAGCATGTCTTTGCTAACTTGGACATCGTTATGGACAGTAGATAGCATTAAATTTCTTAATAAATGTACTAAATCATTTAGTTTGGCCATTTTCTCCAGTGCGATATCAAAGTAAAATTGCAATAAACTCAGAAAATGGGGTGTCGGCTACCACCGAAAATGCAGCCAATACAAACAAATTTTCAGTGATTTAACCAAGTGTCGGGTTCAACCGATCATGCACCCATCAACAATACAAATCATGACATGTAATAGACAACTTCAAAAATTCAAATCTTTCCCTGGGAAGTCTATTGGGAGCAATACCAGCAAGGCAACAAAAATATACGCACTGCATATTCTACACTCCAACCCACAACACAAACTGGAAACAATCTTCAACAATATATTAATGAATGTCTCAAGAAATGATGTACAATGTGTACACATATAAATACATCAAGAAACTGTTGAATCAGTTCCCCAGGTTTCTTGGACTCTAATAACTGATTACCTAACACAAACTAACCCAAGGATTAGTTGCCTAACAATTTCAATGCCACCTTATCTATGGAAGAGTGTTGGGGAATACATTGCAGGATGGATCCTCTAGCAGAAAAATTACATGGGCTATTTATTTCAAATAATATGATAGACATATTTCCCAACCCCCTTTCTCCCACTTGGCATAGCGACAGATCTAGGGAATTTCACATTAGAAAAAGGTTGGACTGTTTTTTGATGCATGGAAATTTGCTTGAAATCATTCCATTCAAATTTAACCATGTATGGTTGGAGGACGAATACATCAATGGATTTGATCAAAACATCCTGGAATTTGGTGGTTTCAGATCCCATTACATTTTCTATACAAATCATCACTAATAAGCTCCAGTTCATTAAGATTAGGGTTCGTATATGGAATAGGCAGAAGAAAAAATTCAGTTTACATGGATTTGAAGTTTATTGCGGTAGAGATTGAACGCCTTGGTAGAATTATGGACAGAGGGACCCCTCCTCTACCACTTATTGAAAAGTTGAAGGAGCTGGAGGAAAGAAAAAGGAAGATGTCACTTGGCGTTTGAAAAGCCAGGCACTGTGGCTAAAAGAGGGAGATCGGAACATGAGATTTTTCCACAGGTATGAAAAACATAGGAGAAGTTTGAACACTATCTGGCACATTAGGGGGAGCAATGATACACATGTGCACACTATAATCGAGATACAAAGGGAGTAGTGATACACAGGTGCACACTAAAACAAATATATAAAGGGAAGTTGTTTTATATTTCGAATCTTTCTACAGGGAACTTAATGGAGTTTATATAGAAGATCAAATGTGGGGATCAGAAAGCTACCCAGCCATGTATGATGAGACTCAAAATCAAGCAATTTACAGACTTATTGAGCTAGATGAAATACACTGAGTCCTAAAATATTTTCCAAAGGCAAGTGTTATGGACCGGATGGTTGGACACTTGAATTATTTCTTCACTTTTTCTATCTCATGGGGATGGAACTTTAGCATATGGCTGAAGAATCTAGAATCAATGGTAATATAACTAGGGCCATTAACTCCACTTTTATTGCTCACATTCCGAAGATTTAAAATCTAAACACCTTGATGTATTTTAGACCTATCTCTCTGTGCAATATTACTTACAAACTATTTTCTAAAATCATTGCGGAGCACCTAAAGTCGACTCTCCCACCCTTCAACCTTCATCTCCAAAGAACAATATGGTTTTCTCCACAACTCTCTCATACATGACGTTGTGACCATGACCCAACAATGGCTACATTCCATTCACACGAAGAAAATGGAGGCAATTTTCATGAAGGTGGACTTGCAGAAAGCTTATGATTGTGTGGATTGGACTTTTTTGCGTCTCATTTTGTCTAAGATTGGACTGGAAATGTATAACATTGAATGGATTATGGCATGTGTGACTTTGGTACAATTTGTAGTGGTGATCAATGGATATCCCTCTAATTTTTTATGTGCCAGTAGGGGTTTACGACATGGTTGCTCTCTGTCGCCCCTACTTTTTATTTTTGTCATGGATAGACTCAATCATAAGATCTCAGAGGCAAGATCTATTGGTATATTCTGTGGCATAAAACTGGGAAGGGTAGCGGAAATAACCCACAATTTCTTTGTTGACAACATCCTTCCTTTTGGGATGGTGTCCAGAGCATAGTGGCAAGCTCTACATCATATATTTCAGAGATTTGGAGAGGCATTTGGTTTGCAGGTAAATGGAAACAAGTCACTTCTACTTTACGCAGGTGGAGACCAAGAAGATATTGAATTTATTGCTGGTATATTTCGAGTGGCTACTCAGCCCTTGTGTGAGGGACTCATATATTTGGGATACATAATAAAGCCCAACAACTATAAGATTGAATATTGGCTATGGATTATTGATAAATTTCGTAAAAATTATTTGGTTGGTCGCATAGAATGATAGCCCAATAACTACAAGATTGACGATTGGCTATGGATTATTGATAAATTTTGTAAAAATTATTTGCTTGGTCACATAGAATGATAGATGGCTTACAACGAGAGGGAGGTTCACTCTTGCACAGTTGGTTTTACAAGCGGATTTCAGTTTACTGGGCACACTTATTCTCCCTCCCTGCTGCTATTATATCCATAATCCAAAGCATCATGACATACTTCATTTGGTCGGGCACTAGGGAGGGACTCAAATTCCATTTGATTAAATGGGAGAAAATCACCATCCTAAAAGAATATGGAGGTTGGGAGATATTGGATGTGAAAATATTTGGTTGGGCTCTGTTGATCAAGTCTTTATGGCGTGCTTTATTTTGTAAGGGTTCCTGGAGGGATATTATTTGGGCAAAGTACCTTAATCACCAAGAGGCTTCAGAATGGATCAGGGATGGCCACATCGGTAAATACTAAAAACATCATCTCTTATATCTGGATGAGTTTCAACAGGATTAAATTATGGTTTCTCAGGCGAATCCGTTGGTCCTTTGGATCATGTCATAGTATTCTCATTGGTCAAGATCGAATCGTGGGCATAAATTCGGATAATGGCCTCTCAGATGACATCATAGAAAAACTTCATACAAGGGGATACTTTTACTTGGCATAAGTCATACAACACTAGCATGGGAGGTTTCTTATATGGAAGATGACAAATGACATAGGGCTGACGGGACGGTTTGGAAAAATTACATTATGGAACTCAGAAGGTCAGGCCTGTGCAGGAAAGAGGGGGGAGATCATATAAAATGGGCAGGGACTTTTCACAAAGGTTCTGTGGCGGTTGCTAAAACTTACCAATTCATTATGTGCTAGAGACTATCCTTGCAAAACAATAGTTGGTTTCAGAAGATTTGGAAATTGCAGGTCCCTACTAAGATCATCATATATTCCTATCTAGTCTGGCAAGACAAAACTTTGACATGGGGAAATTTAAAAAAGAGAGGCATACACGGAACGGGATGGTGTGTTCTATGTCAGAATTCAAGAGAGACTAATTCACATCTTCTGTTGGAGTGCCTGATTGCAACACAGATATGGCGATGGACTTCTTCTATGTTTGATTTTCTTCTTAGTAGTCACCCCTCTATTGAAAAATGTTTGTGATGCTGGGGTGGGAGAGGGCATAAGCATCAGGCAATCCCTTAAGCATCAAGTAATCCCTCTCTATATATTCTAGGAATTATGGAGAGCCAGGGATGCAATCATATTTGATAATATTCCTCTCAACACACATAGAATCTGCTCCAACATATCGAAGTGAATGGGTACTTAGCAAAAATTCAAAATAAGGATAAAGATATTAGCTATCGACATATACATCCTCGCATTTTATTCCCTGCAGGCTATTTCGCGATGGAGCAGCAAACAAGTACATGTAGATGTGGAGCATGGTCAAGGATATGTCACAGGAGGCAATACAAAATTTTCTTGTTAGGTGGCAATGGTATGAACATGAGAGCAAAAATCCTGGCTTTATGGGGACTCTTGTGGTTTGCAAAAAAAATTAACATGGATTCTATTCACATATATGGGGATTCCAAATCCCTCATTGATGGAATGCTAGAGATTTCTGCACTTTCCCCTCCAAATCTCGCATACTAGCTTAATCATATCCAACATCTAAAACAATCCTTTTCACACATCACCTTCCAACACATTCTCAGGGAAAGTAACATTGTTGCTGATACTCTATTGAAGAGGGGTCTCACTGTGACAATGGGATCGATGCATTTCCAATTTCGGATAATACTTTTGCAGGGCACTTTACTGCTTCCTTAGTATTTTTTTCCAGTGAACATACTTATTTTCGTTGTTTTTTTGTTAATTTGTTGCCTTCCTAGAACATGTATATTAATATGACTTATTTCATGCTTTGAGGTATTTAATATGCTTAATATAACTTAGGCATGGAGGCTATCCTTTTTTCAGATCTGATGATTATATTTCTGAATATTGTATTAGTACATAATATAAATCAGTGTTATTTTTTTTCTTTGGGAAAAAAAATAAAAATAAAAAACAAAATTTAATAAAATGATTGAGTAATATTTTTTCAAATTTATACAAAATCCAATAAAATAAATGATTTTAAATTGTAATTGAAAAAATATTATAAATATACAATCTAACCAAATATTTTTTTTATAAAATTCTCAATTTTAATTATTTAAAATATATTTTTAAATACCTAAGAAAATTCAAAATCATAAAAAAATCCTAAAAAATTTATAAAATTCCAGCTTGCTATTAAAAAAACAAACAAAAATAAATAAATAAAAATATGTTAGAAACCATTTAAATTAAAAACCATTTAAAAAAAACCAGTTACCTTCTATATATAATATTCTTATATTAATAATATAAAATAAGAATATCAACCATATTCTGGCCCCCAAAAAAATTCAGCTTATTAAGATACTCTGGTTTTCCGGTTTATTGAATGGGGGAAAAGCGAGTGATTCAGCGCCTTCACTTTCACTTTCACTTTCACTTTGTTAGGGAATCTTCTAGTAGGCAGCGATGTTACATCGCATCATGGCACTTTCACGTGGAATTTTCAATGGCATACAGCTGTGGTAAGTAACGTGGGTGCAGCGATATTATTAAAGGGTGTGGGGTATAGCTATGGAATAACCTTCTCTTGTCCCCGCAGTCGACAATTTGATGCAAAAATTTCGAATCTGTAAGGGAACAGTGAGAATGGGATCCGCCCCACACCATGCAAAAGTAAAAGTGAAATGTCAGGTCATTTCAGCTGGTAAGAGTAAATTTCAGTTGCATTAGGATACGGAGTTGGTTGTTTTATGGAGGGGGAAGGAATTGCTAGTTAAAAGTGAAATGTCAGGTCATTTCAGCTGGTAAGAGTAAATTTCAGTTTCATTAGGATATTGAGTTGGTTGTTTTATGGAGGGGGAGGAATTGCTAGTTAAAAGTGGTCGGAATTTTGGAATATTTTTTTAAGAAATATTGCAGTAGCAGTTTTTGAATCATGTTTTTGATGGTGGAAATAGATTCGGCACCATCAAAAACATCATAGGCACCCAAAATCTTGAAGTTTGATAGCTATAACTTGGATTTACAAAATTCCCTGCTTGATTTTATTAAAATCTTGCCGAAATTTCCATAATTTTCAGGGGAAAAAGCAGGCTAGCTAGACTAAGATTTATGATACAATGGTTTTCCTGTTTTTTGAATGGTGGAGTGAGAATCTAGCAGCTAGCAATTCAATGGCTCCTTCATGGTATTATCACTTTCACTAGGAGTTGTCTTTAGTGCGATTTTTTGGACATTTGTGTTATTTAAACTATTTTTTGATTGTATATATGGATTCAGCACACTGAAAAACTCTTAAGGCACTTTCATTGTGCAGAGTTTACCCATCAAATTTGTGATTTCAATAAATTCCTACCAAATTTTACAGAAATTTAATAAAAAAAATATACTAAAAAAACTTCCAAAAATATCACTAATTACAACACTTTCACTCTGTCAGGGATTTTCTCAGTGGCAGTGATGTTACGTCATGGCAATTTCACTTGGAATCTTTAGTGGCCTACAACTGTGCTAAGTAACGTGGATGCAATGATATTAGTAAAGGTAGTGGTGTATATCAATGCAGTAGTCCTACTGTCCCTGCAGTCAACAATTTGATGCAAACATCTAGAATCTGTTAATCTGTTAGTGTCACAGAGGGATAATGCAGTGTCCATGAGAATGGGATCGGGCCCACCCTGCAAAGTAAAAGTGCCATGTATGTTCCTGCCAATCCGATTGATATCATCGCTGAATAGTTTTGGGAGTGGGCTAACCATTCGACGGAATGGCCTTGAGTTTTGTGCGCCCGGCGACCGGCGAATGCCTCCGGAAAATGTGGGCCCCATGCCCCTCACCGTCCCCATCTGTCTCCGTCCTCGCGATGTTACCGTTACCATTCCCTGTCAACTGTCCCGTAACGGGCTAACTCTCTCCGTTTCGAGCCATCCTTGCGTACGCTCACACGAGCCGTCATGCGGGCTCGCGCAGCCGCTTCAAGGCCGAATTGATATTTTCTCCAATTTGAACTGAATTACTCGCTCGACCATTATGGATGCTATCTACCAGCTGTAGAGTTTCCGTGCAAACCCATTTCAAATTTATGCATCCTCCCACACCCTCTACTTATTCATTCCGTCGACCACCATTTCGTCAAGTCATTCAGTCGAGTGCATTTCTCCATTCGGTCGAGTCATTCAGTCGAGTGTGTTTCTCCATTCGGTCGAGTCATTCAGTCGGGTGCGTTTCTCCATTCGGTCGAGAGCAGAGCAGAGAAAATTAGATTATAGCAGTAGCAGTAGAACAGAGGAGTACCGGCAATTGGAGCAGAGTAGAACAAAGCCCCTGGTTCTTCCTTATCAACAGAGCAGAGCAGAGCAGTAGCAAGGTCAGTAAATTTTCTTCAATGCATTGCCGCAAGCAACTATTACAAATTCCAGTGTTTATTTATATGAACAAAATTGCAAATTGCATTCCTTTTTTATTTATTTCGTAGAGAGTGGAAACTCGTTGTTGCAGTAGCGGCAACAACGAGTTGCCGCGACTGTAAATTTAAATTTTGAGCAGTGGCGGAAACAGCGAGTTGCCGCCACTGTAACAGTGTGTTGCCGCCACTGTAAATTTTAATTTTGCGCAGTGGCGGCAACTCGTTGTTGCCGCCATTATTCAAAAATAAAATTTACAATGACGACAATACACTGTTACAGTGGCGACAACTCGTTGTTTCCGCCACTGTAACATCGAGTTACCGCCACTGTGCAAAATTAAAATTTACAGCAGCGGCAACACACTCTTACAGTGGCGGAAACTCGTTGTTACAGTGGCGGCAACTCGCCTCCACTCGCTGTTAAAGTGGCAGAAACAGCGATTTTCCACCACTGCGCAAAATTAAAATTTACAGCAGCGACAACACACTCTTACGATGACGGCAACTCACTGTTACAGTGGCGGCAACAGCGAGTTGCCGCCACTGCGCAAAATTAAAATTTACAGCGGCGACAACACACTCTTACAGTGGCAGCAACTCATTGTTGCCACCACTGTGTGTGTTGCCGACATTGTAATTGTGTTGCCGCCATTGTAAGTGTGTTGCCGCAAATGAAAATAATTAAATTTTTATTTATATTGCAAACTTCATTTTGTATTTATTTTGTAGAGAGAGCAGTATTTATTTTGTATTTTCTTGTTTTGCATATGGTTGCAAAATGAGTCCTGGCTATCCAGATATGGTGCCATCCAAACCCAGGGAATGCATGAATAAGGTTCATGCTTCACAATGAATCCCTTAGCCAAGTATATCAAAATAGTAGAGAAATACATGGGATTACAACGAATAATGAGGCATACTATCATGCATTGATAGAGGGTCTCACGACTGCACGGAACTATGGTGCAAATGACATTGTCACTTACACTAACTCCGAGCTAATCATCAACCAGATGAATGCCATCTATCAAGTTGGAAGACCTAACCTAAAGCCGCTTCACTAGCAAGCAAAATCCATTGCTGCACAATTCCACAACTTTGAGATTATGTACCAATCTGATGTCGAAAGGGTCTGTGATTCAATACTTTCTGAAACAGCATCCAAAGGACGTGGATGTGGTAGATTTGTGGAACCAACATGTGCTCCAATTTTTATTGATAGGCATCGTTATAGATTGCCTATTAATGAATGGATTGTTGCTCTGATTGGGATTGGGGTTATTATGGGGGGAGTAATATTATTGTGTTCATATTTTTTGAGATAGATTGGAGCATGATCTCCATCATTTTTGTATGAGCTGTTTTTAATAGATGACCTCACTATTTTCTGGTTTTATATGTGATAGATGCTTTTATTTTTTGTATTTATGAAAATCATTGTTTAATTTATTTTCAGTTTATATATAGTAAAATTAATTTGGGATTGTATGTCATTTAATAAGTTTTAGGTGGTGCTCATAATTATAAAACTCTAAATGCAAGATTTCACACTCGATCAAATTTCACATTAGAACATCGACATGAATGTCGATTTCTTCAATGACACACAGAGTACATTAAAACCCAAATTACATAGATTGTATCCCACATTGTTCATATAACTGTTTATGGAAATTCAAGCCCATTCACACAGAATTAAGTCAAATAATATTCATGAAATGCTGAGACAAATTATTTCATAATATATAAATGAGATCCACTTTCAAAACTTCTTGTTTGGCCAGATCTTCAATTTGATGGCCTTCTACCTCACTACTCTGTCTCTCTAGCTCTCCAGCTCTCCAACTGTCCTCTTTTACAAGGAAAAATAGAACTGTTTATCCTAATCAAACTGATTTTTAGATTAGCTGGAAGTGTTGCTGGCACTTGCAGCATTATCTCATGGAAGATGACTTGTAGAATACTCCTTCTTTTCACCTTCTGTTATGATACTCTTTATCTCTGCTTTTCATTGTTTTACTGCTGTAATTGAAAAATAACTAGCAGTAACAATTGGCTTTTACCGACACACTTTGACCCTGAATCTTCACCCTAAGGTAACAGTAAAATATGACTTTTTATGTGATTTTCCTGCTCTTTTCCCTGTCAAATTCACATCAGATATGTGAATTCTTGCCACTGTTGAGCTGTGGGGATCTTTATATTCTTAAATTTTCTATAGCTTTCATCAGCTTCTATGTACTTAGAAAAATTTGGCTTTACTATGAACATGTGCTTAATTTCATTTTCTAACAAGAACAAATTCTCAAAATATTGAAGTATCACTTTGCCACTTGGAGACCCTTGAGGCAAAGGTTTGTTAGCTTGTTCCTTAGCATAGGCTCTAATTTTCTGGTCATAGTCCTTCTGTGGCATTAATTTTTCTTTCAATGCATGAATATCTGGAAGTCCTGCTTCTAGCAACAAGTCATATTTGGTCTTGAATTTAGTGATTGATATGTTCATATTATCACACTTCTCTTCTAGATTATTCATAATGTTTCTCTTTGTTAGGACCTTTCTAATTTCAAGGATAGACTCTGTCCTGTCAGGAATTTTCAATTCTTCTAATTCTTCCCTATTTTTACTATTTAAAAATGATATGAGTTGAATTGCTTGTGGTGATTTGTTGCCAAGTCCCTTCTTTGTTTTATCAATTTTTGCTAAGGCAGCTTATAGCAAATCTTTTTGCTCATATATTATCTGAATAGAAGGCCATTGTGAGTGAATGCCTTCAGTGATTTTTTTCCACAAATAATTTTTGATGTAGGCAACTTGGTCTGTGAGATTTACCTGTTGTTGAAGAATCTTAACCTGTTCCTGTAATTTGTTAGCCCTCTGTTCATGTCCTTTGGAAGTGATTAAGGTATCTCTGTTGGAAGCTTCCAAATTTTTGATGGTGTCTTTTAAACTGACTATCTCTTTATCTTTTATGGACATATCTTCCATAGCTTTGATTATGGAATCTGTTTCCCCTACTGTATTTACCTATGATGTTGATGAATTAGTGGCAGAGATGTCTTTAGAAGTAATTGACACTGCAGTTGCCAATACTCCTTGTGGTGCCAAATGTTCTGCCAATGTTGAGGGGATAGATGTGCTTACAGTTGGAATAACTGTAGGAATTTGCTAAGATTTTTTCAAATTTTCATTTTCTTACATCAAAATTTCTATTTGGTTTTCCATTTCCTTTATTTGGGCTGTCATCTTTAGAACCAATTGATTTAATTTATCATTCTCTGTCTTTTGTTGAAGGATCTCCTTTGCTTGGGGATGTTCACTTTGAGGCAGTTTCAGTTGCTTCCTTAGTGCAGCTATGTCTTCATTTTTCAGTTTGATTAAAGCTTTTGCAACTTCAATGTTAGCTGGATCAGCTCCTGCTTCAATCACCAAGTCTTCTAATGCTTTGATTCTCAATCCATTAGCATGCAATGATGCTTTGTCCAATTTCATTTGATTTTGCAGATTTGTCACTGTCTTCTGAATTTTAATAGAGCTCATTGTTTTGTTGACTATATTTGAATATAACATCTCTGTATTGATCCTGTGAAATTCTATTTGATCTAATTCATGGATAGCATCTGCATCTACTTCCAAATCTGTATTTGAGTAGTCTGCCACTGACTTTGGATCAGCCACTGCAGGCTTCAAAAATGACATTACTAATTTGTTAGAAGAATAATCAAAAGCAGAGAGAAGTCTATCTTTATTTCCAGGGTTTTCTTTGAGAAACTTGGAATATAATTCATTTTTTATTTCTTCATTCTTCTCTCTGATTTGTCTGAATTTAATCTGGATGTCTGACTCTATGTTCTCGGATTCCTTGGAAGAAGAAGGAATTTCAACATTAGTTTGCTTCTCAACCATCACTGTATCTTTATCCAGTGTCTCAAATTGGCTCTTTTGAAGTTCTCTGAGTGTTTCAGTTACTATCACTATTGCCTCATCCTCAGTTTCATGATCATCAATTTCCATTGCTTTATCTTTTTCCTCAATAGTCAATTTAGTTCTCTTGCTATAGGAGGTTTTAAATTTCCTGCCTAAAATGGTTTCTGCAATATAATTGACATCTTCTCCACTTCTTTTATGAAAAATTCAGCCTCTTTATCAATTATAGTCACCTGTGCTTGATTCACCTGTATTCCCTGTACATTACCTGCCTGCATAACCTGTGTATCATCATCTATCAAAGTATTTGGCTCCCATTCTTTCTTATTGGAAAATTTCTCAATTTGTGGCTTGGAATCATGCAAGAAAGGAGACAACTTGCATTTTATTCTGATAGTGCTCAAGACACCCTGAGGGTCATAATTCCACATAAAGTTGTATGGGAACTTGTATTCTTTCAACTTGATATTAATCTCATTTGCAACTTCTCTATTGTTGACAATGAATGGCCCAATCTGATTTTTGAGTTTAAATTGGGTATTTTTCCTAGAGGCCATAAAATTTACTTCATTTGCATTCAATATTTGCCTTAAATATTCTAAAGAAAAAATTATTGTAGTTACAAACCTTGGAATTTTATATGGAGCCAAGAGTGCACCATACACTCTAATCTCTGTGTGATTCCTGTATAAGTACCAATCCCCAGTAGATTCTCTTAGTTTCTTCATTAATTCTAGGAGTTTCTTCCTTAGTCAACAAATTCATAGCTGGGATTATGAATAATTCATTAAATCTGCATATGTATATTCCCTGTTCTCTTTTCTCAAAATAGATGTCCAAAACACAACTGACAGGAGGTTCCCTTCTACATCCAATTTCTGCAACTCAATGGGAATTTTTTCTGTTTGGTAATACAAGAAAAGATGAAGCAGATATGAAGTATATCTAAAAACTCCTTCTTCTGGCAATCTGGACAATTGATAGTGCATGTTTTCTGCAATAAACTTGGCAAAATTGTATATATTGGATGGAGGCTGGCCAGGAGTCAAGGTTGAAAAAAAACCCAAGATGGAAGCATCGGTGAATTCATCATTATTATATCCCAGTATAAATGACAGCATGGAGACAATCTGCCTTGTTTCCTCTGGAAAATCAAATGTATCAAAGGGAGGATTTACTTTAGGGACATTAACATGTGTAGGCCAAAAAGTTTGAAATATGTTGAACTTGGCAGAAAAGTCTAAGTCCAAGTATAGCTGGGTCAAATCCTCTATTGACAATGAAACTGAATTAGGATCATGGTTCATTTGCAGCATGGAATTAATGCACTCAATATTGATATAGAACATGACTTCTCTATCCTTATTGACAATACATCTTTGATCTGGAAGATAATATAATTGACACAGTCTGACAAAATCAGGGGCTTGATGAGTAAAAGGAACAACATATCTTGGCAGATTGGACTCGCAAATGGGTACGTCACCTTTGGATTTTTCTACAGATTTTCCAAAACACCAATTGTGGACTTCTAGTAGGTTGAATTCAACTGAAGGATCAAAAATTCTATAATCAAGATCAAGTAATGGGCTACTTTCTTGGGAAGTTATAGGAACTTGAACATGTCTAACTACTTATGTTGTCTCAGCAGTAAGTGCAGGAGTGGGCTTATTGAGTTTGGATGGCTCAGCTTGTGGTAACTTGCTTGAAACATTTCTCTAGGATTTTCAGCCTCTAGACTTAGGAGTTACTTGTTTCTTTGTCATTTTGGATGAACAGAGCAAGTTTAAACAGTTTGCTAAGTTCTTCTTTAGAAACAAGGGGCAATTGAAGGGTTTCATTGGGAAATTCAGAATCTGAGTAGGGTTCTGGATTATAAAAAGGGTTTTTAATGCACAGAAGATGGCTTTGATCAAGTTCAACAGTGAAAATGATCAAGGAGTGACTAAAAACCTGGTAAAATGAAAATGTGGATCCTGGAGAAAATTTGACAGGGTTTCCCCTGTATTTTGGAGGTTTTTAGACTTCTTGTATGGATAATTCAACTGACTTAAAGGAAATGGCTGATAAAATGATGATTTCTCCTTTGAAATTGAAGTATTTTGGATAGGATTGACAGAAAAAATACCTTTAAAAGGTATAATTGCGGTCGAAAGAGTTGTAGTTGTGTTCACAATCTTCAATTTAGGTAAATGACGTTGTCAGAGGTTATGGAATTCTTTGTGAATAAATTTCAGAGAAAAATGGTTGTTCAAATGGTAACTGGTTCAAAAAACAGCTTCGCAAATAGTCAAGGGAGGCTCTGCAAAGGTTTTCATAGGTTAAATGGCGCAAATAGGTGAAATGTAATGGAAAACCATGAGTTTTAATGTATTAAACCATAAGTCGAATCACAATTTAATTTCATTTATTGTAGATATGGCGGAAGCAGTTTTTGGATTGGGCTTGGGTGGTTTTCGCGCGACTCTAAAGTGGTAAGCGAAAATTCACTTTTTGCACGCGATCCAATCGTATTAGGACACGTCGGCGAGGGGCAGTTTGGGAAAACAACCCATATCGCGTAATTTTTATAAAACATGAGTCGAGCACTTTATTTGCGCAATATAGGGTTAGGGCCGTTAGATCAGACTTCAAAAAGCGAACGGTCGGGATTAAAAAGAGACTTGCGGGGAAAGTATAGTGGGACCAGGGTATCGATTATTGACCGTAGATCTCATGAATGGAAAATAAACGGTGATCGCTTAACGCGATGGGCTATGGTGGGGACAGAGACTGGAGTTATCGGGTGCAATGTGGATCGTCAGATCTTGAAGTTGATGGAGATTGAATAGTTGATAATTAACGCGATGGGAAGGGTAAGTTTATGAAATAAAACTATCGCGCTAAAATAAGAACCGTTGGATTTAATTGGGGTGATCGGACGGTTATAGTTCCATGCGATGGAGTAAAGGGATTTTGAAAAGATTAATATATAAAACAAATTTTATACATAAATCGAATGAATGGGCGGGGTATCAAAGGATTTTTTTAACCAAGGTTAATACTTTGGTATGGGATATGTATCGGGGGGAAAGGGTTAGGTTATAGTTTTAACCTTGGGTAAAAGAAGTTGGGAAATAAACAAACGGATGGTTTTTTCTTTGAAGTTTAATTTAAACGAAACTTCAGGTTTTTTGTTTTAAACACATATTAAAACATGTTTAATATTTTTCCATGTATTTTTATTATACAGTTAATTAAATCAATTTGATTTAACAACCATAGGGGGCGGGATATTTAAATAATGACATACTTAGCCAAAGAGGGTATAATATGGGTTTTTATTTAATCATGTGGGGATAAATAACTTTGGCTAAAGTTATATTAATGCGTTTTTGGGGTTATTTTATAAAAGGGAATTATATAATATAGGAAAAGGTTATTCTATAGGGAATTATTATGTAAGTTAAAGTTAATATGACAAGGGGACAAGGTATACTCAAAATACATCAACATAACCAAGAAAAGTGAAGTATATAGTTGAGATCCTAAAGATATTTATGAAGCATGACTATAGACCCATGTGTACACCACTAGTGACCAATTGTAAGAAGATTGGTGCTTCCATATCAGAAGCATTAGACCCTACATTATATAGACACATGATTGTGAATTGTCTCATGTATCTAGTCAAGACAAAACTAGATATTTATTTTACAGTTAACACACTCAGACAGTTCATGGTAGAGCCAAAAAAAGTTCATTGGGTGTCTACAAATCATATGTTGAGATACCTTAGAGGAAGAATTGAGTATGGGCTAAGATATATTCATATGGATGAACTAAAGTCAGAGGGGTAAACCGATGTTTATTGGGAAGGTAGTACAAATGACATAAAAGTCTCTTCTATGTGTTGTTTCATCTTGGGATAAGGATAAGTTTCTTGGTTCAACATGAAGTAGAAGTCAATTGCTCTGAGTTCCACTGAGGCCAAGTACATGGCTTCCATCTTGGAAGCGTATGAGGCAATTTGGATTTATAATCGTATCGTGGGACGATTTGATCAGGAAATGGAGTTGACTATCAGTCATTGTGATAATCAAAGTTGTATCAAGCTCCCAAAGAATCTAGGGTTACATTTCAAGTATAAAAAAAATCATATCGGGTACCACTTCATTTGAGACTGTGTGTATAGAGGATAAATAAAGCTATAATATGTACCTATGGATGAGCAGGTAGTAGGAATCTTGACCAAGGCATTGATGTGGGGAAAATTTGTGTTCTTTTGAAACAAGTTGGGAGGGAGGGTGCAAAACATCTTCCTCATTAAGAGGAAGTGTTGAAATTGTAGCTTGGTAGATGATTCTACATTGGTCAAGTGCCTGAAATGCAATGAATCACCAAAATTCTCTCACAACAAAATTATTTAGTTATTTCCTAAATTTTGACTTTAGGCATAAATTCACTAATTAACTTTTTTACTTTATTGGCCAACTTTTATAAAGTTAAAAAGGTAAAAAAAATATATCATGATTGTAGATCTCAAGTGTGGAGATCCAATCTCAACCCTCCATTAATTTTGAGATTAGGTAAAAAATTATGAGGGAAAGAGGTTTTTGGAGAGGCAAATCGATTCAAGTGACTGGGATTTTAGTTGAGAAAAAGAGGTAGAACTAACAACAATAGAAGACATTGAACAGGTCAAGTTTTAGGGGATATTCTTAGGGTTGTAGATGTTGAACTTACCAAGTTCGTATAGGATGAAATATTCGGGCCATATAGGCCATATTTCATGAAGTCGAATAACAATATTTTCTAGGTCAAATAGGTCGCACAAGGTAGGTCGTGAAAAGGAAATTTTTGAGAATTTTTTGTTGTTGTAATTTTCTAAAGTGTTCACTTGTTGTAATAAAAAATTACAAGTTGAATAAAAGCCCAAACTTTGTTGGTTTTCCGACACTGGGATTTCCAGGTTAAAACTTTGTCAAAAAAGAAATTATGTGCTTGGTTTTCTAGTTATTTTAATTCTATTATGCATGATAAGTTAGGAACCTAATGCATTTGGTGGCACAAAGCTTAGATATAAAAGTTAATTTTTATTTATTTTATGAGTATAATTTTATTGGGCATAAAATTTGACTTGGGTTCAAGAAAACGAACATGGATTATTCAAGAAGAATTCCAACTCCTTTAACATAATTAGTATTCAAAAGACTAATCAATTATTTCTATGGTGACAAATGCTTTGATTCACTTAATGTTATGCTTCAATTTTTTGCAAAGGATGACTAAGTAGTATTTCTTGTCGTTTAACCCATTTTTGGGCTCTTGAGTTTTACTTGTTCACATTAGTTTTGGGCAGAACTTCTTCTCCTTAGTCCTTTAAGCTTTCAATGTTTGCTCATGTTCATCTTGGGTTTGGATGCAGTTTTAGTTTGAAAGAGATATTGATGCCAAAATCCAAAATTATCAATTTTTTCTTTGCAACTTTGACCTTTTTCATACTAAGTAGAATAGTATTGGAGGGAAATATTGTAAATAGTGAGAAAGGTATCAAACCTACACTTGAATATCATCATGTAGGATGTCATGTTATTAATTCTAGTGATTTTTTCAACTCTAGTAGAGTAGGGAATGTTGGTTTCCAAATAGGATCGTTAAAATTTCAAAATAATTGTGTGTTTTCCAATTATTTGAGGATGGGATAAAACATAATTTGTCCTAACAAAGTCATTTTTTATCTTTGTAACATCATTTAAAGGCACATATTTCATTTTGATAATGGCAATTTTGGATTACATTCCATCATGAGTGTTTTCTCTTCGTCGATAAGAAGCTAGATAGAAATTGCTTGCCAAGAGAGTACAATATTCACAATTATTCCATTGTGCATTTGTTGTTGCACTTATGTGGTGGTGCTCAAATCCAAATCATGCATGGTTATTCCATACCCTTCTCTTTAAAATACTTTTTCAACACATATTTTCTTCAACCCCTCATCAATAGCATTCATAGTGGAGAAATAAACCATTGACCCAATTGTAAAACCACATTCTTAGAGATTACCAAATGCATTGAAGACTACCAAACTTAAGGTATAGTTTTCCACTTTTATGAGCTATAGCCATATTTTTATGTTGGAGTGGAATAAATCCATGTAGACCATAGATTTCTTAATCTCTTTGTCGACCAAAGGATTCTTCGTTATTATTTTATCAAACTTGATGGAAGTAGATGGTTTTGAAAGAGGGACTAGAATTTATGGGTACAGTGAGTCGTTTCATGAAAATATGGTTCCTAAATTTCATTAATACTAATTTTTCTACCACCACCACCCATGTGTGGGTGCACATGATGAATTTTCCCATCTCTTTTTGTTTTATGCATATGTTGGGATTAAATGGATTAAGTTTGGATAGGTTTATGGGGCTTGGCATCACCTAGACCAAAATGGCATAATCACTTGCATTGCATTTATGTTAAACTTGACTTGAATAAAGGCTTTATAGACAAAAGTATTCTAGATTAGAAAGATTTTTGCTAGATTAAAAGATTTTATTATGATAACGCAACTTTCCCATTTCACATTTGTCGTGTAATAGGTCATTTGTAGATACATATTTTAAGTCTCGTATGTAGGGTACTCTTTGGTGTGAATTTTTATAATTGGATTATTTTTTGCATTTTCTTCAAAAAATAAGAAAAAATACATAAATATCAATTGACCATTTCCTATAAAAAATTAGCTTATTTTCATAGAAAATACATTGACTGTATTGATAATATTTGTCAAAATTTACATGTTTTAATAGTAAATTGCATTTTTTTTTCATTGACGATACACCTACATAACTATATGTATAATATTTTCAAGTTGAATATTTACTTAGAATACTATACTTAAGTATAATACTTGAATCCTTATAAAATATGTTGTGAATCCTATCTCGCAAAATAGAAAGGGGAAAACTATTGAATCATCAAGATGAAGTCATTCTCCTATGACTTCCATAACATTGTCCAAACATGAAGTAATGAACCGTGATCCCTAAGTCCCCAAGAAGGCTCTCGTCCTACCATGGGACATAGGGGATGCATGTGTAATGATGGTTATGTCACATACAAATTCAAGTCCTCAAACCTAGATAATGTCAACTAGTAGCCCTTGAAGGGGATTAAGAAAACCACATTACACAAATACCTTAAACCTTAAAAAGATTATTGTGATGAAATTGGGCATGATGTTTCCTTAGAACATCCATTAAGTTTTCTCATTCATTTGTGTGAAAGGATGTCTAGAAAAGGGGAAGTGTTGATATTAATTTATCTGATTCCTAAAAAGGAAATATCATCATTATCATCATAATTGTAATAGATTTTGAATAGTCGAGTTGAAATATAAGTCTAGCTAAATTTAACTAACACAACCATATAAATTGAATGGTAGATAAATGTGGATAGGCATCAATCCATAATAAGCATGAAAGCACTTACTTCATAATACATGACACATTCTTAAATTATATATATATATATATAGAACAAGATTCTTATTTATAAAGAGTTACATCAGTAAATAAGTAAATAGGCTTCTTTACAATACCATGGCTTATCAATATTACGTGTCAAAAAAGCTATAACTCATTTCATATGACACTTATTCATATTTTTTTTTTTTAATTAATCAATTTAATTAAAAGAATTAGAAGAGCATAACTACTTTGTATATAAATTTCAATCTTTGATTTGTGTATATTATTGAAAAAATTCTAGAATATTTTATATAAATTAAATCTCTATAATCCATCTAATAATTATTGATAATTAAATTAAAATTATAAAAATCTATTTGAGATAAACATAACTATTAACATAATTACAATTAATTAAAATATATTGAAGATTACACTTCTAAATTTAAAAGCAAATCATATCAGCCATAGTTATTGTGTTAATATATATTTTTATTATTAAAAAAATCATGGAAAGGAACTTTAATTACACCATTGCATAGGACAAAAGCTATAGAGCTAGGTTGACATCTTGCTCAAACGTAGAGTTGACGTCCGATATCAATAAAGCATTACAGAAATGTATTTTTAGTTCAAACATTGATCTCACCATGGTATGTGGACAAGCCTTCAATTCAATGTGTCAATATCTTTTCCAATCCCTGGTGGAACGTTATTTTCTAAATTGTATGTAGTTGTCATGTTACATCTTATATCCAACCCCTGGGGTTATTTGGACTAAACTGCAGGGGTCGGATCTTATTTGGGTTAGAGTACCTTCTTCTACCTACCCAATTTTAACATGCTAACATTTTTTCTTCCATTTTGATCAGGTGCATTTGTGCTAGCAACCTCTTCAACATTTATTCTTTCTGAAAGCAATAAAACTATCTAATTCTACACTTATTTCATTCATGAATCCAGATTAAACTATTGGATTCACTTTATTTCTCTACCTAACTACAGAATTGTCATGATTAGACTGTATGAAAATTCATTATTCTCTATCTACAACATTTGAAATTGAAAAATGATAAGTCAAGGTTAAATTGTTTAACTCATCATGGACTATGGCATTTATTGACACTCTGCCATAGTCAAAAGGTAAAAGTAGTGGCATTTATACTTGCACACTTTCATGTTTTATTGATCTTTTTTCTTTTTCAGGTATATTATTTTTTGTAAGTCCTTTGATCTTTCTTTTAGGACTTTTTACCCTTCTGTTGATTTTTTTTTTTACAAAATATGTGAATACAACTTGCAGAAGGCAAAGTATGTACAGATTTACAAGATTACCAATAGTCAAGTCAAAATTATGAATCCTATATTTATAGGTTACTAATAGGCCTAATGCCCCTGCACCACCAAGGATGACTATTTTTACTTAAAAACTATATCTCATACCAAGGATGAATACATCTCATAAGAAGCTGCCTTGAGTCTATAACAAACCTCATCAACAATTTTAAAGTTAATTTTTTTTTAAATTAAAATGAACATAGATATAAATTTATCTTTTGAAAAGTAAATGTCATATTGATTTCCATACAAGTAGAAGTGAGTTACTATTTTTAATTAAAACTATATCTCATACCAAGGATGACTATTTTTACTTAAAACTATATCTCATACCAAGGATGAATATATCTCACAAGAAGCTACTTTGAGGCTATAACAAACCTCATCAACAATTTTAATATCATATATCGATACTACCCAAAAGTCTTTTTGTAGGGTGTCATTGAGGAAAAAAAATCCTATAGTTTCATAACTTAAAGACATTGTTTTGTCAACCTGGTAGAATTGATATACTTTGAATGAAATTATTGGCATAGTTCACCATTTAACATGGTCATGTTATAACATGTTTATGTAATTTTTGTAGGACCAAAGCATGGCAGTTTGTTGAAAGAAATAAACTTGTGAATGATAGTTTCACATTTGAAGGATAGGTTTACTTTGACACTGCTCGATGTCATTAGAAAGGATATTGTGCATCCTTTTTCAATTGTTTTAAAACCTTTTATATGTCATTAGATAGTGATGGATGCTTTTATTATGCCTTTTATTCTGGAAGTCAAATTCCAATACACCTTCATAATTCCAACTTCTATGAACGTTGAAAAATTCATTATCCATGAGCAGCACATGGTCCCATAATTTATACAAGCCTCTTTTTTTACTATAATGAGCTCTAATTCTTATGTGAAATTATGAACTTCATTAAGAAATTATGTGAGATACCCTTGGTTACAAGGCAACCAAGATAGCTTATATATCAATCATTATTTGTCCTTTATACATACATGGTTAAATGCAAGAAAATGTGACATCTTGGACTTTTGCAATCCATAGATCCAACCTCATTTAAGGGGCAAAAATGTATAAATACCCAAACCAATAATCCAATTGTTGTGA
The DNA here is from genome assembly GCA_034641835.2 of Pinus albicaulis. NCBI lineage: Eukaryota > Viridiplantae > Streptophyta > Pinopsida > Pinales > Pinaceae > Pinus > Pinus albicaulis. The sequence continues at coordinate 947,397,128 of CM076570.1, forward strand.
ATTTCTCCATCATCAACATCTATAGCCACAAGGCCAGGTGTTTTGAACTGGAGCACGTTTTGACATCCATGATAGCAACAACAGCTTAGCCTGCAAATTAATGAAGTCTTGACAACCCGACTCTTTAACATTGTTATGTACTGAGAATAGAACCCACACAGATACCAATGCAAGTGAATAATGCCAAGGGATATGCTTTGAAAAGCATTAAGGTATATATGATTTTATGATTTGAATGAATTGAAAAGTTAGCTTCACATGGACTTGTAAAGGGGAACATTCATCCCCATCATAACATGTTTATATGAAATCGAGCCATACAGAGACTATTGATCTCAAGATTGAAGGTCTGTTGTCTTCAGAATCTCATATAAAATTTGTCTAAAGTTTTAACAAAAATCCAATCTTTTGATTATGAAAAAATGCACATGTGGTGTTAGTAGATAGGTCAACAATTTCATAATGGAATGCATTGTTACAACATGAACTCTTTATTTTCACATCTTACCAAGCATATTGATACATATTTATATATTGTAATTTTAATCTTTTTAAATTAAAGTAGCTTCAATCTCCTATTTCTAAGATATGTTTTAAAAAGCTTGAATATCTATTTCCCGACCCCTTGCGGCAACACGTGTCTGCATACGGGCACCGCCCTAAATAACCCATCCCCATTATTTATTTATTACTGTACCCATTACCCTAACTCTTCCATTGTGCCACATTCAAATTCTTGCAAATAGCTAACACAACCAGAGCCCCTTTGAAATCTGGCTAAAGATGGGAGGTGCAAGAATACGCCATGAAAGTTCCGAAAAATTGTTAGATGCATTTCCACCCGTTAAACAATTATTTTAACAAGCTGGCTGGATAGACTATATTCACAGGTTTCAGGGGCATGACAATTTCATAGCCCTATAATTCGCCATGCATTACTGGGAGGGTAGATCAGAGGTAGCAGGGACAGTGGTGCCTGCGACAGAAGAGGCGATTGCTGAAGTGTCAGGGTTACTCCAGACGGGAGAAAAGGGGTTTGCACCCCGAAAACCCCAACCTGATATTGTGAGGAATTTCCTTGAGGTAGGTGAACGACTGATCAAGAGTGGCTCAGGACATGAGAGGAATTCATTACCACAACCCTAGTCGGATGTTGCATACCTTGTCCAAAGATTTTTCACTTGTGAAGGAAGGTATGTGGTTATTTATTATGAGCACCTCTGCTTGTTAGACCACCTGCGTCATGGCAGGTTGCTTAACATGCCTTTATTTCTTGCAAAAACCCTAGACCAAATGGCCCGAGCTGTGCAGAAATCAAAGAGGCCACTATAAATCCTTTCTCACCAATGCCTTGTTAAACTTTTGGTGGTTGCTGCGCTGCAAAGGGAGGGGAGAACTTGGGATGATATATTTAGAAGTGCATTGCATGTTGAAGCTGCGATTCCACCCTGTGACCTCCAAGCTGCAACTCCGCGCCATGCCCTCTCAGCGACAACTCCACCCCATGCCCTCTCAGCAGCAACTCCACCCCATGCCCTCTCAGTGGCAACTCCACCCCATGAACCCTCAGCGACAACTCCACCCCATGAACCCTCAGCGGAAACTACACCCCATGAACCCTCAACGACAACTCCACTCCATGAACCCTCAGCGGCAACTCCACCTGATGACCCTTTAGCGGCAACTTTTGCTGCTAAAGCTGCACATAAAGGAGATGGCCAAGATGATGATGATGAAGTACAAATATTGGTGAGTAAACTTGCGACCAGAAGATTGAGAGGATACAAGAAACGCCCAGCAACAGTGCCAAAAGCCCAGAAGAACAAGGGAAAGAGAGGTTGTTATGCTCTAGTTCCTCAAACCCTCCCCGTTGTTACAGAAAAACTCCTAGAAGAGATAGGAGTAGAAGGAAAGCAAGAGCAAGAGCAAGAGTATCCACATGATGTATTAATTGAAGGGGTCATGGACGAAGGATGCATGCAACAAGGATACATGGAAGAAGGATTAGGCCAGCTTGTTGACACAAATGAACAAGTTGATAAGCTTCCCTCTCCTAATTCTGACTATGAATACATAGTGGGTCTAAGCGAATGGTACCCCTCAGATGGCCTTATCTCAATCCAAATGTTGTATGCAGATGAAGAGGAGTACCAGCAATTGAGGAGGGAAAAAGTGCTGGGCCAACCAACTGCACAACCCAAATTGTTTGGGGATGATCAGGAGGACCAATCAAATGCACAAAAAGAATTGAGAAACAAGCGCATTGCAAAAGTAAGTACCTGTAAACATCTTCCTCTGTATATTTCATTGTTAAGGAAGAATAGGACTCTCAAGATGAAAAACAGACAACTACAGATCAAAGTTAAAACCCTAACAGATGAGCTCAAACAAAAAGAAACTTTTGATAGATTATATTGCTTGGCCCAAGTTGCAGAGTCCATACCCACTGATGACATAGGTATTCCTTCTCCAGGGATCCAACAAGATATACCCCTTGGAAAAAAATAGACTGTTTACATTGAAGTTGCAGAGTCCATACCCATTGATGACATAGGTATTCCTTCTCCCAGGGTCCAACAAGATATACCCCTTGGAAAAAAACAGACTGATGACATTGAAGTTACAGAGTCCCGTACCAAAATCACAGCTGTCCATACAGAGGAACAGGAATTACATATCAAAGATACAAAAGAAATGGCTATAGACACAAAGGAACAACAACCAGAACTTAAACTAATAGAGGATGAGGAACCAGAGATCAAACTGACCAAAGACATTGGTGAGAAAAAAGATGATGAGGAACCTTACAGTGTGCACAACAAATCACTTCTTGACCTTGCCAAGATATTTGAAAAATATCAAAATAAAGTTTTACAAAGACATAAAAAAACAGTGGCTAAGCTGGAACACAGAGTGACCAAGTTGGAGAAGGATAAGCAAGAACTCGGACAGCTAATGGATGGTGTGCTCGCTTGCAAGGCTCCTTCAACTAATTACAACGTGTACTTGACTGAAAAATTCATGATATTTAAAAAGAATTCTATCATCCAAATATCCCTCTCCCTGTTGAAAGCAGTTATTGTTTCGAGGAGGCATATATGTCAATTTGTAATCAAGAGAAAGACTTGCTCTGTGAACTGTACCAACATAATTTTTTGGTACCTTATAATACAAAATGGAATCCGAACTATGTTACAGGGGATGTCCAATTGAGGGCATTTGTATCGTATTTGATAAATCAAGCCAGTTGGTTGGATGATCTGAACATTTATTTGCAAAATTCTGAGAGCCTTTTGTGGGTTAGACAAGAACATGCCAAACCTGTGGAGGTGATAAAAGAACATCAAAAATACATCAACTCTCCAAAAGTAGTAGAGGTTATCTCCGAGAACAGGGAGATGACCATTGCATATTGTGCATACCAGATTCAATTATTGGAAACTAAGGCACAGGGAGGATGTAAGGCAATGTGGGATAGCATGGGAAAACAACCCCGAGATAAAGATCCATTTAACTACCTCAACTTAAAGACAGCATTAACAAGGGTTGCTCAGTATATTATCAGTGTGGGAATCACTGGATAGGTCTTAGATTTCGGTATCCAATGATCTGGCTTCCAACAAGGGTATATAAAAAGAAATATACGCTGACAAAAAAAGAAGAATTTGATTGCTGGAATGTAATTATGGAGACAGGAGGGTATCTTCGTCCCAATGAACCATGAAATAGTGATTATTGTATTAGAAATCTTCATGAATGTCCCCCTTCATTCAAATATTTAGATTGACATACTGGGTCATCGTTGTTGACACACTGGCTCATAGTTGCTTACACACTGGCTCATAGTTGCTTACACACTAGGTCACAGTCGCTGACACACTGGGTTACAGTTGCTGACACACTGGGTCACCGTTGCTGCAACACTGGTTCACCGTTGCTGCAACACTGGTTCACCGTTGCTGACACACTGGCTCACAGTTGCTGACACACTGGCTCACCGTTGTTGCAACACTGGCTCACCGTTGCAGCAACTCATAGACAGTAAAGGCATTATATTTGATGTTGTAATATATAACTCTCCAGTTTGTTTTGTTAGTTATAAAAAACTGGTAAAATTGTGTTTGACATGTTCAGTTACAATTTCAATGCAGTTCCTCTAATAATTTTGTTACATTTTCATTGTTTTTATTCGAATTTATATATCAGATTATTGTTTGCACACCAATATATGCAACTATGCAAACTGGCTCAGAGTTGCTACAACACTGGCTCACCGTTGCTGCAACTCATAGACAGTAAAGGCATTATATTTGATGTTGTAATATATAACTCTCCAGTTTGTTTTGTTAGTTATAAAAAACTAGTAAAATTGTGTTTGACATGGTTAGTTACAATTTCAATGCAGTTCCTCTAATAATTTTGTTACATTTTCATTGTTTTTATTCGAATTTATATATCAGATCATTGTTTGCACACCAATATATGCAACTATGCAAACTGGCTCATAGTTGCTGACACACTGTGTCAGAGTTGCTGCAACACTGGCTCACCGTTGCTGCAACTCAATGATGTTGTAATATATAACTCTCCAGTTTGGTTTGTTAGTTATAAAAAACTGGTAAAATTGTGTTTGACATGTTTAGCTACAATTTCATTGCAGTTCCTCTAATAATTTTGTTACATTTCCATTGTTTTTATTCGAATTTATATATCAAATTATTGTTTGCACACCAATATATGCAACTATGCAAGTATGCAAAACCACTTGAAAGCTATCTTCCATGACTCACAAAACAACCAATGTATTAAAAGAATGAGTGTAAATGCATGGAGTTATTTAATCACCTTAAATGAAAATTCCATCAAATTAGAGAAATCTCCAACCATATCCTCACCACCTATCAAACATACATGGACATAGTCAACAACACATTAATACATCAAATACAACTAATACATGAATAAATATTAATATCAAATTGAAAAAAAAAATCGTGCACAAGAAACCTGGAAAAACATTCATTGTTGGCATGGGGGCATCCTCGCTTGTTGAGTTCTTCAAACTGAAACGATTCATCTTCACCTGCCGGGATATTCAAGTCAATTTTGAATCTTGCACTGTGTTGCCTTGTTTTTCTTCTCTTTTTGGGGCTTAGGAAACTCTTCTTCCTCTTCAAAGACAACTCAAAAGCACCCAATCCACACTTGAATTCATAATCCATAATATGAAGATTGTTGGCGTCATCCAACAATTTTTTAACTAAAGCAATCAACTGTTCAATCTTGGTCAAAGTAGCTGGAGGATTGTTTCGAACCAGGTCTAAGTAGCCAAATAACTCCTCCTTGGCCATCTCAATTTCTTCAACATTTACATCAACATTGCGACTATCCATGGCATCTTCAAGAAGATCGAATACTGCCTCTATACTTATCTCAGGAGGGTCATTGTATGACTCAGTTGTGCTTTGATGATTTTGTAATTGGTTTGAAGCCATTGAACCGGAACACAACCAACCCACCTTTATGGCATGCTTTCATATGTTGCCACGAATAGACCATGGGAAATCACAAGTTATGAAATTTGTACGATGACAAGTGACAAGATATTGCTTATTAACTTTAGATTGACTCCTCACCCAAAAAGCATGAGACATTTGCGAATGAGGGCTGCAATCACTATCTGGTATCCTTTTTGCTTTTTCCATTGATGATTCCAACTGTTTCTCTTTCTTGTAATTATTTAAAAATCCTTCCTTTTTTAGAATTTCCTTAAACCGATAACAGGGTTCAACATTTTTTAGAAGAACATATATCAACCAGTCCATCCTACGAGAACATTTCTTTCTTCTATCAGATAGAAATTTTGTCTTTAGGTAACAGTGATATGATTCCACAGCATTGTTTGTCTCCTGATTTGCATGGGGAAAATCCCGACAACCTTTGACCCACATCCCTAATTGCATAAAATTTGGGTTAATGAAGATATTTCATCCATATTTCAAACCAAAAAGAGAAATGTAACTTCAGAGTTTTTCAACTTACAAATCTTGTCACTCGCAACCCAATTCTTGTTGAAATAGTCTAGAAAATTTTCCTGATCAGCAAATTTGTTGAAGAAAGCATTAATTGCAGTGCTGACTTCAACATTGGAACAATAATTCATAATTAAACCCAAATCACTAAACATTTCTTTTGCTATTTCTGGATTACTGGCCAATCAATTCACATTTTTTAGCCATGCTCGACGTACGTGCCAAACACACAAGATAACATTGCACCTTGTGATTCTCCTGCCACATTCAATTCATTTCAAGCATGTTATTTTTGTAATAAATACAAGTTGTACTGTAAAATAAGAATATTGAAGTTACCTTAAAGCACTAATTTCATCCAATGCATCAACAACCATGAAAGCATTAACTTTCCAACTACGATCAACTTGGTGACACCTATGCATGAGCTGCTCCAACCATAGCGAAATGTCCTGTGATGTATTACGTGATGACACCACCCATGCAACGGGCACCCCACTCTGTTGGTGATCAAACACGACGAGTGTGTACAATTGATACTATCACATTCAAAATACATAGATCATCAACTTCAGATCATCAATCATTATTAATCAAGTTATTGTACTAGATCAATCATTCTTAATACACTCACCCCATACTTATTCGTGTTGAATGTCGAATCCATGGCTATTAGGCTATTATTTGATAGCTTCACCATGGTTTCCAACATCCACTTCATCTGAATTCCAATTATAAAAGGGACATCTCCACCATTGGGCTTTTGATAAAAGAAAAAATCACTTTGGTGTTTCCTATACCAAAGGTTCACACTCATTTCATCCTTCTGATGCAATTGATAATTTCCTTTCATTAGACGATTATATATGTTAACAACATCTTTTCTACACAAAAAGAAATCCCTATCTCGAGCTGCAGCATCCATGTCAATATATTTTTTAATGTGCATTTTGTAAACAGAGTCAACTGGCACATCCAAAAAGAAACAAATCTCTACATATAGGAAACCATGTCCCTTGATAAATTTGGTTTATGCAGCGCCCTAGCATGACCCGAGGTGTCATGTTGGCCATGACAAGGCAATCCTTGGCTATCTACATTCTCATACATGTTATATGTTATTATCGCAACCTCAGGGATTTGAACCATAATTTTTACGATGAAATGGCATTGGCATCCGCTCTTTTTCACAAATGAGTATTTTCACTTCACTTCATCTTGTCCCCTTTTGTCATCGAGGCCATACGAACAAGCATAGCTGCATAAAAAAGTTTGGAAACTCAATACATATGATACCAACATATTGAAAACTGTTTGAGCACTATTCATACCAACATATTGAAAATTGTATGAGCACTATTCATACCAACTCCATTGAAAATTGTTTGAGCACTATTCATACAAACATATTGAAAATTGTTTGAGCACTATTCATACCAACATAGTGAAAACTGTTTGAGCACTATTCATACCAACATATATACATAGGATTTATAAAAAAACTTACACTTCATATACCAAGGAAGCAGTAGGCCTTGAGCATGGGCATTTTCTTTGTACCCATGTGAAAGAACATGAAGCATTTGGGTTCATTTCCTCTCCTTTAATAAAGTCTTCAATTCTAGCTGAAGGAATTTTTGCAATCCGATCTAAGGAGTCCATGTGTTTTCCTTGTACAAGAGACCAATCTAAATCCGACCTAGAGAAGATTTGCTTTTCTTTAGGGTTTTGCACCGGAAGGGCAATTATTGATTCCCATTTCACTTGCTTCACCATTTTTAAGCGAGTTGCCGCAACGGTGGAGTGGGTGCAAAGGGGATTCTCACATAAAAATACTCAGACATTGAATTAAAAAACATTGTTTCACTAAACAAAATAGAAACAGATCGGTTTTCAGTAGTGGTCCCGCGAGTCAAACTGGTTTTCAGTAGTGGTCGCACGAGTTGCCGCAACGGAGGAGTGGGCGCAACGGGGATTCTCCCTTAAAAATACACAGGCATCGAATTAAAAAATAGACCCCGGTTTTCAGTAGCCATTTTGTTCAATCCAGTGACTCTCCCTTTCGTTCAATCCAACGACTCTCCCTTTCGTTCAATCCAACGACTCTCCCTCTCGATTTTTTAGTTAGATTTCAGTAACATTCAAGCGACTCTACCTCTCGATTTTTTGTTCATTCCACGCCTCTCCCTCGTCTTCCCTCGACTGGTTTTCACCGACCTATTCGCAGGCGGCACGGGAAATTTGCATTTGTGTTATTCATGGCACCCTCGTGCGTAGGTGGGTAGGAGGAAAACGGTACGTTTCGTGGGACGGAGACGAAGACGGAGCTCCTAAACGGTTGTTTCTCATTCAACGGAGACAAAGACGGAGACGGGGAGAGGTGTGGGGCCGCGTTTGCCGGAGGGATTCGGCAGTCTGCCGGGGGCACAAAACCCGAAGGCCATTCCATCGAATGGTTAGCGTACTCCTTTATATATTTCTAAAACATGTCGTTTAAACTTAAAATTTACCGAACGAGTATTCCAATAACACTGACGTTAACGTGTGGATGAGCTCCTTGTTATTGGGTGGGCACGCTGCCTTCTAACACACCGTTAAAGAACACTTCAAAATTAGTGTGATATCATTGAGTTGAGATCTAAGGACGCAAGGTTGGAGATAACGAGTCAGATTTGAGATGGAGAAATCTAGTTATGGGAAGGATGGAATATTCAGGTCCTTGAGGCCGCCATTGAAGCTTCCAAAGCATGAGAATGCCAATATGGTCTCCTTCATGTTCAGAGATTCGTCATCCTATGCTCACAGATTAGCACTAGCAGACGCAGATTCCAGTGAGGAACTAAGCTTCAGAGATTTCAAAGAAAAGGTGAACATTGTGGGTAGTGCATTAAGTCAGTTGGGAATCAGAAAAGGAGATGTGGTGCTCTTGTTTTCTCCCAATTCTGCTCATGTCCCCTCATGTTTCCTTGGAATTGTTTCAATTGGGGCGGTGGCAACCACTATGAATCCGTTGTATACTTCCATGGAAGTGGCTAAACAGGTCCAGGACTCAAAATCCAAGCTCATCATAACTGTTCCAGAGCTCTGGGATAAAGTTAAAGATCTAAATTTTCCTACAATAGTGATTGGGGGGAATGGGCATATTAAGAGGACCAGTTCTCCCATTATTTCATTTTCTGAGGTCTTAACCATGGGTGCCCAAAAGAACCCACCTGAGGTTATGATCAAGCAAACAGACACAACTGCACTATTGTATTCTTCTGGGACTACTGGGGCCAACAAAGGGGTGGTCTTAACTCATAGGAATTTCAAGGCATTTGCCTTGATGGTGACCAGTGACCAAGAATTGAAGGGTGAGAGGCATATGACATACTTATGTCTTCTTCCTATGTTTCATGTCTATGGTGTGGCATGTGTCTTGTATGGGCAGCTTCAGAGAGGAAATGTTGTGGTTTCAATGGGGAAATTTACTTTTGTTGGGATGCTGGAGGCCATTCAGAAGTATAAGATAACTCATTTGCCTTTAGTGCCACCCATTGTGATTGCTATTGCAAAAGAGAAAATTGTGGCATGATATGATCTGTCATCTTTGAAGAAGGTTATGAGTGGAGCAGCACCCTTGGGCAAGGACATCATGGAGGAGTGTGCCAAAAGGGTTCCACAGGCCGAAATGATTCAGGTGCATATCTATATTCATTCTTTCTCTATGCATCACATACATGGGACCATAGGAGTTTCATTGGGACCCCTGCATTTTTGCTCTCTTTTTCGATATTTCCATTTTGAATCTAGAATTGATGAATTCCTGCATTTCTGCTTTTTGTGGATTAGTGAGTCATTTATTACTTTTCCATTCTCCCGATTAGGTGAAAACAATGTAAATTTCAATAAATAAGATGACAAACATTAAACCAATCATTAATTAACTAACACAGGGTAATGTTTGCCAAATTTTGCCAAAACGAGAGCCAGAAATGATTGACAGACCACACATACTCTGCATTCTTTCATTATATGCCCTTTATATAGGTACATCACCATTTAAAACTGCTGTACAAAACTATGGCTGGCCGACCACTATGGACTTGAAACCACTGACCAAGTCAAACATCCAAACAAGAAATACTGGATAATATTCTGTTAAGGGAAGAAAATTGCAATTCCAAAGGCCTGCACCGAAAAAGTCTTTTGCATTTGTGTGGTTTGATCTTGTGATGGTCCCATGCCCCTGTTGAGAATAGAGTGCTTGAACCAGTAGCAAAATACTTTGTCAAAAGGAAGAGGTTCAAGGAACAGACCCGTGGAATGTCCTCCCTGCTGAAGCATAAAACTTGGAAAGCAAGTTATAGAAAAAAATCTCTTCCTTGTGATGTGAAACAAATTTTTTTTCAAGCTTGGGAATTACACAAAAAATTTCCACTCTAGGGAGGGAATATTGACATTTTTAGGACTAATGCCTCATGACTCTAGAAGCATGCAGTTGAGCGAGTCTGTGTTATATTCTTTGGCACAGGAAGCCTGTGATCTTCTCCTTGCTCGAGTGTGAAATTTCTGTGAATTGTATGGAAAACTGTTCTGGTAGTGGAAAACAAAGAGGGTAGCTCTGTAAAGGCAAATATCCATTGAAGATGGGAAGACCTGTTAGGATTGTGTGGAAACCAGTGAAAGACAAAGAGAGTAACTCTGTAAAGGCAAATATCCATTGAAGATGGGAACATCTGTTAGGATTGTGTGGAAACCAATTTTGGATGAGTCCCTAATCTGGGTTTTCCAGTACAGAATAATTTCATGTATTTCGGTCTATTGGGCTGGGTCAAGCGTTGAAGGTTTAAAGTGTTTGCTTATAAATATTACGGCCAACCCAAATTTCAAACTTCATTAACCTGTTTAGCATACTTGTCAGAATTTGCATTAGGGTCAGGAATATCATGACCGTCCCTCGTACTTCCTCAAATCTCCTCACTCCCTCTACCGTTTCTCCTTCTAAAAAAGGGAGAATTTGATCTATCTCCATTGTTTTGGCAACTTGAACAGATCATATATGTTGCAGTATTATAATATTGTAATATCATTCAGGGCCTCGTGAGAAGCCAGCGAGCCCCGCTGTCCTCCAGGAAGTCGGGGTGGGAGGTGTGTAAAACCGCATAACTCTTAAGCTTGTTTTGATATTATCAGGAGGTAAAGGGAGAAAAGATTATATTCAGAGTCAAACTCGCCTCATCGTCAGTTTACGGTTCTGAGGACAGTATTTGCGAATAGCGTTCGTCAAAATTGGTGTAGACCAAATTTTACTCAGTCAATTCCAGTCAAACTCGCAATTTGTACTTCAGTTTGTACTTGGAGTTGACTCCCAATGCTTCATTTTGTACTTTGAGTTGACTACCAATGCAACAAAATAGAGACTGGATGGAGTGGGCTGTTATCATACGGACTCTCTGAATAATTTTCCAAAAATGGTTTTTATCTTCACCCTAGGATTGTGTGAATAATTTCTTCAAAATTGGTTTCTATCTTTAATTTTTTTCAATAAAATTTGAATCCATGTACTAGTAAAGACTAAATTCCACACAAATTAATTAGTCTAAACCATTTCATGATTGCTATTAATTATTTATAATTATATTATTAAAAATGAATATTATAAAATTAACAACTTTATAAATATATAAATAAAATTAACGTTGTTTAAATAATCTATTTTTACAAAAACATTTTATAAAGTTTGTTAACATTATTTTGCAAAAAATTATAGATACATCTACTATTACAATTTCTAAAAAAAAAAACCTCAAATATTAATTAGCTTAAAAAAAGAGTGATGTCTTGGTGCTTCCTTTAGTCTTATATTGCTGAATCTAGGTTCTCTATCTACTATTTCCATGGCGACCATCATTTGTATTATTGTGTTCTCTTCATTGTTTTCGTCTTGCAATGAAGCCTTAGATTGGAAGCCATTGAATGTGCATCTTTAATTTCCTCTAAATTCTTGAGAAAATTTCATTCGGTCTTGAGGATGCCAATTTTTGCTTAACTTGTAAAAGGATATTTATGATTTATAATATTTGCACCATTTAGTGTTAGTCATTGAATTTAGTGGTGAGAGAACAAAATGGAGGCTCTATTTCTCTATGCCATATCTTCTTGAGACGTTAAGATATTTCTCAACTCAAGCAAATTTTAATCATCCATGTTCTGCATTTGAGTCGATGGAAAAGGCATTGACAATTGGTTGGCCTTTGATCTTACTTCAAAATAAATACTTGCAAATTCATCATACACGAAGAGAAGTGGTTTCTATCAACTTGAAAAATGAGCCTCTAAAAGGAGACCTACCATGTAAATGAGGAGGAATTTGACAAAAAAAAATCTACCCAAAATAAGACACTAAACAACAATGGAAAAGACACAAGATGTTAAAGGAAAGACATGTTGAACGTGAAGGTGAAACCAAGGGTTTTCATGAAAGTTGGGCCAAAATGTTGGAATAAAGTTGAAATAAAGCAAGGGGAGAGTTGACCCAAGACCACGATGCAAGTACTAGAGAAATGGTGGCCTTGAAATTCTAATTCACAAAAGCTCAAACTTAAAAATATATCCACCATGATTAGATAAAATAGGGACAAGAGTAACTGTAAACCTTGCTTTGTGGAAATTCAATTGACTAAGCAACAACCAAGTGAGAAATAGATTAAGGACCGACTTGTAGAGAAATACAAAGGATCCCAACACCCACTTGCATTACTAGAAACTAATTGTGCATTGCCCCACTTGCATTGATGAAGAGTAAAACCAATACTTCAATACCTTCCATCCACATAGCCTTGATCATGTATGAGAGGGTGTAGGGTTGCTTCGTGTTTATTGTCTTGTCTTATGAGCCTACACATGAGTGACACATGGTGATTTATGATCAAGCTAGTTGTCATTTAATTAGGAGTCAAGTATGGGTTGGGTAGTTTGGACCCCCTTTAAACGCATCAACCCCAATTTTAGCTTCACCGCCATGTTAGCTTCACTGCCATGTTGATCGTTACATCGACTTGCTTATTATGGCTTCAAAGAATATGGAAAGATAAAATTCATGGAACTTTAAAGCTTCATGACGTGTTGTATTCAAGATTGAGTTGACCTATGGTCACTTGGGCCTTTCTTGATCATAGAACTAATAATCATGTTAAGAGTCTCCGAAGATGACTAGATAATGGATACATTTTTCCATTGCTACCCTTAGCCCATATAGTATCAAGTAGGCTTCAATCTAGTTATTAGATAATGCTCCTAAGACCTAAGCATATGCAATTCTAGTTTTCCTATAAGATCTATGAAGACACCCCCTTGGGTTTATTTCCCCTATATAGCACCAAATATTTTACACCAAGTTCATAACCAATATTTTATTCATCAATTTACTTTATAAGTGCCTTAACAACTTTCACACCTAAATTCACCTTAAAAACTTGATTGACTTCCCAACATCTTTTATCATAGATTTATAAAAAATATATAATTTTATTAGATTGTAATTTAGGAGAAGTTTAAGAAAGAGAATAGAGCTTAAAGTTCTAGAATTATTTTAAAACTGAGTAGTTTAGTTCTTTATTTATAAATATATATTCACACATCTCGTTTCATAAGTGAGGAAGGGAAAAGAAAGCACACACTCTTGCATATTGATGTCTTTCTCTCTCACGCACACAAACACAATTTTCATAATTTTTTATTCTAATTAAGGATGAAAATTACATTTATAGGTTGTAGAAATTTGAATAACAGCTGAATTATTCACCGAGATTATCCCGATTACACACTATTTAAGCTTCATGCATAATACATAACCTCTTCTACAATTGATCATCAATTTGCGGAAATTAGAAGCAGTCGCATGCGCACATTAAAACATAATCAAGCACACATATAACACAATATGTAATGGGGAAAGCTTACAGCTGAAAACTCCCAACTATTTGTATATTATAATGATAGAGAACATGTAACAATACATAGCACAAAGCTTCTCACTGCTCTCAGCACTATCTCACATGCTACACACAAACTAGCTCAGATATGAACAAGTCACAAGTTCAAATCTCCTCCACCTGTCTGCCTGCCTCTACTGCGCAATCCAATATGGAAAAGAATGAGATCCAAGTTCAAATCCCACTGGATTATACTGCGCAATCCTCATTGGCAATCTCCATCAATGTGTGTGCAAATCTCATGCACAGCCAATAGTCACAACCGATAGTAGACTCACCCTTTCACCCACCTCTAACACTGGTCTCCACTGAACTGTCCATGCATTGCAGTTAACCGATGTGTTCTTTAGTTGATTTATGAGTTAATAATTAGTGAATTAATTAATAATTAATTCACACCACTCATCACTAGTGTATTTTTCAGTTAGACTAAATACAACTAGTTCAACTAAGTTAAAACCGAACACAACTCCACCAACTGTCTCATCAACTCCGCCAAACTCTGCCACATGAGTTATAACTGAAGTCAACCATGCAATAGCTCAACTAACCCTTAGGAAAAGCGTATTTCCTTCTGTCAGCTGCATGTGCCACATCCAAGCATCAAACTGAAGTGCTCCAAGAGGATAAGATAATGTTTATAGTCTAAATATTATTAAGGGTTAATAATATTCGATTGTTCTATTTTTAGCCCGGCAGTCTAAAAATAGATTCCGCCCAATGTCTAAAAATAGAGGTCCATCTATTTTTACCAACTCGACCAATCATCCATAAATAGCATCCTGCAACTCATATACCATGATCCATATGTCTAAAAATAGACATAGTCTAAAAATAGACTTTGCGCCAAAAATAGCCTGCGGGCCCACTTAGTGAAGGCGACTTCTTTTCACTAAGCTCCATCATCTTGTTGCATTTTCAACATAGGTGGTTGAAGAGCATTACAATATAAGGAATATACAATGGAAGATTGCATTAACAAAACTAAAAGTACATAATTAATCTACATATCATTTCTTGCCTTGCAAAAAATAATCTTCAATCCTTCCCTTATTTTCCTTCTTCCTTTTAACCTTATGTCATAATTGTGAAGAAAGATACACATTGTCTACCCATAACTTAGAAATTGGGATATTAGGAAGTGAAGAGAGGACCAATTTCTTATTGGAATCATAGGTGTTAATTTCATGAAATTAGTTCATGTCCCTAGAAGAGTTAACATGTACAAGTTCCATCCTTGAGAAGGAATTCCTAATATCCTTAGCTTTTTCTTTATCATGTGAGACAAAACAACATTCCCCAAGCAACACTTTTGGATAACTAGGATTAGCCTTCTCATAATCTTGTGTCTTGTTGATTTTCTTAATCATTTCCTCTTCTTTAATGGGTAGAATTGTCTAACTTTTTTTATTTAGATTTAGCCCCTTTTGCCCCTAAAAATTGATCTTGTGCATGAGAACATGAATCCTGTAAATTTGTTAGAAGATGACAAATTTAACATCAGAACATTATATCTCATAATCCAAGACTTGAGCCTAACTCAATAGTTTCCATTTGTGAATTATTTTGAAAGACCCTTAGTGATGACAATCTCAACACAAAGTTAGGCATATGTGCATAATATAGTTATAGTTTTCTAAAAATCTATTTTTAATTTAACTACCCAAAGTATTTATAATATCCTCAATAACTAATCTATGCCAAAAATGTAAGGGAAACTTAATAAGACAAACATAAATTGGCACTCAAATAGGATATAGAGCTTGGAACAAATTCTAGGAGCCAAAGAGTTATAAATATTCCCATGCTTTCGCCAAACTAGGGATCCTTCTCTAAAACCTTGTTATAATCAGCATGATCAAAAAACCAACCTATAAAAAAAAATTCTTGAAATAAAGAGAAATATCTGAATTCATTGTCCAAGTTATGTGAATCCATAGGCATGAATCCAATGAAGGAGGCCAATAACCATTAAATCTACAAATAATAGTAATTGATTCATAATTGTGATGAGGTTGAGTGATCTCCATCTCTATGATCTCCACCAACAACTCATCTTCCACTTATCTACAATATAGGCTCTAGGAAAAGGAGTTGAAGTGGTTAAATCTGAAGGTTTTGTTTATTTTTTATTTTTTACTACTTCTTTAAAGGACAGGGGCTTTGAAGTTGAAGAGACCTCTCTCCTCCCAATGCATGACTAAATAGATAGTTGAATTGTAGATTACGCATTAGTCATATAGTAAAGATTGTTTAGCCTGGAAAATGGGATGTTGATGGTCCATGGAAACTTAATTTTTTTTTTTTGTCGATCAAAGTCGAGTTGATATTATCATATCAAAATCAAAATTTACAATAGAAGCCAACACAGTTGTATTACATTCAGGTAACCCAGAAGGCATGCAGTGCCTAGAAAGACTTGGGTTCTTGCCAAGGAATCCAATTCTCTTGGTTATTAGCCTCACAAAATTACAAAACAACCAAAACAAAATTTTTATCATGGAGGAGGGTGTAGTGGACCTGCTGGAGGAGCTGCGAAGAGACGTCCCTAATTGTGCATGTGGTAGCTTATATGGTTAACTTGGGCCTCTAGAGCTCGGAGGTGGTCGTGAGAGCACCTCAGAAGACAGCGCAGACTCTCCAGAGCTTCGAGGGTCTCATTCTACAGGTTTTGAACAAAATTAATGTAGGCCATAAGTTCATTATGATCATCATACTTTTTTTCATGCAAAGTGTCCAAGTTGAGTTGGATATGTTGGATCTGGGTGGAAATTGCTTCAAGGGTGGCCGAAGTCTCAACCAAACCTAGTGACTGAGCTGGAGAAACTACCATGGCCGCCATCGAATGTCGACTCTCAGTAAATTCCGAGTGTGAATTCGAGTCCCCGGATACTTGGCGATTTTCCATGCTGCGTCCAAGACCTCTGTTGACAATGCAACAAGATGATGGAGCTTAGTGAAAAGAAGTCGCCTTCACTAAGTGGGCCTGCAGGCTATTTTTGGCGCAAAGTCTATTTTTAGACTATGTCTATTTTTAGACATATGGATCATGGTCTATGAGTTGCAGGATGCTATTTATGGATGATTGGTCGAGTTGGTAAAAATATATGGACCTCTATTTTAGACATTGGGTGGAATCTATTTTTAGACTGCCGGGCTAAAAATAGAACAGTCAAATATTATTAACCCTTAATAATATTTAGACTATAAACATTATCTTATCCTCTTGGAGCACTTCAGTTTGATGCTTGGATGTGGCACATGAAGCTGACAGAAGGAATTACACTATTCCTAGGGTTAGTTGAGCTATTGCATGGTTGACTTCAGTTAGAACTCATGTGGCAGAGTTTGGTGGAGTTGATGAGACAGTTGGTGGAGTTGTGTTCGGTTTAACTTAGTTGAACTAGTTGTATTTAGTCTAACTGATAAATACACTAGTGATGAGTGGTGTGAATTAATTATTAATTAATTCACTAATTATTAACTCACAAATCAACTAAAGAACACATCAGTTAACTGCAATGCATGGACAGTTCAATGGAGACCAGTGTTAGAGGTGGGTGAAAGGGTGAGTCTACTATCAGTTGTGACTATGGCTGTGCATGAGATTTGTACACACATTGATTGAGATTGCCAATGAGGATTGCGCAGTACAAGCCAGGTGGATTCAAACTTGGATCTCATCATTATTCATCTTGGATTGCGCAGTAGAGGCAGGCAGACTTGTGGAGGAGATTTGAACCTGTGACTTGTTCATCTTCCGTGCTAGTTTGTGTGTAGCATGTGAGATAGTGTTGAGAGCTGTGAGAGCTTTGTGCTATGTATTGTTACATGTTCTCTATCATTATAATATACAGATAGTTGGGGGTTTTCAGCTATTTCTTTCCCCATTACATACTGTGTTGATATGTGTGCTTGATTATGTTTAATGTGCGCATGCGACTGCTTCTAATTTCCGCAAATTGATGATCAATTGTAGAAGAGGTTATGTATTATGCATGAAGCTTAAATAGTGTGTAATCAGGATAATCTCGGTGAATAATTCAGCTATTATTCAAATTTCTACAACCTCCATGCCCTGCTCGACCTCTCTCACGCGGCATGCAGTCGTATACCACTCCCTCACCCTTTGCTGGGCTGCAATGCCAAGTCACTCTAGGTCCAACAACCTTAAAACCGACGCACCGTCCCTGCAACCTTGACAGAGTTTATCACTGACCACGTCCCGAGCGCCCTAGATGAGAAACAAAATACCGCCACCAGCCACAACACTGCCCTCAAATGAGGTGCGAAATCGCCACCACTTGCAGATGCTAATCGCAGGAGAGCCTGAGTGCTCAGTAAGCCCAAGGCAAAACCACCATGTGGCTTGGCTAATGAAGGACCCTTCCTGCGCAGTCTATGGATTATCTTTTAGCGCCCGGGCTGAACACCAAAACCACCCATCCAGAGACGCTTCCTCCACTGATAATTCACCCTCACTGCCTTCGCCCGTCTCCTAGTGCAGCATGCTCTTACCGTTTCCAGGATTCCTCCTGGCTTCCAGACTCTCACCACTGCTACTCGGCTGAACTTGCACCCACCTCGTCTCCTGTTGGGGAATCTCAAGCCAAGGCTTGAGAACTGACTTCTACTCATCTGCGAAAGCCAAAGCACCAACCTTCACCATCGACCGTAGATACCGAATGGGCTGGCTCATGTTCGTTGCGCACTTAACTGCAATAATCACTTGCCCCAACACCCATTACCGCTCGAGCATGTGAGGGCGCTGAGTTGGCGGGCGCGTGTCTGAGGGCTGGTCCAACCTTAACTGTCCGCTGCCCACTTGTCCCTGTGATTGGACACCCCTAGCGGGGAATCCATGGAAACTCATTAAAAACCCTAAATAATGCTTTAGATCTATCATAGAATCAACTAAATACACACAAAAACACAATATTTCCATTAAGAAATGTGATAATCAATAACAATATATCCTAAATAACGACAATCTCAACAAATACTTATGTACATAAAATTTATTAAAAACTAAAGTGTTTTGTCAATGTTCGACATGAAATTATTCTTGAAAACATTTAATGTACAAACTTTAAATGGTACTAAAGGCTTTGTAATCACTTGTGGGAATTGTTAATAATTGTTGTAGCATTTTGTATTTTGACGAGGCAAAAATTTTATACATCAATTCCCTTTCACACATTATCAAATTTCATATGTGATTAATACAATAAAAGTTATGATCTCATTATATACCATATAGCTTTCAAGATTATTTATTTTCTCCTAGAGGAGTTATTTTCTTTTTGAACTATGCACTTCCAGACCACTTTCCTTGACTAACATGGTATAACGTATACCATTGTGAGGTTAAGAACTCCATGACCATTTGACATTAAGCATCACCACTTGCTTTTATAACATTAGTTTTTTTTGGGCTTGTAGGTTTTTTCTTTCCAAATATTCGATGACATCACTAGTTTGGATTAGAAAATGTCAAATGAAAAGGTTAATAATAATTATAACTAACAATTACGCCACATGTTGCAAAAGAAATGCCATAAGACAGTAGCAAAGGAAAAAATTAGTATTAAAATTAAATCTTATAAAAAAAACCAAAACTAAAATATTGTTGAAGTCCAAGAATATAATTAACAAAACATAAACAAAAATAAAAAAATAAAATAAAAGATCTAATAAAAATAAAATATTGTTAAAGTCCAACAGATATAATTAAAAAAACATAAACAAAAATCAACAAAGAAATAAAAGATCTAATGAAAGTAAAACAAAATAAGCAGAGACATGAACAAAGATCATCGAGAATGGTTATGGTAAGTGTAAAAAACAAACATAAACAAAAATCAACAAAGAAATAAAAGATCTAATAAAAGTAAAACAAAATAAGCAGAGACATGAACAAAGATCATCGAGAATGGTTATGGTAAGTGTAAAAAAATGATAATAGAAAGTAAAAATTTTATAATAATTCATTATAAGCTGAGAAAATAAAAGAAGAGAAAAACCAATTAAATAAAAAATATACGAGCAAGAAAGATGTGCTTTTAAGATGGGTTTAGTTTATAATTCTTTTCTAGATGAATTTATTTGGTTATTTTTCAATTTATAGAGAGAGACTTGTAATAAGATATTATATTTAGATAAAAAAATTGGTGATTTTATTTAATAAAAAGATAAACAATAATTAATTTAGAAATATTATTGTTTGTTGTATTAATAATATGCTTTTTGACACACAAGCTAAATGATGTAAGAGTTTGACTAATGTGTGATTTGTCACATGAGCTACGAATTCTGGAAACTCTAGGGCCCAACATTGGGTCTATTGTCTATTTTATTATGAATTGTGAAAGTTCATAATAACTCTTTAAAAATATATATATTATTTTTTAAGCAAAAAATTAGATATATGAGTAGTGATTTTAAATCAATAAAATAGTTATATTTTTTTTTCATTGTTGAAATACTTCTTTGTTTATCAAGAGGAATAAAAAAAAAGTATAGATCTGTTTTCTGAAGCATTTCTCTAGCAGATAAATTGAAGAGTCGTCAAAGAATATAACTGAAAGGAAATTGCAGTTTGGAAATTCCTATAAAATCAAAAATCTGCAATGCAGGGCAATAAAAACTAAACGAGACTACTTGTTATATAATTAGAAATGTTGAAATATTGGATTAGATTTACATAGCTTGAAAGTTTAATGAACAAAAATAGAAGTAGAACAAATCAAGATTGTCCACTGGAGCTAAAAACAATCAAGATTTTTGCTGAAGCTAAAAAAACATCAATTCAAAACAGGAAAATGTTCTTCCAGTCGATGTTTATGGATTTTTGACTGGCTGCCACAACTGCTATGATAGGAAAAATGTTTTGAGGTTGCCACTGCTGTTTTTGGGAGCGTAAAACATGTTTACTATAGGAATGAAATGCGCTTTCTGAGCTTTGTTATTTATGAAATCTTCATAAATACTATATCCTGGATCAAATAATAAAGTGCTTTTTGATAATTTGTTTGTTGTTCTATTGTACTTCTTGTAAATAAGTCGGAATCTAATTACCTAGAAAAAATATTTAGATCTTAATTCCTGATTCTATAACTATTTAATAATCAACTCATCTATTATCCTTGAGAAAATATTGTGATATTAGATGTAACGTATGAGCAAAGAGAAGAAGGAACAACAATTCCACACTCCTTCACTCTCCATTTCCACGATCTTTCTGTTTACCTTCGTTGTTTGCTTGCAATTCCTTTATCTGCAAGTTATCCACACCAATTTCATCTCTCAAACCATTCACATTCAATTCAAAAGCCCTTTTTCCTACGCAATTAAACCATCCCCTGATGTTTCCTCTTCGATATAGTTGGAGTCCGTTCTCGAATAGTTATTCCTTCTGTGAATTGCTTTCAACATTACTCCACTGGTTTATTGAATTGTACTCTCTATTGACAGAAAGGAATGTTAGTATTGAAGTTGGAGGAGAGATCGCATTATCAGTCTACTGGTTTATTGATTTATACTTGTGTAAACAAGGAAGATTAGCATTGAAGGTGGAGTAGATATTACAACATGATCGCAGTGGATATATTGTATCTGACCTCCCAAGCCATGGAGCTATTACAGAGTCAAGGAAGAGACCACCCTGTTGAGAGTTTGAGATACCTTTGCAAAATATGCAACAAGGGATTCATTTCTGGAAGAGCTCTTGGTGGTCACACGAGAGCCCACGTCCCCGCCTGCATGCCTGCAGACAAATTCATTGAAACTGAATTTCAGAAGAGCAAGAGGCCCAGAGTTTCGGATGACAAATCAATGGAGGAGAGATATGATGAAGAGAGATTGGATGGTAATGGAAAAAATCTAATGTTTCTCTGCGAAGGAATCCGAAGCGTACTTGGCATTTTTCATTTTGGGATGATTCATTTCCTTTCGGTCAGAGGCTCGACTTTGACTCCATCGATTCTTCTCTAAATTGTGATCTGTGCGGGAAGGAATTCAATTCCTAGAAAGGCTTGTTTGGTCACATGAGCTTCTGCTATGAAGCGCATCAAGAAAGTGGTGATGCCTATCTTGAAGAATCACATACACATGACACTCAAGACGAAGAAGAAAAAACAGGAGATAGTGATGCTGAGATTGAGATGGATATTGATCACCCCAGTGGGAATTTATGTAGGTTTTATAAGTGGGCGAAGGAAAAGAGATTTAAAAGAACCAGGTATGCACTCCAATATAATATGCATGAAAAATTTGTTTCAGTAACCAACAATGAAGAAGAGGACTTGGCCTTGTGTCTTATACTCCTCAAAACCAACAATTTCAAGTTGGGGCAACAGATCCTGAATCAGGTTCCCTCAAGCTTCCCAATAATGGTTCCCACTTTCCAAAATCCATGAGCAAGAAGGTAAAATATAAGAAAAGTGATGAAGATACCAGTCTTTATTATGATGATGAGGCTAAGAAGGGAATGTACACGTGCACCACCTGCAACAAGGTTTTTCATTCGTATCAGGCTTTGGGAGGCCATTATCTACAACGTATATGGAATTAGTTGTTTGATCGCTCCACTGAGGAAAAACCAACATAGGGACCATGTGGCTGAGGCTTTCCAGTGTCGAATTTCATTCACAGTGTGTCATAAAAGACGACAGACGCGTGATAAAGAACTTGCAGCGGATGACACTATGGAACAATTAGCCCTTCCTAGATGTTTCATTCAAGAAACCCGCAGGCGAGTGCTCTATCAAAAATAATCATGTTTTGGATCCATATGAATAGAAGGAACAGTTCCAAGAAGGAGATACTTAGGTAGTTAATAGAGATAAATGAAGGAGGCAGTGGATCTAATGGCCTTAAACATTTCAATCGCCTAAAACTTAATCTAATGGCGCAAACAGGAATAGAATGGTAGCTAGAAGAGTTGTTTTCAAAGAGGAATGCCTTATGACGTAATAGCAAGTTATATTTGATGTTAAATCTTAGGTTTTTGTGATCTATATTATAAATACTAAATTTTTTTGGCTTAATCACATCATTAGAATTTGGTCGACATTTCGAACTAACTAATATGGTTAATCCTCAGGAGAAAGGTGAAAAAATGAAAAAATCAATCGATCCTAAAGAATAAATAGCAAGGATGCATTAAGGTCAGAGCTAGCCATTGGAAATTAGCCATTAACAAATTAGTTATTAAATTAATTAAAATAATATTATAAATTAGTTGTTAAAAATATGTTGCTAAAATATTTTTTAATTATAAAGTTGTTGTTAGAAATTCATTTATTTTAATTATATATGTTAAATAAATTAATTCAAAATATTATAAGAATTAAATAAAATAATAAAATTACATGGGTTCAAAATTAAGAATTAGTTCGTTAGTAAATAATTTATTAAATAATAAATTAATATTTAGTTATAAACCTTGTTTTTATTTATTTTAATTATATAAATCTCCATTAATTAGATTAAACTTTAAGAATTAAATAAAATTAATAATATTTTATGGGGTTAGAAAAGTATTGAAAGAATTCGTATATTTGTTAAAATAAGTTTAATAATTTTAGTAATATAAATATAAATTTTAGTTTTTAATGAGAATCCAAATATAAGAAAAACATTAAAATAAGCTAATAATTTTTATTAAAATTGAATATAATAAAATGATTAATGATATTTTAGAAAGAAAATTAAGCAATATTAAAAAAAAAGAGGAGAAAAAGAAAGAAATAGGAGAGAGAGGGTCAGAATCAAGAAGAGAGGGTTAGAATCCACCTCTTACTTAATACCAACCATCGTCCCTATTGAGATTGATTGTGCACTTCTCAATCTTGAGAACATCTCTAAGCTTCCTATGGTGGAAGTGATCAACCCTAGTAATGACTATGGAATCATGAATGCAAACATGGTGCTTGGATTTCTCCGCATATTCAACGAGAGCTGATGAGCAAGAGCGATTGTGCCTAATGTTTGTTGCATGCTCTTGGATTCTCTGGTTAATGGAGCGACCAATTTCTCCATTGTAAGGAATCCCACAGGAACAAGGGATCGAGTAGACACCTTTCATGTCTTTAAGGTCTAGAGGGTCCTTAACAGATCCAAGATAATTTTTAATGCAATTAAGAGGTTTGAATGAAGAAGAAACTTTATTCTTTTTAAGGATATGGGAAATCCTGTCCGTAGTCCCTTGGATAAACGACATATGAACCTTAGAGATAGGATCAACACGAGCAGTCTTGAGCCTTAATTCTTTACAGGAGTTTTGAAAGGCCTTGAGACCTCGAGCTCTATTGTATCCATTATTTTCAAAAACTTCAAGAAGATGAGATTTCTCCTGCTCCAAGTGGTTCTCATAAGAAATTCTCAGAGCACGGGTTGCAAGAATGCTAAGAACAACAATTTTTTGCGCTGGAAAATGGTGACAATTGACATGAAGATATTGTTTTGTGTGAGTTTTTTTACGAAAATCTTGGTGAGAAATGAAACCATCATTCATTCTAGAGAGGAGGATGTCCAAGAAGGGAAGACACTTGTTCACCTCAACCTCCATCGTGAACTTGATGGAGTCTGATTGGGAATTATGATGGCTAAAAAACAAATCTAATTTCTCGTGTCCATGGGGCCAGATGACACAAGTATCATGAACAAACCTCTTCCATATTTTAGGGCAAAATTGAGTTGAGGATAAAGCCTTGGTCTCAAAATCCTCTTTGAATAAGTTAGCAACTATAGGGGAAAGAGGGGAACCCATCACAATCCCACAAGTTTGTTCATAGAACTCACCTTGGAAAGTAAAGAAAGTTGTGGTGAGGCATAGGCCAACTAATTTGGCAGTGTCATTGTCAGTGATTTGATTAATGACATCAATGGCCTCTTGAATAGGGATTTTGGTATAAAGGGAAACAACATCAAAACTAACTAACTAATCCCCAGGGTCCAACCTAATATCTTTCTATTCTTTAACAAAGGAAGCAGATTCCTTAACAAAGGAATCAATGTCACCAACAAGAGGTTTAAGCTTTTGAGCCAAGAATTTAGCAAGAAGATAAGATGGGGACTCCAATTTTATAAATTTTAAGAAGGCCATAAATTCTAGGGGAGAGGGGATTTCTTTTAATAAGCTTTTTAAAGATAGGTTTAAGGAAATTATTCGATTTAATGGTGGTCGTTACTTCCTTAGTAACTGAGTTAATGGGATTCTTATTAAGCTTGATGTAACTACGACTATTAGAAAGATGGTCAATCATTTTGTTAACATAGTCAAATTTATCTAAAATGACGATGGCCTCACCTTTGTGAGCTTTAAGGATGACAATGTTGGGGTTATCCCTTAAGGCTTTAAGTGCAAGAAATTCATTTTTGCCAAGGTTTCTTTTGGGAGGCTTAGCCTTCCTAAGAGCGATAACACAATCTTGCCTAATAACCTCTTTAACATTATCAGGAAGGTCCCTAATGCCATATTCGATGTTACAAATAATGTCATCGATGGGAATCTTTTTAGGGGCTAGGGAAAAATCAATCCCTTTGTCCACGAGGGCTAAAAATAGAGGGATCAAAAATTTTACTAGAGAGATTAATAACATTTTTAAAAAGAGGAGGGGAATAATTATTGTTGTTATTATTATTATTATTAATGATATTTTTAAGAGGAAGATGAGAGGAATTATTTTTTTTGTAAGTTGGGTAGGACTACATCTTCATCATTATGTCCAAATACATGACCTCGATCGGGGCGGGAAATTGAACCGATTACTTCACATCAAGGAGTGGCTTAATGACACATTCAATCACCATCTATCCAAGACTCAATGGACATGAATTATTATTATTAAAAACAAACGTATTGAATATTGGTAAAGATAATATTATTATTAAGATTGTTTAAATTCATGCCATTATTATTAATAGAAATGTGTTTAGTAAAGTTTTATAAGAGAATTTATTTTCATCATAACTAGATTTATTGTGGATATTAGTTTCAAATTTATTAGAAATTAAATTAGAGATCTCACTATCACGGTTGATCTTAATAAGGGAACTTGGGGATGAGGGATTCCTCGGAACGGGTACCAATAGGACAATGATGATGGGGATCCACCCTGGCATCAAGATAAACGTCACGCTGGATATGAAGATTCGAGGAGCCAGCTCCATGGACGGAGCTTGAGGAAGGCACTCCATTGCTTTGACAGAGAATCGAGCTGGAGAAATCAGAGGACCCTTCAGCGTATGGACTGAATTTCTCATTTGAGCGATCAGAATAAACCTTAGCACAGATAGCCTGAGGGAGTAACCTCAATTTCGGACCCAGATAATTGAATTATATTAAATTTTTAAACATAAAACTAAAATTAAAAGATATAATAATAAATTAAATTAAATTTTATATATTAATCATTATTATTATATAAATCATATCAAAATAATTAAATAAAAAAACTTTTAAAGTATTAGGAATTTGCTTTCTTTGATCCATAAATGATGTATAAAATCTTTAGGAAAATTTTGTGATTTATTAATATTTTTATTTTTTTAATTTATAAAATTGAGTTTTTAAAATATATTTGTGTTCATGAAAAAGTCAATTATTATTATTTTTAATAAGTTTTAAATTTTTTATTGATCAATTAGAAATGAAATACATATGTATCTTATATTGAGAGGAGCATAGTTGAGATGTATGGGACTAAGTATAACAACGAGATATAAAGGAGTGGAAGAAACAATTACTAGAGAGAATCACCTAATTTGGGGCAGGTCCGAAAGCAACCTTTCTTTCCTTTATTTTTGAAACCTTAACCCAACTTTCCAAAGACAAGTTTATCAAAGTAATATGAAGATTATCATTGTGCATTGAAGGAGGATCCTTGCCAGAGTCTGAAGAAGCCGACTCATGAGCTTGCTTCAATGCACCATAGGAATGATTATTATCTATTATCTTTTTGCTTGCCTAGGGAGCATGGTTCAAAACACGAAGATTTTAACCTTGTCCATCAAATGCATTTCATCATCAGATCCATCATCATCTTTGTCTGAATCAAATGAAGCCTTGCTCTCCATAGGAGGCAGGTCAAGGGGCTTCCCACTTTTAGTTATGGAATTACAAATGTTTCGCTTTTGGTTAGATTTGAGCAAAGGGTAAGAATTTTGTAAATGCCATGTTTGATGACAAAAGCGATAGTGAAAAACGATATTGTCATATTCCAGAGCCTGGGTCTAATGAAAATCCCCTATTTTTAAAATTATTTGTTTTGACAACCCTTTACTGATATCGATTTCAACTTAGATTCTACCATAGGTGTAAAAGCCAAACATCAATTGCAAGGAAATGACCCAGGGAGTTTCTAATGCCCTTAAAGGCTGAGTAGTGCCACAAGTGAGCAGGAAGATTAGGAAGCCAAACCCATATTGGCAGTTTGGTAATGATGGTTGTAGAAGGGTCAAAATCTAGAAACCAAGGAGTTATGAAAAGTCTAACATTGCTTAGAACTTGGGCCCTTAGATAAAACCTTTTGGTAGTCTTCTAAATAAACATACATCACAATGAAGAAACCTTTGGAGTAGAAAATAACCTTGCAATTCTTGGTCAATGAAGAACAGATCCATTGGTAACGATTGGACGAGTGGGGCCATAAACCATTGAAACAACAAATAAGGGTTGTCTCTGCATAGATTTGATGGAGTTCCTTAAGCCTGAGGTGAGAGATTTCTAAGGAGGGAACTTCCTCAAATTTTCAACCAAAAACGGCTTAGGAATTGCCTAGGATTAAGGTGTCTTTGAGGAGGGCTGAGCATGGACAACATCTTTATAAGAAAAAGCTCAAGGAGGAATACTTGCCCACAATCCCCGCTCATAAACGAAGATCCACATAAACAATGACATCTTTACTAGTATTGTAGACTGAAAGAGGGGATGAATCATCCAGCTGCTTACCTTCGAAAAGTAGGCATTGCATGATAGAGGGGATACCTATCTAGAGTTCGAGTGAAATCTTGAGATCCCATACCAAATTCGTGGAACAAACCCCAAGGAGGAATGAATGCCCAAAGAGAAGCTTGACAAGGATATGAAAAAGGAAAGAGGAATCGAGGACCTCACAAATATCGGGAAGATTAGTAAATCTAAATCACTTGCCTTAGTTTGGGGGAAGGAGGAACAAGACTGCAAAAAATTATCCAAAACGATCTTTCATTCACGAGAATTGAATGGAGAGCGAACCTGCAACAAATCAATTGAGAAAAGGCCTTCAACCATGTCATCGATGACTGGAGCGCCAACGGTAGAGGTCAGCTCGAAGGCCACTGTAGGAGAGCCAGGAATGGCCTTGGAGACTGCAAGAGGATTGGGTTAGGCCGCAGTTGCGGCGACAACATCAGTGATAGATTTATTAGTGGCAACCATTTCTAAAGAGGTTTGCAAACTGTAAACTCTAGCAAAGCAAATGTTATCGAAAAAAGTTACTAACTTTAAAACTACAAATAATATTAATATAATCTTTTAGAAAAATATTTTGTTTCGTATTTTAGAATAAATCTTCATAATTTTAATTTAACTATTAAGCTCATAGTTAACTATTAGATGTTTTTTTTTTTTTAATTTTTAGTCTCCATAGAATATTCTAGAATATCTTAATAATACTGGTATATGAAAAGTTGAGATTTATTTGAAAATTAGTTATGTCTTTTCCATCTTTTGATCTAAATTGATTAACTAAAGAAATGAGTTATGTTTTTTTTGGATATGTGGTATTAGTAGAATCCCATGCTAAAGTAATAATGAATCTCTATGGTTAAAAATCTTGTTACACGATTCTTTTAAATGTTTATATATATATGCTTAATATATATATATATATATATATATATATATATATATATATATATATATATATATATATATATAGTAATAACAACAATAAAGTTATAATTAGATCCATAAACATATTCTATAATTTAGCATGAGGGCAATATGTGATTCTATTAGTTTAATTGACAAGTATTCCTTTTATATAAATTTAAAATATTCTCTAAATTAAAATGTGACATAAAAAATATTATTAATAATAAAAAATTCAATATGCATTATAATAAAATCGAGTAGTCTATAGTGCCACTTTTTGAAGGCTTTTACAGTAGTTTTTTTCGGTTTAATTTCTCTAAATTCCAGTAGGAATTTATTGAAAATAGAAGTTTGATGGGTAACCTTGCACAATCAAAGTGTGCTAGGGGTTTTTTAGGTTGCTAAATCCATATATACAGTAAAAAAACCAGTTTGAATAACATAAATCAAGATTTTACCTCAATTTTTTCCACGGGATTCCGGCACCTGAAACTCCAAAAAGTCGCACTAAAGACAACTCCTAATAAAATATGTCAATATTAATATTGACATGTATTTACAATATATAAATAACAAAAAACAAATTAATATGAACAATATGATTCATAAATTACATGGTATTTGTGTACAAACAATATAAATTACACATATGTATCAAGTGCCCAAAATTCAAATTTTTTGAATTTTTTTTCAAGCTTTGCATTTTTTAAAAAGAAAATTGCACCCTATAAGTAATTATTAAATTCATAATTGAAATGAATCTATATTAACTTAGTTAAATTTTATGATATATTTTAAATTTAACAATATAAATATATTATAAGATAAGTAATTTGATATTTTTCAATATTTATTAATTATTTAATTTATATAGATTAACTAATATTAAAATTTATATAAATTAATTAATATTTAAATTTTATATAAATTAATTAATATTTAAATTTATATAGCTTTACTGATAATAAAAGTGATGTTAGTGATTTGAATTTAAGTTAAACATAAAATATTAATTAAACTCTTTGTATAAAAGATTCATGGTTGAGAACAATTATTCATATATAAGAATTAAACACTAAATTACAAGTATTTATCTAGTAATTCATTTATTATATAAATAAATAAATTTAATTTTAAAATTATACATATCTTAAAAATTCTAAAAAATAAATTATTTATATTTTCAAAATTTTAAATAAAATAAAGAAAAAGAAAATTAAACTTGAAAAGAATACGACGAATTCATTTATTATATAAATAAATAAATTTAATTTAAAAATTATACATATCTTAAAAATTCTAAAAAATAAATTATAGATATTTTCAAATTTTAAAATACGAAGTTTAAAATAAAATAAGGAAAAATAAAATTAAACTTGAAAAGAATACGACCAACTGTATAAAACTAAAACTTAAAACGTACAAATGAACGATACTTTCCAACAGCTAGTGACTGACAGCATCTGCCAAATGTACCCCATCATGCCGGAGTGATCAACGCTCGCATTTTGATGTGTATCAATGGGCAGATAAGTCAATAAATCTCAAGAGTATGAGCCTAATTAGAATATTTCAGAAAAATATTATGATAAATACAAAATAAGTTTTAATTATAAAATGGTATAAAATAAAATATAAAATAATTTGAAAATTAAAAAACTCAAATTAATTAAAAACATGTAAATAATGAAAACATGAATTTTAATTAAAAACATAACAAATATTTTAAAATTATAAAATAATTTTTATAATAGTTTATATGATTATTTTATAAACAATAATTTATTTTGAGAATATTTTTTTAACATATAATAGATATTTTTATTTATTTATTTATATTTATATTTTTTATTTTATTTATTTATTTATTTTTTTATCTTTTTGAATAAAATGACTTTCAAAATAAAAAATTATAAAATTAACATAATTAAATATTTGTATATAATTAAACAAAATAAAATTATTTGTTATCATATTATGTATTAGCATATATCCATTTAAGTAGGGATCTAACATGAGTTCGAGAGATCAAATTTCTTCAATTTTTTTAGAGTGCAAAATGCAATGTGTTATTTTTCATTGTTTACAATGTATTTTTGAATGCCAAATAAAATATATATAGTACCAAACAAAAATTTTAACCATAAAAACTTAATTTTTTTTCTATATATAGATATATATGAATTTGATATCCATATAAATTAATTGACATAGATCTTCAAATAGTTTATTTAAAAATTCATGTTTAGGGGCTTTTGTGTCTCTCGGTACAACTCTGAATCTGAGTATGGCTCTTTGTAGTAGGTTTACGTTATGACTCAAGCTCGCTTGATTTATCTTTGAAACTTGTAATTTACCATCAATCCCCCCTGTCACATACAAGGTGAGAAGATGGAGAATACTCAACTGCAAGACTTTTTAATTCTCTAGAAGAAATTATAACATATGACCCAAATTTCTTCTTGGTTGTTGAATCCCATTGCCAAGAAGTGATCCATCCATCCAAGGAGAATCTTCGTTCTTGTAGGAGGCTTGTGTCTGAGGCATTTGTTTGAATGATGATTGTGTTAACCACAATGTTCACACAAATTAATATCAAAATAATGATCTTTCATATTGCCAACACGGTTACAATGTTGGCATTTAGTAACCAATTGTTGTGGAGGAAGAGTAGGAATAGGTGAAAAGGAGTTTTCATGAAGAAATCCAACGCTCTGAAATTGAATGGGCTTGGAATAGTTTGGAGTATGAAAGAACACTTCAATGTCATATTGAAGGCATGTTCTATGCTTGTTGTTGATAAGCTTGTCCCAAGGTTCGATGATGGACTTGGGAAGAGCAGACTGAATTTCTGCTTATGCATGTAAATTTGTTCTTGAATCAACCTCAACTTTACTGTCTTGATTAGTTTATGCATGTTTATGGGAGTTAACTTCAGATTAAAAAATGGGATTTTTTTGAACAAAAACAAGTTCAAAATGATAATTTTGTTGCTGTAGCTCCTCTTGATGTAGTTGTGTTTCAATTTGGAGAAATTCGTTGTTTTCTTGTGCATATTGTAGATAGGTCAGAGAGAGAATCTTTGCTAATTTGAATTGAGTAATCAGTAGTAGATTGTATCAGAGTTTTGAATAACTATAATACTTCACCAATTAGATCCATTTTCACGTACAACAAAAGCGTATTGAAGTAGCTCTGCCTTTTGTGAGCTAGACAAAAATGGAAATTAATCGAGTGGCTTGGATAAAAGTCTCTGGATTGTCAAAATATGAAGCTATGAGGTGATATCTCTAGCCCCAACTTCACATGTTGTTGTATAAAACTTGCAGGAAACAAAGCATGGAACTGTGCCAATAGATGAAATTTTAAAAGATGGTATGTTACATGGTTTTGAAATAATGTGTATAGTTTATGAGTCAATTGTTGCAATGGTACGTCATTTCTTTTTTATTTACATTGATGTATATTATTTAATATTGCAATTTTCATTATTCTCACCAATGTATAGACACTCATTACAGTTTATTTTTATGTTTTTAGATGGAAGGTGAAGAAAAAGAAAACAATCAACACCATGAACAAAACATTCCTGAAAATAACCCAAGTCATGGAAGTAGCTCTAGCAGTGACAGTAGTTCAAGCGAAGAATGAGAATGATGATCACTATCTTTGGATATCAAAGCAAGGCATTGTATTTTTTGAAATATTATCCTGTGAAATCAAACATTTTGTTTAATGTAATGGACATAGTGTTCTGATTGAAAGACAAAGGGCTACCAATAACTGTCCCATTTTGTATGACAAAGACTGTCTTATATATATATATATATATATATGTTTTAATTTATTCTATTGCGTTCTCCATTGTCGCTATGAAATGTAACACCACTGATTAAATATATGGATCATTAAATATTATAATGAAGAGATGTGAAATTTGATGATATGATATAACAAATTAATCCAAACATCACATTCAAATGTACTAATAAAAATTTAATTCATATGAATGATGTTATAAGATATATATGTGTTACACAGTAATTTGTCACCGTCCCTACCATTCCCCATCCCGCACAATGGAGGACCCATTCTGTGACCTGTGAACATTGTCATGCCTTGAAAACATCATCAATGCATCCCTCTGAGCATGAGCTTTATTTTCCCTTGAGACATCTCCTTGCAAAAATCATGAAAAACACCCCTTTTGGCATTGGCGCGGGCAGGCAGTTCAGTACTCGCGCCAATGGGGAAAATCCTGCAAAGAGGTCGCGCCAACTGGCGCTCTGTCATAGAGCCGTAGTCGCGCCACCCAATTCAGGGATTGTTTTTTAAATAAGGATGGCGGAAGTTGAGTTCCAACAAACTCACAAACCATTGCCTATCTTGAGTTGGGGGGTTTGGCTACGGGAGTTCTATAGAGGGAAGTGGTTTTGCCACCTCCCATGGAACCTTCCTTGTTGATAGGGCCAATCCCATAATAATAGGGATCCCAACTCCCTCCTTCCCCATCTATAAAAGCTTGCTCAGATCCATGGACAGCTAGTCTTGAAGTGCTGAAGCTTTGCATCTCCCTATTCCCAAGTGCCTTTGTGCTGTAAAGAATCCTCTCTTTCCCTTAAGGGCAGCTCAAAGTATAGGCAGCTCAAAGTAAGGAGACCATTGTCCAGAGACTCGCCAGAGACTGGAGAGGTTTTCCCTTTCCTTAGCGAGCTTTGCGAGACGTGGACTACCGAAGACCCGTTCGAAGGAAGTTGCGACGTCAGAACTTGGTTGTAATCTTTCTTCACTGGTTATTTAATAGATGATTATGATTATGGTTCCTCTGTTTTCCATCATGTTAATGTGAGTAACGTCCTTTATGTGATGTTTTGAATTACGTATCTTTGTGGTTTCTATGCTTGTATCTGTTCGTTTCTTCCATGTGCAGGTGTTCATCTACGGAGATCGTGGAGGGATTGTGATCTGCCGAGGCTGAGGAACGGGGACGCTTCTTCTTCAGATCATAGCGTTGGAATCCAGGTAGGCTTCTATCCCTAGTCTTTTCATTCGTAACTAGGAACTTGCGTCATAACATTGTTTGATTGTTGCTAGACCCCTGCTGGGCTAGTAGGGATCGCCTATGTCCGCAGAGGGGATTTACCTCCTCAACAAATTGGCGACTCGGCGAGGATCGACTTGTTTGATTTGTAAACTATAGACGGAGCCTGAAGTACAGCCAGATAGCCTTCGAAACGCTTCTGCC
This sequence comes from Pinus albicaulis, assembly GCA_034641835.2. Classification (NCBI taxonomy): domain Eukaryota; kingdom Viridiplantae; phylum Streptophyta; class Pinopsida; order Pinales; family Pinaceae; genus Pinus; species Pinus albicaulis. Next base: position 947,431,241 of record CM076570.1, read on the forward strand.
TTGCATTAGCGGAGTAGATCAACGCTACTTCAGTCAATCTCCGGTTTGGTTTACGGACTGAACAATTTGGAGTCTTTGTCTTGCCTTGCCGTTTGTATCTTGCTTTTCCTTGCTTCATGAACCTTCTGGGTTGGGTTCTTTGTGTGTTTTTGCTTCTTGGATTGCTTAGCTTGCATTGGTCTGTTTCTGGAGTAGCTTGTTTTTAATTTTTGGCTGAGAAACTCGACTGGCGCGGTTTTTAACCCGACAGTCGCGCCAATTGGCGCATGTTTCCTTTGTTCAACCCGCACCAATTTCTTTCTGGCGCCAGTTTCACACTTACAGTCGCGCCACCCCTGTAAGTTTTTTGAGTTTTCTCATTTTTGAGCTCTCTGAATTTGATCAGTGTTTTTCTTCTTGATTTTCCGACTGCCTGAGTGTGTTGGAGTCCTGTTTGACTAGGAATTCACCTTTGTCCTTTGGTTGTTTGCTTTTATCTACCGATTTCACGTTTTAAGCCCTAGGGCATCTAGTGGCTTAGTGTATCGAGCCCTCCTTGGGAGTTTTGGTGTTTTGATTGTCCTGTCAACTATCTGATTGATCCTCCACACCCTCTAAGTAGTTGTTCATTGTTTTGTTGCGATTTTTGAGTGATTGTTTATTCCTTCATTCGAAATTCGTTTGGTCTTGCCTTGGACCTAGATCACACAGTCCATTGGAAGCTTTCGAGTCTTTTCTTTGCTTTGAGAGGCTTTGGTCGATTTGAGGATCTGATTGCTTGTATTGTTGAGTGAAATTTGTTTGTTTCGCTCTCTTGAAAATCGTCTCTCAAGTTGTTCCGTTTGTTTTCAAGATTGTTTAGTGCATATTGGCTCTTAAACATTGAAAATCAAAAAAAAAATCTCTTTTGCTTTTGTTAATTAGTGCAAATTGTGATCTTTTCCATATCGCTAGTGATTAGTGTTTTGAATGAAAAATTGTCAATTGCATTAGTTGCATTAGAGATCTCATTGTTTGGTTTCCGTTCATTTCGTTTGTGTAAAAGCTCTCAACTCCTCTCTAACTAGTTTTCATCGAACGAAATGTTGCACTGTGGCATATAGCTTTGCATTTAGGAGTCTTTCGAGACACTACATACGATAGGGCCTGGAAATTGAAACTTAATTGAAGATCAACTGTAAAATTTATTCAATTAACCTAAGGCAGCATTGGAACTTAACGAAACATTTTTAGAAGGTCTAGGCTAGAGACGTGTTCTAGCGTCGTTAAACCTAGCAGCTGTCGTTCGCCTATTGGCTTTAGACAGCACTAGTACGGACTTGCGCTCCCCGTACCGTCGCGTATATAAAGGGAGACCCCCATAGGTTTTCAATCCTTTATCCACAGGAAGCCGAGTCTGCCGCCCTATACCCGTGATACACCGAACACAGCATTCGGAGAGACTACCTGCACGTACGGAAAGTCCTTGGTCGATTTCTGTTTCATTTTTGAAACCAAGGTGTATATTGCAGTTCACGGATATTTGGTACACCCTTTGTACCTAGTTTTTCCTGAGCAGTCATTTGGTCTTTTCTGACTCCCTAAACTTGAAAAGACCGTCAAGCGCTTGTCCTTTCACGCTTGTGTCAACTCTGAAAGAGATAGAGTCACCTTTTTATCGTTTCTCGACTCTTAAAACATGAAACGGTAGAATTTCTTACTTTCCAATGTGGTAAAATTAATCGCCCACGATTACACACCTATTTAGACATTGCTTGTTGACCGTTTGATCGTGTGTCTTAACTCATTTTCAGCCCGTGTGTGTGTTTGCTCTTTTCTTCTAGTCTTTTGCCACGGTGGCGGAACCATCGGTTTCGTCTACTGGTAGTCCTTACACGGACGATTCTTCAGAAGCTTCTGAGCCTTCTGTTGAACCACAACAGCCTGTTGTTTCTGAGTTTCCTGACGGGGGACCGGTTCTCGCCGAGCAACCCTTTGGAGGACCAGTTGAGTTCAATTGGCCCTTTTCGGACCCTGTGTCTGAATTGAGATTAGGAGCTGATTTCCTTTCTCTGACATCGGGTTCACTGTTTGTTGCTGCTGTTTTTCCTCCTAGTCCTCGCCGCCTTTTGCGTGATTTAACGGCAGGATCAACCATGAGTGATTCTGGTGAGGAAATTCCGGGGTCTGATGACTATCAGCGCATCCCTCGTAGATTGTTTGAGGCCCAGCTCAAGACTGGCTGCTGCAGTGCGTCATCCGGTCCTTCTTTACACGAGGGATACGGATCTGCGGGTGGGATCATTTCCATTCCCGCAGCCTCGCCAGAGATGTCATCTCCGGCTTGAGACCCGGTGCTCCACTACCTCGGTGTCCTGTGTAATCATACATTCCCGTTCGGCCCCACTGTTTGTGTGTTGCCTCTTCTTGTTGTCTCGGCGCATCGCACTCTGGCGAAAATTTGGGCCAGCTCTGAAAACCGTTTGCACAGCCTCTTCCTTTATACCGGAGAATATCTCTCTGGAGGAGTATCGGTTGTCCTTGCAACAGCCGAACGCCGAAGCTGGACAATTCCCCCAAGATCCTTACCGATCTTTCTTTTCGCACTATGCACGGGATGGCACTCCCGTGTATGCTTTCCCAGGTCAGTTTGACAAGCACGAGGAGGTTTTGCACCTTCCTTCTCCTGAGGCTTATCTGTATGCTCAAGGTTTACCGTACAACCAGGCTTATAACTCGCAGGGACAGCCCTTCCAAGGCCAACCTGCGGGCCAACCTGGCTATCTGTATGACCCACAGGGACAGCCCATCCAAGGCTACCCTGCGGGCCAGCAAGGGCCATTGTACAATCCGCAAGGACCATATTATAGCCCTGCTGGTCAACCTGCTCAACCTCAACTAGGGTATCAACCGGGACAGGCCTATGGTCCTGGGGGGCAAATCCAGCCTTCTTTACCAATGCAACCGCAGTATCCTGTCGTTTCTAACGTTGCATATCAGCCAGGACCACCCTATGGTTCTGCTTCAGGTCAAACTGGTTTCCAGCAAGCACCTGGTCCTGTTCCTCCACCAGGGCAGCCGGCTCATCCGGTACAGCCCGGTGTCCCGCCTCCAGGCCAACCGGCCCATCCGGTACAACCTGGGGCCCACTTACAACCAGGTCAACCTGCGCAACCAACACTGCTTGGTTATCCGGGCCAGCCCCCTCACTCGGGTCAACCTGTTCATTCAGGGCAGCCCTCTCATTCCGTTCACTCTGCTCAACAGCCTGTTCATTCAATGCTGCAGCCAAATCAACAGCTGCGCCCTACGTACCAAGCTCTGCAGGGTTCCACTAATCAACAGCCTACTCATCCTCAGAGTGGTTATTCTCCTCATGGTCAGTCTCAACCGAACTATAACCACCCTGGAGGCTCTCAGTATTATCCTCCTCCACCCGGTTCTACCTACGCTCAGCAGCCAAATCCAAACGCTGCTTATACAGGGCAGACGCCTAATTAGGGCCCGAACCCTGGTTATCAAGCCCCGCACTATGGTTACCAGCAGCCAAATCAGTCTGGTTATACGAACTATGCCCCCTACGGTCAGAATCCTTCGGGACAGAACCCATGGGGGCAGGGATATTCACAACCATCGTGGAGCACGGGTACTGGACCTTATCCTGGGACTGGTATGGTAGTTAATCCTCCATTGCCGTTCCTGGCTACCTTGGAACTGCCGGACGTTTCAAAGTTGACCAATGATCCGATTTCGCATAATCCATATTGGCCTCCGGTCCCCACCAAGATACCAGGTGACTGTCCCAAGTTTGAGGGCAAAGCTGGCGAAGACCCCCAGGCGCATGTGATGACGTATCACCTCTGGTGTTCGTCTAACTCTTGGGTCGACGATTCAATTCGTTTGCGTCTTTTCCAGCGTACTTTAACAGGAGCTGCTGCTAAATGGTACATAGAGCTATCCCGTGGTATTTTTCAGGATTTCAACTTGTTAGCCATGGCTTTCCTCACGCATTTCCAGTTACCGGTCCGATATGAGGCCGGGACGCACCTCCTGACTTCTCTGAAACAGGACACGGCCACTCACATTTCGGATCACATCCATGAGTGGCGGCGCCGTCGTCGACTGATCAAGTTTCACATACCTGATCAGATTTTGACTCACTGGTTCACCACCTCCTTTGTGAATAAAATCGCTTAGGATATCGCGATGGGAGCGTGTGTGACGGAGGAACAAGCTATCGCACGTGCCCAGTACCTGGATCTTGTTTATTCGCAATCTGGCACGCTTTATGACATCTTGACTAATGCTCAACGGCTCGGAACCACTAAGGCTCCGCCTACCCCTACGGTGGATGGTGTCATTGGTTCCGTTTCTCAAAATTCGAAGAAGTCTTCGAATGGGAAGCAGAAGGCTAATTCTTCCAACAATACCTCTGCTAATCCCGCCTCATCTGATTCTGGTAAAACCGCGGAGGTGAATGTCATCCAGGCCAATCCTACGGACAAATCCTCCAAGGGGAAGAAGAAGGGCAAAGGCAAATCAAAATCTGATGCCCCGAAGCCAGAATCTAAAACTCGAACTGAGGATGGCTCCCAACGTAAGCCGAAATTCCCTTGCCTCATCTGTGAAGGTGACCATTACACTAAGGATTGTCCACGACGGTCCGAAGTTAGTCAACTTCTTAAAGGCTCAAAAGGGACTCCGACTGTTTTAAAAGAGCCATTTCCATCTCAGCAGACCCATATGGTCGAACAGGCGTCACCATCTGCACCGTTTGGGTCTCAGGTTTTCATGATGAAGACTAATGCACCTATCACTATCGCTACGCGGTCGAAGGATTACAATGAACCGCGGCAGGCACCCGGGAAGGCAGTTGCGGAAGGGCCGCCTCCCCCACCTGCCTCCGGTCCATTGGAAATCGAGAAGCCGACTCCCGAACCCGTTGTGAAACCACCTCCCAAGGGTGTTCTTCGAAGATCCTTTTATAATCCAAATGCTCGTGCCGCTCAACATTACAGTATCGTTGAGGATCTGGCACAGGCGCTATGTGCTATGTCTGCACTTGAGGTTCTTCAAAGTTGTCCTTCAAAACGGAAGGCTTTACTGTCTGCAATCGGTGGCATCGATCCCGCCGACTCGAGCCTTCTCACCTTCGATCCGGAGAATTTTACTCCCCGGCTTCCACATCAAATCGCTTTGGTCATTCAAGTCGGGATTAACGGTCTGAACATTCATAGGGCCGTCGTAGATGAGGGTGCATCTACCTGCGTTATGTCCTCCGCTTGCTGGAAGGCCATCGGCTCTCCAGCCTTGTCATCATCTCCCAATGCCCTTGAGGCATTTGATGGTCGGGAGTCTAAACCCCTGGGAGTTCTCGAGAGTCTTGCGATCACATTACAGGGAAAAACTGTCAACATGGAAGTGGAAGTGGTTGACGCTAAACTCAACTACAATATACTTCTTGGCCGCAGCTGGACCCATGCCATGCTCTGCGTGCCGTCTACCGTCTTTCGATTCATTAAGTTCCCTCACGAGGGCAAGATTGTCACGGTGGATCAGTTGTCGTTTTTCACCTCTAACTCTGAGAACAACGTGCCATACGTGGATCAAATTCTGAATCCCCCAGACAGTGTAGGACCTGGTCTTTTCAAAGACCCAGTCCTCATGGGTATATTCCCCGCACCGCCACCGAATACCGCTCAAGTCAACATGTTGTCCAGGACTGATGACCCCTGGCTTATTCCTACACCCGAGCAGGTATATGAGTTTGGAGAATCCATGCCTTTAACGCCAGTAGAGATCAGCTACTGTGAGATTGTTGCCGCATCGGACCCTCCACCTCCTCAGCATGCTCTGATGAGCATGGCTCTCGACGTCTACTCGCAATCCCCTTGGCTTGGTCAGGCTGATTCACCTGATCCTCTCAGAGAGACTTTTCCTTCAGATGAGGCTATCATTGAAACTATGTCTCTTGAGGAGCTGCCCTGGGGCGATGGACATCATCGCTCCTCGTTTATGCCTAGCTTGGGGGCAATGACTGATTGTCTGGAGCGTTATGCTACTCAGGTTCCTTCCCCTCCTCTTCAAACACCGATCTTAATGCACGAGGTCTTTTCGGAGGGTAATCTGAGTAACATTACTCAAACTGTTCCAATCAACATCTCCGTTAAACCGGGGATTGTTGAGAACATTCATGTGGGTGTGACTTGTTCTCCCGCGGAGATTCAAGTCTATACTGAGCTTTTCAAAGAATTCAGAGATGTTTTCGCATGGTCTTACGAGGAAATGCCGGGAATTGATCCAAGTATTGTCGTGCACGAGATTCCAACCTACCCAGGTGTGAAACCCGTGCGCCAACGCTTACGTCTCATGCATCCTCGGAAAGCCGCCGCCATCAAGGCAGAAGTTGAAAAACTTCTGAACGCGGGTTTTATTTATCCTATCCCCCTTACAGAATGGGTGTCCAATATCGTCCCTGTCGATAAAAAGCAGGGTACAATTCGAGTCTGTGTGGATTATCGCGATATCAATCGCGCCTGTCCTAAGGATAATTATCCCACTCCATTTATCAACCAGATCATCGACGAATGTGCCGGGAGTGAGATCTATTCCTTAATGGACGGTTTCTCAGGCTACAACCAAATCAATATTGCACCTGAGGATCAACATAAGACCACATTCATCTGTCCGTGGGGCACTTTCGCGTACAAAAAACTCCCGTTCGGCTTAAAAAACGCTAGCGCCACGTTTCAGCGGGCAATGTCCTACGCTTTTCATGATATTCGCCATATTGTCCAGCCTTATTTGGACGACTTGCCAGCCCATTCGGGTAAGCGAGAGGACCATCCTGAGCATCTCCGCCAGATATTCCTTCGTTGCAGACGCTACAATATAAGGCTTAACCCTCATAAGTGTGTCTTCTGCGTTGATTCTGGCCGTCTTTTAGGCTTTATAGTCTCGAAAGACGGAATTCGCCTTGACCCTCTAAAGGTTGAGGCCATCGTAAATCTCCCATCACCCTCCTCCCTGTATCAGTTACAGAGTCTACAAGGGAAAGCGAATTTTCTTAGGCGCTTTATCCCGAATTATGCCGAGGTGGCCAAAGGTTTCACTCGTTTGTTAAAGCAGAATGTTCCCTTTCACTGGGACGAAATCGCTCAGGAATCCTTTGAGAAGCTGAAGACATTGCTAGTCAATGCTCCGTTGCTTCGTCCTCCGGACTACCACCGCGACTTTACTTTGTATCTAGCCGCCGCATTTAGCACCATCGCCATGGTCTTGGTGCAGGATGACGATAACGGTGATGAACATGTTGTTTATTACCTCTCTCGGAACCTTCTCGACCCGGAAACGCGTTATGCACATGTCGAGAAGTTGGCCTTAGCAGCAGTACATGCCGTACAACGCTTTCGCCATTACATCCTTTTGCGCACGATAACAGTGGTTTCAGACTGCAACCCTATGACGTATATTCTTTCTAGAAAATTACTAGGGGGAAAGTACTCCAAATGGATCGTGATCCTGCAGGAGTTTGACTTGGAGTTCACCACTGCCAAGTCAACTAAATCACTGGTCTTCGCGGATTTGATATGTTCTCTCCCTACGGACTCTGTTCCCTCACACTCAGAAGATCATATATCGGACGAAACGCTGTTTCTTATCGATACTCGTGATCCTTGGTATGGTGACATTATAGTGTATCTTCAGACCACGACATTTCGGTCTGAGTTGGATAAAACTGCCCGCCGTCGGATTCGGCACGAGTCCCAACCCTACCGTATAGTAGGAGATACCTTATATCGCATCGGAGTAGATTCGGTGCTCCGCCGATGCCTTACCTTGGAAGAGGCTGAGAAAGTATTAAATGACTGCCACAGTGGCGCCTATGGCGGACACATGTCCGGGTATGCTACTGCCCAGAAGATTCTGCGGGTAGGTTATTTATGGCCTTCCATATTCAAGGATTGTATCACTGCAGTCCGTAAATGTCATCCATGCCAGATTTTTCAGCGCAAGATGCGCGCGCCGCCATTGCCTTTGCATCCCGTTATTACCGTCGGCCCTTTTGCGAAATGGGGCGTGGATTTTATGACGTGTAACCCTCACTCGGCCGGGGGGCATGCGTATATCATTGTCGCCGTCAACTACTTCACTAAGTGGGCCGAGGCGATGCCTACACTAGCTGCTGACGGGAAAACGGCTGCTTCATTTATATTCAACCACGTTATTGCACGGTTCGGGGTTCCTCAAGCCATCGTCACTGATCATGGTACTCATTTCCGTGATTACATAATGACGGAGCTAACTTCAACGTTGGGCTTGCGTCACGACAGCTCAACACCATACTACCCTCAAGCGAATGGTCAGGTTGAAGCGGTGAACAAGGTTTTAGTCACCATGCTTCAGCGAACAGTTGGGATTCATAAATCCAATTGGCATCTCCAACTGTTCTCAGCTCTCTGGGCATATCGAACATCTGCTAAGAGTGCAACCGGGTTCACACCATTCCAATTGGTGTACGGTCTGGAAGCTACTCTGCCGGTTGAATGTGAAATTCCTTCGCTTAAATTAGCTGTGGAGCTCTTACCGGATACCTCCCCTGAGGAAGAACGTCTTCTATATCTCGAACGATTGGATGAAACCCGTCGACTAGCTGCTTTGATCATCGAAGCACAAAAGAAGAGGGTCAAAACTCATTTTGATCAAACTGTTTCTCCTCGTTCTTTCATTGAAGGAGACCTCGTTCTCTTGTACGATCAGGCACATGATAAGCTTGGAGCCGGTAAACTCCAGCCTATGTGGCACGGTCCCTACATAGTAAAACGCGTTTTGAAAAATGGGGCCTACGAGCTTATAGATTACGAAGGAGTTCCGCTGGCGCAGCCCAGAAATGGGTTGTACCTTAAAAAGTACTATGCCTGAAGTGATTTCTTGGTGTGGTGTGTGTACATAGGTGTGTGATTTTCATTTGTGTGCATGTATAGTGTGGTGTGCTTTGTAAACATCTTTCTGCTGATCGGGTCTTCCTGGTTGTGCGGATGTCTATTCATCCATTTGTTGGTTTCGCGGATGGTGCCTCCCGCAGTACCAGGAATCTGTCTTCAGCAGCCTGGGTAATCTATGATCCTGCTGGTGAGTTGATTGACCTGCAGGGAGTGTGTCTAGGACGTACCACGAACAATATCGCGGAATATAGTGCCGTGTTGGAATTATTAACCGAGGCAGTAAACCTTGGTATCCGTGAATTGCTCGTGTACCTAGATTCACAACTTGTAGTGTTACAGCTGAACGGACACTATTCGGTAAGGAACCCGTCCATCTTACGTCTGTATTTGCGTATTTGATTACTGGAAAGGAATTTTGACTACATTACATATCATCATATACCCAGGCATTTGAATACATTAACAAATGCATTAGCAAATTTGGTATTAGACAGACATTTGCGCAATTTATAAATCATCATCACATGTAAAGAAAGACTCATCCAGAAATAGATATGTATATATATAGATATCGAAATGTTTACATAGAGTGTGTCACATAAAACTCAAAAAATATACATAATCGTCTTAGTACATCCTGAGACACTATGTCTCTCAAAAATAGGTGTGGCATAAATCCTAAGGACTAATCCGCATGGTGCTCATGGTAGCACGTCACTGCAAGCACTAGGCGCCTCAGGATTCGGTGGATCCGATTCGGAACTCCCACCGTGTGGCGCTGGTATGCCATCGGTACGTCTGCTAGCCGGGCATAGTCTGGGATCCCATGGGCAATCCCCTCGAGGTTCTGGATCAGTTCCTCTCCTCCGGTACCTTCCCCCTGGATCTCAGGGGCGAGTTGTGTCCTTCGGGAGATTGGTGACATCCCGGCTGGTCTCTCAGGTCCTACATCTGCATGCATATATAATTGTGTTAAGACGAATGTGTATTAACAAAAAAAAACATATAAACATAAAATCAAAAATATGAGGTCTTACCCAGCTCCTCGTCCCAGTCGTCTCCTTCTGGTAGTGGGAGATCTGGGTCCCCGGTAAAGTCGGTTCCCGAATAGGGCCAATCTTCCACGACGATCAGTTGGCGCCGTAGCCACCTAAAGAACTCTGGCCTCCAGGACATCTGTTGGCCACCTCCAGATCTGGGCATCAGTGCTGCCCAGTGAGCCATTCGTGGCTCTCGTGGTATCGGACTCGCCACTGCGGCCCCTTGGCCCTGGAAGATTGGTATGCGTTCCAGAATGAACGATACCAAGATGGAACCATAACCGAACTGTTTCAGTTTCCCCTGTTTGCACTTTGTGAGCTGCCTTTTCATGTTGATAGTTACTGCTTCTGCCCAGTTGAACAGTAAGGGACCCATGGATTCTGAGGCCAGCAGGAGTTGAGTCTTCGTGGCCTCGTGCGGAGCCTGCGACCCAGCAGCCCGCGTAATGGTATGGAGAACTACTCTCAGTGCTAGATCAGGGATGGTGTGGATATCCACCTTCTTGCTTCCTGATCCTGTTTGTGCCCCTCGGCACACCCGTGCCATTACCTGTTCCATCTTTTCCCCGGATAGTCTGCTTCCAGTCAGTACAGGGATTGGACCTCTGCGGGACAATCCAGTGATGAAATAAATGTCAGTGACCTCCAGTTCCAACACCTGGTCTCGTAACCTGAACACCTGTTCATTTTCGTCCCAGATACTGATTAGATACTGGAGGAGCTCGGGCTGAGCTCGTAAACATGGCGTGAGGAAGAACTTTTTCAATCCACAGTCTCTAAGTGCATTCATGCAAGCTTGGCTTTGCATGGCCTGTTCATCCTCGTCTCCGTGCTCTCGTTCCTTCCATTCGATTGCCATTTTAAGTGATTTTCTGCATTCACATGGTCAAAAACCCTTAGTTAGATCTTTGATGAGCTTCAAATTCCAAGCAATTTGGTTTAAATATCGAAATTTTGGGCGAAATTTAAGGTTCGGCCGCTGGCGCGGCTGTTTTGCGAACAGTCACGCCACGTGGCGCGAGCCCTTTACAAAAAAGAGCTCATTGGCGCGGGTCCGTGCCCGATACCCGCGCCAATGGGCCCGGCCCTAAAAATTTAAAAATGGCTACACAAAACTGATTTCTAAGGGAAAGTTATTAAAAAATGAATGGAAATGAAGAGCAAAAGAGCGCCTCTTACCTGTGACAGACGAGAAACTGAATGGTTGCCTGGATTGGTCGCAATCACCATCAGAAGTCTCTGCTCCAAAAGGACCACTGTTGCTTTCCACAAGGTAAATAGTAAAAAGTAATTTTATTTTTACCAATTGGACATATTTATAACTTTTTCGACGTTAAATGAGTTTTAAAAGTTATTTTTATCGAATATTTGCATATGCTATGTCGAAAATGGGTTTTACGCTTGTTTGGTATGTGCAGCAGCAGGTTTTTGCGACTTAAATGATGGAAACGAGTTGTATTTTATACTTTTTCGGACTCGGTAAATACACGAAAAAGTCACTCTGGAGTCATCTTTCAGCTCTTTTCTGACTCTCTAAATATGAAAAGATCGCCGAGGCCTTTGTCGTTTCGATCTCGTTAAAATGGACACGAATCGACATCCACCCGGTATAAGTTTAACCCTTTTTCGGGCTGGGATGGATTGATTACGAAAAAGGAATACCCTAGCCTATCGCGACTAGGAGGTTTTCCCGGGTATTGTTTTCTACCTTTTCGGATCTGGGAAACTATTTACGAAAAGGGACCTGTGGAGTTTTCTTTTCAGCTGTCTTTTCAAACTCTCTAAACATGAAAAGACGCCGAGTTCTTCCTTTGTCAGACTCGTTAAACCCTGATGACATTGGATTCCGTCGAAATGACGTTCTCCAAGTTTCTCCTTCCTAGGACTCGTTAAATGCACTAGGATGGATTCGCCCGAAGGGCGGACTTATATCACAAGCATATGATATCCCCTTCAAGCTTGTTATCAAAAATAATTGGGGTACTCGCCAGAAATGGTGGGGGAAAAATGGAACCATCGTCATTGTCGTCGGCAGTATGTCGCTCTTGAACATGGCACTTGTCTGCATCCGTGTCGGGTTGGGGACATCTCATCTCGTTGCTTCACTTTGCCTCCATGGGTTTGGGTAATCTCATTTGACCTCTCATCTGTTCACTGCCTCGTCACCATGACCTCTGATCCGTTGATGTCAAATACTGCCAAGTCCACTGTCGTGCCGTTCATGTGTTGAAGAGAAGTTGGCCTCTGCAAATATCAACCTTCCTCTGTTTCTCATACGATCCTGATTCACAACAAAAACATCATGTTCCTCTGTCTCGTGTCGATGATGTGGGAATCATTATGGCCCACCTTCGATCAAGGTCACTTCCTGTCGACTTCAACTCATTATCCAGGAAGTTGGTCTAGAGACTCCTTATAGTACCTTGGAGCCTGCATGCCTCAATGGCAGGTTCGTCGCATTCTACGAGAGGTTTACATCATTGGCCTCCGATCGAGTGATTCTGCGGGTGTTCGACGTCAACTCATTTATTCGCACGCCGTAGATTGTACCTGTAGTACCTTGAGGACCATTGTCATTATTGGTGGTTTCTCTCGCGTACGTTAACGCTTTCATCATTGGTGCAGGTAATCGAGGATGATGTTCTTGCATGTTCGACTTCAGCTCACTTATTCGCATGCTTGAACTTGTACTTTGTTCGGTTCGAGATGGAGCGCAGACCCTGGATTCCTGTTTGTTACGATCCAGGCTGCGATTGTGGATTATTATCATTCTGTACATGACTCACTGATTGGATGGCTGCGACCATACCTGAGTCTCTTTTTTTTATCTTAGTTGGATGGCTGCGCCCATACCCTGGATCCGGATTATAGCGTACTCTGTTCGGATGGCTGCGTCCATACCATATATATACATCATGTACTTGAGATATCAGTTGTATCTTTCTGCGCAGGTTTTCCGACGGCGGGCCTTCAGTTGGACATGTTCTCGTAAAGCATTTCACCCCTCTCTCTCTCTCGGGCCTCATGCTTTAGGGGGCATCTGTTTTACCTTTGTAATTTGTCACCGTCCCTACCATTCCCCATCTCGCACAATGGAGGACCCATTCTGTGACCTGTGAACATTGTCATGCCTTGAAAACATCATCAATGCATCCCTATGAGCATGAGCTTTATTTACCCTTGAGACATCTCCTTGCAAAAGTCATGAAAAACACCCCTTTTGGCATTGGCGCGGGCGGGACGATTAAATTACTTGCGCTGTGGGAAATAGATGATCAAGAGAATTCGCGCGCCAATGGTGCTGTCATGAAACCGTGATGTCCACCAATTCGAGGCTGTTTTTTAAATAAGGATGGCGGAAGTTGAGTTCCAACAAACTCAAAAACCATTGCCTATCTTGAGTTGGGAGGTTTGGCTGCGGGAGTTCTATGGAAGGGAAGTTGTTTTGCCACCTCCCATGGAACCTTCCTTGTTGATAGGGCCAATCCCATAATAATAGGGATCCCAACTCCTCCTTCCCCATCTATAAAAGCTTGCTCAAATCCATGGCAAGCTAGTCTTAAAGTGCCTAAGCTTTGTATCTCCATATTCCCAAGAGCCTTTGTGCTGCAAAGAATCCTCTCTTTCCCTTAAGGCCGACTCAAGTAAGGAGACCATTGTCGAGAGACTCCGGAGAGGTTTTCCCTTTCCTTGGCGAGCTTTGTGAGACGTGGACGACCGGAGACCCGTCCGAAGGAGACCGCGACGTCAGAACTTGGTTGTAATCTCTCTTCGTTTATTATTTAATAGATGATTATGATTATGGTTCCACTCCGTTTTCCATCATGTTAATGTGAGTAACGTCCTTTCTGACTGATGTTTAGTTACGTATGTTGGTTTCTATGCTTGTATCTGTTCGTTTCTTCCATGTGCAGGTGTTCATCCGCGGAGATCGTGGAGGGATTGTGATCTGCCAAGACTGAGGAACGGGGACGCTTCTTCTTTAGATCCTAGCGTTGGAATCCAGGTAGGCTTCTATCTCCAGCCTTTTCATTCGTAATTAGGAACTTGCGTCATAACATTGTTTGATTGTTGCTAGACCCCTGCTGGGCTAGTAGGGATTGCCTCTATCCGCAGAGGGGATTTACCTCCTCAACAATATGTGTCGAATTTTGATAAATAATGAATTTTAAAAATCACAATAATTATGATATGATATAACAAATTAATCCAAACATCGCATTCAAATGCATTAATAAAAATTTAATTAATATGAATAATGTTATAAGATGTGTTGACTTTTGATGAATCATGAATTTAAAACAATCACAATAATTGCATTGTCACATGTCGATGTTTCTAAAAAATACAAAATGAAAACCGGTACGTGCCAGTTACTGTACACTGGTGCGTTTGAATTCTGAAGCGCACCGGTGCGTTTCTACGACCTATGGGCACCGCACAAATACCAAAACCAATTAAAAATATCAATGTGTTTGTGTGGAACGACGCACTGGTGCGTTTATGTGGAATTACGCACCGGTGCATTTGGACGACCTCTGGGCACCGCACAAATACCGATACCAATTATAAATCTCGGTGCGTTTGTGTGATATTGCGCACCTGTGCGTTTATGTGTCTCTACGCACCAGTGCATTTGTACGACCTATGGGCACCGCACAAATACTGATACCAATTATAAATTTCATTACATTTCTGTGATACTACGCACCAGTGCGTTGAGACGACCTATGGGCACCGCAAAAATCCCAAGACCAATTAGAACGGCCCTGTGCGTTGTATCACCAACACTGCGCTTGGTGCGGTTTGATACCTCGACGGCCCGGTGCATTCTCTTTCAATCGGCTCGGGCCACCTTCTAGATGTACGCACCAGTGCGTTCAAGCCCGAGTAGCGCATCGATGAAAAAACATCCGTAATAACCTCCAGCCGCCCTTTTTTTTAGTTGTGTTGAATTTCCGTTAAAAGCTCTGCCAAAACCTCCGTAACCATAAACGGATGTTGTAGCAAATGTTTGTTTGATAATTTTGGCCAATTTTATGACACTAAAAACCTCCTTTATAACCTCCACTAGAGGGTCTTTTCCTTGTAGTGGGTGGATAATTTAACATGGGATGGGAGGATCCCTCTTTCAATGAAATGCTTAACACTGGATTGGAGGACCCTACGTTCAAAAGAGTATTGTCAAGGAGCACCTCATTATCAATGGAAATTGAATGTGATTGAGGACGGGGGATGCACAGGTCAGGGAATGATCCATGGCTAACAAAAGGAAAATAACTGTAGAAATTTGCTGAATAATGATCAATTATTCACTGAGACTATCCTGATCACATACAATTCGAATTTATATGCAACACATAATCTCTTCCACTCAGATCATCACACATGCGGAAATAAAACAAGCGGTATGCGATCAAAAGATCATCAAAACATCACACACATTACACAGTATGTATGGGGAAAGCTTATAGCCGAAAACCCCTCAGCTATTCTGTATATTATAATGGAGAAATAAAGTAACAAAATCAGTACAATACTCCTCACAAGTACCCAGTACTTTCTCATACAATTACCCACAATCTAGCTTAGTTTTGAACAGGTTACTGGTTCAAAACTCACCGCCAATTGCCTTGACTCTATTGCACAATCCAGGCCTGTCTATATAGATATCCAAGGTTCGAATATCCTTGAATTGACTGCGCAATTTTCATGGAAAAATCCTCCAAAGTGTGGTGCAAATCTCATGCAATAAATCGATGTCGCCACCGATAGCTAACTCCACCCTTTCATCTACCTCTTTCACCGGTCTCCACCGAACTCGATCATGCAATCGTAGTGAACTCGATGTGTTCTTGAGTTGAATAATGAGTTACTAATTAATGAATTAAATAATATTTAATTCACTCCACTCATAACTAATTGATTAGCTAGTTAAACTAATCTCAACTAGTTCAACTAAAACAAACAGAACACAACCCACTAACCGTCTCATTAACTCCACCAAACTTCCTCGCCACCGAAGTCCTTAACTGAAGTCAACCATGCATGAGCTCAAGACCCCATAAGAAAAGCGTATTTCCTTCTGGCAGTTGCATGTGCCACATCCGTAGCTCAAATTGAAGTGCTCCAAGAGAGTAAACTGCTGTTTAGAGTCCAAATATTATTAAGGGTAAATAATATTTGACTTCCCTATTTTTAGGAGAGGCAGTCTAAAAATAGACTTCGACCTCTTCGACCTAAAAAATAGAGTCTCATCTATTTTTACCAACATGACCAATGCTCCAAGAATTTCAAACTGGAATCCCCGAACCATGCTCCATATGTCTAAAAATAGACATAGTCTAAAAATAGACTTTGCGCCAGAATTCGCCTGCGGGCCCACTTAGTGAAGGCGACTTCATTTCACTAAGCTCCATCATCTTGCTGCATTCTCAACAATAACTCACAACTATAGGTGGAGCATATGTGATAGGGATTAATCTACGATCAATCGGGAGAAGGAAACTGGCAAAGGTAGGAGGAGATTCAACGACAATATTGCTTGAATGTTATCGATGGAGAGGGGAAGAATATAACATGGGACTGAAGGAGCCCTCGTTCAATGAAGCCCTTAACACCGGACTTAATGAGTGTGCCTCTTTATCACTAGAACCAATATGAGAATGAGGAGGGGAAGTGTGCAGGTGAGGGAGTGATCCATGGTCAGTAGAAGGAAAATAACTGAAAAGTTCATGTGGAACACATGTCAGATACTAAACCTTGGTCAACAAGGGAACGGTACCAACAATGTAATATCCCAAAAGGGAGAATGCAGTAATATTGAAACACAATATAAGAACTGCAGCAAAGTAAACAATAAATCTAAATACACATCAGAATGCACATAAATAGTTGAGCCATTTTATTATATGGGAGGTGAAAAAGCAAGTACAACAGTGCTCAAAATATGAGACACTCAAGCCAAAGGGATGGCCTAGAATGACCCTGTAATGATCCCACAAGAGGGACTGCGTAACTGCTGAACTGCTGGAAGGTAAACTGCGCTATCCATGCTGCAACTGTTGGGACTGCAACTGCCAGTAAGATAGAAAGTCAAATCTAGGCAGTATGGGAGCTCCGATGATGTTGAAAATGTAGATCAGGGCTCAATGATAGATACCCAAGATAACCCAGGAAGGGTTTCTTAGATCTGTCAATCTAAGAAAACCACCCTCTTAGGGCTTCATCTATATGCTGTTGGGTATGCAGATCTATTGAATAATATGATGATATGATGACTACAGTGAAGTACAATCAGATCTATGAAAGAAGGGTTGATCCCTTCACTAGATCCTTGGGCTAAAAGCTCAAGATATAGCTCCTCCAATCTCCTCCACTGAAAATAGCTGCTACATGAACAACAGCTTCAGAAAATTGCATTGTAAGAGAGGGAGGCTCAAAGCCTATTGCTAGATAGGTCAAATCAGCTCCTGGGTGATGGAAACAATAGATCCAATGTGAGGAGATGATCCCTCACAGGATTTCTAGCTGAAATACTGGAAACTTCCTTCCTCCAATAGATCTACAGGACTGGACTGCGCAATCCTTGAAGGGACTGTTGCTGCATGGAGGTAAACATCCATGGCCTGAATGCCGGATATAGATCTGCTGCTCCGGGAAGACTATATGTGAAGAACAAAGTGAAGGATGGATCCTCCACCGGTTTCCTAGCTGAATGCTAGAAACAACCTCCTGAAGCCTGGCACCAATGCCTGACAAGGAATAAAGTACAACCCTCTTCCTTAGAGATCACTCAAGGGAAGAGGTGGGATTCCGCTCGGGAACACCCTGTGCTAAACAAAAATGCAAACTCTGCTAAAAAGCCCAAGCCTGCATAGAAATTTTTTAAGACAAATATAGATCTAAACAAATCAAGAAATGAATAATCCAAATCATGCCTTCCATTGTGCCTTCGTCTTCATTATATACATGAGCCTTCCATAGCCTAGGCCCACTCCAAAACTGCGTTGTACATGTGGACATAAGTCTCCATGTTTGAATGCGTTGTTCCTCCATCATGTTCACATGGGGTGATCACCCTCTCCATCATGTGTGCATTAAATGCATCACTTCCTCCACTAACTTATCATAAGTGCTCTATGATCTTCTTTGAATGCACTATGATCTTAGTTGACCTTATCAAAGATCCTCATGATTTTACATTTAAGATCCATGATCCTATTTGACTGTTTCATCCTCCATAATCTATCTCATAAATGAGACATGATCTCCATTAATGAAGTTGCTCCACTACTCCATGATTTTATATATAGATCTAGAATATCCACACACACACATTAAAAGTGGATTTTATTCATCTTTGAGGTTTGTGGGTCCCTCCACCCTTTTATTTACTTAATTCATTAAGAAGTTTAAGAACTCTAATATTCCAAATATTATGTGAAAATTTGGGAATATTACAAACAATGGTAGGAGGAAATTCAATGCCGAGACTATTATAATGATCATGACTTACGTTCAACCAATATTCGGGAAAAAACATAATAGAATCACCAGAAGGTTGAGGAGAACGATAAGGGAGTTGTGATGAAAAATGTAACTAGGTTTGTCTTCATAATGGCATGTGTAATCATGATTTTATGTAATTGACGTAAAGAAGGAAAATAAAATTATTTTGTAATGCGTGAGTCATGGGTTTCATGCTCAAGTAATTTTATTTTTATTTGAAGCTCCCGTTGTGAGTTATTTGGTTTGGTCAACAAGTCATAAAGTCTGGAGAGTCAATGTCAAGGATTGAAGACCCATTTGGGTATGTTATACATTGTAAAAAGAGAAGTTATTTGTGTCACAAAAACGTGTGAAGTTTGGGCTAGAGACATCACCTCATAGCTTCATATTCTGAAAATCCAGAGACTTTTATCCAAGCCACTCGATTAATTTCCATTTTTGTCCAGCTTACAAAAGGCAGAGCTACTTCAATACTCTTTTGTTGTACGTGAAATGGATCTAATTGGTGAAGTATTATAGTTATTCAAAACTCTGATACAATCTACTACTGATTACACAATTCAAATCGGCAAAGATTCTCTCTCTGACCTGTCTACAATATGCACAAGAAAACATCGAATTTCTCCAACTTGAATCACAACCACATCAAGAGGAGCTACAACGACAAAATTATCATTTTGAACTTGTTTTTGTTTAGAACAATCCCATTTTTTAATATGAAGTTAACTCCCATAAACATGCATAAACTAATCAAGACAGTAAATTTGAGTTGATTCAAGAACAAATTTACATGCATAAGCAGAAATTCAGTCTGTGCTTCCCAAGCCCATCATCTAACCTTGGGACAAGCTTATCAACAACAAGCATAGAACATTTCTTCAATATGACATTGAAGTGTTCTTTCATACTCCAGACTATTCCAAGCCCATTCAATTTCAGAGTGTTAGATTTCTTCATGAAAACTCATTTTCACCTGTTCCTGCTCTTCCTCCACAACAACTGATTACTAAATGCCAACATTGTAACCGTATTGGCAATATGAAAGATCATTATTTTGATATTAATTTGTGTGAACATTGTGGTTAACACAATCATCATTCAAACAAATGCCTCAAACATAAGCCTCCTTCAAGAACGAAGATTCACCTTGGATGGATGGATCACTTCTTCGCAATGGGATTCAGCAACCAAGAAGAAATTTGGGTCATATGTTATAATTTCTTCTAGAGTATTTTAAAGTCTTGCAGTTGAGTATTCTCCATCTTCTCACCTTGTATGTGACAGGGGGGATTGATGGTAAATTACAAGTTTCAAAGATAAATCAAGCGAACTTGAGTCATAACCTAAACCTACTGCCTGAGCCTACAACTAAAGAGAGCCATACCCAGATTCAAAGCTGTACCAAGAGTCACAAAAGCCCCTAAACATGAATTTTTAAATAAACTATTTGAAGGTCTATGTCAATTAATTTATATGGATATCAAATTCATATATATCTATATATAGAAAAAAATTAAGTTTTTATGGTTAGAATTTTTATTTGGTACTATATATATTCTATTTAGCATTCAAAAATACAGTGTAAACAATGAAAAATAACACATTGTATTTTGCACTCTAAAAAAATTTGCACGTGAAGAAATTTGATCTCTCGAACTCATGTTAGATCCCTACTTAAATGGATATATGCTAGTACATAATATGAGAACAAATAAGATCACTGCCTGCAACCTCCCCGCACGCTGAAGCTATGCTAGGGTTGCCGCAACCATGGAGGAGACGGGCTCGCCAAGGGCTTCCCCTCCTCCCCCCCCCCCCCTTCGCCCTCTCTAAACGCAGCTGCCTTTAGCTCGTTGATCGCCTCCTTGCCCAAGAAGAAGAAGGTTGCAACCACGAAGTTTGTCAAAATATTGGAAGAAATGCCAACGGTGTCTCTCCCGCTGGATGGACCTATTCAGATGGCTTTGACTATGTCTAAGCGTGCGCTAGTGGGACAGTTTACAGGTTTGTGGCCGTCTCCCAAAGTCACAAAATCCTAGGTGATAAATAACTGGAAGCCATTGATAAACCAAAATGTCACCTCTTATTTTCTGGGCAGAGGTTATTTCTTATTCGAATTTACCTCCAAAGAAGATAAGTAGCTGATCTTCAGGAATGGCCTTTACTTTATGGGGCCACAAGGGCTTTATCTGAATAAGTGGACTCCGAATTTTGATCCAACAGAGGACATTCCTTCAGCTGTGCCTGTTTGGGTCAGATTGCCTAATCTCCCAATACACTGCTGGAATTTGGTCTCATTGAAACACATAGGGGATACGCTGGGAAAATTCATCGACAGGGCAAACAATAAAGACCAATATGATTGTGCTCGGATCTATGTGGAGGTGGATCTTGAAGTAGGGCTCCTGGAAGCTATCAAAATTGATGTCAGAAGCTGGTCTCATATTAAAAAATTGGATTATGAACAACTCCTGTTCAAATGCGGATACAGGCACTTCACCAGACATTGCCCAAAAAAGAGCGAGGAGGATAAGGAGAAAGAGGAAGGTTGGAAGCAGGCCAAGAGGTCCAAAAAAAACCCTAAGGCCTCTAACACAACAGGCCAAGAAAAGGGCAAAGGACACCAACCGAAAGGCAACAGTGCGGCTCAGAAAAAACTCCCATCAAAGGATTCAGGGAACAGGTTCAGACCCCTCGGATCAGCTACATAAGAAATCCCTGAAATGGATCCGCCTCAGAAGGAGGCAACAGAGAATGCAAGGACGGAAGAAAATGAAGCTAATGAGATTGCAATGACAAAGGATTCAAGGCAAGGGGATGGAGAAACAAAGAGATCCAAAGAAAAGCACACAACGAGTGAGGTGGAAAGCCAAGGCTCAGAAGAATCCGAAGAGGAAGGAGAGATAGGAGACTCCCAATCCACGATAAGAAGGTCGGTAAGGGGAAGAATGTCAACCAAGGAGAAGAGAGAGAAAGAAACGTACAAAGACAAAGTGCAAGGAAGTCAGCCTACTTTGGAAAAGCTTCTAGATAAAAATCCAAAGATGGCAAGAAACTAGGGACAAGGCTCCAAGGGTAGCCCTCACTCTCACAAAAATAAATAATGAAGGTGATCTCCTGGAACTGCAGGGGTTTGGGGAGTAAGAAAAAAGAAGAAGCCATGAGGAATCTAAACATGACAGAAAACCTAGACATAATGCTTCTCTAAGAGACAAAATTGGAGGAAAATGAATTCCTTCAAAGAAGTAAGAAATTTTGGAATAAAGGAGGGACAATGGTTGTCTCAGCTAGAGGGGCCTCGGGAGGTCTGGGCACTCTCTGGAACTCTTCCAAGCTCAATTTGGTTGCTGAAAAGGAACATGCACATTGGCTGTTCACAAAGTTTCAACACCAAGAATCGAAGGAGGTTTTTAGCCTTTTCAATGTTTATGTCCCGGTTAGTGTCAAGGAAAAGGAAAATTGATGGGAATCCCTGAGAAACATGGTAGAATTTGAGGAGCTAGAAAAAATTCTTATTGCAAGAGACCTTAACATAACCCTAAGCCAAGGAGAAAAGCAAGGAGGATGTATTGTGAGAGATCCGACTTGCGAATGGGTGGAGGACCTCATTCATGCATGGGATTTGCTCGACATCAAGCCTTGTCGTGGTAAGTGTACTTGGTCTAATAAACGGGCAGGGCCCGGGCATATTGCTGCTAGATTAGATAGGTTCCTCATTCAAAGTTCATTTCTGCTACTTGGCCTTGATGTTAAGATGATTATTCTCTCTAGTAGCACTTCGGATCATAAACCAATAATGTTGGCACTCTCTGCCCAAACGAATCTAGACCCTATGCCTTTTCGATTTTGTCCTCCCTGGATAAATCAAAAGGACTTCTTGGAGAGGGTAGAAGAAATATGGAAGATGCCAGTCATGGGTTCCCTGTTCTATGTTTGGGAGGAGAAGTTGAGAAGAGTGAAAATCGCTTTGAAAAGTTGGGCCAAAAACATCCCTAGTCCGGTGGAAGAAAGACAGAAAGCCCAAACAGCTCTCGAAACTCATCAAGACTTGATGGAAGAGGCAGAAATATTGAGGGAATCTTCAAAAATGGAGGAATATCTTCAACACAAATTTCACAGTGCATGCAGACATGAGGAGGAATATTGGAGGAAAAAATCTAGAAGCCTTTGGTTGAAATCCGGAGACAGAAACACCATTTTTTCACAAGCAAGCCCAAGCTAGGATAGGGTTCAATTCCATCTCAGAAATTAAAGATGAAACCCAAACGTATGGCGATTTTACAAGTATCAAAAAGGCTGCCTTCAACTATTTCAAAAGCCTGTTGAGTGAAGAAGAGGAGCAAGGATGCAGTGACATGCTCTTAGATGAGATTACATATAAAATAACTGCTAGAATAAATCAGAAATTAGAGGCCAAGGTTACCAGGAAGGAAATAAAGGAGGCCTTGTTTGCCATGAGCCCAGATAAAGCCCCAGGCCTGGACGGTTTCATGACAAACTTTATTCAAGCCTGCTGGTAGATTGTAAAAAAAGACTTGCATAGAATGGTTCTTAAATCCCAAGATTGTAAGAAAATTGGGAGTAGTACAAACTCTGCCTTTCTTGCACTCATTCCGAAAGAAAAGGGGGAAAATTCCTTTAATAGATTCCGACCCATTTCCTTGTGCAACATTGGATACAAGATAATTACTAAGGTGATTGCCAGCAGGTTGAAGAGGATACTTCCAGACCTCATTCCGGAGAACTAAGGGGGCTTCATTCATGGAAGACAAATAGTGAACAATATAATCTTAGTCCAGGAGGCAATACATTCAAGCCTAAAGAGGAAAGAAAAAGGTATGATAGTTAAGCTTGATTTTGAAAATGCGTTTGATAGGGTTAGACATTCTTTTATTCTCAAAGTCTTGCACCAATTTGGATTTGGATCTGGATTCATTAGTTGGATAAGAGCCTGCATTTTTGAACCTTGGATTGCTCCGTTAGTGAAGGGGAGAGCTACTGATTTCTTTAAAGCCTCGAGAGGGCTAAGGCAAGGATGCCTGCTTTCCCCTTTGCTTTTTGTCCTCCATGCCTCTGCATTAAGCTTCATCCTGGAAAAAAGAAGACTAGATCAGGATATAATGGGAATCCAAATTGTGAGAGGAACAAAAGCGATCAACCACGCCCTATTTGTTGATGATTCCCTTCTTATAGGGGCTACTTATGTTCCTACTGCCAAGAAATTTAAATCGGTAGTGGATGAATTTTGCACTGCTTCAGGTTGTAGTTTGAATGCTGGAAAATGTCACATTTATGGATGGAACGTGATACAAAGTGAGCTGAATGCAATTGCCAGGAGCTGGGGCTTTGCCGAGTCAATTCGTTAGACATCTTTCAAGTACGTAAGGTTGCCAATATTTCAGAAAAATCCTTCACGAAAGGATTGGATTCCCCTCCTAGACAAGTTCAAATCCAAATTGCAAGCTTGGGGGTTTTCTTGGCTTAATCTAGCAGGGAAAATTGTGCTAATCAAGCCAGTCTTGAACAATCTCCCAAACTACCAAGCCTCGCTTATGCTAGCTCCTCTAGGAGTTCTCAGGAAAATGGAAGGGTGTATAAGAAACTTCTTTTGGAAAGGTGGAAAGAAAAACAGGAACACACTGCCACTTGTCAATTGGGACAAAGTAACCAAATGAATTCTGGAAGGTGGTTTAAATTTTAAAGACCTGAGACTGCAAAACTTAGCTTTGGGGGCCAAAATTCTATAGAGGCAAGTTTCCCCTAAGGTTGGTTGGGCACAATGAGTTCTCTGGAAGAAATAATTCTCAGGGCAAAGAAAGCGAAGTCTGGACAGGCCTTTTCAAGCCATAAATGGTTCACAAATTCACAAACTGTGTGTGTAAGCCCAAGCGCTCATTCAGGACAATTTGTATTGGATTCCGGGGAATGGGAAAGCCATCGACATCTGGGAGGATCGAATCATGAATGATGTGCCCCTTAAGGATGTTCACGAGCTTCAGGATCTGCGCCTTTGGATGAAGAATGCAGACTTGGTCTCACTGTGGGACATCTTGTTAGGTCCCTATATTACTAGTATAGTCCCTTATTGTTATTAGTGTAACCCCCTTATTGTTATTATTGTACCCTTATAACCCCCATTTTGTTATTATTGTGCCCCTAAATTATTATTGTTAGGTCGGCTAGGATTACATTGTGGCCCACTAGGATTACATTATGGCCACATGGACTCCTATATATAGAAAGGAGGTTTTGTAAATTGTATCATCCAAGAATTGTTCATTTATTTAATTTATTAGAGGTTGCCCCCTTGAAGTGGCTTATTTCTAAGGCGTTGATATCTCTTTTCTTCTATTTTTGGAGCTGGTTACTCAACATTTGGTATCAGAGCTTTGGATTCTAGAGTTTCGCTGCTCCAAACAAGTCATCGTGGAATTTTCGCTATAAATGTTTTTCTACGAAGTTTCAGAAGCTGAAATTTTAGGGTGCGAAACCAAAATCCTGAGGAGTATTGCCTAAAAATTTCAGAGCTTGGTTCGCAATATTTTCGGAGAGATCATCTGTGGAAGTTAGGTCTTTTTTCAGGCTCCTAAAAAGGTCATCGTGGCATTTGCGCTATAAATTTTTTTCTACGAAGGTTCAGAATCTGAAATTCATATGGTGTGAAGCTAAAATCCTAAGGAAATTCATCAAAAAATTTTAGAGCTTGGTTCGCAATATTTTTGGAGATATGATCTGTGGAAGGTAGTGCTTTTTCAGGCTCCTGAATTTCATCTCAAATAGGTGATCGTGGGAAAAGTTCAATAACTCTCTCTCTGGGCATCAGATTGGAGTGCCGTAAAAAGTGGTCGCAAGTACACAGACTGCGGTTTCTTGGCTATCAATTTCAGAGACAAAGGACGAAACAGTGACACGTGGAAAGTCATACAATTTCGCTCTACTGAACCAATCCAGAATTAGGTCATTGTGGGAGATTGGACACAACTTTGTCTTGGAGAATCCAAATCAGGTCAGACCTATGGCATTCGGAAAATAATTCAGAGGGATATGTTGATACTGAAATTAAAATATTTAAGTGCTGCAATCATAGAGATTATCCAATTTCAATATCGAGCTCCTCAAAAGCAAGAAAAAGGTGTGTATATTTTTTTTCTTTCCAAATTGCATAAGTCTTCTTTGAATAATCAATTTGAATTGATTCCAAGGGCATATTGTAGAATATATAGCAGTATTGGGTTCTAAAAGATGCCCCGTAAAAATAATTCAACACCCATTAAGCCTTCAGAAGGCTCTACTATGACTCATGAAGATGAAGAATTGCAACATGATCTATCAAAATTACAAGAGCAAGTGTAACAAATTTCACTCTCGCAAAGAGCAACAAAAAATGAAATGGAAGTTTTGAAGAAATGCGTGGAAGTGAAGATGGACGGTTTGAAGAAAGGCATGGAAGCTAAGATGGATGGCGTGGAATCTAAGATGGATGGCATGGAAGCTGGCATGGAAGCTAAGATGGATGACATGAAAGACAACATGGAAAACATGAAGAATGATCTTAAAGCAGACATCGAAGGTTTGACAAAGTTGATACAAGAAATGTTTCCTAATGGTGAAAAGATAGTAGAAGAACCTCATGATGAGAACAAAATAAATGTTAATCGTGATTTCATAAACTCTAATGTTGGCGGGAAGAACCACCATATTCCAAAATGGATATGAGGAAGTTTGATGGAAAGGATCCTGTAACATGGATACTACAGATGGAGCAATATTTTGATCTCCATAATGTGAAAAACACACAAAAGGTACACATTGCAACTTTACATTTAGAACAAAATACATTTGTATGGTATCGATGGCTTTGCTCCCATAAAAAAATTGTCACTTGGTCAATTTTTACGAAAGAAATGATAGCACATTATGAGGATACAAAGAGCAACACCTTCTTTAGCCAATTGATAAATCTCAAACAAAAGGGTTTAGTGGGGCAGCACATTGAGGACTTCCAAAATTGAATATAAGGGTAACTGATATTCCAGAGGAACACAGGATTGATCTCTTCATAGGTACTCTAAAGGATAACATCCAACATGAAGTTCGTGTTTTGGAACCTGATTCATTGGAGAAGGCATTCAGGTTGGCAAGAAAAGTTGAATGTAAAATTATGGCGACAAGGAAGCCTACCACTCAATTTTATAAAGAAGGAAGTGTTGCTACACCTAGATTTCCACAACCTACAAGGTTGACACCACAACAATTGGAAGAAAAAAGAGCAAAAGGGCTTTGCTACAGTTGTGATAGCAAATACACTAAAGGTCATAAGTATGCTGAGAAGAAATTATTTTACATAGATTGTGAAGAGGAAGAAGAAAATGAACAAGAAGAGGATATACACCAGGAACCAGCCCTAGAAGAGGAAGAAATGAATCCGACCATATCGTGTAATGCACTGGCAGGAATTACCACTTCTCAAACTCTAAAGATAGAAGGACAAATCAAGAAGAAAAAGGTAATAGTGTTGATTGATTCAGGTAGCACCCATAATTTTATTCATTGTAAGGTAGCCAAGGAATTAAATTGTTTCCTATACCCAGCACCAGAATGTCAAGTGATGGTTGCAAATGGAGGAAATATAAATTTCTTTGGAAAATGCCATAATATCAAGCTAACCATGGGGGAATATGTATCGACTAGTCCAATGCTTTCCATTCCTATGGGAGGTGCTGATGTTGTACTAGGAGTACAATGGTTACAATCTTTGGGGACGGTAGCTTTTAATTTTCAAGAACTTTTCTTGAAATTTTTTTCATAAGGAAAGGAAGTCGAATTACGGGGTATTGCGGGGAAGCCAGGAAGGATAATAAGCTCTAATGTCATGACAAAGCTTCTAAAGAAAGAACAGCGAGGCGTAATTGCACAATTATGCTCACTAGAAGTTCCAATATCAAAATCATCTATTTCTGCAGATCTCCAACAAGTCTTGGACAATCATTCCAAGGTGTTTGAAACTCCCAAAGGACTCCCACCTATTCGCGATCATGATCATGATATTCATCTGATTCCAGGAAGTGTTCCTCCAAACATCAGGCCTTATAGATATCCTTACATCCAAAAGAGCGAAATTGAACGTATGATTGCAGAAATGTTAGAGGCGGGTATAATTCAACCTAGTCAAAGTTCTTTCTCTGCTCCTGTAGTATTGGTACACAAGAAGGATGGATCATGGCGAATGTGTCCGGATTATAGGGAGCCCAATAAGCTCACCATTAAAGACAAATTTCCCATTCCTGTGATTGATGAATTATTGGATGAATTACATGGAGCAATTTATTTTATCAAGTTGGATCTTCGTTCAGGATATCATCAAATTAGAATGAAGACTGAAGATATTCCAAAAACAACATTTCGAACTCATGAGGGTCATTATGAATTTTTGGTCATGCCTTTTGGCCTTACCAATGCACCTTCTACATTTCAAGGGTTCATGAATTCCATTTTCAAACCCTTCCTTAGAAAATTTGTGCTCGTATTTTTTGATGATATACTAATCTATAACAGGTCTTGGAAGGATCATGTTGAACATGTTGACAGGGTGCTCAAACTATTGCAGGAGAAACAATTATATGCAAAAACATCCAAATGTTTCTTTGGAGTACAAGAGGTAGAATATCTAGGTCATATTGTATCTCACGAGGGTGTTAAAGTAGACCCTAACAAAATTAAAGCCATTAAGGAATGGAAAGTCCCGACAACCATAAAGCAGTTGCGAGGATTTCTCAGGTTAACAAGGTATTATCGCAAGTTTGTTAAGAATTATGGGAGAATAGCAGCACCTCTAACAACATTGTTGAAGAAAGATGCATTTTCACGGACTCCTGAAGCAACTAAGGCCTTTGAACGTCTTAAAGAGGCAATGTGCCTAGCACCAGTCTTAGCTACGCCAGACTTCACAAAAACCTTTATTGTGGAATGTGATGCCTCAGGAAATGGAATTGGTGCAGTTTTAATGCAGGAAGGAAGACCCATTGCTTTTCAAAGTCGTCCAATCAAAGGAAAGTATTTACAGAAACCTATTTATGAGAAGGAAATGTTAGCAATACTGCATGCACTAAAGAAATGGCGAACTTACCTAATGGGAAGACACTTCAAGGTAAAACTGATCATGATAGTCTTAAACACTTTTTGGAACAAAGACTATCTTCAGAAGAGCAACAAAAATGGGTCACAAAGATGTTGGGTTATGACTTTGAAATAATCTACAAAAAGGAAAGCTTAATGTTGTTGCAGATGCACTCTCAAGAAAGAATGAAGAGGTGGAAGCATTGCTTTGTGCCATTTCTATTATCCAACCAGATTGGATAACCTAAGCAAGAGATGAATGGAAGAAGGACAAAGATGTATGGACACTCATTCAAAAGTTGCAGCAAGATCCTAGTACATCTGATACATTTAGTTGGAAAAATGATTCCTTATGGTACAAAGATCGCTTATATCTTTGTAAGAATTGCCAACTAAAACAAAAGATTCTTCTGGAATTGCACACTTCTCCTTTAGGAGGACACTCAGGATTTTTAAAAACTTACCACAGGGTGAAGAAAGAATTTTTTTGGGATGGCCTTAAATCTGACATTCAAAAGTTTGTGGCGGAATGTTTGGTTTGCCAGCAGAATAAAGTGGAGACAATTAAGACCCCGGGACTTCTACAACCTTTATCCATTCCAAGTCAACGTTGGGAGGAGATTTCAATGAATTTTATCACAGGTTTACCTAAGTCCGAAGGAAAGAATGTCATCATGGTGGTAGTTGATAGACTTACCAAGTATGCACACTTTTGTGCATTATCTCATCCATTTAAAGCAAGTACAGCTGCTACTACATTTATGGACAGAATTCAAAAGCTACATGGAAGCCCAAGGGTTATTGTGAGCGACAGAGATCCCATTTTTACTGGAAATTTTTGGACGGAGTTATTTTCTTGTTTGGGTACTCAATTAGCTCATAGCTCATCTTATCATCCTCAATCCGATGGTCAAACCGAGATAGTAAATAAATGTTTGGAAGGATATCTTCGTTGTTTTGTATCTGATAAACAAACACAATGGGTCAAGTGGTTACCTCTCGCTGAATGGTGGTATAACACTTCCTTCCATACGGCAGCAAAAATGACCCCATTTATGGCACTTTATGGATATCATCCACCATCGATCACATCATCTTTAAGGGAAAATTCGAAGGTTCAAGCAGTGGAAGATCACATCGAGCATCAGCAAGAAGTTCTCCAACTCTTAAAGGATAACCTGAATTTGGTACAAAATCGAATGAAACAACAGGCAGATCAACATCGTAGCGAGAGAAGTTTTGATGTAGGAGATTGGGTATTTTTACGGCTACAACCATACAAACAAATGTCCCTCAAGCAAGCAAAGAAGGATAATAAATTATAGCCAAAGTACTATGGTCCTTACAAGGTGTTGCAAAAGATTGGTACTATGGCATACAAATTGGAGCTTCCTGCTTCTTCGCGAGTACATCCAGTTTTCCATGTTTCATGCTTAAAGAAGGTTATAGGTGAGAATCTTCCAGTTCAAACAATATTGCCAGAACTTGATGAGGAAGGAAAAATAATATTGGAACCTGAAGTGGTCATGGAAACAAGAACTCGACAGCTACGGAATCGATCAATTTCAGAGTATCTCATCAAGTGGAAGAACTTACCCATTGAAGATTCTACATGGGAGGATGAGAATTTTATACAGAAGCACTCAGAGCTACTCAAGCGTTGAGGACAACACTTTTTTGAAGGAGAGGGGCATGTTAGGTCCCTATATCACTAGTATAGTCCCTTATTATTGTTAGTGTAACCCCCTTATTGTTATTATTGAACCATTGTAACCCCCATTTTGTTATTATTGTGCCCTTAAATTATTATTGTTAGGTCGGCTAGGATTACATTGTGGCCCACTAGGATTACATTATGGCCACATGGACTCCTATATATAGAAAGGAGGTTTTGTAAATTGTATCATCTAAGAATTGTTCATTTATTTAATATATTGGAGGTTGCCCCCTCAAAGTGGCTTATTTCTAAGGCGTTGATATCTCTTTTCTTCTATTTTTGGAGCTGGTTACTCAACACATCTCCTCTTGGAATGATAGTGTTTGGATGGGATGGAGGAGGCCATATTTGCCAAGTGATCTGAAAAATTTTTGGTTGATGCCGTGCTGCAGGCTTAAAGAAGGCTCCGTCATTAGCAGAGAAACACGACCATCGAGGTTGGGGGCCGTCTTTTGGTGAGTATATAATGGTGCAGGGTTACAAATCGTTGTGCGCGATTCCATATGCACCTCCATGCCCAGTGCTATGGAAAGGCCTGTGGAAACATAAATCGATCCCAAAAATTGACTTATTTAATTGGCTGCTATGCCACAATCAAATTCTCACTGCAGATAATCCCAGGAAGAAAGGCTTCCTTGGCCCTTCATGATGTTCATTGTGTTTAACAAGCGAGGAAAACGCTCAGCATATCATGCAGGACTGTAATTTTGCCTCAAAGATCCGAAATAAAGTACTGAAGAAATGGCCTGCGGCGATTTCGCACCCCTCCTCCATTTTCGATTTGCATGCTAGATGGCCGCATTGATACCCCAGATAGCTCCCAAATAATATTTGGTTCAAGGTTGGTTGGCTAGTTCTTCCAAAACTAGTCTGCTGGCGTATTTGGTTGGAGTGGAATTGCAGAATCTTCCAGGGGAAAATGCATAATGCACAAGTGGTCTCTGTCAAGATAAAAGACATCCTCAAAGAATTCCTGTGTGAACATGTGGGGTCTTTCTCAGAAGAAAACCTCTCCCTTCATGAGTTGGAATGGGGAGGCATGCTGGGATTACAATTCTCCTATTCAAAAGAGGAAAAGAAAAAGGACTCGCATCGTAATGTCAAGAGAACTGCAATTGGAATAAGGATGTGGCTTGTTTTACTCTATTCTTCGATGGAGCGGCAAAAGGAAACTCGAGGAATGTAGGTGCAGGAAGAGTAATCAAGAATATGGAGGGCCAAATTGAGCACAGATATGCCTGGGGTCTAGGCCAAGACACTAATACCCAAGCAGAGGGGATGGCGCTGCTACAAGGTCTCAAGATTTTGAAAAAGGTTGGCATCAAGGAGGCAAAGATCATAGGCGACTCTCAGACACTCATAAAAATGCTTGTGGAAAATTCAAGACCGAAGGATCTTCAGCTATTGAGGCTGATGACAAGAATTAAAAGCTTGCTAGCTCTTTTCAAAAGGTAAGCTTCTTCCATATTTTGAGGACCAACAACAAAGAGGCGGATGTAGAAGCTAATAGAGCTACCCTTCTTCCGACAGGTACTCTAAAATGGGACGAGAAGGAAGATTGGGATCAAATTCCGTAGATGTGATTTTATGTTTTATTGTTTATTGCTTCAACAATTTGTATGTGTCTTTAAGTTAGGGGAAATCTCGACGATATTATGAATTACGGAATCCAGGAAGTTTCATATTGTTCGAATTAAAGATGACTGGACTCTAGTTATAGAGGAAGCTTGGGAGCTGTCTCGAAAATATTGGAAAATGTTGAAAGTTTGTAAATGGGCATTTATGCTAAAATTTTTAATACAAATCATAATCGTTTCTACAAAAAAAATATGATAACAAATAATTTTATTTTGTTTAATTATATACAAATATTTAATTATGTTAATTTTATAATTTTTTATTTTGAAATTCATTTTATTAAAAAAAAGTAAATTATATATTATATATTAAAAAAATATTCTCAAAATAAATTATTGTTTATAAAATAATCATTTAAACTATTTTAAAGTTATTTATAAAATTTATTTTATAATTTTAAAATATTTGTTATGTTTTTAATTAAAATTCATGTTTTCATTATTTACATGTTTTTAATTAATTTGAGTTTTTTAATTTTCAAATTAATATATATTTTATTTTATACCATTTTATAATTAAAACTTATTTTGTATTTATCATAATATTTTTCTGAAATATTCTAATTATTTCTTTTAAACTCATTTATAAATACTTTCTTTTATTTTAATTCACATTATTATATCATAAAAAAATGTTATTTTGTAAATTTAAAATTAAATTATACACTTTCAATAACATCACCGAATTCAGTTAATGAATTTAACATTAGTTTGTTATGGAGATCGAAATCTAATTTGAACGGTTCTTGCTGGAATATGTGCAATGAGCACGATTCTAAAACCTGCGCATATGCACCCATATTCATTTCTGCCGAACAGATTAAACACCTACATAAATTCACCATGACATTCCAACCCATTGTCAACATGACCCTCCTCGTTCTCATCGTTCCAGAGGCGGTTGTACAGTCTCAAAAACTCATCAAACCCTAGAGATTCTGATTATGTGATCTAAGCTTACATCCAGATCGCTATTGTTTTAGATAATCTTAAATGAGATATAAATTAGAATATTACATAAAAATTAGAATACTGGATAAATGAGAAAAATATGGAACGCATCATAAAATGGTGTTGGATGGCATTACTCTGACTTGGAGTATTGCGCCTCAATATAATTTCAAGTACCTCGTTGACGGAAAATCGGATCCGCGTATATACAGTATCTGCAACGCTATGGCAGTGATTACGAGAGCAACGTGAACACGGTGCTGATATATCTGGTGAAATCCGGCGCACTGATGGGCAAGATAGCGGCATTCTGCAATGCAGGGGGCCGCGACTTCTCGCAATAGGATTGTGGAAAGTGTTCGGTTGCATATCACAGATCGCCCATAGAGACTGCCCCAACAGCATTGGCACTCAAATTGAGTTGGAATTTTGCCTCCTTCAATATGAGAAATATGGGTTCGCCTCTCTTCTGCATAGCGGTCATCTTTGGTCGTGTGAAGAATTTGAAATTCAAATTTCTGTTGTTTGAGCGGGTTTTCACAGTTCGAAAGGACCATAGCGATGTCGTCTTTGGTCTTGGTAAGAATTTTGGGCGGGGAAATAGCTGTTCTGTTTCAATTTTGGGCGGGGTTAAAAATTTGAATTTCAAATAAAAATTCGAATTTCAGCTCGGCGCGCAGGGTTAATGGCGGTGATCCCAAGTGCAATCTGGGACGTGAAAAGATGTCAGGTTTTTCAACTCTGACAGAGTCATGTGGTGATCCCCATGCGCAATCAGCAACCTGAAAAGATGTCAGGTCTCCGTAGATGGGCAGCAAAGGTTTTCCGATGGGCAGCATTTCCGGGTTAAAACGTTGCCTGGGTAGACTATTCCATTGAATTTAGGTCTTAGGACAGAGGGTTGCAGACAACCAGACGGATTTGATATGGAGAAATCCGGTTATGGCCTCCTTCATGTTCAGAGACTCTTCCGGTGAGAAGCTGAGCTTCAGAGATTTCAAAGACAAGGTGAGCATGGTCGGTAATGGATTAAGTCAGTTGGGTATTAGAAAAGGGGATGTGGTACTTTTGTTTTCTCCCAATTCTATTCATGTCCCTTCGTGTTTCCTTGAAATCGTTTCAACTGGGGCGGTGGCAACCACTGTGAATCCTTTGTATACCGCTATGGAAGTGGCTAAACAGGTCCAGGATTTGAATTCCAAGCTCATCATAACGTCCCAGAGCTCTAGGATAAAGTTAAGTCCAAGATTCGAATTCCAAGCTCATCATAACTGTCCCAGAGCTCTGGGATAAAGTTAAAGATCAGGGTTTCCCTGCAATAGTAATTGGGGAAATGGGAATAGTAATAAGGCCAGTTCTCCTCTTATTTCATTTTTTGAGGTCTTAAGCATGGGTGCCCGAAAGAACCCACCGGAGGTTACGATGAAGCAGACATATGCAGCTGGAATGTTGTATTCTTCTGGGACTATTGGAACCAACAAAGGGGTGCTCTTACCTCATACGAATTTCATGGCATCTAGCTTGTTGGTGTGACCTAGAATTGAAGGGTTATACGCATTTGACAAACTCATGTTTGTTCCCATGTGTCATATCTATGGGCTTGTAGGTATGGTATATGGGCAGCTTCAGAGAGGAAATGCTGTGGTTTCAGTGAGGAAATTTACTTTTGCTAGAATGCTGGAGGCGATTCAGTAGTACAAGATAACGCATTTGCCTTTAATGCCACCCATTGCGATTGCTGTTGCAAAGGAGAAAATTGTGGCACGGTATGATCTGTGTTCTTCGAAGTAAGTTATCACTGGAGCAGCATCCTTGGGCAAAGATATCATGGAGGGATTTGCGAATAGAATTCCACAAGCTACAATGATTCAGGTGCATATCTATATCCATTTTCTCCTCTGTATCATATATGAAACGGAGGTTGTAGAATTGAATTTTGATCATGCTTGTTTTTCTATCAAATCGCTGGGATTCCATCTTATGAGCATTCCTGCTTTGTCTTCTGATTTTCCATTTTTGAATTTTGAGTTGGCAAAGTTCAGGTGATGTGACAGAAAATTAGAGGGACAAATGATTGAGAGACTATAAATGCTCTACACACTTCATTATATGCCTCTCTATTTATAGTTTACATAGGTACAAAAGTATTTAAAAACTGCTTTACAAAACTATGGCTGGCTCAATACTATGGACATGAAACCACTGACCAAGTCAAACACAGATAAATACCAGATAATATGCTGTCATTCTTCTTGTATATTCCTCCATTTTAGAGGATCTAACGAAAAATTCTGCTGTTCCAAAAGGATTGTACCCAACCGAATATAAAATAGTCTTTGTGTGGTTGAGATCTTGTTATGATCCCGTGTGCCTGTTGATAATAGGGTGTTTTTCTTCAAAATAGTGTTAGAATCAGTGGCAACCGAATATAAAATAGCCTTTTGGATTTGTGTAATTGAGATTTTGTTATGATCCCGTGTGCCGGTTGACAATAGAGTGCTTTTCTTGAACATAGAATGTTGGAATCAGTGGCAGAATGCTTTGAAAGATGGAAAACGTTTGAGGAAGAAAAACATGGAAAAGAAAGTTAAGTCGTTTGAGGAAGAAAAACATGGAAAAGAAAGTTAAGTATTACTTCCTTGTGTGCTGAAACAGAATGTTTTGGAAACTACACTAATATTTGTGACTCTAAGGAGGGGATATTGACATGCTTAGAACTAATAGAAAGGGGCTTGGAATGTGAGCGAGTCTTTTTTCAGAGTACGATGAGGATTTGGAAGCTTCTTTGGCATAGAAAACCCTCCTCCTTGCTTAAATGTGAAATTTCTGTAAATTCTCTGGAAAATCTTGAGGAAGTGAAAGACAATGAAAATAACTCTGTAAACACAATGAGAAATGTCCGTTGACGATTGGAAGACCTGTAAAGATGGTGTGGAAGCCACTTTCGAATGAGTCCCCAAAATTGTAAGTTTTCCACTTAGTGAAGATGGAATGGTATGACGTGTCTCCATTAATGGTTTGGGTAACTTGAGAAACTAGCAATGAAGTATCTTGTTATAAGACTATAAGCACAAGATTGCAAAATCAAGTTGTTTTTGAGGTGATCTTGGCTCATAAAATTCCTCAATGCGTTCTTTTGCTAAAGGAATATGGTCAAAAGGAATAGATTAAATTGGGACACGATGTTGAGAGTATGGATAGGCGCAACAGGCATGAACTTCGCTACAGAAGGATAGGCAGAGGAATTAAAAGCAAGGTATACAATCACAGAGATTAAAGATCCATAGGAAAATGACAAATGGAATCAAGAAGTCAGTTGATGTTGGAACTTCTAAAGAAAAACCTCAACGCATGAAGGTTTCGCAGCCAAGTGGAATGCACACCACCAACAATGAGAATCCAAGGGTTTGCAGTGTTTTCATGGCTTCTATTGAAAATTTGCAAAATTCCGTGAGATTATGGAAGAGTTTCCATGTCTACGTGAAAAATCCATAAGAAGGATAATTCGCCAAATAAGTTGGAGAAAAAAAAATGATTCATCTGTCAGGGCAGTGATAGACACTTCCGCATAATTTAATTCACATTTGAATTTTACTTGTCCAGGAATCGGATAATTATCTCTATACATCCATTTCCCTTTATTTTCCAGTTTATTTGAGAAAATTTCTTATATGCCAAAGTCACTGAAGTGACAAATAGACCCAAAAGATAATAAAGTAATACGAACGCCGATATTTTTAAATTATCAGTATTCAAGTTAAAATACAGTGATATTCACCTATAAACAAAAAGAAAAAGAGGTACAACGAGTGACTCATGGTTAGTTAGATAACTATCCCAAGGGAAATCTGTCATTCCATCGAGTGTTTTGTGTTTTGTTGGAATCTGGTAATTTTTTTTTCTTTCAAAAAATCAGGTAGTTGGAGTGTTTGAATTGCATTTTTGATGGTGAAAATGGATTCAACATCATCAAAAATTCTTGGGGCACTCAAAATATTGAAGTTTAACCACTGTAATCCAAATTTTCAAAAATCTTTGCCGGATTTTTTCATAATCTTACTGGAATTTCTGAGTTATTCTATGGGTGTTTTAGACTATGGCAAAGTAAAATTGCATCAAACATAGAACACCATGGTTATCTAGATTCAATACTGCCTAATACTAATTATGTTGATAGACATATAAATATAAAATGATGGTATCTTACTCTAGGATCAACTAGAGTATTGTAGAAGTTGCTTTTTGAATCTGCAAGTCCACAAAGCATTTGGCAATCTTCTCTTGGGTTTTGAGTTGAGTTTGAGAGTTGGGTTAGGTGTTAGGTATGTGTTATATTCTTTATATGACTAAACCCAAATATTGTATTGTTGCATCAAACATATTAGGGAGTCACAGAGGGGTGGAAGCTCTCTTGCCTAAAGATTCAAGGGTAGCACTTCAAAAAAGAATTAGAGTAAATGGATTGGTAGTTTATGGATGCTGTGAGATATACCTATTGTAATGTAAAACTATTAAAAATATATATATATTGAAAAATCTTTTTAGTTTTCCAAGTTTAGGTTTCCAAAATAAAACCCTGTGTTATTGTATAAATGTGAAATTGCATAATTTTTATTTTATTAAAAAATTATTTATAGCAATTAATTAGACATAATTAAAACCTACATTGAATAATAGTTAAACACTACTTATTTTAAATGACTGCGTTGTCAGGGGTTGAGTTAATTAAACTTCACTACCAAATACCCCCTTGCACATGACTTCAAATTTTCCCTCAATGATTTTTGATGCTATGGAAAATGTCTTCTTCGTCTTCGTTATTCTTTTTTAAGGCTTACATAATGGAGGTTTTCAGTTTATGTTAATTTGAAAAATTTAGTCCACCTCATGCGAGAATGAACTAGGCTAGATACTATTATGTGAACCTCCTCACAAGGTTTCAGAGGTGGTCCTCATCCTCTCTTCCCCTTTCTTCCCTATTTGTTCCACATCACACTCAAACACAGACCATATGCATTTTTAGCTTCCCACGCCTCACCAACAACCCTGGATGGGTGGGTGAGTGGTTTGAGCCGCAAAGGAAGCTCTACCGACGCTCACACTTTCCTCTCACCTCCAGCATGGCTAACTCCTCGCGCCGCACCAGCTTCACAAAGTAAGAACCTCTGCAAGACGAGAACTAGTCTAGAAACACCACCAAACAAGGACAAGGTCGATTGGCAGAGGTCAAAATTGGCCCCATGGACCTTAGCTTCTTCTTCACCTAGCTCGAAGCCCCAAGTTGCAAGAGCACCTAATTTAGCTTCTTCTTCACCTAGCCTAAATCCCCAAGTTGCAAGAGCACCTAATTAAGACCAGAAGTCAAGCCCTCCAACGAAACACAGGAACAAAACAAAACAGAGCAAGAAAGAAAGAGGGCAAGTTGTGTTTCTCTTCTCTTGCCAATGAACTCAGAACATTATCAACTACACTGAGTTAACGAACAGATAATTAAACTGAGCTAGATAATTACACTGAGCTAACTAAATAATAAGATAAGATAGTTATATTTATCTTTAACTATTAATCATAAAGTAGGTCAAAAGGATTGTTGAGTACAATAATATCTATACGATATAAAAGAACCAAATGGTTTTCTATAAAAAAGATAGATTACTATTAACCATAAAGAAGGTCAAAAGGATTGTTGAGTACAATAATATCTGTATTATATAAGAGAACCAAATGGTTTTCTATAAAAAGATAAAATGTAGGAACATAAAAAAATACAATGTATGGAATACCCTAGTGAAAAAGATCTAAGAGCTAATGGGTTTGAGGATCTCTCCTCCTAACATCAGAGAGTGGATGAAGAACACTGAAAAAACTCCACAAATTATGTTGACAGGAAGGAAGTTCTGTGACAAGTGCACTGTCCACTAAATTTTTACCAGAAAAAGCTCTTGGATAAAGCCTTCCACCATTATCCTTCATCCTTCGCCTTCTCATGATGATAGTGCTTAAGTCTCACCCAACGTTGCACGAAGCGGAGACGTTTTTTGGAAGCGGGGATGCGGAAGCGTCATTTCCAAAAAATCTAAGAAGCGAAGCGTCTACTATATATATATATATATTTTTATTTTTTTATTTTTTTATTTTTTTATTTTTATTTTTATTTTTATTTTTTATTTTATTTTTTTGCATTTATATTAAAAAAACATCCAAAATACCAAATTACTTGTAGAAGATATGGGAGCATGCATATTTGTACATAAATCAAGATAGATATGAACATCCATTGTACATTAATGATTAATTATTTGAGCATCAACCATTTAGATGCATCAACCATCTATAATCTAGATTCTTCTCCTCTTGTCTAGCCTTTGCCTCTACATAGATTATCTAGGGACATTAGTCAAAATTGCCCAATTTTGATCAAACTACCTAATGCAAGCCTTAAAATATGGTAGAAAAAACTTAACATGCTTGATCGATGATTTTCACTTGATTGAAATATAATTTTTTTCTAACGACATGACAAAGGAGTTCAACAATTAACACCACCAACACTAGGGTACATATAGGGCTTGGTGCTCTTAATTAAATGCTAATCACATACCCTCATACATGATATAATCGAATGAAATGCCACCATACCATTGATCCTAAATTCTTGAAAATTGTGAAGTGCGCTGAATTTTGAATGGGATATGAAATTCTATTTTCTCCATATGATGCTCGATTAGGCTGAAACCACTCTCAAACATCCTGACTCATTTCATGGAATGTTAAAAATTTAAGTAAAATGATGAAAATGAAAAATAACGGAGAATGTCACTATTACTTAAGAATTTAACATTACCATGAGGGTCTAAGGAGGTGAAAGAGAGCTTATATCTTTTTTCATCCTATCCCTAACTCAACATTAACCCACCCTCTAACCCAACAACAGTGAAAAATTATTTTTTTTTTTTTTTTTTTTTTTTTTTTTTTTTTTTTTAAGTTCTGCATTAGTGGGATTCGTATGGAAACACTGGCAATCTGCACTGGAAGCATAGCGGATCGGCGTTTTCGCGATCCGCCATATGGAAACGCGGATCCGACTGTACGGATCCAAAATTCGAGTGGCTGGAATTTTTTTCGATGTATGGATTCCGTACGGACCGCGTTTTGGGAGTTGGAACTGGAGAGACGTTTCCTGCAACATTGGTCCCGCCTATTCTTGTTTCATAAATCCTTCGCAACAGACAATCATCATCCGTGATTGTTAGCATTATTCGCCAGGGCCATTGTCAAACAACATCTCCGTAAATCAAACGAGGGAGGTCACTCTCCTCTCCATCATTTTCTTAATACTATGGATGCTGGTTTGCCTCCTTTTTCTGATCGCTACAACCACTACACAGGCGGCTCTACATGATAGTCATTGAGCAAAAACAACCCTGTATCACAAAAACCTAGAACAGACACGCAAACATTTAAGGAATACCTTTATACAAATTTCTTAGCTGGTCTACTTGTCCTCCCAGTGAATCAAAGGTCATGGGTTCGAGCCTTACCTTGCAAACGCTGAGCACGCCGCTCCAAGAAGATCTAGCTCTCGAGTCCCTGCCCCAATGACCACTAAAACAACACCCAATTGCCTAGGCCACATCAGCCAATCTGGTTCAAGGTGTTTCCTAGTTCCAGGTTCTTCCTTGCAGGGATCAGCGCTAAAGGGTGGAGAAAATACCGTTGATTTTGACATCGACCGTGGGGAGAGGAATTCTCAATGCGTGGAGGAACGACAGGCCTGGTTCTGGGCTCCTCATGAAATTGTCATATAATGGAGAAAAAGTCAAAAGTAAAAACCAATTCAAATCTCATGACAATGGGGAGAGAAGTTGAGCAAGAACTGGTTCAAATCTCATGAAAAGAGCAGTTCAGAATAAGCATTACATTATGAAAATAAATCAATTTCATTATACAATACTAAAATGAATTTCAATCTAAATTTCATATAATTAAAAAATAAAATAAAAATCAAAATAATAATATAAAAATAATATATATTTAAAAATAAATAAAAAAATCAAAATTTAGTTGGTCTAGTTTCTAATGCTAAATATTTTGTTGTGCTTGTCAAATAAATTACGAGATCAAATTTCTTTGATAAACTTAAAATTAACTGCTATTTTTGACCGTAGATGGGCCACTCAATGTCCCTAAGATAATGCTTATTATTAAAAAATCAAAAATGCTAAATATTTTGTTGTGCTTGTCAAATAAATTACGAGATCAAATTTCTTTGATAAACTTAAAATTAACTGCTATTTTTGACCGTAGATGGGCCACTCAATGTCCCTAAGATAATGCTTATTATTAAAAAATCAAAAAAATATATTATTACAGATTCACCAGTGTTAGAGAATCTAACTGTACGTTTTTTACTTTAGCTTTTCGAGTAAAAGTAGAAGATACTTTATTAATGTGATGTGGTATGAAAAAGGTTTTTTTTTTTTTTTTTTTGTTGAGTACAAATTTATGTTTTATAAATTATTTTGATATTTGTTTTTTTTATTTTGAGTAAAATTAGAAGATATTTTATTAATGTGATGTGGTATCAAAAAGTTTTTTTTTTTAATTTATGTTTTATACATTATTGTTATTTGTAGAGGCTATTTATATGATTCATAATTTTATTATTTTTATTTTTAAAAGTGGGGATACAAATAACATTTTTAATTATCGGACAATTATGATTAACTTTTTTTTAGTCAAGTTATGTGGTATTATTTTGGAAAAGAAGACGATCATATGGCTTAAAAGTGAGGGTAAGCGGGTTAAAGGCCAAGCTGGTTTTAGAAGGCAACACTCAACAACGGACCACCTTGTTATGCTTAGGATCATTGTGGAGTAATGTTGTAATGATAAATCCAATCTCTTTTGTTGCTTTGTGGACTTTAGAAAGGCTTTTGATACGGTACCTAGAAATAACCTATGGAATGGATTAGAAGAGATAAAGGTTCCTTTCAAGTTCTGAGATGCCACTATAAAGTTATACGAGAACGTAATTGCCAAGTTTGAGAGCAATGAGGGGTGGTCGAAAGATATTAAGTGTAATATCGGATTAAACAAGGTTGCCCCCTCTCCCCTACCTTATTTGGCATTTACATCGACAAGCTCGAAGGTTGTTTAGAGGAAGTAGGCTGTGCTGACATGTTCTTAGTTGGAATAGTCATCATCCTTCTCCTTTATGCTGAGGATATTGTTCTTCTGGCAAGGTGTCCATTTGATCTTGATAAGCAACTAAGACTTTTTAAGGATTTTTGCTCTACCATGGGTATGACTGTTAACACTGACAAAACCAATGTTATGATTATCAAATCCAAGAAGGACACTTACACTAATTTTGTGTATGACAATAGCAATTTGGAGGAAGTGTCTTCATACAAGTACCTAGGAATTGATATTCATCACAAGCTCAATTGGAACTATAGCATTGAGAAAAGGATTAATGGAGGGTGAAAAGCTTATTTTGGTCTTGAAAATAATTGTAAAGCAGCAAACCTTGTGATGTAGGATAAAAAGAAGCTCCTCTTTGAAACTTTAGTCACTCTTGTTATCTTGTATGGATGTGAGGTTTGGGGTTGCAACATCTCTAGAGAATCTTGGAGAAAGATTGAGCAAATCCAGAAGCGTTTTATAACTTATAACCTCAAAATTAAAAGCAATACACCCTATCCTATTCTCCTTATAGAAGTGGGTCTTTCCCCTATCGAGAGCCTAGCTATGACTAGGCTTCTATTGTACAAGCACAAAATCAATAACATGGGAGACCATAGACTTCCTAAGCTAGCTGTAAATTCCAGCTGAAACCACCTAAGGCTCAAACGAGGTTGGTATAAAGATACCAGGGCCTTGTTAAACCATTGGGAGATCGACGAAAATATTGCATTGCAAAATATCAACAACATTAAAAATATTGCTACTTCTAAGTTTAAAGATAAAATGTGGTGTAAGAAAGATTTAGATGTTAAAAGAAAATAAGATACTATAAGAAGGTCATCAACCCTACTCTAGAAGATCAAAAGTATCTCTCTGTTTTAACTAGCTCAAAGAAAAAAATTAATATAGCCAAGATAAGAACGAATTCTCATGAGTTCCATAGTGAAACAGGTCATTGGGTAGTTCCTAAAACACCATGGGTGGAAATGATCTGCCATCTCTGTGAGAATATGAACATTGAGGATGAAAATCACTTCCTCTTAGAGTGCCCTACGTACACTCACATTAAATCTCAGTTTCATAATCTTTGTTACAATAGGCCTTTTAACATGTCCAAATTATAGTGAGCTTTGGACGCTTCTTTGCAAGCTCTTT
The DNA here is from genome assembly GCA_034641835.2 of Pinus albicaulis. Classification (NCBI taxonomy): domain Eukaryota; kingdom Viridiplantae; phylum Streptophyta; class Pinopsida; order Pinales; family Pinaceae; genus Pinus; species Pinus albicaulis. Next base: position 947,474,460 of record CM076570.1, read on the forward strand.
GAGCATAGGAGTACAATTTTAAAATAAACTAAATAATTAGTTTCTTTAGGTCCTATAGACCAAAGTTTGGTCTCAGTGGAAGTTAACCACCATCATCATATATATATAAATATTTCATATGAATAATAATAATGAAATAAGGATAAATTATAATAAACTAATTGTATTAAAAATTTATTTATCTATCATCACATATATATAAATATTTCATATGAATAATAATAATGAAATAAGGATAAATTATAATAAACTAATTGAATTAAATTTTTTTTAATAAAAAAATCATTTATGACTTTGTGTTTGAGAAAATAACCTATTTAGATATTTTCGTGGATGGGTCAATCAGTGTCCGGGAAACACATTAATAAAAAATATTAATAAGATATTTTCGTGGATGGGTCAATCAGTGTCCGTGAAACACATTAATAAAAAAATAATTTATGACTCTGTGTTTGAGAAAATAATCTATTTAGATATTTTCGTGGATGGATCAATCAGTGTATGTGAAACGCATTAACATTCATTAACAAAAGATAAACTAGCAATTGCACCGGGGGTGCAAGGGAATGTCGAAAGCGGGAGATGTGAATCATTTTGTGCTATATGAGGTGATGCCCGGGCTACCAACAATCTGCTCTCGTTCAGACTTTTCTTCAAACAAAACTGCATTCGGGTGTTTTAGGCCCAATAATTTTAAATCTAGCAGTCTTTTCATAATATCTCCGGGAGCCTTAATATCTCAAATCTGAGATTTGAGATATTAACTCAAGGTTCTCTTATAGTTATAACCCCAAACAAATTAAACTACATGTGTAAAAACACAATCGATCTTCATAACCAAGGTTTGTTTCACAAAGGGAAGCCCTTTTCAAAAGTCTTCGGGAAAAGAACTTTAATTAACCCACTACCAGTTCTTAAAATTCAAACCATACAATTAAGCCAAAGCATATCATAATATGTAAACCTTCGCGTATCAAATTATATGCTCCCCCTATGTGAGTATTCAATCATACATAGGTGCGGGCTTTGATAGAAGACCAAACACTAGCATATAACCATAATCCGACCCTTGGACTTTATCACCACTCAACGTAGATATATACCACCATATATATATATATATATGCTCCGAATCAAGCGTTAAGAACCCTTAATAATTCACAACTCAATATAACAATGGTCATAGCCTACCATTCTCATATGCGCTCGCCGCTTTGTTATTAACCACCCTATATTATGTCATGAAACCTCTATAATAAACAATCGCGCTCACCATTGAATGTCAAGCCATACATTAAAATGAAATGTCATCGAGCCCACAACAACTTATGGTACCTACCTTGACTAAACACCGGACGGATCCAATGGTCTACAATACGTCGCACTCCAACCAATAATTCGACGACATAAAATGAATATCGCGTTTTTGTTCGTTCCAAGCTTTAATGTTCAAAATTTACAGGATGAGAGTGGGTTTAGAATACCACTTTTGGACGCGTGTCAACCAGCAAATGGAATCGCGTTTTTTTTCCAAAATCAACTAACCACTTTTAAATCACGCGAAAACCGTAAATTGCTTTCAGAATCCACCTTTACTATTTGCTTCTCACGGTTCCATGACCGGCTCAAGGTTTCGCCTTTTACTGTTTAATCTCACAGTTCCGCCATTTTCTTACTCATGGCTTTGTCCCAACTTCAATGTTGTTCGCTTCGACTACAACTTTGTAATTAAACTATTCTTAACGCAGTTCCTCAACTCGAACTATCACATGGTTCAACATTGTGTATTGGGGATCGATTCCATCGATTTCAGTCGACTTTAGTCAAATAAATTTCAACGCAGATTGAGCATGTTCCATTGCCATTCCAAGCTTAGATGTTGTTGAAATCGGACTCCACAGTCGGTCTCTACCAGAATTCATACCAGCAGAGGTTCAATTTAATTCAAGCATATTCAATAGTCGAAATTTACATCGACTGCGTCCTTCACTAATCATCAGTATAACCCAAGTCTATAAAATCAGGGACTGGATTAACTTCCTCCAATAGGATCGATCCTTCTCAATGGCCTAAATGCAAATTGTATTTCACACAGAGTCACAAAACTAAGCCACAATACAGAGCTTCATAGTAACCCTCTGAACGCAAACATTCTTCATGCGGAAATTAATCAGTAACCCACAGAATGCGATTAAAACCCCAATTACAGAGATTATCTTACACAATTGCTCATTGACATTCAAGACCCATTCACACAGAGTTTAAACCAAATTTTACTCATGTAAACTGAAGCCCTGAAATGGATCGTTCGAGTGAATAAATGTTTAAATTTTTTTTAGCAAAACTAGTAATGGGATAACTCCAGAAGCCAAGCGGATCGTTTTAGTTGATTAGAGTGAATGAATGTTATATATATATATATATATATATATATATATATATATATATATATATATATATAATTTTATTTTGTTGAGTGATATTATTTGGATAGTTGAGTTAATAAGGGTGAGATGGATTAGTTAGTGGGAGTATTTCTTAGAAAAATAAAATAAAAATAAAAATAACTGTTAAAATAAAATTTTTGGTTTATTATTATTTTTAATTAATTTTTGTTGGATATTTAAGGTAAATTTGATATTTTTAGATATTTTTTTGGTAGATTTAGAGTTAAAATAAATCTAAACAATTTTTATTATAATTAATATGAGAATTTTTAAAATAAAATTAAAAAAAATAATTAAGAAAATTTATCAAATAAAAATATTTATATTTTTATGATAAAATTAAAAAAAATTTATCAAATAAAATTATTTGTACTTTTATATGAAAGTAGGGTTAAGGGTGATATTATGGACAATATATGAGAGTAGAATGGAGTGTAATTAAAAAGAATTTTAGATAATTTTTCAAATAAAAAATTAACCATATGACTATATTCATGTAAAAGAGGGGTGCACATTTCATCGTAAAACATATCTTTTAAAGAATGTAATAGGAAATTAAATTTAAAAAGAAAGTTACACTAACATAAAGTAACATTAACACAATTGTCCCAGTAATGGCATAGTAATGATGGTATCCTTCCTCTTTGTGCTCCCTTCTCATCCTATGCTTTATTATATGACATTTGAGAAGTCGAGAAATTAAGAAGGTGGGATAATCAACAAATGACAAATATGAAGAGAGAATGAAGGAAAGGAAACCCTTTGTACTCAAGAAGCATATAGAATGGCTTCATGAACTCCCTCAAAAATTGGATCAAATAAAAAAATCATGGAGCTCCTTGCCAATAATGAGAAAGACAATAAATTTGGAAAAAAAAAACTTGAGAAAGAGATGCTCATTTGAATATAACAATAGGCCCAAAAGCATGTCTGAAATTTGGCTACTAGAAGCATCTCTTGCTAAATTTGGCTATTCTATGTGAAATTCCATTGAAATTAAAGTATTTTTTTTCATTGTGTAAAGACAATTTATCAAGGAATGGTTAACACCTCTATTTGTCCATTAATTTGGTTGCGCTGCGAAGAGGGCTTTGGCGGGAGAATGAGGAAAAGTAGCGGCTCTCCTTAGTGTTGGATTAATGGCTTAGGTAAAGAATGAATAATATGTAAAAAGCTTGGCCAATTGTTTGCATATTTAAAGGCAACAAAAAGAAAAAAAGGAAACACCTATACAATTCATAGCACACAACATATAAATTGAATATGTTAGCATTTAGTAGAGGTGCAAAGTGGAACAAAGCACATGCATTCCAAGGGAAAAGGATGACCATCAAATATATACACGCAGATATTAAGATACCATCTCATTTTGTTGAAACTATTAATGGCGAAAGTTTCAAAGGACGTGGGTTGAAGGGTTCAAGTTGCTATTTAACTCTGCAAATAGTATCTGGCTGAAATTTCGAGCATGTTTGCTTAGAGTTTGTTGGATTGACCCTACAATTTTTGGGATATTGGTAGGGTTTATGCATTTGACCCCAAGATTTCAAAGTTTTATGGGTTTGGCTTGACTATTTGCGGAGTTTTTCCAAGTGCTAAAGATTTCGGCTACAAGATTTCACAGTTTTCTAGGTTTGGCTTGACTATTAATGGTAAAGTAATGATTCCTACACATTTACGCAAGATCGAAAAGTGGATTTTTTTCCTGTATAATCCTACTAATAGTATATATATATATATATATATATATATATATATATATATATATATTTTTTTTTTTTTGTGTGGGCATGTCTCAAATCGCAGGGAGTTCGAATAGAAACAAAAAAACCAATATCTACTCCACGTTTGGGCACAGACAACCTACCTATTATATTGTGAAGGCTATGAAAGCAAGCCATTGAAACCTTGTTGCTTGGATGTTCTGAAATGTGCCTATTTGTTGAAAAAGGCACCCCTTTGTAGCATATATTAGCATTGGAAGTTGACCCAACCGCTTCGAACTCCACCCAACCCAACAAGAAATGCAATGCGGGCACAAATTAATGGAGAAATTGAATGAAGGGCATGTGAGTCTAGCGCAATAGCTAACACAACACAAGCAAAAATAAATGAAGAAATTGAAGAGGCAGAGTGAAATGGAGAAATTGAATGAGGGGCATGCCTCCATTGCTATTCACTGTGTAAACAAGCGACGAGAAATAATATTGAATGGGTAGATAGATTGTGGGAGATATAGAGAATGGGCTACAAATTTGTCATGGGAGATTCAAAGAATGAGTTGTGAATCTGTCAATCTATCATGAGAGATATAGAGAACGAGCTGTGAATCTGCTAATTTGCAAACATGTAATGAGCAAGCCCAAAGACGGTCAATGGTAATATGGAGGCTTCCTATTGGTTAGATTGAACAATGTTTACTCACCTAAAGTGCAAAAATAAATTTATTGGATAAATATTAATTTTTTTCACCTATAATATTTATGTATAATATAATTTATTTCACAATTATCTATTAAACCTTCAAATATATTATGCATACACGGTATAATTAATTTCACAATAAGTAAGGTTTTTTCCTTTATCCTTATAATCCATATAATGTCACTTATAAAAGAGAGTATTCATATATCGTTCACTTAAAAATAAGTATATTATTTTTTCCACGGTGAGAAAAAATATTTCAGTGATAAAGTACATTTAAAACAAATATGAATTTCCATGTAAAGAAATAATATATATTCCATGTAAAAGAATTATATATATATATGATAAAGTTTAAAATCATATTCATTTCCCACACAACTATAAATTTATATTTTTTTTATAAAATATCTTTCATAAATTAATAATAAATCCTAATTTATGTACAGTGGGACTCATACTTCATCTGTGACCATCCAGAATTAACTAACGAGCACATTTTATTATAAACCAACGATAAATCAATTAGAAGTGGCTCACTCTCCCTTCAACACGAATGTGTTTCACAACTTCCATCTGAAATTTAATGGAAAAAACCTGAACGAAGCTTAAAGCTTCGCTTACCATTTGAACAAGAGAGATGATTGCATACATGTTTTTATGATTTCATGTTACAAATAAGAAAATTAATGGAATATCATTATACCAATATGGTTTTATGATTCATATTACAGATAATAAAATTAATGGAATGCTTCCAATCATTTTCAGAATTTGGTCACTGATTTTCATTGGTATTATCGGCAAATAATATATAGCTTCTGAAAAATTCTGTGCACTAATCAAAGCATATGGAGTCTAAATGTTTAGCTGTATTACTGGAGAGGGAGAAACAATATAATCAGGGGGCATGGGCATGAATCTAGTGCAAGTATTTGTCAAAAGCAAAACCAGAATATATGTCTTTGAATATCAGTTGTATGGTTTTGAATGATGCCGAGCAAATGCCTTGTTTTTTAAATGTTACAATGAAATAAGTTTATTTCAAACTTTAAGACAAAGCAAATGTTTTTTTTTGAAATGTTACAACGTAAGTAATTTATTTTGAACTTTGAGACAAAGGAATCAACAGGTTAATTCCCACAAATTTCTGGGAAATAATTTCCTGCAAACTCTTGCACATTGCTTTCAACAAAACTCGTGTGTCATAGTTGTTCCCAGTTACAGAGAAACCCAATGAAGCAACCAACTTCTCTGGACTTCCAGTGCCCCAAATTGGAGCATTTGGTTTGTATGTAAGGTGGATCAAGGGAGAGGTAATTTACCTGCACAGTTCCTTGCTTTTCATCTTCGGAACTTTCCTCCACCCAGGGCTCAGCACACTTCAGGTGACATGAGTTGTCTTATAGTATGTTAGCAACTATTGCTTCTTTCAGACAGGAGGAAGAACAAACATATGGTTAACCTGCCAAAGACCAGAGAGGAAGAACAGAGTTATATGGTTAGCCTGCCAAAGATCAAATCATGAGTTAATGGAATTGATCCCTAAAACACTGACAACAGAGGAAAACAACAACATTGCCAGAGTTACCTATACCTTTATTCAAATTTACAGGTCATAACAAGCACCTTTATGAACAAAAATTGCAAGAAATTTGCATTTTATTGAAAAAATGCTGCTAAATATAAATACCTGCACGGATACAATCTCCATTTTAATGCATCTATATGCTTTCTTCTTGAAATCTGAAATCTCTGTTGGGACTTCAAAAAAAATGACCATACTATGCAAATAAGAAGTTCAAAATATACCAACAAACTTCAACAGAAAGGAAAAAAAGAAGACATACTTGAAAACTTGAATAAGTGCAACTTGCAGAGATTACTGGTGTCTTCGTTGAACTGGATCTTGGCGCTCCTGTTATTGTTCGGCTTCACAAGAAAAGAGTTGGTCTGCTTCATGATCTCCCATAATACCTGCCCTGGTGCAGCTTTCATAATCTGTGCAGCTACAGAAGGTAAAACCCTATCTATATCGCTCAACAAATAGGAAAAAAAATGGAAACGAGGAAAAAATAAAATGTCTTAACTGAAAATGAAGAAAACTCGATGCAGTGCTCTGCTATGCCTCACTGTCGCTCCAATGAATCCTTGTTGGTGCTCCTTGGCAGGACTTGTGCGTATCAATTGCGGGGGGGGGGAAAACAAAACATGCTATTACTGAAGTCTTGATTAGAGAAACAAACCGCCATTCTGATGGCATTCATCCCAGTCCACATGGCCATATAATATCGCCCCCTCCTCTTCGATGGCCTCCGAATTCCCCATGCTCCAGCTGTTCTTTCTCCTCCTTTGTCAACATCTCCTTGTAACCCTCATTACCCACCGGCTCATCCACAAACATTCACCGACTCATCCACAAACATATCATTTTCTGCTGCAAAACGTTTCTTGTCGGTCATCGCCCCAGGGACCCTTCGGGACTTGAGACTGAGCATCACATGCAGCAACACTGAGCATCACACACAACATACCTAGAAATCTATCAGTTGCTTGTTGCTACCAACTGTGTAATGAAGAAGGATAGAGAGGCCATAGCTTGAGAAACAGAAAGTAAGCAGACAAAACTTGGGCAGAAAGTAATCTGTCAACAGACAAAATAGTAAGCTGACCGCTGAATAGTAATTGACCATGAAAGTAAGGATAGATACACACAATTTTTCTCATCTGTCTCGTCATCGTCATTTGCCACGGAAGTATATGCAGGTTTTCGCAGGGTAGTGTTTATAGTTGGCGTGTATAGTGAAACTGCAAGCAGGTTCCGAGACGGAAGTGCATGCAGGTTTTAGCGTTTATAGCTGGCATGTATAGTCAAACTGCAAGCAGGGTAGCGTAAACGCAAGTTCGCCGAAGAGAGAAATGAATAGAAACCAGACTCATTAGAAAGAAACACGTCTCTTATTTGGATAGGTTAGAAAGACGAAATTAAAACTCTTTGATTGGCTGGGTGAACAGTGTTTTCTCACCCCAAGCCAACAAAGAAAACGCCTTGACGTAAAAATTTGACTGTGTTTGGGAAAATAATAAGATAATGTTTATTATTAAAAAATAAAAAAAAATGACTTTGGGTTCAAAATCTTTGATCTGAGTGATACTCTTATTGTACTTGCCCCTGGCAAGATACTACGTATTGGGTTTTTTTTTGATGTTGACATTAATTTGGCTCTTTGCAAAAAATTTTGACAATTTTCCATAGTTAAACATTGAAATTTTTTATGGTTTATTTATTTAAATTATTTAAATTTATTTTTTGGAGTTCTTATTGGTCTATACTTTCAACATGTTATTGGAAAATGCTTTGTAAAATGTGCTAAAAAGTACAAAAGTACAATGCATTTTTCTCCAACTACTGCAAATAGATAAATTTCATTACGAAAGCTTCGAATAATATAGACCCGGATTAAGCTGAAATGACAGATTCGATTTGATTAGGTGTCAATAGTTTTTTTTTTTTGTCTCCAGAATAATGTAAAGGTCAAGCAATGTAGAGACTCGTGTCAAAATTATCGCCAAAGCCGATTCCAGAACGATATCTTGACTGGTACACAATGATTTTCAGATGAATAAAAAAACCAGAGTCGATGAGTAATGAGCGTCGCTGTTGACTGTAACTGTCACAACACCTGTCTGGATTGCGTGGTTGTTTGTTCACCACACAACACCGTAGTTTTTTTTTTTTTTTGTTAATTTGGTAGGGCCTTCTATTTTCTATTTATAATATCGAAACAGGTTACAGAAATATAAAACCATTCGATGGCCTCAACCTGTTTGGAGGAAACCAGGTCTGTTGGCCATCTCAGTGCTTTGAAAGCAAACCAAAATTGGAATGTCTTCATCCGTCTATGTGCATCATCAGCTAACTGTTCTATAGCATATTGCTCTACTTGCAGAAAATAAAAACTTAGACTATACAAAATTGTATATTTCATAAAGCATCATAAAAGGAACCATTAAGCATCTGAGGAGGAGACAGGAGCCGGGGATTTTCCAGTAGGCCTTGGCATTTCCACTTGCTGGATTTGCTGGAGCTGCTTCTCAATACGTCCCACACGGTCATCAACTCTGCTAATACGGTCAGTTGCCTGGTACTGGGTGATTTTTATGTGGTATAGCTGGTCTTGCATGTCGTGAAGCATGGCCTTCAAACTGGTATCTAGCTGTGGTTGCTCTAGCTGCACCGGAGCTGGGGGAAAACTCTGCATGGCTTTTGCGAGAAGACATTTCAAGATCCAGTAGGTGTGGATTGTCCGGTGAAATGATGTAAGATGTCCTCTGGTGTTGCCAGGGTCAGTGATAAAATCCAAGATTTCTGTTTCAGCTTCCAGGTCTTCAGGATCTGTTTGTATTTCCCTTTCCCAACACGGATTTCCTGGCGGATCTTGGAAGAGTTTCCTATGACATAGCTGGCTGCCAGGTTCTCTAGAGTCTCCAAGTTCGACTTCCGACCACGCTTCTTTGAGGTGGATTCATTTTCAACCTTTTGCTTCCCTTTGGCAGTTTGGGTTAGGGCTCGTTTCTTTCCCATGTCGCGTACGAACTTGGTGTACAAGACATACATACAGCAGTGCACATGAAGGATGAAGTCAGCATAAGGGAACCTCACAATAAGCAGCCCTTTATCATCTTTGTTATGATTACAAAACAATTCGAAGGCCTGGAGCTGCTGCGGCCTGGCAATATCACGGCGGATGCAGGCTGTATGCAGTGCAGTAAGGCAGATTCCTCCAAGTTCTTGCATGCAAAGACCAATGCGTGCAAGAATGAAAACAGGGAGTTGGCCGACTTACCTCATTTAAAACTTTCCTCCGGCGTTCTGACAGCACAGGCTGTCCACCTTGCGTGCTCAGTAAAGATCGGCTTATCTCGTACTGCAGGGAGGTGGAGTTTCCATTTCGCATGATAAGAGATGATGGATATGGGAGCCCAAAAACCGCCACCTTACCTTGGTTCATGAATGCGCTAGGACAGGTGTACACCCCGATCGGGGGGTTGAAGATCTTTGCTTACTATCAGCTGGAGAGAATGGAGTTCCACATCCCATATGGCATCTGTGGGGCTAGCATCGATACAACACTCCATCTGTTTACAGCCCCAATTAGCGAGATAATCTACCGTCGCATTGCCTTTTCGCCTTATATGTTGAGGGATCAGGTATTGGAGCTGTTTCAAAATTTGGCTCACTTCCTCAATGAGAGCAGTTGTTCGCCAGCTATGAGCAATTTTTTCCCAAGGGGTTCCTTGCTGGAGCTTACGAAGAACTCCTGTAACCATTTATGAATCGCCTTCAATGATAAGTCTCTGATAGTTTTCTCTAATTGCAATGGCTAAGCCGTGCTTGACCGCTAGCAATTCTGCTTCATTATTAGTTGCATGGCCCAGATCAAAGGCATAAAACTGGCAGACTATACCTTGTGAGTTGTGAAAAAGCCCTCCTGACCTTGCTTGCCCCGGATTACCTTTGGAGGCTCCATCAAAATTTAGTTTGATAAATCCTGGATGGGGAGGCTGCCATGTTTCTTCACTTGATTGACGTGGTCGTCTGTATTTCCATAAGCTTTTGTACAACATCTGCGGTTTAAGGTTTAAATATTCTAATATCTGGGATTCAAAGCCTACCGTCTGCCAATCCTCATCTGCCCAACTTTCTGTTAAAATGGTTTCTCGAATAGTATCAATCGAGCGTTGCCAAATGTGCTGCATCGGTTGGTGAATATCTTGGAAAATCCTACGGTTTCTTTCCTTCCAAATATGCAGAGAATGAATCCAAGTGATAGTGTCTAGGCCCAGTTAATTACTTGATAGTGGAACTTCCCTTTGCGCCAGTTACAGATGGTTTCCACAACGCTGTCATGGTTTTGATCTGTTTGTCGAAACAATTGTGCCAGGCTCCTCCATGGTTGTTGCACCATTGAGCACGAATTCAAAAGATGTTCTGTTGTTTCACTATCCTTTTGACAAAGGGAGCGTTGAGAGGGTCCTACCATCCCTTGTTTCCGTAGGTTTTCCCAGGTTAATATTCTTCGATGACTAACCAACCATAGAAAGTATGCCACCTTAGGCCAATGTTTCATCGCCCAGATTTTTTTCCAGACTGGTCGCATATCATTGTGCGCTTGTTGAGCTTGAAGATCATATCCCTCTTTAATGGTGAATTGCCCTTTAGTCAAATATCCCCAGCGAAGGATGTTTGGACCATGTGCCTGTCTGATTTTTCTAGTTTTCAATTCTTTTGCCAAATTTTCCCACTGCTGCATTTCCGGAGCTTCCTGCCAGTGGTTTTTATCCTTCCACTTCCTCCAGAGATCACTCTGGTTAGGACACCAATACTGATAGATATGCCTGTGATCTGGTGTGTCTGTATACAAAAAAATTTCCCCCAGATCAAGTCGACTAAAAAGTTTTTCCCTTTGTTGCCAAGAATCTTCCTAGAATAGGGCCGTATCTCTGTCCTTTACCTCCCAGAAACTATGTGACCGAATTAAGTGACGATTCATTGCTGCCAGATTCCAGATAGATGAACCTCTCGAAGTGAGGTCTATCTTTAATCGACCAGAGACTGTGCGAGGCATCTCGTATTTATTGATCCAGATGTGTTTCCATAGGTCTGGGCCTCCGTGGATCCAACACCACCATAGTTTCGCACCCAGCACATTATTCAAGGTTGATGGGTCACGAAGGCCAAGGCCTCCTGCAGCCTTAGGTTTGATTAGTTTGTCCTAGGATAGAAGAGCCCACTTCCTGTTAGCTTGTGACCCCTGCCATAAAAATTTCTTGAACTCACTTACAAGCTGGGAACATATCCCTTTCGGACATGCTCTTCCCGACATCTGATAAATTGGTAAAGCCTGTAACACTGATTTTAATAGAATAAGGCGTCCTGGCGCATTCAGAACTCGGAATGTCCAATTCTGAATTCTTTTGGCAACTCTGGTGAGGATGTCTTGCCAATCTGCCACCCGGGCAGGACCCGAATTTAACGTCATGCCAAGATATTTCATGGGAAAGGTACCAGGCTGAAACCTCAAGGTTCTGGCCAGTAGATTTTGCGTCTGAGGAGTACAATTAAAGAAATAGACATGAGACTTATCATTGTTAATCTGGGTTCCTGACGCATCCATAAATACTGCTAAGATATTCAAAATGGCTCTGCATTCCTTCAAGGTCGCCATACAAAACAAAAGAATGTCATCAACAAATTGCTGGTGAGTTAGTGAGAGGTGAGGTCCCCATAGTTTTAACCCTTGCAATTTGCCGTCAGCCTGATGAGCTCGAATAAGCCTACCTAATCCTTCCGCTGCTATGATGAATAGGAAAGGTGACAAGGGGTCCCCCTGTCTTAATCCACGCGAGCTGTTAAATGGGGTCGAGGGGCTGCCATTGAGAAGGATGGAGAAATGCGGAGACGAGATAAAGGATTGCAACCATTGTAGCCAGCGGTCATCAAAGCCAAAGGCGCGCATCACCTCAAGCAGATACTGCCAGCTGATCCGATCATACGCTTTGGATAAATCTAACTTGATTAATAACCCTTTACGTTTGTCCTTTTTTAATGAATGTATTGCTTCCTGGGCGACGACAATTCCATCCAATATTTTCCGGCCTTTGACAAAGCCTGTCTGTTCTGGGGAGATTAAAGTTGGCAGCAAAGGTTTCAGGCGATTTACCATAATAGTGGAAAGGATTTTATATATGACATTGCATAGAGCTATCGGGCGGAAGCCAACAGGGGTATCTGCATTTTGCTGTTTTGGAATAAGAGTGAAGAAGGTGGCGTTCAACGCAGGATAGACCATCTTTAGCCTTCGATATTCCTCTACAACTTCCAAGATATCTGGACCAATGAAGGACCAAGCTGCTTTAAAAAATTCGCTCGTAAAACCGTCAGGCCCCGGGGCTTTGTTCTTTTGCAAGTTCATCACCACTTCTTCTACCTTTGAGAGAGTGATTTCTCGAAGCAGAGCAAGGTTCTGCTCTTGAGTAATCACGCGAGGGATATGCCGTGTGATTTTGTCAATTGCAACCTGTCGATTGGGAGTGGGTTCTGAAAGAAGATTAGTGAAATGGCTTACCAGTTCCTTCTCCATATCTTCGTGATTGATGAGTCGATCTCCATTTGCTGCTTTAAAAGAGAAGATTCTATTGTGTTGGCGCCTCTGTAACATGGCTTTGTGGAAAAATTTTGTATTTCGATCCCCTTCTTTGAGCCAGTTGATCCGTGATTTTTGTTTCCACAATAGCTCTTCTTGCTTGCGTCTCTCTTCTTGTTGGCTTAGGGTGTTACCTTCTTCCATAGCTAACTCAGGGGTTCGCCTAGACAAAATAATTTGCTGCTGTATTGCTTTCATTTTTTCATTTAGGTGAATTTGGGCCTGATGTATATTTCCAAATTCCAGACGGTTCCATGTTTTGATTTCTTCTTTTATTTTCTTTAATCGCAGCTGAAAAGAATGCATCTTATTTCGACTAGTAATGGGGTTGGAAGTCCACCAATTTTTAACTTTGTCCATAAACGCATGGTCCCTCAACCAGAAAAGTTCGAATCTGAAGGGGCGATTATGAGGGCTTGCCTTGATATCCACTTCCAGTCTGATCGGCCAGTGGTCGGATCCCAGAGTCGGAAGGATGGCAGCTTCATAAAAGATATCCTGGGTCACAAAAGCCTCGGATACTAAAAATCGGTCCAGCCTGGAGGCGATTTGGGCCCGTTGCCCTCTTCTATTATTCCAAGTAAAAGTGCCATTTATCGTTGGTATATCAACTAGCCTCAAATCTGTTATCAGGTCCCTGAACAAAGCCATGTCTGAATCCTCACACAACACCGTAGTTAAATAAGCTTTGGGATTTACGAAGATTCTTGCAGTCGCCTTTTTCAGAGTCCCACGGCTATTTTTGGATAAGATTTGAAGTCGGTAGGAAACGTACAAGTTTTTTTCTTTCCCTCATTATATATTATAATAAATGATGAAGAAAATATTGTTTTCAAAGATAATTTTGAAAATAATAAAATACTTATTAATTTAAGTAACAATCAATTAGTTTGGTTTGTTTATTAATTAATATATCCTGTCAATGTTACATATTATTCTTATCCTCAACGTTACAAAAATATTAGTTTACATCATATTTTATATTATTTTCAAAACACAAATAATATTTATTTTTGTATATATATATATATATATATTGTAATTGTATTGGAAATAATATATTTTCAAAACACACATAAGATTTATTCTGAAAGATTCATCTTCTACTTTAACATGAAAATTCTTAACTTGAATACCAGCAACTATAATATGTATAACATTTTTTTTATTTAATGAATTTAAGATAGATGAATTAAAAGAACATAATTAAATTGAAAATAAATTAATTTGTGAATACTACTATTAATATTTTAGCATATTTAGTTGAGATTAAATCTCTACAATCTACATAATAAGTATTGATAGTTTAATTAAAATTGTCTAAACCCTGTATTTGCTTAATAAATAACAATCCTCAAATAATATTAAAATATAAAAGTTAAATATAAATAATAAAGAAATAGATGCAAATATATTTTAATTATTGGTAGTGTTTTAAAGAAATATTAAAAAAAATTGCAAAAAAGAAATTATTGTGAAATAGTTTGTTATTTCTTTCATTTATTTCCTTTTCCTAGTAAATAATTTTCATTATTTAATATAAAAAACACAAATTTTACATTTTTATTTATTTGAAATGTCTTTTTTTTTTTTCTTTCTAATTAGAAAAGAGAATGTGTAGAGAATCACTTTGAAAGATATACTTCCACAAATGGGAGAGTTATAACATGTTTATGAGAACTTGAACCCACCAAACTAGATAAGCTAATTGATCGCCAACCCTCTAAGAGCCTTTAACATACCTAAATATTATACAAAAAAATTATTGATAATAATAATTTAAGTGGAAACTTATTTTAAAAAATAATTTATTATATTTATTTATCATAATTTACTAAATTTACATTAATAAAAATTATATAAATTAAGAGTATTTTGCAATTGCAGTTCAATATTTAATAGTATAAAATATTAAATAAACATAATAATATAAAATAATAAATAAACAAGCTATTAGCACAAATAGTTTAAAGAGAAGTGGCAGATTGAACAAAATAAATATCTACTATATATATATATTTATTAAGTATTAAATTACAATTAATGTAAATAAAAAACTTATTTTTTTAACTATAATATATTATAATTAGTTAATCTATGATTGAGCATTTTAAACGTGATAGATTCCAATTTTAAAGTGTTATCCATATTTTCTTACTAAGTGAATTAACAATGCACTGAAAACAATTACTCATAAACATACTCAAACTCAAATTGTAACATTTCTATATTTACATTAAGGGGCACTAGTTGCTACTTGTAACCTTGTTATAATATATTATTACAGATTCACAATGATTGTTCAAGTTATTCTGGAAGTTTAAATGACGCTTTATCCATTTTTAAAGGATCGCTTTAAAATGTTAGAGAGTCTAATTGTACACTTTTGACTTTAGCTTTTCTAGTAGTAAAAGTAGCGATATTTTATTAATGTGATGTGGTATCAAGTTTTTTTTTATTAATTTATGTTATATATATATATATATATATATATATATATTTTTTTTTTTTTAAAGATTTTATATGAACAATAATTATTTTGTAAATCTAACTATATATGTGAGAGTGTGATTATGTTAATTTTTTTATAAATAATAATAAATATTTGTTAATTTTGTGTAACTTAAGAAATGAAGACGAGGAGCATTATCTTTTTTATCTATTTTAATTTCTAAAAGATACCTATTAGGTTCTTATTAACTTAGTTTATTTTAGAACTATCTTTTAATCGAGAGAAACTGCTTGGTAGTTTTTTTTGGTGGAATATATTATATGAAAAAAAATATATAATTTGAATAGTTTTAATAATTAAAAACAAATTTTCTCTTTAAAGTTCACAAGTTCAATTATGAAAGGGGGTGGGGAAGTAAGGTATGTACATGTGAAGAAGCTCCACACTATTATTAGTTTGACTTCTATTTAGTATTTGTTTTTTATTTTTTTCTTTTTATTTGCTTGTAAAATTTGTGGGTAATATGTGGTTTGATTTTTTATGAGTTTGCGAGAACTTGGTGTTAAAAATCCTCTTGATCAATTGTTGTATGGTTATTATATCCATTTTTTTTTATTTTTTTTACTATGGTGAATCTATCTCTTAAAAGTAATCTAAGCTAAGCTACTAGTTTGCCACTATAACATCAATGTTACCATACCCACTATTTGACAACCAAAAGCATGCCATTTCAAGGACTAATAGGAATGCCCTTAATTAACTTTCTGTTATGATTTACTCCAAAATATGCAACACTCATAGGCATTCTTTGATTCTTGTAATTTCTCTTTGTTGTTTAGTTATTTTAGTATGTGATGAAAGATAGAAGCAAAGGTTATATGATATATAAAGCTATATAGAGTTTGACATTTTAACATGGATTGTGAGATGAAATTATATCATTTCTTCCAAAAATTTTAATTAAAACATTTAAAATACAATACACATTTTGTCTAACATATAATTTTTATTGAAAACTTCGATACTATCTAATTCAAGGTTTAATGATGATAATGTGCAATTGATGCAAAATATACCATTTCGCTTCTCTCTTTTGGGCCCTAACACTTTTGTCCTTCCTATTGTTTTAGAACCTATTTTAGACACTTCAAAACTATATATACTGAAATTACTATATAATTTCAGTCCCTTAACATTTTTTTTTCTTTCTATAATTTTAAAACCTATTTTATACATTTAAAAAACTTTAACAATATAAAATGTAAAACATAATATTAGACTCATTCCTTAAAATTGAAAAAAATATATTGGAATTACTATGTAGATTGAAAAGATAATCCCTCACATCCAAATCCAAAGTTTCTTTTATTAAACAAGCCTTCTCATAAACTTTGTAAACCTTCTCACATCCTACTAGAAATCTCTTAGAATATAAACTTTGTTATCCTTCTCAAATGGTATTAGAAATCTCTTAGAATTGTGCAAAGCTTCAAAATCCTATTTTTCCTCCCCATCCTCATAAAATGAAACTATAACTTGTGCTTTATGTTAAATATTTATGTGAGAATACGAATGAACCTACATATTTTTTCAAACTTACCAAGGGACTTCCGTAATATGTTTCTCGTTAATGTTCTTTATAAGTGGCGTATTTCCCTTCCTTATGTTATAAAAACACAACTCCTAATTGATTTATAATTCTAACCAATTTATGTAATATCTAAATTTTAAAACGCATAATTTTATACAAAATTTTAACATATCTAAAATATATAATATAATTGTTTATCAATTTGATTAAACTTAATTAAAATTTACTATTATAAATCAAATATTTATAATATAATTTTCAATATCTCATTAACTATATCCAATAAAATTGATTAATTTGATTTAATATATATATATATATATAATTTTTGCAAATTTAACTTACTTCATGTATAATTAATTGTCTAAGAGATAATGATTATAAATTTTGTTTTAAAATAATATTGAAACTAAATATTTTATTAACCAATAGTTAAGTGCAATTTTTGTGAAAGTTTTTCAAATTATTTTTGGATCTAATTTATCTGGAATGTGGTAGAGATTTATTGAAATTACAAGTTTGACAGGGGAACTCTTCACAATAAGTGCTCTAGAGTTTCTTGAGGGTGATGAATCCATATATGCAATAAAAAAACCACTTATAATAACACAAATCAAGATTTGACCAAATACTTAAAAAGTTACTCCTTAAATTAATGTGAAATTTTTTAACAAATTGTGTAATCTAATTAATAGATAAAATGACCTTTTTCCCACTAACTATTTTTTCTAGTTGATTTTGTCCAAAATCATGTAGAGATTTTAAAAGTCATAAATTTAAGTTGTATATTTACAAAGTTTGAATATTTCAAGGAATTTTCATAGTATTGAATCTATTTATGCATTTAAGAGTGCATTTTAAAGAACTTGAAAATTTAAAATCACAATCTCTTTGAAAATTAAAAATTATATTGCCAATAAAAACAACTATTTTATATTTTAATTAAATGGAGCTTAACAAATGACAAACTGATTCTTTTCATAATATGAATTACAAAAGTCTAAATTCAATTATTACAATACTATTATGTTCTAAAGCTTGTGAATTCAATTTCTGCCAGAGAAATTAGACCAGAAAAATCCACTTGAAAAACTTCCAAAAAATCTCACTAAAAACTAATCAATTACATTTTGGCTGGCGAACATGTTCGCCTTAAACTTGATAAACTCTGGGAGGCCATGTGAGCCTTTAACTGTTTGCATTTATGAACAAAATATTGACAATTAAATTATAAAAAACAGTTCATTGGCAAAATTGTGACAGGGCAAAATTGTGACAGCCCATGTGAACATTTGATTGTTTGCATTTTTGAATAAAATATTGACAATTAAATTATAAACAACAGCTCACTGGAAAAATTGTGAAAGTCTGTGGGGGCAACGACAGGACAATAAATGCATGCAATTTAATGATCAAATTAGACTCAACAAGGCCAGTCACCCTGTTGTTGCTGTTGCAAGCTTTGATCTGTAAAGCCCCTGCGTAAAATTGGTATCAGAGCCAGAAAGGTTATCTGGTTTGTGAAAGGTTAGTACTCAAGATCAAATACTCTTTATTTGAAGTATGGACTCATTCAGAAAATCTATTTCTTTTCGAGAATTAGATGAAAAAGAAAAGGCCGAAGAAAATCCCCTCCGGGATATGTTTGCCACCGCATCTAGTAGAGTTTTGAATTCTTCAGAATTAGTATATGAAGAAACTGAGCCATCTGCAAGATGGAAACTTCCCGACATATCCGCTTCAGAAGTTTATACAGATGTGTTAGCTTTCCATTTAGTTGCAGCCACTAGAATTTCAATAAAACAATCTATTAGTTCTATCCAAGAGAACTTAGACTGTATTCAGTCTATTCCCCTATTAGACCCAAAGCAGCTTCAAGCAGAAGCAAGAAGATTGAAAACGCAATATTTGCATTTGGGATGCATCATAATAGGGATCAGTGCTTTAACGCACCAAGGGCTAGATACCTATGTCCTAGCCACTGTGAGAGATTTAACTCACAATAAGTATACTGATTCCATCATTGGAGGAATTGTGGCCCCATTGTCAAATGGTCCTGTTTGGTTCGATTGTTATCCAAACTTTTCAGTCTATGTATTTGATGAAACAATTGATAAAATTATACAACTTCAAATACAGACTTCAGGGTTTGACATGTTGAAGAAAATAAACAATATAGCCATCTAGACCAGAGGTTGTTTTAGGCATACAAACACCCTTTATCCGGCTGTCCTCCATACACACAGTTGAGACTCAAAAACAAGTGTGGTCGTTCTCACTGATTCAAAAAATAAAAAAGTAGAACACCAAGCCATCAAATGGGATGATTTGAACTTCCCAGAACACTGGGTCATCCCAAATACACAACCCATCTCTGCAAAAAGTATTATTTCTGTTAACATCTGAGAAGACCAATCCTCTGTTATTCTGTCTTTTCCCCAAAGATCAACTATTGACAGAAAAAGGATTGAAGAAGCCTGTCAAAAGTCTTCCTTGTACAAAGATCCTCAAATTGTAGATACTGCTTGTTCAAGTTCAGTTCTAAATACCTGTAAACATATTTATTTATTTGAATTTGCCCAAATTGCAAATTTCAATTCAGTTGAAGTTTGTTGTCTAGAATGCAAAAGTCTTGTCAACCTCAGCAGTTTAGCTGATCTTTTCATTCATGAAAACCATCATCTTAGAACGGGTGAAGTCGCAGCTTCTACTTCTATAAACCCGTGTCCAAACCCCAAATGTTCTGACATTCCTTTTCCTCATGAGTCAGACCATGTGTTGATGATGCATGAATTACCTTCTTTAGAAAATGAAGATCCAAGGTTGACTGAAATGTTCAGTAAGATGAGACCACCAAACATGCCTAAATATGGTCTTGGTTACCTTGAACAAATGAATGGTTTAATACCAGAATAAAGGTTCAAAGTTCTTCTAACAGATTGCAAAAGACCATCAGTCATGGAGATGCATAAGTTTTTTATTATTATGGACAGATTCAAAAAACACAAAGTTCCAACCCAGTGGATGAAAGAAATGTTAAACTGGGATATTTATACGCATCTTGAGGCTGAATCTTTTGGTCTCACACATTCAAGTGAAGAAAAAATCAGGTTGTCAGAAGAATGGAAAGAAAACATGAATAGAACAAACATGTGGATATCTTTCTATTCATGGAAAAATAGTAAACAATTTGAAGCTGTCTTGATGACTGATACTTCAACATCTACTTCTACTTAGCGTTCCTGGTCAGCTCTAGATGGTAGTAAGATTGAGACTACTACTACCTTCCCTCCTTACAAAGGAATCATCTTAGGAGAAGCACAGAACACTGCAAAAGCCATTCCCCTAGTATTGAAGGATGATAATGCTCTTAGTATTGATGGCAGAATACAGAAAGCGAGTGAGCAAATAAATTGGTCAAATACTGCCATTAAAGGACTTGAGATGAATGTTGCCAAGACTGTCTTTGTTAAGGAACAATTTGAAAAAATACAAGTCTCTGTAAATGATGTAAATAATGCTTTGAATGATATTAAGTATTCTTCTTCTTTTTTGAAGTCATATGCTAAAGAATCTCTATGTAAGATAGAGGAAGTAGAGTGTAAAGTTGTATAGGAAGCACACTCTACCCAAGGTCTTATTGTTGATTTGTCAAATAAGTTGGATAAGCTTAATCCTTCAAAGCTTGATAAGCCACTTCCAACTTCTTTCCTACATAAGAGGAATGTACATATCCAAAATCCTGTTAGCTCAGTTGACAAGTTTCCCCATTTGTTCCCAAAAGAAGTGGGACAATCTTCCCAAGGAACTTCAGATGAAAAAGTCTCTCTTGCCTCTCTATTCAAAGAATCTGATAAAGAATCTGAGGCTCAAGTCCTCCCAGTCTATGAGCCCTTAGAGAGTCAGCTCACCAGATACTCTGCACCTGACCTCAATGGTATGGGTAAACTTCCAGAGACTCATAGCTTCTATCCTGATTATCATAGAGAGTGGAATGTTGATAATCTCAGCATTGGACAGATCAGACAAATGATAGACTTAATGATCACTGAGTATAAAGTCATGTGTCTCAGAGGGAAAACTGAGGTAGAGGCATGTACGACACTCATACAATGTTTTACAGGAACATTGTTAAGATGGTGGGAAGTAGAGACATCTCCAGCACTGATTTCAAATATGGAATTAGAAATTTTGAAAGATGAAGTAGGAGATGTAATTTTTAATTCTGATGGCACACCCACTAATAATATGATTGGAGCTCTAACCTCCATGATCATTGAGCATTAGTGTGGCACTGAGTTTGTTGTTACAGACAAAAATGAAATTATTTTGATGAACTTGAAATGTATGAAGATGAGCCAATACGGAGATTTCCATAGGGATTGGATGCAAAGGATCTTCCTTGTAAAGGATCCTAAGAACCTCTTATGGAAACAGGTATACCTTGCAGCCTTGCCTTCTAAACTGGTAGATTATATTAAGCTTCAAGAATTCTTCCAGTTGCCTTTTGAAATATATACTTGGGGTGAGATTTATTCAGTCATTACCAAAGCCTTAGTTAGTCTTTGTACTAGCTCTAAGATGCCAAACAGTAAATCTGTCTGTAGCAAATATGGCATTACTATTGATGACCCCCTTGTCAAGAGAAGAAAATTAAAAAGAAAGGCCAAAAAGGCTCAGAAACAGGAAAAGTTCATCAGCAAAAACAACAGGAGAAGAATCTCCTCCAGGCCATCTCAGAAAAAGGGATACTATAAGTAACAATCTCGCAGGGTGTATGAAAACATTCACCAATATTTTCCATACACCAGGTGCATTCATTATGGAAGTAGGATTCATAAAACATGGGATCTATGGTAGTTCTATTTATCCCATAATCATTCCACCAACCCTGCAACCAGTTACACTGTAGGTTCTGCTGCATGATCCATGTTGCTCCAAATTTAAGCTTAGTATAGTGGGTTTCATTCTTTCCATCTTTGTTTAAGAGATCCCACCACAACTTTTTATATCCTGAGAAATTATAGATAGCGTCAGGAAATATCAAATTTGGATAATTTCCTGGCCATTGATTGAAATTGGTCCAGATCCACTCAGGATTTCGGGTTCTGTTTATCACTAAATAATTGTGATAGATTCTTCGTCTATCACCTCTTTCTGACCAGATGACTGAGATGTCTAGAAAGTCATTTGCTAATGACTGTTCAGCCACATGTGATGCTGTCATACTTTTCGAGTATACCATGTCATGTATCCATTTGCTTCCTTTGGGATATACTCGACGTTTTGGGACAAGATGCATAAGATTTGTATGGTTCTGTAGATTTGCATCCAGAACTTTGCTATTTCTCAGCTGCCATGTTGGCTTCCATTCATCTCTATACTCAGTTCATTTTTTTATCTTTTGGGATGGACCTCTGGATTTCTCTCTGGTGACTTTGGTCCCATTCAGTGACTATCACCATTAGATGCTCTTGTTCTTGTGGCTGGATGAATTCCCTGCTTAGGAAATCAGGCAAGTGGTTTTCTGAACCTTTAATGTGTTCTACATTAAAGTCAAAGTTTGCGAACAGGGCTTGCCATCTGGCGAACTTAGCTTCACCAGGCTTTTTTATGTCCTTTGTAAGGACTTTCTTCAAGGCAGATGCATCAGATCTTAACAAAAATTTCTTATTGATAAGATGGATTGCAAATTTGTCAATTGAATTCCATGCTGCCTTTACTTCCCTTTCAATTACAGAGTAATTCTTTTCTACTGGGCTCCAAGTGCTGGAGGTGAACTGGATTATCTGCTCTGTTTTATCCTTCTTTTGCTTCAATACACCTCCCAAACCAATGTCGCTAGCATCTGATTCAACAATTTTAGAAGAGTTATCGTCAGCAACATATAAAATTGGAAGAGATCTAACCTTGGATTTAATATTTTTGACAGCGACTGTATGAGCGCTTGTCCAAGGTGAAGGATTCTTTCTTAATCTCTGATTTAACAAAGATCTGTCTTTTGCACAATCTTTGTAAAAATTTCCAACATAATTTAAACATCCTAAAAATCTTTGAAGCTGAGTCTTATCAAGGATGATGTCAGGAAATTTGTTTGCAAATTCCATTGCATGGCTTTACAAAGAGATTTGCCCCTTCTGGATTGTGTGTCCCAAAAATTTTACTGAAGTCTGGAGTATTTCAATCTTCTTTTTGCTAAGTACCAGACCATTCTGCTTGACCAACTTTATAAAGATCTGTATATGTTTAAAGTGGTCTTGAATATTTTTAGAAAAGATAAGAATGTCATCTATATAGACAAGCAACCAATCTGAGTAAGGTTTGAATATCAAATCCATAACCTTCTGGAACTTTGATGGGGCATGCTTGAGGCCGAATGACATGACATTCCATTCATAATGAGCTACTGGAATGCTGAAGGCAATTTTGAATTTATCCTTTTCTGCAACTGCAACCTGCCAAAAACCCGACTTTAGGTCAAACTTAGAAAATATATTTGCACCAGATATTCGCCCCAGCAGATCTCCTTTATGTGGTATTGGGTATGTATCATCAGCAAGGACTGAGTTCAGAGGCTTGTAATTTATTACTAGCCTTGGAATTCCTCTGATTTCTTCAAAACTTTTATTTACATAGAATCCATAGCAATTCCATGGACTATTGGATTCTCTGATCACTTTTCTGTTCAAAAACTGATTTATCTCTTTTTCACATAAATCTCTGTATTCTTTGTTCATGGGAATAGCTTTGGACTTACAGGGTCTGTCTGTATATTCAGCTTTGTAAGGCAGTTCTACAAAGTGCTGCTTTCTATGCCAAAAGGCATTGGGCTCTTCTGAGTAGCATTCTGCTTCTATTTTTGTTTTGATTTCAGAGATTTTCCTCTGAATTTCAGGGTTTTTAACTGTTCCCCTATATGAATGGTGGACTTGAGGTCCTTGAGCTCTGTTAATCTTGTTTCAGCCTTCTTGAGCTCCTGCATGGCTTGTGCCATAGTAGATACCCTAGGACTTGAAATATAGGGCATATCAATTCTTTTAAATTTTCCATCTGAGGTTGGTACAGTGATAAAATAACCAGCTCTGTTATTTTCTAGTCTGATTGAGCCATGTGGTTCAACTGCTGCTAGGAAGACATTTCCTAAAATAAAGTCTACATGAATGTATCCTACTGCAAATTTCAATTTGATACAGTGGGTATCAAAACAGACATCAGCTTTAGGGACCTCATATTGTAGTGTCTTTTCTCCTAACCCTATGATTTTTCTGGAGGTTGAAACCCAGTATTTTGAAGGGATGGCCTTTTTATTGAAGATGTTAACATCTGCACCAGAATCTAGAAGTGCTGTAAGAGAAAACATTTCTCTAATATTAAAATTTGTATCATCAGCATCATGTTCAAGTAAAAATTTGTATTAACGGAGAAATGTTTTCTCTTACAACACTTCTAGATTTTGGTGCAGATGTTAACATCTTCAATAAAAAGGCCATCCCTTCAAAATATTAGGTTTCAGCCTCCGGAAAAATCATAGGGTTAGGAGAAAAGACCCTACAATATGAGGTCCCTAAAGCTGTTGTCTGTTTTGATACCCACTGTATCAAATTGAAATTTGCAGTAGCAGACATTCCTGTAGATTGTATTTTAGGAAATGTCTTCCTAGCAGCAATTGAACCACATGGCTCAATCAGACTAGAAAATAACAGAGTTGGTTATTTTGTCACTGTACCAACCTCAGATGGAAAATTTAAAAGAATTGATATGCCTTATATTTCAAGTCCTAGGGTATCTACTATGGTACATGCAGGAGCTCAAGAAGGCTGAAACAAAATTAACAGAGCTCAAGGACCTCAAGTCCACCATTCATTTAAGGGAACAGTTAAAAACCCCTGAAATTCAGAGGAAAATCTCTAAAATCAAAACAAAAATTGAAGCAGAATGCTGCTCAGAAGAGCCCAATGCCTTTTGGCACAGAAAGCAGCACTTTGTAGAACTGCCTTACAAAACTGAATATACAGGCAGGCCCTGTAAGTCCAAAGCTATTCCCATGAACAAAGAATACAGGGATTTATGTGAAAAAGAGATAAATCAACATTTGAACAGAAAATTGATCAGAGAATCCAATAGTCCATGGAATTGCTATGGATTCTATGTAAATAAAAGGTCTGAACAAATAGGAGGAATTCCAAGGCTAGTAATAAATTACAAGCCTCTGAACTCAGTCCTTGCTGATGATACATACCCAATACCACATAAAGGAGATCTGTTGGGGAGAATATCTGGTGCAAAAATATTTTCTAAGTTTGACCTAAAGTCGGGGTTTTGGCAGGTTGCAGTTGCAGAAAAGGATAAATTTAAAACTGCCTTCAGCATTCCAGCAGGTCATTATGAATGGAATGTCATGCAATTCGGCCTAAAGCACGCCCCATCAAAGTTCTAGAAGGTTATGGATTCGATATTCAAACCTTACTCAGATTGGTTGCTTGTCTATATAGATGACATTCTTATCTTTTCTAAAAATATTCAGGACCACTTTAAACATATACAGATCTTTATAAAGTTGGTCAAGAAGAATGGCTTGGTACTTAGCAAAAAGAAGATTGAAATATTCCAGACTTCAGTAAAATTTTTGGGACACACAATCCAGAATGGGTAAATCTCTTTGCAAAGCTATGCAATGGAATTTGCAAACAAACTTCCTGACATCATCCTTGATAAGACTCAGCTTCAAAGATTTTTAGGATGTCTAAATTATGTGGGAAATTTTTACAAAGATTGTGCAAAAGACAAATTTCTGTTAAATCAGAGATTAAGAAAGAATCCTTCGCCTTGGACAAGCGTTCATACAACCACTGTCAACAAGATTAAATCCAAGGTTAGTCCTCTTCCAATTTTATATGTTGCTGACGATAACTCTTCTAAAATTGTTGAATAAGATGCTAGTGACATTGGTTGGGGAGGTGTATTGAAGCAAAAGAAGGATAAAACAGAGCAGATAATCCAGTTCGCCTCCGGAACTTGGAGCCCAGTAGAAAAGAATTACTCTGTAGTTGAAAGGGAGGTAAAGGCAACATGGAATTGAATTGACAAATTTGCAATCCATCTTATCAATAAGAATTTTTTGTTAAGATTTGATGCATCTGCCTTGAAGAAAGTCCTTACAAAGGACATAAAAAAGCTTGGTGAAGCTAAGTTCGCCAGATGGCAAGCCCTGTTCGCAAACTTTGACTTTAATGTAGAACACATTAAAGGTTCAGACAACCACTTGCCTGATTTCCTAAGTAGGGAATTCATCCTGTCACAAGAACAAGAGCATGTCATGGTGATAGTCACTGCAGGGAATTCATCCAGCCACAAGAACAAGAGCATGTCATGGTGATAGTCACTGCAGGGAATTCATCCAGCCACAAGAACAAGAGCATGTCATGGTGATAGTCACTGAATGGGACCAGAGTCACCAGAGAGAAATCCAGAGATCCATCCCAGAAGATAAAAAATGGACTGAGTATAGAGATGAATGGAAGCCAACATGGCAGCTGAGAAATACCAAAGTTCTGGATGCAAATCTACAGAACCATACAAATCTTATGCATCTTGTCCCAAAACACCGAGTATATCCCAAAGGAAGCAAATGGATACATGACATGGTATATTCGAAAAGTATGACAGCATCACATGAGGCCCAATAGTCATTAGCAAATGACTTTCTAGACATCTCAGTCATCTGGTTAGAAGGAGGTGATAGACGAAGAATCTATCACAATTATTTAGTGATAAACGAAACCCGAAATCCTGAGTGGACATGGACCAATTTCAATCAATGGCCAAGAAATGATCCAAATTTGATATTTCTTGACACTATCTATAATTTCTTAGGATATAAAAAGCTGTGGTGGGTTCTCTTAAACAAAGATGGAAAGAATGAAACCCACTATACTAAGCTTAAATTTGGAGCAACATGGATCATGTAGCAGAACCTACAGTGTGACTGGTTGCAGGATTGGTGGAATGATTATGGGATAAATAGAACTGCCATAGATCCCATGTTTTATGAATCCTACTTCCATAATGAATGCACTTGGTGTATGGAAAATATTGGTGAATGTTTTCATACACCTTCCCAGACTGTTAGAGACCTTCGTTATCTGCAAGATATTGAAATACTGAAACAATTTATGAGACAGCATAACCAGTGGCTAGTAATGACAAAGATTAAACATCAAGTTGTTCTGAACAAACCAATGATTGTCCAGTGAATTTATACCAAAGCATGGGATGATGCAACTTACAGAAGGTACATATTTCCCAGAATACAAATCTTGGATGACCAAGAAGAAAGTGGTTCTCGTGGACTCCTCTAAAATAAAGTCTCCACTATGTAATGTCTCCCAGTCATGGGATAAATGTGACCGGTTGTTCCCGAGGGCTTTTCCGGTAAAAAAAGCATCTTCTTTGTAATAATTCTTAAATAGTTTTTTCGTGGGCCTTTTGTACCAAAAAGACATCCACTTTGTCTCTGACACCCACATGTCTGTGTCCGGATAATGGAATCTCTGTGCGGATGTCGCCTCGGCGTTACCCGAAAGCAATGATTCCTCCTCCACGTCCTAGATCTAGTTAGATCCGAATTGATTGTTTGGCCACCCTCACACCTTATATAAGGAGGGTTACGCTCATTCATTCAACATCGATTGTTAGGGTTTGTGTGTGTTTTAGAGTCAGAGTCTGCAATCTTCCTGCTCTGCATCTGCAAGCTTTAAGCTTGATCTGCTTGCGTCACGAAGTTGTGACTCAAGTCTGTAAGTCGATCTGAGAAACCTGCGTATCAGTGTGCTCGACACTGGTGAGAACCTAAAGTGGCCAGATCTATTGTCTAATAGTGTTTATGAGTGTTATATATTCTTAGATTGAGTCTGTATACAACCAGAAAGCCTCCAGAACACTATCTTATTCATTAAGAAGCTATTTTTGGTAAACGCTGGTACAGTTGATCTCAAGAAAGAATTTTGAGTCCGTCATTGTAATCAAACATCTTTGAAATGAAATAAAGAGTAAAGATTTTCCGCATTCTTGAGTATTGAACCACACTGAGTCGAAAAAAGTTCAATTAATTTCCATTATATGAACGAAATAAAATAGCAGAGTTGAATATGCAGAATTGGAAAAATTAATAAATTTATTAATATTTTTAATCAAATTCAATTAAAATAGTAAAATAAGCTTTTCATCGTTTTTTTAACTCTGTTCTGAGTCACATTTAACCTCACAAGATGTCATATTGACTAAGTACTTTAGAGTCAACCATGTTATTTTGCGTACGTTTTACAAAAGTTTAATACAATTTATTTCACAGTTCTTCAAATTATACAACTCATACAATTTATTTCACGGTTCTTTTTGCATGGCTCCGAACAATTCTTATGATATTTAAAGGTGGATAAATAGGTGCCTTCGGAATCGGTAAGGATTTTAAGAAGACAGAATCTTCAGCTTAGAAATCTCAGATCTACAATTGGGAGGAACCTCGGACCCAGAACTGGACACTATTACACAAGCTTTCAGACACCTGAACGAAATTGAGATGGAGAAATCCTGTTATGGGAAGGACGGAATATTTAGGTCCTTGAGGCCGTCAATAAAGCTTCCACAGGAAGAGAATGTCAGCATGGTCTCCTTCATGTTCAGAGATTCGTTATCCTATGCTCACAAATTGGCACTGGCAGATGCAGATTCCGGTGAGAAACTGAGCTTCAGGGATTTCAAAGACAAGGTGAGTATGGTGGCTAGTGGATTAAGTCAGTTGGGTATTAGAAAAGGAGATGTGGTGCTTTTGTTTTCTCCCAATTCTATTTATTTCCCACTGTGTTTCTTTGGGATTGTTTCAATTGGGGCGGTGGCAACCACTGTGAATCCGTTGTATACTGCCATGGAAGTGGCTAAACAGGTCCAGGATTCGAAAGTGAAGCTCATCATAGCTGTCCCAGAGCTCTGGGATAAAGTTAAAGATCTAGGTTTACCTGCAATAGTGATTGGGGCGGACGGGGATTGTAAGGGGGCTAGTTCTCCCATTTTTTCATTTTCAAAGGTCTTAAAGATGGGTGTCCAAAAGAGCGCACCTGAGGTTATTATCAAGCAGACAGATACGGCTGCACTCTTGTATTCTTCTGGGACTACTGGAACCAACAAAGGGGCCGTCTTAACTCATAGGAATTTCATGGCAGCCGGCTTAATGGCAACCTCTGACCAAGAGATGAAGGGTGAGAGGCAGTTTACATGCTTATGTCTTCTTCCTATGTTTCATGTATACGGGCTATCATGTGTCATATATGGGCAGCTTCAGAGAGGGAATACTGTGGTTTCGATGGGGAAATTTAGTTTTGTTAGAATGCTGGAGGTCATTCAAGAATATAAGATAACCCATTTGCCTATAGTGCCACCCATTGTGATTGCTGTTGCAAAAGAGAAAATTGTGGCACGATATGATCTGTCTTCTTTGAAGGAGGTTGTCAGTGGAGCAGCACCCTTGGGCAAAGATATCATGGAGGAATGTGCCAATAAAATTCCACAAACCAGGATGATTCAGGTGCATATCTATATCCATTTTTCCCTAGTATGCATTATATATGAAAGGAGAAATTTTGCTCCTGATCATGCTTTAGTATTTTCAAGTCATTGGGATTTTCGATCTTGTTAACATTCCTGATTTTCCTTTTATGGATCTTGAGTTGGCGAAGCTCAAGTGACATAAACACACAATCGACAAGTACAGAGCCTGGAGATAATCAGAGAGGTACAAAAGTTAGTTAGAGAATATAAGCTCAGGTGACGTGAACCTAGATAAGATAAAATAAGATAATTATATTTATGTCCAACTATTGACTACAAAGTAGTTCAAAGGGACTGATGAGTACATTGATGTCCATACAATGCAGGAGAACCAAATGGTCTCCTATAAAAAATACAATGCATGAATATTAAAGGTACAATGCAGGAACTTAAAAAATACAATGTATGGAATGCCATGGCGGAGAAGATCCAGGAGCTAATGGGTCCGAGGATCAGACCCATCTCTCCTAACATCCAAGGCTGAATGAAGAACACTAAAGAAAAATCCACAAAGTCTGTTGGCCCAATGAAGGGCCAGTGGAAAGTGTGGATTTTCCACTAAATCGTTGCCTGGGGGAGTTCGCGCATTGCTGAGGTTTGGAGGACCTAGTCTGTTTTCCAGGAACGGATCTGAGACGAATTTGTTGCTAAAATCTCGTGTGGCAACATGAGGTCCCACGGATCCTCACTGATCTAGAGTCTGGATATGAACTTGGTATCAATTGGTCTCTTGGTGACCTTGTCTGAAGGTAGTACCTTGAAAAATGTCGTGATCCTCTGTGTGGGGTCTAGTCTGATGGGAGGCTGAAGAATACGCGCTCAAAACCTGAGAGCTTCCTGCATAGATAGGGCCAAACATCTCTGATCGGGATACTTGAAAAAGTCGGTAAGGATCTGAGAATCTCTAAACAAGCAATGGAACCTTCCTCTAATCTCGTAGTAGACAGGGCATCCAAAAATGAAGTGCACTTCAGTCTCCACTTCTTGTAAATGACATACCTGGCAGATTTTGTCTGGTCTATCAATCTGGTGGTCTGTCTCTACCCGAAGTTTATGAGAACCTACTCTGAAATGGCCTAGAGGAATGCGAAGAGCATGCATCCAATAGCGAAATGTATATTGTGGTCGAATAATGAGCCCATCTCTCAAATCCAAGAAGTGCTCAGCGTAGAAGGTCATATTTGGGCGCAACCCTCTCGGAGGATTGACCCAGGTGACCTGGACAAACTGCTCGTAGATGTCTTCCTTGATGATCTTGTTCAACTCCTGTCTAGTAGGTAAAAGGTGACTAGGAGCATCTAAGGAATATTAGAAAGGAGGGAGACGATCCAACTGAATTCCCACTGACTCTAAGAGATTTGAAACTCCTGTAAACCAACATCTAGCCCGACCTGAGGGAGTAGAACGGCCAATAGTCTCAGAAGAGCAATATGCCAAGTAAGGATATTGGTCCCTACCCTTTATTGAGTTTGCAAAGCCTCGAACACAATGCAAGAATGAGACCAATCTGAAGACCGTCTCAAGTCGAAAGGGCTGAGCTCCAAACTCTGCAAGGATGATGTGCTGAGGTACTGTCTATGTGCATCTAATGATGCGGCAGAGAAGAAGAATCTAGACTCTCTCAGCCGAAGCCCAATCTGACTCAAGTAAAGATGGTCCCCAAATCTTTGAGCCATATAGAACAGTGGGATGGATCAAGGTGTCCATGAGGCTTGTCTTGGACGAGATGTCCTGGAAATGATGTCGAAAGCATTGTCTCTTGAGAAGGGCTAAGGATCCATATCCTTTGTTGATTCGAGGCTGAAGCGCTAGACGCAAACTGAAGCAGGGACCTGAGAGTTGCACCCCCAAGTAAGTATTTGTGTTGGTGATCTCAACCTCCTCCCCTTTGAATAGGAAGTGAAGGTCTGAAGTTTTCTTCACCCCATTGAATATCATACCCTTGGTTTTACCCAGGTTGACCGTCAACTGTCGAAGATCACAAAATAGAGATATGGCATCCAATTGCTTCTGTAATCTTCTCGGGATGAGGAGAGGAGGACCACGTCGTCAACAAAGAGTAGAATAGATATTAGAACCTAGTGAAGAAGGCAACCATCGGTGTCTTGGATATGCTCGTGTAGAAATGACTCCAACTGATCAATATAGATCCCAAATAGGGTAAGGGACAGTGGACAACCCTGTTTAACCCCAATAGTGCTTTAGATGAAATCAGACATCCCATGAGCCATGCGAAGATGACCAAGGACGAACTCATATAGGCGTGTAATAACTGTTAGTAGGGTCATCGAGATTCCAATACCTTTCACTCTCTAGAGTAAGGATTCCCTCGAAACAGAGTCAAAAGCTTTCCGAAAATCTACAAAACAATAGTAGACTTTCGAAGAGCGGTGTCGTGCCTCCTCAATCATGGCGCAAAGGGTGAAGATGTGGTCAATGGTACGTTGAGCCAATCGAAAACTTGCCTGTGCCCTAGCTATGAGTTGTCTCTGCTCAAGGTCATTGGAGAGCTTCCTATGTAGAACAATAGCATACAACTTAGAGAACGCGTGGCCCACCATGATCATTCTGTAGCTATTAGGATTTGAGTTGAAACCTGATTTGTGGATCGGATGGATGATGTGGTGTGACCATGCCGGTGGAAAACCTTCACGAACTACATGGTTCCAGGTAGCTAACTAAAGCACAAAACCTTGCTTAAAGAATTATGCTTGGTAGCCTTACTCATCGGCTGCTTTGTTGCTATTCATCACCCAAATGACCTCTCTAATATCTCTGGCTGAGAATAGGTAACAGGAAGAGGATGGGGAGGTAACATGAATTTGGGCTTTCCCTGGAATATCATAAAGGTTGGAAGTGTGAGAGAACATGGATGTCGGGTCGAGGTCAGATGGAAGAGGGGAGCATTAGGGAAGGATGGTACGCCATAATTGTTTAGGGGAGTAGGCAAGGTGAGCTAAAAGTTCCCGTCTTCTATGAGAGAGAAAGAGTTGTTTCTTGCGACGGAGGAGACGATGATAAGAAGCTTTGAGGTCGGGGTAGAAGGGTTGAGAGTGGGTGAAATCATATTGAAGTTATCGATGTAGAGTCTTGCATTCGTCATCGTACTATATGTTCATGGGGCAAGATCCAACTTTTGGGTAGATGGAAGTGGAACAAGTGTAGTGGGGGAAGGATTTGAGTGTTGCTTCCTAAATGGCAAATGAAAGACAATTATATTTAGTGGAAGCAGAATCAAGCAACGAGAATTAGGTCTCCAATGGGAGCATCTTGCGTAGGGTAGAGGAGAAAATGTCAGGGTTGCGCTCGTTAAATCGAAAGGTTGTTCGGGTTGGGCCCCGAGGGGACGGGTGGGGTGGAAAGGGAGGGTCAAACCGTAGAGAGAAGGAAAGAAGTGCATGATCAACAAGGGGGATGGGGGAGACTGAGAGATGGTGAATAAAAGGGAGCAAGTTTTCGCTAGCGAGGACATAATCAACTACACTTGCACCCCCGCCATACGATCAACATGTGAAAACGAGGGAGTCTGAGAAACAGGGGAGACCATTTAAAATCAACAACTCCTGTGATTCTCCCAACTACAATAGATGTTTACGATAAACTGTAGTGGGCCCCAAAGCATCATCTGACATCTGATGAAGCCCTATTGGATTTGGA
This sequence comes from Pinus albicaulis, assembly GCA_034641835.2. Lineage (NCBI taxonomy): Eukaryota > Viridiplantae > Streptophyta > Pinopsida > Pinales > Pinaceae > Pinus > Pinus albicaulis. The sequence continues at coordinate 947,507,841 of CM076570.1, forward strand.
TTGATCCCCTCGGTACAAAACACATCCTTTGATTGATCGTGGAGAGGGATCTGGAGATCTCTTGTACGAGCTTTGAAGCCACGTAGGAGGATGACTTCCCCATCAACAAAGTACTACCCCATAGGATGACAAACATATTTAGCACGCGGGCAAAAGCCAATACATGAGCTTTACCCCATACCCAAGGCCATCACCCTGGTTCCATAGGCCCTAGATGAGCCTCCTTTGTCATTCAGGAATCCATGGTTGTCCCAACCCATAGTGGGCAATAAACCACCCTACCTTAAACGGGGTATCCACTGCTATATTTACACATCATGCTCTTATCCTTTGAGCCCCAAGCAGTTAATCAAAGAAAAATCACAAAAGGCAAAAGGCATTTAATGAAGGGTGGAAAATCAAGGTCGGGGCACCTCATGTACCACGATTGCTCCCTCCTATACATTATACACCAAATGTGGGCTTCCCTTTTTCTAGCTGCCCTTGTCCCCAATATGTGGCCCAGGGTTGCCCCTTTTATCCCTTATTCCATTCACCTCTTTATCACATGCCAACACCATTTGAGGGATGTACCTTAAACATACTATCCCCTCTAAAGGTAGAAACTACCTAATAAGGTACTTGGTTAAGTCCCTTTGGAGTTTGGAGACATTAGCACATGCTAAAGCCCACTATGGAAGGACATGCCATTATGAAGTGTCCACATGTTGTTCATGGTTTGTAAGTTTTTTTACTCGATTACTTTAATGACTTGTTGTGCTGGAAGGCTAGGGGACATAGTAGATCTTACGCAAGATTGCAGATGGTTTTCATTTTGAGTTTGGTCTCCCTATATGGGGTCCTAACTCTCCAGAGGGCTACATTGGCACATGTAGGGTGTGGGTAGAGAGCCATGGGCCTCCACAACAGTAGACAACATTCCATGGATCCCCATAGATGTTCATAGATTGCTCGATATTCACCTATTGGATGAGGAAGATGCACCTGGTTCACCATGCCCAATCGAGCCCACAATTGTACCATGCACTTGACAGATGACGTAGGACTTGTATGCTGATGTGGCATCACTTACACCATCTTCTGAGCCCTTACAATGGTCAACATGCATCTTCGACTTTCTTGGAGACCCATGAGGTTATTTGTGTGCCCCCACACCCATTGGGAGCACTACATGTTTATTGTTTAGAGAACAAGGGGCCAACCCCTTGTCCATCCCTTTTGGGAGTTCTATTCATCATTATGACACTTATGGACTTCATCAGGCTTCTTAGAGGGCCCAATAACATGTATTATTCATCATTTGACCTCTTGAGAGGCTTATTATTTTGTTTATGAGCTAGTTTGGTGGGTTTGTCACCAAAAGTTAGTTATTTTGCACATTATTTTATTTTAGTGGCTAATGTAAGTTCAATTAGCTAAATCGAACTCCTCAGGAGTGTATAAATACAAGTGATGAGGATTGATTTTAGCATTATCACTTGGATGGATCATTCTCTCTTGTGATATTTTCTAGCATGGAATGAATTTTGATGTTTGGATCATTTTCTCTTGTCTTGGAGCTTCTTGATTGGCAAAGTTTTGATGGTTGGATATACTTTTAATGCATGTAAGTGCAATTCAATGATATTATTTTTTCTATTTCTGTCACATACATTGTTGCTGGGATATTGCTATACTAGGGCTAATTTACTACATCCATTTATGCGAAGTTGTGGAAATTGTGTTTCTAGATAGTGTTGCTTCATGTATGGGCTATGTATCATGAGTGAATGCTCTTAGAGACGCTTCATCGTTGACATTCATCTTGATAAGCCATCTATTTTGCAAAATGAAGTAAAAATTCCTTAAAGTTGCTTTTGTTGCTGCCTTAATGTTATGCAAAGTTGTCCTTGAAGCCTCCTTGACATAGAAAATTCAATATCCATAGTCATAATTCTACTAGACTCCAATCTCCCCAAAGGATTAGGTACTTTTCCTCTATAGGTGATCACCTCAACGATTATTTCCTTCATCTTTCTCTCTTTTCTAGGACTATCCTAGATAGGTCACCTAGGGCATCAATTATCTCAAAATCTAAACCAACAAACACTTCGATTTTTGGTCCACAATTGCACTGGTGTGTCCTCAAGGAGCCCTCCAAATTTCATGAGATTCCGACAGTGGGTTCTTGAGATATCACAAGCCCTAGCTCGAAGACTGATTCTTGCCCTTGGTTTCCTTAGGCTAGAAACATCACTAGAATCATTACATTACCTTTCATTGAAAATTTCTTTCTTGACCCCCCTCTCCTCCTTGATTAGGTCAATCACATCATTGGTTGTTCAACCCCATTCCCTTGACCTAAGCTCGTGTCCATTTAGTCTCGTGTGGTCCCACAACTTATTGAAGCCAATTTCACAAATACCCCTTGGAAGCCAAGTTTCCACAAGGATTTTAGGAGCTAAGAATCTTCTTGACAAGTCATATACTCAAACCCTAGCTCTTAGAATTCCCCTAAGCCCTTCTCAGTGACAGTGGGCTATTGCTCCATTGTGACCTTGATCTAGTGGTAGCCCTTCAAGGACCCCTTTTTAGGACCCCTGCCAGTCTGAGCGGTAACAATCCTCATCCAAGAAAATCTTGCTGGGAAGAGAAAACAACTTCTGCTTAGCCCTAAGGCCACGAAATCGATCGGATGTAGTCCAAAATGTGAGGAAGAGAGTGGAGTCGTAGACCAGCCAAGTTCTATCCAGAGTTATATCTTGGACGCTAAGGGTATCCTGAAGGAACTTAGCCCCCACTTCCATAGGATCCAAAGAGGGCTGAGGTAAGGGGAGACCTCTCACTTTGAGATTCAATTCTCTTGCCCTTATGGTGTGTTCTTCCACAAGTTTTGCTTACACCACCTCCTCCACTGCTACAAGAGGGGTAGGAGTTTTATCCTTTGCTCGAACCACCTGTGCCCAAGAATTGATGTGTGTCTAAATTTCTTGTTTGAAGCTGGTTTATTGGGATCATATTTCTTTGTGCTTGCTTTTAAGGTCGAAAATTTCTACATGCAACTTATCATTTGGAGTATGGAGAATTACTTGCTCTTTGCTTTCATGCAATATCTTCTTAAGGGATAAATTATCCCTTTCCACCTCCGAAACTTTGGTAGAGAAGGTGTGTATTTTTGAACGGAGCTTGTTGTTTTCAGTTTCCAGAAATTCCATTTTCCGTAGTATTTGTTTTCCCTGGGCTGTCCAGAATGAGAAATCAGACTCTATGGTTTTTTCATGGACCCTACTTTCAAGTTGTAACCCTTGACGCTCAGCCACTATTACTACGGGTTCAGGCAAAGCTGGGGGATTTCAAGGAATTGGTTGACGTCCATGTCTAAGTCCATTAGAGGTCTTGTAAAAATACTGCACAGTTGTTATACAACTGATTTGTGGTATTTGTCAAACACTTAGTGTGCATCCCAAAAACATGTAGCTCTCTTCCTTTCCTGATCTGCGCCGTTGCTGTTTCCTGGTATGTGCCTGTGCTGTTGCTGTTTTTGGTCTGCGCCTGTTGCTGTTGTTGTTCTTGTGTTCTTAGAGAAACCCATACTCAATTCGGGCACACTGCTAATTCATGTCAATCAAATAAAATATCGAATCCTTATCCAAGTCTCTTTTTTCGTTCAAATGACCGACATTGTGAACAAAGAGTGCGGACGAAGATGGCGAAAATGTGTCCTGTAACAGCTCGCTCTGTTTCTGCGTCTATTTAGTCACCAAAAGTTGGCCAAAGATGAGAAGCTCATGTGACATGAACCTAGAGAAAATCATAAAGGTACAAAAAGTTGGTCGGAATATACAAGCTCAGGTGACATGAGCAAACAATTAGAAAGTATAGAGCTTAGAGAAAATCATAGGGTACAGAAGTTGGCAGCCTTTATTATATGCATTTATATAGGTGTAGGAATACATAGAAACTGCTTTACAAAACCATGGCCAACCCACTATTAGAAACCATTGACAAAGTCAAATGTATATGTATATATTTTTCAATACTACGTTTTGTCTAGGTTAGTTTTGATATTAGTGGATGAAAGAAGGATTTGATAACAAGGGGAGTGTAAAATTTAGTTGGTTCCCACTTTCAATTTGTTTTGAAATTTGATGAAGATTAAATCTCATACAAACTAACTAATTTACAATTCATAAATTAAAATTAATTTTATGATTTGTTTTAATAAAAAAAATGTTTTCAAATTTCTACTTCTAATAACTACACCTAATCAGAAATACAAATTAGTCTTTTGAATTTATTCAGTTGGTATCTTTGTATGGTGCTGCATGGCCGCTGAAAAATGAAATGCTTGAACTAATGGAAAAATACTTTTTCACATGGAAAAGGTTCCAGGTTGAAAACCGTTGGATGTCCTCCCCACTGAAGATCATAAGTTGCACTCGCAGAACAGTACAAGCACACAAAGATATCCAGATTTTGAGGGGGGGGAGAGTTTGACATGCTTACGACAAATACGTTGAGAGGCGAGGAGTTGAGTGAATCCTTGTTTGCAGCAGGATGAGGATTTGAAAGAATTGTTGTCTAACATAGGCTATATGTGGATTTTTCTATACATATTAGATGTGTGGATATTTCTGTCCAACTTTTGGCTGACTCAACCATACTGAAGTTCCTGAAAAGAAGTCAGGGGGATCTAGTAGTTACAGGATCCGCTAGGGTGGAACTGCAGATCGCCGGTTCGGGGTATAGATTTGGTTCCGAATCTACTCGGGTTCCATTTCGAAGTCCGCTCCAAACTTCGAAAGGGTTCAAAAACTGCAAAATTGACCGCAATGATTAATTATCAGTGTCATAAATAATCGGAACGGAATCCATAGGAATGCTGGAAAGAAAGGAAGGCTCCGCGACATGGTTAGATGCTGTAGAGATAATTTAAAATAGAAAATTTCAGCAGTATATTGTCATAAATGCTTCACAATTTCTGTTTTATATTCAAATAATATTCACTCTGGCAATAGTTTAACGAGGACACAATTTAGTCAGGAAAATAATAGAAATTTTGGCAGTATTTTGAAAAATTTCTTCTTTTACGGTATTGAATCTATTTCTATCTTAATTTTTTTTATTAAATTCTATTCAAAATTCTAACATTTAACAAAATTGTGGCCTCAATAATCAATGTATATACAAAAACTCCCTTCATATATAAAAAAATAAAGTCACTGAAAATATATATACCATAAATTAATGCCGTAGTCTTCCTAGACAACATTTTGGCCCAGAATCCGGCAAAGATTTTATCAGAATCTTGTTTATAGTTATTAAACTTTAGTATTTTGAGTGCCCTAAGGGTTTTTGGTAGTGCTGAATCCATTTCCACTATCAAAAATGGATTCCAAACACTCCAACTACTTGATTTCTTGAATTTTAGTTGCCCGGATTTCGGCAAAAAATTACCGTCCGGGCTATTTCGTTCCGTGTGTAGACAACTCCGAAATTAATTATTTTATATGATCAATTTTAAATGTTTTCAAAGAAATATTAAATAAAAGACCACATATATATATATATATATATATATATATATATATATATATATATATATATATATATATATATAAATTGTAATATATATATATACACATGCTATTTCCCACTATCAAGAGCAAGGCCTTTTAAAAACATGTCAGATCAGTGCGGGATCCATTCTGAATCCTGATGGCTACGCTTTAGTCAACCCATGAACCATCTAGTGTGAAGAATCATCTCTTTTTCTGTATTATTATAGGCATAGATGCTAGACATAAGAGTGTGTAGGGAATACGACATTGATGGGATAAAAGATGAAAGGAAGTATTATATTTAGTAACTATAGAAAAAATTGTTAATGTCTTTAGAGTGAATGTTAACAATATTTTCTGAAATTAAAACTGTTTGAAATTATTGGGACCTTTCATGTTCTGAATTGGTAGAATGCTATAACTGGTTCTGAATTGGTTGAATGCTATAACTTTTAATAGACAAGTTTAAAAGTTGTAATTGAACACTGTACAATTTTTTTCTCATGGGAAAAGAAATGTATTGTTTTGTCTATATTTGAGTTCATATTAAAAGAATGTTACTCAGAAAAGGGCAAGGTGGTCTTGGATGAGGTTGAATACTTAATTGTCATGATAGACATGTTTAAAAGTTGTAATTGAACACTGTGCAATTTATTTCTCATGGGAAAAGAAATGTATTGTTTTGTCTATGTTTGAGTTCATATTAAAAAAAATGTTACTTAGAGAACGACAAGGTGGTCTTGGATGAGGTTGAATATTTAATTGTCATGGCACTGTTATCGTAGAATCTAATACTTTCATGTTTAAGGACTCTAGATTTAGGGTTAATGTTGAGATTCAACAAGATGATGAACTTAGTGAAAATTGAGCACCTTTACTAAGTGGGACCCACAGGCTATTTTTAGGTGTATGTCTATTTTTAGACATGGTGAGCATATTCTATAAGCTGCACGGTGCTATTTGTAGATGTTTGATCAAATGTGAAAAATAGATGAAATTCTATTTTTAGAATATTGGGCGAAGTCTATTTATAGATCGTCAATCTAAAAATAAGTGCATGTCGATTATTTTTAGCTCTTAATAATAATCCGACAATAAATATCAACTTATTCTCTTGGAGCACTTTATTTCAGTGAACAGATTTGGCAAATCAGTTGGCTTGACAAATCAGATTTGGAAAATTAGTGCGATTGGAGTATGCCCTTGAAGGTAGCTCGAATTACATAGCCTGGAAGGACAGGATGGAGGCAGTGCTTAAAGATAATGGATTGAAGGAGTTCATCGATAGCGATGTTCGTAAGCCTACTTCTAGTGATGCTGCAATACTTGACGAATGGCAAAAGAAGGTAGCAAAGACAAGAAGAATTCTGTTGGAAGGTGTGAAAGACCATATTGTGTCAAGCCTTCACGGGAAAGCCACTCCATTTGAAATGTGGAAGGCTTTGACAGATCTTTTCTAGAGCAGCGGTGAGCATAGGAAGTTGGCGCTGAAAGATAAGCTCAGAAAAGTCAAAATGGAGAAGGGTGACAGTATTCCAAAATATCTCACAAAGTTTGTCCAATGTAGGGATGAGCTGGGGAGTGTGGGAATTACAATTGCGTATGATGACTTGGTGAGCTTGGCTCTCCTTGAGCTTCCAAAGAGTTGGCATAGCTACGAAGACTCTGTCAATGGACGGGAGAAATTGCTGGATTGGGAGCAACTTTAGTCGGATCTTGTGCAGGAGGAGATAAGGTGGAATACCAGGGGTGGCTCTTCATCGAAGAATGATGATGAAGATAATTGCGCTTGGATTGCCAAAGCAAGGAAAGGGAAGGGGAAGAAATCCCATCCAAAATCCGAGGCTAAAGGAAAGAAGCTGGATTTGTCCAAGGTGAAGTGTTTTCACTGTCATGAACATGGGCATCTCGCCACTAACTGCCCATAGAAAAAGAAGAACAAGAAGGCTTCTGGAGCTGCAGCGAGTGAGGCCTTAGCTTCGCAATTTGAACTTGATTTCTCTTTGATCACATGCTTGGTTTCAAGTGCAACGGGATCGGTGTGGTATCTTGATAGTGGTGCTTCCGTCTATATGATGAGAGACAAGGAGTTGTTTAGTGACTTGGAGGAGAAGGATCTCCAAATGCATATAGAGATGGGTGACGATGGTTGATACAGTGCGACTGGCATTGGAACCATTACCTCTGAGAGGGAGTCAGGTAAACCATTTTTGTTGAAAGATGTTATGCATGTTCTTGGTTTGAAGAAGAACTTGGTCTCAGTCGCTATGTTGGAGGACAGAGGTTATGACGTTGTTTTCAGCAGGGGAAAAGCTTTCCTGCGACATAAAACAACGGGTCAAACCAAGAGGATAGGGATTCGAGTTAAGAATCTCTACAAGCTGGAGGTAGATGGCTGCGCTGCAATGATGGGCAAAGCAGAAGAAGTGGTGAGCCGGGATGAGGGCAAATTATGGCACTTGAGATTGGGCCATCTTCACTATGGCGCCTTGAAGATTTTGCAGTAGATTTCTACTGGACTTCCCAAGGGTACTCTTGTGCAGTCAAATCAGTGCAAGGGATGTACTATGGGTAAGTTTGTGAAGACCACCTTTCATGAGAAGGAGAACTGTGCTTCAGTGATCCTAGAGAGAATTCACACAGACGTGTGTGGACCTTTCTCGATTGCTTCAACAACAAAACACAGGTATTATGTTATATTTGTTGATGACTATTCTCGTAGATGCTGGGTCTTCTTCATGTAGAAGAACAGCGAAACATTCTCAAAGTTCTGTGAGTTTAAAGCATTGGTGGAGAAGGAGTAGGGGAAGCAAGTGAAGGCTTTGTGGAGCGATAATGGTGGCGAATATATTTCTAACGAATTCAAAGACTTTTGTAGCAAAGAAGGAATTCGAAGAGAACTCATAGCGCCTCATAACCCACAGCAGAATGGGGTCGTGGAGAGGAAGAACAAAACGATCGTGGGTGCTGCACGAGCTATGCTGCATGACCAGGGCCTATCGATGCACTTGTGGGTGGAAGCAAGCAACATTGTGGTTTATGTGCAAAACCGTTGTCCTCATAGAGTACTTGGCATGAGTACAACTGAAGAAGCTTTTACTGATAAGAAGTCTGATATTTCTCATTTGAAGATTTTTGGCTCATCTATTTATATTCATGTGACAAAGGACGCCAGGAAGAAGCTGGAGCCAACTGCAGAAGTTGGGATATTTGTGGGGTACACAGAGACACCCCATAATTATCGTGTGTATTTTCCAAACAGTCAAATGATTGTGGTGCGACGGGATATAAAATTCAATGAGGTAAAAGCCATGAAGTTGTCGCTTGAGAAGGAGCTACACTTACGTGCATAGGAGCTACTTGTTCCCAAAGATGAGCCTCTAGATGTGGATTAGCTAGAGGATGAGATTCATGGAGTGGAAGAGTTCACTCATGCGGAACCAAATATCAGAACATGCAGAAAGCGTACCACAAAAGCTGAGAGACTGAAGCTTGATGCGGCACATAATGTAGGAGTCCCTACATCATAGCGCAGACATAGACAATCACTTGACTGATTTATTGGATACATGGCTCTTATGAGCAAGGATATCGTGACAAAGCCATCTTCTTTTGAAGAAGCAGCGCAGGCGCCTACATGGGAAGATGCCATGGTGGAGGAGTATGACTCCATTGTTAGAAACAGTGCTTGGGAGATTGTTCCAAGGCCGGTGGGTAAATCAGTTGTAGGATCAAGATGGATCTACAAGGTAAAGCAAGCTGCTGATGGGAGCGTCGAGAAGTATAAGGCAAGATTTGTTTCCCGAGGCTTCTCACAGATCGAGGGGATGGATTATGAAGAAACCTTTGCACCTGTCGCACAATATTCTTCCATAAGCACCATCCTTGTTCTCTTAGCGCAGATGGGTTGGCACATTCATCAGATGGATGTGAAGACTGCGTTCCTTAATGGGATCATTGAGGAAGAAGTGCACATTGAGCAGCCTGAAGGATTTGAGATCTTCAGCAACGAGTTGCATGTGTGCAGACTCAAAAGAGCGTTGTATGGGCTAAAGCAAGCACCACGTGCTTGGTACACTTGGATCGACAGCTATTTCATCGGACTTGGCTTCACCAAGAGTGAGGCGGATGCAAACCTGTACCAAATTGTGGTGGAGGGTAAGCTTTTAATCATTGTTCTTGATGTTGATGATTTAATACTAATAGGTGATGAGCAGTTGATATACTCATGCAAGGTAGATCTTGCAAAGGAGTTTGAGATGAAGGATTTGGGCCTCCTTCATTATTTCCTTGGATTGGAAATATGGTAACGAGAAGGTGAACTGTTTGTGTCTCAAGGCAAGTATGCTCGGGAGATACTTGGTAAGTTTCACATGGAGGATTGCAAGCCCATGGATACTCCTCTTCAGGAAATTGGAGGAAAGAGGATGCTACACTGGCAGAGGTAGTGGATGCCACTGTTTATTGACAGTTCGTGGATTCACTCATGTATTTAGTTAATACAAGACCGGACATATGCTATGCGGTGAACCAACTTAGTCAAGCGATGGTTAAGCCTACCAAGCTCTTTTGGAAGGCAGACAAGCATGTCCTGAGATATCTCAGGGGCACATCTGAGTATGGCTTATGGTACAGACAGACGGAAGAGGTGAAGTTGCATGGCTTCACAGATGCAAATTGGGCAGGCAGGCCAACGAACAGAAAGAGCACATCAGGAGGGGTTTTCAATATCGGATCTACAATAGTTTCTTGGTACAGCGGGAAACAAAGATCTGTGGCACTCAGTTCAGTGGAAGTAGAATACATGGCAGCAAGCCAAGCTGCATGTGAGGCTATCTGGATGAGGAAGATCCTGGTCGGTTTGTTTGGTTCTCATTTAGATTCTACAGTGATACATTGTAATAATTAGAGTTGCATTAAACTCTTGAATAATCCTATGTTTCATGATAGATCTAAACATATTGATATCTGGTATCATCATATCAGAGATTGTGTGCAGCGGAAGATCATGTTGCTTCAGTACATTCCTACGAAAGATTAGGATGCAGATATTCTGACGAAGGCGCTCAACAGGAGCAAATTCGAATACCATAGAGGCAGGATCGGGGTGATGGATAATCTCTATCTTGTTGAGAGGGAGTGTTGAGATTCAACTAGATGATGAACTTAGTGAAAATTAAGCACCTTCACTAAGTGGGACCTGCAGGCTGTTTTTAGGTGTATGTCTATTTGTAGACATGGTGAACATATTCTATAAGTTGCAAGATGCTATTTGTAGATGGTTGATCAAATGTGAAAAATAGATGAAATTCTATTTTTAGAATATTGGGCGAAGTCTATTTATGGATCGTCAATCTAAAAATAGGTGCATGTCGATTATTATTAGCCCTTAATAATAATCTGACAATAAATATCAAGTTATTCTCTTGGAGCACTTTATTTTAGTGAACAAATTTGGCAAATCAATGGGCTGACGGAATTACGCAATTCCTAGGGTTATTGGTGATTCATGCATGGAGGACTTAGTTAGAACTGAAGTGGCAAAGTTATGACAGAGTTGGAAGAGTAGTTACAGGAGTTTTTATTTAGTTTAACTCAGTTGAGCTAGTTGTTTCTAGTCTAATTGAAAGATACACTAGTGAGAGTTTAGGGAATTAATTATTTAATTAGTTCATAACTAGAGACTCACTTGTAGCTGAACAAATACAACAATTAACTACTTGCATGTCAGTTCCAGTGGAGACTCAGTGGAGAGATAGGTGAAAGGGTGAGATGGACTATCTGTTGTGACTATAGTGATACATTCAATGCATCTGACACACATTGGAGATGCCAATGAGGATTGCGCAGTCAAGGCAAGGCCAATTCGAATTCATTTAGGGGTCTTCTTTAGCAGGAATTGCACAGTGGAGGCAGGTTGTCAAGAGGCAAGAAGTTGGTGCATAGATATGAAAAATTCTGCATGACAGTGTGTAATGATTGTTGATTGTACTGAGAGCTTGATGTACTAAGCTTTGTATGAGATTATTACATGATTCCATTGATATACATAATATATGATAGTTGGGGTTTTTAGCTTTAAGCTTTCCCGTTAAACAACTGTGTTTATGTGCGATTGATTTTCTTCATGAGTTTTGCAATTGGCGATTTAATTTCTGCAAAATTAACAGTGGAAGAATTCTTTATTTAGGAAAAAGATAAATATTGTTAGATCAAGAGAATCCAATAATACATTAGCATTAATAAATTTCTACAATTAATACTTTCATATTAAAAGACTCTAGATTTAGGGTTGAATGGATTGTCATGTGATTGGGTACAATTCCTTGAGGGCCATTCATGTTTTTCTCTTACCTATAGTGTTGATCACATATGAGCGAGATAATGCTGTAGCGGTTAGCAATGACCACTGCCCTACAGCACATGCTTCTTTTTTCCCGAGGACCGGTAACACTACTACATTCCGTCTTTTTGCATATTTTTAAGGGTAATGTCGTAATGGTTATTTGTGTGTTGTGAATTCTGCAGGTAATACGCTATGACTGTCACATTTTTGGATATTACTTAAAATTTTAATTGTCCCGAGCCTTCTTAGAATTGTGTTGACCAAATTATCTGATTAAGCTATCATATAATGCTTGGGTTTTGAAAAGGCATAGCTAGTGTGAAATTCTCGAGGAAAAGCATTGTGATTTTTTCGTTTGTGCTTTGGATCTCTGTTGCCACCTTTTTTGATTGTCATTGTGAAATCTCTTCACTTGAGGTTTAGGTGTAAATAATTGTATTTATGTGTTTTTTTTATATGTTTAAGTTTGAAAGATGTATGAAGAATTATTTATTAATATTTTTTTATTGTTAATAAATGATTGTAAATTAGTATTTAAGATGTTTATAATAAATAAAAAGGTTTGGAAAATCAATGTTGGAGGACATTTGATTGAAAGAGACGAGGCTGCAAATTAGTGATGTATATTAATTACCCTGTATTAAGTATTAAGTCTTAGGCATCTAATGTGAATGATTAGATTAATTGTAAATTATGGAAATCTGCCAATTTATTACTTCCCTTAAAGATAAGATGTTGTCTTTAAAGTTTATATTGAGAAGTAAAACTCATTTATGAGCTATTAACTACCGATCACCTATTGGTGAAGTGGAGATAGTTACCAACTATCAAAATGAGTGGTAAATGTGTAAAATGTTTTCTATTCTTTTTATCTTCTTGCTTGGAAAAAAACTCACATTGCCTTGAAGAGAGTAATGAGTAGCAAGTGAATAGGGCAAAACAGAAATTAATTTGCAGACCTATCCACATAAACTTGGAGAGATTAATGAGTAACAAGTAAATAGGTCAAAACAAAAATTAATTTGCAAACCTATACTTTAGGGGATACGCTATGGGAGAAGTATCAAGGTTGGGAAGCGCTGAGTCTTCTGATATTAATTTTTCAGACCATTATTTCAAGTCAGTGTTCTTTACCCTAATCTTCTCATAAAAATGAAAAAAACTGTTATATTTTGTTTGCATTTCTGAGCAGTTTGTTTTTAGTAATGAAATTAAGATTACAAAATTAACTTGGAACAACCAGATTTTTCTAGTTGATGTTTTATAAAATGGGTGAAAGTAAAGAAAAAAGGAATTAGTAAAGTTGATGTATGTTGATAATGGTACTTAAACTGTGTAAATGTTTTTATGAGATTTTCATATTTGTAGTTTAGAAGCTTAAAGAGCAAAATCTATTCTAGTAGTTGTAATACAAAATGAAAAATTTGTGTCAGACAGAATCATATAGGAAATTAAAAAAATTTCTGGTATAGACTAAGTTTTTTTGAGTAATGGAAGAATCTTATTATATATATATTCTAGTCTTGTACGTGGTTTTTTTGGAAGAAAAAATAACAATAAAAGTATTTAAGTATCGAGGGTTTTTCCAGCTGTGCATTATATTAGATATTATTTTGAATTCAATTGCGTTAAGTAAGTCATTTATCTATGACCATTTCCATGAGAGGTAACAATAAAAGTATTTAAGTATTGAGGGTCTATCTATGACCATTTCCATGAGAGGTAACAATAAAAGTATTTAAGTATTGAGGGTTTTTTTAGGAGTGCATTATATTAGATATCATTTTTGGGATTCAACTGCATTAAGTAAGTATTTATCGATGACCATTTCCATGAGATGATGTTGTAACTGACTAATTTCTCATGATTTTTTAATAGTCACTTAGGACTCATTGCATCGGGTGATGCTCATAGGGGTGAAGAAGTTACGATTACCTCTCATGAAAATGGTCATAGATGAATGACTTACTTAAAGTAGTTGAATCCCAAAAAAGATATCTAATTAAAATCTGATGTGATGTTTGAACAGGGTTATGGCCTAACTGAATCTTGTGGTTGTGCAACACTCGCATTTCCAAAAGAAGGGAATAGTCACTTTGGATCGGCAGGAACATTAGTTCCAGGCCTTGAAGCAAAAATTGTAAATCTAGAAACAGGGAAGTCTCTCCTCCCTAATCAGCGAGGAGAAGTGTGGCTCCGTGGGCCCAATATTATGATAGGTAGATGCATTTCGACCTTGTATTTTCACTTCCATATTGTATTTTAAATTTTAATTAAGCGCTATTGATGGAATGATGGATCTGGTCTTTCATGCTCTTTATATTTTATGATTTTCTTTATCACTTTTCGTTCTTCCCAGTTATCTATTTCTATGTTCAACCTTGCTACGCAGCTATATTAAAGATGTTTGGAATATATACTGAACCTTTTTCTCAGCGTCTGCATGGTGAATGTTAATATTACAATTATGAGGTATGGCAATTTCTATTTTAAGAATTTTTACAGTAGAGTGTTATGTTTGTAGGAAACTATCTTGGACACATTTTGTTGGTTGAGAGAATATCTCAACGACTCGTAAAAATAGGGAACAACTCTTACCTGATAGGAACAGATTCCTTTACATAACAAGAATCACACGGAGACAAGTAGGAATTACATTCTCTAACACACCCCCTTAATGACTACTTGTCTCGATATCCATTTGCTAAATCTACATTTGGTCTTGTCTGGTAATTACACTTTGTATTTTGTTCATGCAATTGTCGATGTTCATTTAAAGGAACAACCATCTACCAGAATGCATGGGTTCCCAACCGCTGCAACCACCAGTCTACTAGGAAGTCCTTCATATACATGGTTCATCCAACCTCTTGATGAACTCCCCCTAGATATAAAATTTCTCCTCATGGAGTCTAAAACCAATATGGCCCACCCAAGTGTATCCATCCCACATGACACACTCTTGCAAGGTGTTAAAACTCTCTAACAAAAGGAAAACATAGAAAAGGGGTATCCATGCTTCTTTGGGTCTTACAGCATGTACATCAAACATTTCAAGGACCACAACTAACAATATGTGACATGTAGATTTGCTCCAATTACAATATGTGACTCATACTTTACCATGGTCATGAGTCTATTCTACGAATATAAACAAACTTTGACCACACCATTCATATTCTGGAACACACCACTACTTTGGCCTTGTACTTTTGAGTCTCTGGCATCTTCATTTTTTACTTTGGCAGACTGGTCTTGGTCTCCATGTTTTACTTGTAATCAGTTAGAGTTGCGAATTCTAACAAAATGACATCATATTGAGGTCGCAAATCTCAATATTTATCCAAATTTCCAAGACTTATCCACATTTACCCATACCAAACAAAAAAAATACCAAATGACAATATAAGCACAAGCGATAACCATGACAGTAATGCAATATCCATGAAGAACAATTGGCCTGGAAACGTTCATCACAGGGCCACGCCATTCACTGCTACGGACAGACCGCCCCAAACTTCAATTCACCAGAACATCACCCACGCTGCTGTTGTGGCTAGATCCAAGATCATACACTGGATGTTGTCTTCGATCTGATCCCTATCACCTCGCCGACAACTGATCGCTCCATGCTGATTCATGAATAGACACCAGCAACACCATTGCAATTACTTGCTAGTTTACATTTCGACGAGCAACAATTCACCTCCATCGCTCAGGCGCTCAGCGTCGAGGAGATACAATGTAGCCACCAAGGCTCAACTCAGCGACCAAGGCTCTCAATGTAGCCACGAAGGCTTAACTTAGCCACCAAGGCTTATCACAGCCACGAAGGCTCACCACAACCATAAAGTCTCAACACAACCACAAAGGCTCAACTCGGCCACGAAGTCTCTCCAGCCACAAATTTGCCACTAAGGCACACCAACCACCAAGGGTTGCTAGCCATTAAGGCTCTCCAGCCACCTTGGGCCACAAATCTGCCACTAAGGCACACCAACCACCAAGGGTCGCTAGCCATTAAGGCTCTCTAGCCACCATGGGCCACAAATCTGCCACTAAGGCACTCCAACCACTATGGGCCACAAATCTGCCACTAAGGCACGCTAGCCACTATGGGCCACAATCTGGCACTAAGGCACACCAGCTCTTCTCCAGAGCATGCAGCGACGCACAAGTCAAATTTGCAGTAACATCACCACAGTAACACGGATCACACAACAAATATCCACGCTCACTACATCATAGTCAGCTATCTATTGTTGTCGATCGACATCTGGTACCAACACATGAGGCTTCCAAACATGCCTCCTCATGCTGGCTGTCGAGCTACAACAACGAAGAACCATTGTCAGGCTAATCTCCTCACACTAGCCCAGATCGGAAAGCTCACCACACTTCCGCTGCGCCACACTAAAATGAAGGTGAGTTTACCAATATCTAAAATTGGCTTTCAATATGACTGAGGATTGAGTTTCCTCCACATCCCAATCGCATCTTTACTGTCATGTTTTCATCATCTCTAGTTGTTAATTGTCCTTGCAAATAATTTTGTCTATTGTTGGAATGGGAAAGTTGGAATGGCATTTCCCTTGCTCTTCCGAATCACACGAATGCCGTATTTGTCGTCCAACATGGAGATCACGTTGGCCACATGCCAGATAGTGTTGATGTAGACACAGACATCAATCTTCATCACCGACACGCTTAAAAATTGTTGGCTTCTTGATCCTGCAAAGTCTCTTCAGTCACTGTAGACGTTAGAGCGAGTGTGAAGAAAACATTGAAGACAACTGAGTATGCCAACAACACTACAACACCAAGCCAGTATCAGAATCCACGTGGAAATATTCCAAGCCTCTTTAAAATATATACACCCATGGTGTCACCGCTCAATTTGGTGTAGCCACTCACAGCTGGCTTCTTCCAAATGTGACCTAAGTATTCGTTCACAAAGATGGCATTTTGGCCATACATGAGCGGAGGAAAAAGCAGTTCTTGGCTGTAAAGGAACTATCATCCTCCCCTTGTTTCATCATTTCAGCACCGTCGTGTTCCATTTTTGAACCATGGGGCCGGA
This sequence comes from Pinus albicaulis, assembly GCA_034641835.2. NCBI lineage: Eukaryota > Viridiplantae > Streptophyta > Pinopsida > Pinales > Pinaceae > Pinus > Pinus albicaulis. The sequence continues at coordinate 947,524,807 of CM076570.1, forward strand.
TTTCACTGACGTCCCTACGGCTTCAGGCTCTGCCAGTTAATGAGAGATGGATTATAAATCACCTCACATCCCTCACTTTCGAAGAAACCCACCATGCGACAAACCATTTGGTTGAACTGTTCGCTTGAACAGGTGAACGCTGGTCCGTGTTGACACAGTTGCTCTTGCAACCCCGGACTTTGGGTATATCCATCAGCAGAAAGAAACAGAATGGCACCACATCATCATCAATGCATTGCGAGTAACGAATACTAGTCTTCACCTCACTTTCTCTCCAGGGTGCGCAAACGAGCATTCAGTGCAATCGTGGCTTTGGTCCTCAGAAAGTAATTTGCTCCCCATTTGATGATGTCTTGACATGATTGAGCTCTCCTGCAGCTTCATACTTGGCACTGTACTCAATAACACTCCAATTGAGCATAGTCATAGCGAATGCACTAGGGAAATTGAACTTGATAGCATCCCCTGCATTATAAAACCCACTGACCAAATTGGCGTGGTTTGCTCCAGGATCAGATAGCCCATCACGCATGCAAGAGTTTCCTCGCCAAGATACGTTGTTGTGCTTCAGAAGAGGCCCAGATCTTTGTGCATTGAAAAACATGAGAGCCTTGTGAAATGCCTTGGTATAACCATCAGGAGGCGGAGCAGAATGTTTATGTTTGGGCACCAATTTGACAATGAGAGTCACCAGTCTCGCGATTGAACCTGTCAATAAAATCGATATCACAATCCACTTGAAAACAATCCTGCTGCACACAATGCATCCCAGATCCACATATTTCTTCTTCTTCTGCTATCCAGGCCCCAAAAGCCATCTTTGTGCCTGAGTCTCATCTAGCTGCCTGGAAAGAGCGGATCTGTTGAAGTCTTGCAAGTCATCGTCAGTCGCTGAATCGACATTGATCTCCAGGCTCCTTCGTGGCTTCGTCATCTCATGCATCTTCGCACATAAAAAAATTCAACACCGTGGCAGATCTTTTCAGTCAGGAAACACATCCATACACCGTAGACATACTCAGGCAGCATGAATCGTCTCTAGTCGCACAACAACAACAAAGGATTGGCAAACAAACAAACAAAATACAAACAAACAAATATTCATCAAACTTTTATTTCCCTCGGCCCAGGAGGGGTAATGCCAGGCCCAAATGGGCTCTGATACCAAGATAAAATTTGATAATGCACACGATACTCTATTAATTAAATAAGATTACATGTATACAAGAAGTGTTGTCTCAAGATAGGGAAATTATCGTGGACACACAATCTGTTGGTTGAGAGAATATCTCAACCACACACAAAACTAGCAAACAACCCCTACCTAATAGGAACAAACTCCTTTACATAGCAAGAACCACAACAGAGACAAGTTGGTATTACATTTTCTAACATTCATAACAATTCCTTTCTTACAATAATGAGGACAAAAGCTTTGATCCTTTGACATAAGAGAGTTGTTGTTCATTTCTTTGTATATCCTATCAATATCTGCTACATGTCTTTATTCTATGTTGTGCTGCAAGATAGAAATGAGCAAATTTCTTGATAACGTCAAAGCTGGATGCATTGCTAGTGTTATTCAATATTTGAACTGCCTTACTATGAATTAAGCTTATGTATATCACATGGTGTTTTCCTCTGCACTGCAAGTGCTATTCGATATTTTAACTTGCTTGCTATAAATTACGTTTACATATATCACATGATGTTTTCCTTTGCAGCAAACACTGTATTGTGTCTTATTTTTTAATTGCGTAATCAACAATGACAATAAATGTTATAATTTTTGCACTACCCAGACTCCAGAGCACTATATACGGAAATGGTACCTAATTTTTCTTCACATGTCGACACTTCATCTTTTTTCATTTCTTTTGTTCTGGCTTCTTTTCTCCTGCTTTTTATTTTAGTTGCATCGACATTTATTTTTCAGTAATGTAAACACTGTTTTCCAAATTACAGTTAAGGTGGTAACGAGAGATTGCGATATATCTATGGAAACAAAACCGAGATTACAAGTTGAAGTTTGTATATTGATATCAAAAACTTATGTTTGGCGGTTCTGCAACTTGGTCAAATTAGCTTGGGATTGAGTCTCTAGTGCCTGTTGATTTCTTGCATAGTGTTGATTGCTTAATTCTACCGGTCAAGTAAGCCTTTTTGTGTGGGCTTGATAGTATACTAATCCGTGGTCTATCTCACTAATTGTAGTGAGATAAGTGGGGAATAACACTTTGAAATTTTTTTAGGTGGTCCCATGGTCCAAGTCAACATGGCAATCATAGAGAACAAAAACCAAGACCCACCCTCTCAACAAACTAGCCACTTAAACCCAAGCTTTCTAGCATTGTATCTTCACTCAAAGATATGAACACCATAATGAATACACAAGGCAAGGTGTTGGATGTGTTAAGTGCTAGCTTGGATAACCATATACTGGATATAGACATTAATCCAACCAAAGAGGAATCCCCAAATAATGAAGTGCAAGCCACTCACTCGCTCTTTCTAGATAACCGTTGTCGACTCTTTCAAGATCACAATTCGTGCACCACTTTTTAATGGTCTATTGGAACAGGGTTCCCTAACCTCAGTTTTGTCCAGTTTTGTAATATTTAGTCTAGCGCAGGGGGTTTGGGGTGGGTCAAAACCCCCAATGAATTGTAGCGGGTCAAAAGGATAGACCAAGGGTTCGCAAACCATGGTTTGCGGACCATAGGGTAGCGCAGGCTAACATGATATAAATAGATGGACATGTCAAGTCTAGAAGAGGTAAGTAAGAAGTAATTAAGCAAGATATGAAAGGGTGGATCTTTTGTGTCGATTGTCTGGGTGAGGGCTCTTGCTGGCCGTGTGCGCAGAGACTCTGAGTCCTGTTGTGTGCGGACCCCGCTGGCTGTGTGTGCGGGCTAGTAGATAGAGTCTGTAAGCTGGATCTGAATGTTAATGAATAAGAAGACCTTTTTTGAGTACTGAAGCATTCTGTGTTATGATTATTGGCTGCGCATTGTGTTACTTATATCTGTTCACTACATACTGATGATTGTTGATGTGCACGTGGATGCGATACTGTATAAGACAATAAATGCATAGATCCGATATGGATGTTTTTCTTTTGTTGATCTACTATTGCATGATTTGTAAACTTCGTTGGGAATAGTTCGCTGGTACACAGTTAAGGGTTTTTGTATTGGGCACAGGTCTGATCAATCTGGGAGGACCCCCTTCAATTAACTCTCTCTCTCAGGGTGCGGAAACCTAGTTCCAACACCCACCCATACTACTTTGGGTGAGACCTTGGCCTGCGCAAGCAGAGCATTGCCGAAAGGGCTAGTAGTATAGGGGTTTGTTGGCAACCCTTAAAGCCGAACCTGGGTCAAGACCCCTCAAGCCAACATGGTCAACATGAACAAATTTGATGGTTTCAATCTTTCGAGATGGGTTTTACCCAAATGGAACTCTCTCTCTCTCTCTCTCTCTCTCTCTCTATGGCATTACTGATCACTGACATAAACTAAAAGAGGTGGTCTTATATTTGGATTTAGAATGTTGGAAATTATGGTGATGGTATAAGAAAGCTTATATGGAGGCTACACTGTTTGGACCCATTTTGGGCAGGTCCTTTATGCTTGTTTTGAGCATGACACTCACTGTTTTACATGAGTAACAAAATTATTCCAAACATGCATAGCTATTAGCTATATTGCGACCTTTTAGTAATTGGCAATCTACATAAAAGGCCTATCAGATTCATTTTTTTAAGAATGTTTCACTAGTGGTGTCTAGGAGGCAATTAGAGCACATTTTACGATGCAGTTCCCAAAAATATAGTTGGAAGCTTGTGAAAGAGCTAAAGTAGATGGACTGGTGATCAATTCCCAAACTAAGAGATGGCATAGCTATTGACTATATTGCTGGCATTTGCAGAACATGTCTATTTGGTTCATGTTTTAAAGAATATTTCATTAGTGGTGTTAAGGAAGAAATTAGAGCACATGTCATGATACAACTAAAGAAGTTGAGATAGTGATCAACGCCCAAACTAAGAGACCTTTATTCACTACTTGCACTAGGTCCCCTCACTAACCCCAATCCTCAAACTTGTAGCCATTGAGAATCAACAAGTTATCCTAGGAACAGACAACATACACTAATGCCTCTGCCTTTGCTCTAATTGTGATGAATGATATTTTAAAGTGCACAAATGTAAAGAAAAAATATTTCAAATAAATGTATTCCCACAAGAACTAATCCAAGTGATATCGTGTGGCCACCCACCTATTACATTGGCTAAAAGCACAATTCGCCATCTTGGTAGTTTTTTTATGGTTTTACTGGTTCTATACTTTCCAGATCATTTTGAGACCATAAACGATATTTTTTTGACATGACAACGACACATGAGATAGTCGTAGGCATAAGCTGGGCCTCTATTTAGAATGTGTACTTCTTGTCTAGAATTTTCCAATGGGCTACTGAGTGCACCATATAGAGATTGTATGTAAAAGTTATGACCTCGAGAAGTTGATGTACCAACCCCATTGGGGCCACAAAATTTTTGGCATTTCATCTCTTAGGGTTAGGTTTTTGGATGTTTAGGGTTTTTCTCATTACTATTCTATGTTAAAAAGGGTCTTTCAGTGTCATTGTAATTTCTTTTTTGAATGCCTGTAGTCGTCATCTCTCTTTGTTCAGAGATAGCTACCACTATTCTAGCCAATTTATGTTCTACAATATTATGTTATTTCATTTATTAATAAAAGTTGGTTTTCCACCACATTATTGTAATCTCTACTATATTTCTTTGTTTGTGTTCCATTTACTTTCACGTGTTTCATTTCATTCCTTGTACACCCCAAATTAGTGGTTTCAGAGCAATTTTCTCCTTGTTTCGTAGTGCTTGTCCTCGACAAGGTCAGGGTACAAAGAGTTGGGTTTCAAGCTAGTTTCACTTCGGACCAATTGTTTGTGTAATCCCAAGCGATCTCCCACAACAAAAGAAAAGAGAGATGATGGAGCAAGAGATCCTATCGAGTTCTTGCTCGAGGAAGCACTTGTGCAACAGAGGAATGAGATTATGGATAATTTCGTCCAAATCCTTCGACAACTGTCATTTACTTTCATGTGTTTCATTTCATTCCTAGTACACACCCCAAATAAGTGGTTTCAATGCAATTTGCTACTTGTTGTTTGCTAGTGAATGTCCTCAACAAGGTCAGGGTACAGAGAGTTGGGTCTCAAGCTAGTTTCACTTGGGACCAATTGCTTGTGCAATCACAAGCAATCTCCCACAACGGAAGAAAAGAGGGATGACAGAGCAAGAGATCCTATCAAGCTATTGCTCAAGGAAGCACTTATTCGACAAAGGAATGGGATTATGGATAATTTTGCCCAAATCCTTTGATAACTGCTAATAGCAGTCGAGGCACCTTCAACAAGTGGCAATTTTGGAGGTACAATACCATTCATGGTATGTGTTAACTTTGATATCCCCTTATTCGAAGGCCAAATAGATGCAAATGCTTTGGAGAAATGGTTATATATGTTAGAGGGCTATTACTTTGTCCAAAATTTTTCCGACAATGAGAAGATCACCTTCGCACTATTGAAAGTTGTTCCCCACTCAAACATTGGTGGTAAGGTTACTGAGAGAGAGATAGTGAAGATGAGTCTACGATGTTCAATGTAGGGCCAACTTGGGTTGCTTTTGTTGATGCCCTTAAGGAGGAATTCTACCTTGTAGGGAATTATGATGACCAATACACGAGATGGAAAACATTGCAATAGGAGAGAGGGTAGACGGTGCCAAAATACACCAATAATTTCCATACCTTGTGCTCAAAGCTAGGTATCAGAGACTCCGAGTGACACCTTGTCTTGAAGTACCATAGTAGCCTACATAGGTACATCCAATTGAAGATAGATTTCCTAAATAGCTCCTCATTGGGAGACACTTATTGATATGTTGTCAAAATCAAGCAAAAAATGAAGTAGTGGAATAAGCGGGAGTTTGGGTCTACAAATCTGCCACCCAACAGAGGCCTCGAAAAGGAAACCCTAACTTACAGAACAAGGAAGAAAGCAAGGATAGCCAATCTCAAGACAACTAGCTCAATTTTGAGGCGAAGAAGGGTAATGGGAAGTTAAAAAGGGACACTGGAAAAGTTGTGTGAGTTCCACAAAATCCCCTAGCACAACACTGATGAATGTTGATTCAAACAATCATTGTTGGTGGAGCTTAAAGAAAAGGAAATAGACTTTGGCTTTGATTCTGATTAAGAACAAGATAAAGGAAATAAAATAATCGATGCAGAACCCAATGCTACCATTGTGACCACAAAGATCAAACCAGTTGAGCCGGAGGAGTTTGAAGATGGGGGGTGCCTCTTCCACTCATAGATTTGGGTGAAGGGGACCCCACTCCATTTCATCGTTGACAGTGAGAGCCAAATGACCTTGATATCAATTCATGTCATCAAGAGATCGAAGCTGTCGATAGTGCCACAACACCAACCACAACCATACACCATTGGTTGGTTGAGCCATGGAAAAGAAATCTGTGTTAGCTAATAGTGTTTCCTATCTTATGACATCAAGCCCTTCAAAGTTGAGGTGTTTTGTGATGTTGCCCCACTTGAAGTTTGTGATGTTATTTTAGGACAACCTTATATGTGGAAATGTCATGTTGTTTATGAGTCTCATCCTTGTAGTGTCATTGTCACTCTCAGAGGTTGGCTGTGCAGGATACCAGAGGTAGTCCCAACTATTGGAGTTTCATTGATCTCAACAAAATAGTGCCAAAAGGTAAACTCTCAAACTGCAAAGTTTGTTCTCTTCATGGCTCGATCAGAAGGTGAAAGGAAGGTCAATGCAACCACCACAACCTCTGCATGAGGCCTCTCTATACAACAAAAGCAAGTGCACAAGATTGTAGAGACATATAGAGATATCTTCGCTCCACCTGTGGGGCTGCCCCTACACCGCCACATGAGACACTCAATTGACGTGATACTTGGTGCTCCTTTACCTAATGGACCAATATATAAATTTTTTTCTCTTGGAGAATGAGGAAATAAAACGTTAGATTCATGAGCTCATCGAAAAGGGCCACATTCGACTGAGCTCCTCACCTTTTTGGAGTCCAATTGTATTGGTGTAGAAGAAGGATGGGACACAAAGGGCCTGTATTGATTATCGAGCCCTGAACAAAATCACTGTCAAGAACAAACACCTAATCCCCAAGATTGACGATTTGTTGACCGGCTTAAGGGTGTAATTTATTTAATAAGATTGATCTGAAGTCGTACTACAACGTTCCTATTGAAAAAAAATGATGTATGGAAAACAACATTCAAATCTAAATAAGGCCTTTTTGAGTGGTTGGTCATGCCCTTTAGCTTGACTAATGCTCTAGCAACATTCATGAGGATGATGGATGATATCCTGTGGCCATTCACAAACTCTTTTGTGGTTGTATATTTGGATGACATTCAATATTTCTTGAGCACCTTGTGGCAACACAAGTTGTATGCCAATATAGAGAAATGCTCATTTGGCATGCATAAAGTACAATACTTGAGATACATTGTGGATGAACATGGGGTGCATGTGGACCCAACCAAGATCCAAGGCAGTCGAGATTGGATAACCCCGACAACTCTAACACAACTTTGTAGCTTCTTGGGCCTTGCCAACTTCTACTAAAAACTTGTGTTGGCGTTCTCTTATATTGCTTGGCCTTTAAGTCAAGTGACCAAAGGAGGAACAAAAGCAAAATTTTTCTCTTTTGAGTCATTCGAGGATCTAAAACACTACCTTTTCTTTGCACCAGTCCTCACTGTGCTAAACCTACAACAACCATTTGCGATTGAGACAAATGCCTTTGACTATGCTATTGGTGCAATCCTCACTCGCAAGCACATTTGTGGGCCCCACCAGAGTGAAACACTCTCTAATACTATCCGGAGCAAGGTTGTGGGGGAGCGGCTCCTCCCCCTCGAACCCGCTCCTGGAGTGAATGCTTAGAGGGTGATATTAATGACAAAGATCCCTATGTAGATCCAGAGGTAATGACAAAGATACCTTTGGATATTAATGCTTAGAGGGTGATATTAATGACAAAGATCCTGATTTTCCAACAAGACTAAAAATTAGACATTTCTCGTGGCAAAAAGAGGCCCAAGCATTAGCTTTAGATAGTAGATTTACTTGTCTTTTCTAGTTTCTAGTAGTTTTTATAACTATTGACTCTTTAATATTTATTATGATATTTTTTGTAAACAATATATGACAATTGAAGTTTGAAGTTCGAAGTTGGCAATTATAACTCATTGGTAATGAATTATGAATACGATGCTTCGTGAAAGTTGAAAGTTGTTTCATTCGTTTCATTTTATAACATATAACATTTCATTTCATGTTAGATATTCTTTGTTGTAATGGTTACACTTAGCTTACAAGTACAACTTTGGTGATCCATGATGATAAATGCTATATATTGAATTTTGAAAGCTTGAAACTTTAAGATTGATGAATCATGAGACTCAATATGTTGTATGTTACTAACTTGTGGACGTGGTTGATCAAGATTATAAATTCTAGATGATTGATGTTATATGGTTCAATCTATGTTTTTATGCTTTTTTTATATCTAACAAATCATTCTACATGGTTTTGTTGACATATATGCATCAAAATATTAAAAATCTATATTATATAAAAATTCACTCCCCGATTCGCTCCCGAACTGGGAGCTTTTGAGAATGTCGCTCCTGCTCCCTATTTTCGCTCCCGCTCCCAAGTAACCTTGATCCAGAGATACACCACCTATGATAATGAGACGTACTCCCTCATGAAAGCTTGTCGACAATGGAAGCATTATATTCTGGGGAAGGAGACAATCATCCACACTAATCATAGGCCTCTGCAATTTATGCAGACACAAGGAAAGTTACAGAATGATTTCCATAAAAAATGGTCCACATGCTTGCAATAATTCCATTTGAACATCAAATACAAGAAGGATAGCACCAATCATGTCGCAGACTATCTCAGTCGGCCCCCAGTTGTGGTGCTAACCACAATTCTAAACTCTTATGGGTACGAGACCTCTAGGTTGCCACAGTTATACAACAATGTCTCTAACTTCATTACCACATACCAGATGTTGATGGTAGAAAAATGAGTTATAGACTTCCACCTCCATGATGCACTCTTGTGCGACTTGGGAAACCTTTGTGTTCCTTCAAGCAAGCGTGTCAAGATGATTTGGGGGGCACATTACAGTCGGGTGGCAAGGCATTTTGGTGTGGAGAAGACAATAGCAGTACTTTAAAAGTATGTCTACTGGCGAACGCTTCAATAAGATGTTTGACGGGATATTAGATCATGTACTGCTTGTGTCACTGGTAAACAAACTATGAAGAAGCAGGGTTTGTACACTTTTCCACCTACCTTAGACAAGGCCGGGGAATCAGTCTTCATGGATTACATGTCATATTTTTCATCCACCAAGCATGGTAATGATTGTGTGTTTGTGGTTGTCAATTGGTTGTCCAAGATGGCCATTTTGGCACAATGCAAGAAGAGTATCATAGCTGAAGCCATTGCTAAACTGCATGTTTGGGTTCATTTTGGGCTACGTCAGAGCATTATCTCAAATAGGGACAACAAGTAACTTTTGGTCCATCCTATGTTCTCTCATGGATACTGAGTTGACGAAATTGACTGCCTTTCATCCCCAATTAGAGGGACAAACATAAGTGTTCAATAGCATGATTGTTTATATCTTGTGCATGTACAACTCCGCGTATCCCCGTACATGGGACGAAAGTCTTCCATATATTCAACATAGTTATAACTATGCCCTCCACAACTCTATTGGACACATTGCTTTTTAGGAGTGCTTGGGATTCCAACCATTGGACCCAATTGATGTAGCTATGGCCTTTGCATCTTCACTAACAGAGTCCTCCCATGCTTAGGTTGAGGCAGACAGGGCAACCAAATTTGTTGAGCGGATCCAACATCTCCAACAACAGGTCCATTGTATCTTTGCAGAAAACCAATGTCAGGTACAAGTAGTGACATGACTACCACAGGGTTCTACATCAGTTTCAAATGGGTGATAAGGTGTAGTTACCTTTACAAAAAGAGCACCTCATGGGCCCCAATAGGAACCTCCTATTGGGTATGTGTTATATTCTTTGCACGGTTAGTTGCAGGGTGTAGCGGGATGGTAGCCTCCCTGCAAAAAGTTCGAGGCAATGGCTTGAATATTTTTTTATATGGACCCAAGGATGGTGGGTGAACCAACCCATGGTTTTGCGCATGGTTTTGGGCTTGATGGTTTTTCCCATAGTATTTTGTAGATCCGGTAAAGGGAACTAATGTTATGTTCTAATCTAGGGTTAATGGATTGGGGGTTTATGAATGCTTCGACATGTATATAATGCATTGTAACATTGAAAGGAATATAATGAGAAATCAATATGGTTTTCTCGGTTTTGGGTTCTAGGAGAAAAATCCCTATGTATATTTTATGTTCTCACCATTGTATATTTTATGGTTTTTAAGAATTGGTTTGCAGGTAATTTCTATACAGGGTTAAAACCTTCTCCTCCAATTTCTATATGGGCCTTACATAATCATAAAGGTTGTTGGTGAAAATGCTTTTGAATTGAGCATTCCCTCTTTCCTTGGCTTGCACCCAATTTCTAATGTGGAGTTGCTTTGACCATATTGTCCACCTCTGTGGGGCACCTCTAAAGTAGTCGAGCAACTAGCTCCCGCAGAACTCAGTTTGGACGTCATTGAAATGGCTACAGTTTGATCAGATCATCGACACCAAGACAAAGGATACTCGTTAGCAACACATACAAATCTATCGGGCTGTGAAAGTAGGGAAACTTCTTCACCAAGGGAAGTTGCTCACTGGGACCCAAATTTAGCAATATTTTCCCCATCTGATGTGGACACTTAACGCAATGGAGACCATTGCTTCCTAAGGGGGGAGGACTAATCCAGGTGAATATTGGTGGCCACCCACCTATTCCACTAGCTTAAAGCACAATTCTCCATCTTGGTAGTTTTTCTATAGTTTTTCGGGTCCTAAACTTTCATGGTCGTTTTGAGGCCCTAAAAAACATTATGTTGAAGTGGATGCAGCCCAAGTAATGTCCATAAGCATAGCCTAGGCCTATTTGTTATTGTACTTCTCGGCTAAACCTTTCCAACAAGCTACCGAGTGTACCAAATAGAGATCGTATGCAAAAGTTGCGACTTCGAGAAGTTGATGTACTAACTAACCCATTGACGGTGCTGGAAATTTGTCAACCAAGGGGTTCTCCCTGATGTGAAGTCCCAATTAGACGTTACACCGTTTGGAATAGGAGCCCCATACGGAATATCGGCGCGGTTGCCATATATTGTTATAAATTTGCCTTGGCTTTAGTTGTCAGCAAGAGAGAGAGAAGCGTATATGTGCCTTTGCGAAAAGCAAGTGTGGTTGGTGAATGTTTGGTTGCAGGTGTATCAAGGTTCCTTTACTGCAAAGGGAGGAAAGGTGATCCTCTTAGAGAGAGGTAATAGTACCACACTAGTAGAGGCGCACACAAGCAAAAGAGAATTGCCTACCATCAAGTAGAATAGTCCACATAGATGCAACGATTGTTACAACCATTAGAACACATTTTCAACAAGATAAGTACTAAATTAACCGAAATAGTTCATCTACTTTAGTGCAGGTGAAAGAAAACATGAATCGTAAACATTCGCAGAACAGTCTTACAAATATTTACAATCCATGCATGAAAACGTGTTGGCCATTAGGCTTCAAGTATTGAGTAAAAGTTTGAAGATACATGAAAACAACAAACATAACTAGCTCCAATAGTGGAGCATTGGAGCGATGACTTTCTCCCCAAAAGTACTAAGTCTGTCTCTCTGCTGCCTTATGGGAGAAGCCAAGGTGAAAATTCCTTTGCTTGTACCATGAGGGTGTATATATAAAAAATGGGGTAATCCTTCACCTCCCTTGTTACTCTTGGGCTACCCTCATGACTGTTCAACTTCTCTATGACCTTTTGACTCCCTATATGACTTTTCACATTACATGAATGATTCTTGGACTTCCACTTTACATCATATTTATCCAATATTGAATTACATATTCCACAAATTGATGTGGCACATGAGAACTCATGACATGACACTGATGACATGGACTACATGAGTACATGGCAATGTCAAGCCATTATTTGCTGCTGCTTGCTTTGTGTCTTCTAAAAGATGGATCATGACCTTCTTCTTTGTCCTCCAAATGGCTTAGAGATGATGAGTCTTCAGTGCAACTCGATCTTCAACTGCTATCTCAATTTGATGTCCCTTTGCTTCCTCTTGATTGATCAACTTGTCTTTGTAACTAATGAAGTGTCTTCTGACATGGTCTCCTTCTCCCTCTCCTTCGTCATCATCTTTTCATAGTATGATAGGGTACTTGCATCTGCAAGTCACTCATGACAAGACAACATCGGTCTGATAAATCCCTAGTGTAAGATGTTGCATGAAGATCCATTGACTGAGCCAGAACTGGGTGGTAGGATGAGGGAGAGGCTCAGTGACTACGCAATTGCGCAGATTAGGCAGTTAGGGGTTAGGCTTGAGCCTTGAGACTGTGTAATACGCAGATTAGGTAGTTAGGGGTTAGGCTTGAGCCTTGAGACTGTGTGATGCGTAGTTCAGGCTGGACTAAGGAAGTCAATTGCGCAATTCTGTAGTTGAAGGAACCAGGAAGAGAGATTGGGCATTGTTTTTGCTTACTGCGCAGTTCTGGAAGGTTGAGGAAGCCAAGTGATTATGCAACTGTGCAGTTCGAGAGCTCAAGGATGAGGCCTAAGCCTTGAGATTGCGCAATGCGCAATTCTGGCTGGGCAGGAGAGAGAGATTGCACAGTTTTGGAGGTAAGAGGCTGTGCTTGAGCACTGTGATTGCGCAATGCACTAAGTGTTGGACCAGTGAGATGAAGATAAGAAAAAGAGACTTTGAGCATGATCACACACTTAGATCACTTGATGACACGACAGGGAACACTCAGAACATATGAACAACATACCTTCCTCAATGCTACAACTTTGCGACGACTCTTACCAAGTGCAACACAAAAGATGCACTTTGTGACGAAAGTGGCGACACTTGTGCGACAATGCTTGAAACTTGTGAAATGAGTGCGAAACATATCTACATGATAAGAACAGCTCATTATTACAAAAATTGCCCCTTGAAAGAAGCCAAAACTCCACTTTATGTGATAAGCAACAATTCCCTCGCCAAAAAGACGACACTTGCGATATGAAAAGAAAAGTGCGAACAACACTTGCGATATGATAAGAAAAGTGAACGCAACACATGCCAGAATGAAGATAACATGAAAACGACACTAATTAGAGTGAGAGCAAGCAGAAGCGATAGTCAAAATCATGAAAACGACACTTGCGAAAGCAAGGGTGCGCATGAGCGACAATTTGCAAAACTCACCGAAATAGAAATACAAACACAGCTAGAAGTGAGAAACTGTCAATATTTGTGTGCACTAACTGTCGACATGATTGAAAATAGTGCAAGCACTATCCTAATGGACGTGCCAGGCTTATTCGAGGTTGTGTGAAGGAATGAGCTCATGAATTCATTGTTGAATGAGCATGTGTGAGCAATTAACTTCGACACTTACAATACAAAAGGGAGCTCAAAGGCTTAACAAAGCTAGAAGTGACTACGAAAAGGTCGATCGCAAGATCCACAATAGGCTCCAAAATTCAAGTATAGGCAAAATTTTGTAGGGTGTTTGTCGCAGTGACAACATAACCCCATCGGGGCAACAAAGCTTTTGGAATTTCATATCCTAGGGTTAGGTTTTTGGATGTTTAGGGTTTTATAATTGTTGTTTTATGTTAAAAAGGGTGGTTTGGCCTTATTGTAATACCTTTTGCGAATGCACGTAGCCACCATCTCTCTTTGGTCACAGATAGCTACCACCATCCCAGCTACTTTGTGTTCTACAGTATTTTGTTATTTCTTTATTAATAAAAGCTGGGTTTCCACCAGATTATTTTAATATATGCTATATTTCTCTTTGTGTGTTCCATTTACTTTCCTACGTTTCATTTCATTCCTTGTGCACCCCGGATCAAGCGCATTCAAAAGACATATTCGTTGAAGACACTGTTGAGCCATATTTGGCGGATGCAACCCTTCCAGAGGACGAGGAAAACATTTTGCAAGATCTCTAGGAGGAACCCAAAATTTCTCTCCATGCCTTATGCAGTTTCTCAGTGCCATAAACATTGATAGTCCATAATTTTATTCTTAGGAGAGTGGCTGAGGAAACCCATTGTTATGTTTGTTCTATACCTAATTTTCAAATTATGAATGTCAATGGTGGTTTGATGAAATGTGGTGGCCGATGTGAAAATGTAAAACTTCAAATGGGTGAGTATCATTTGAAGACCTACATTTTTGCTATTTAAATGGGTGGTTGCAATTGTTGTTGGGAAAGAATGGTTATGTACTTTGGGAGTTTTCACCATGGATTTTAAGGATTTATACATGAGCTTCACTATGGAAGAGCATAAAGATACACCCTCAAAAGGCTTACCTTTCGTTCCCCTAAATTATCACCTCTCGTCGCATGGAAAAGTTATTGAAAAAGGTCACTCATGCATTATTGCATAGTTTGATGGCACACAAGTAGTGCACACCACCCTATGGGGGATTAACCTTGATTTGTAGTTGGTCCTCTATAAACACCAATAGGTATTTGAAATTCCCTAGTGGTTGCCACCTCCAGGAGGGGAGCATGACCATAGTATTCCATTGATTCTCGATAGTCTACCACCTGATGTGCATCCCTATAGGAACCTGTTTACATGGAAGAATGAAAGCAAACGATAAGTTAAGAACTATTTTAGGTTGGATTCATACATCCTAGAATTAATGCCTACTTGTCAATGGTGGTCATGGTATTAAAGAAGCAAGGTAAGTGGCACATGTCCTAATTTTAGGTCTCTCAATAAGTTAACTATCGAAGTTAAATTCCTCATCTTTGTTATTGATGATCTCTTGGATGAACTTCATTGAGCCAAGTTTTCATCAAACTTGACCTACATTCCAAGTTCCAACTACCACCAACTACCACAACATATGGATGAAAAGTGTAGATTGTCATGTGGCATATACTGGTTAGTCGAAAGGTCCACGTATTAACACCTTGGTTGGCCACATAGTGTACTAGGTTGGCTTCCACCTTGTTTGTCTTGGGATCATTTTCTTCTTTAGTATGTAGGTGAAGGGCCTCTCTTTATCCACGTGGAGTACCAAAAGTGGGTAACCCCATAAGAGAAAAAATTTCTCCTTCCTTGGTCAGCCAATTAGCCAATAGCCATATATTTGCTCAGTATATGATGATATGCCACATTCCTCTTCCATTTGCACCGGTCAGACACCTCTTAACATCTAACATTTTTCTTGAGGGAAGGTGGGTTACTACCCAACATGTACTTTAACTATTTTTCCATCATGTGCTTTTACTCAATGTTTTGGGCATTCTAACTTGGATAAAGGGGAGATCTACATGATTGATTGATCTTCACTATAAAGTTGTTCTCTCACGTTAAGGAGGTGTTTAATCTTTGACCCTATTCCAATGGGACCTCCTCTAAGGAGGGACACTAATTGGGAAACTTGGATTGAAGTAGTGTGCCCATGACCATTCCATACTTGCCACTCTTCATCATTCCCATGGTTTCATGTCCATTCTTTGGGGTAGTTATCATTGGTTCATTGGATTGGCACCATCATATCCTCATCCTTGAGTCAATGCTAGAAACTTTTCCTTGGAGATTGATGCGGCTAAAAGAAAAAAAAAGCATAAGATGGTCACAATGAAAGAAAAATAAAAGATAAAATGCAAATGATGGTTGGGACATTAATCAACATATGGCGAAAACCTTAGCATGAGCTCTATCCCCCTCATTAGCCATCATTCGATTCTTCGACACTTGATTCTTTATCACATAATAAGGAACCCTTGCATGTCCCAACCTTGATGAGCGAGATCCGACTCATTGTTACGGGGTAAATCCTTGCTATATCATTGAAATCAACCTTGGACACATGAGCTATGTTCCTCATCAAAGCATTATAAAAAATAAGTAAAAGGTGCACCAAAGGGGTGGAAAATGCAAACCGAGGAAAGGGGTAACTCATGCCTCCACAATTTCTCCATCCTTACATCTATACACTAAGGATGATAGACCTCCATCAACTGGCCCAATGACCATTGCACGTGTTAGACAATCAGAAAGGAAGAATATTTTCTTGTGTTGATAATTACTTGTGATATTCTTATGTCTCGTTAGCTTTTCTTTTGTTCTTCTTTTATCTTTGTTTCATCAAGCAATTACCAAAATAGAATATGAAGATCAGAGACACTAGATATATGCAGACAAATAGGGCTAAAACCCCTATAAAGGGGAAGTCCCAGTCATGAACTCTTCCTTCAGTAATTCAGATTAAGATGGACGACGACTCTAAACCAATAGACCTTCCTCCTCCAGCAAGTTAGCCTTCCAAGATGATGTAGTAGTCACTTCTTAATTAGTAGTTTTAGCCTGACAACAGTCTAGCACTTTGATCTTCTAGGTGCAGAATTTCAACCCCCAGCAGCAAAATTTCAGCCTCCTAGTAACTGCAGAAATTTCGGCCTCCTTGCAGCAGCTGCACAACTTCACACATGTGGGAAAAAGAGAGAGAATCTTGATTTTTGTGCTTGAGAGAGTCCTTGTCCTTCGCTATTCTTTTTCTCCTTATTCCTTGAAATTCACACTTTTTGTTGCCCCAATAACCACAGATAGAACTAGTTGTGAGTGAGTGACAAATGAGGTTTAATTGCTGACTTTATATGGTGATTTTTGCTGCCTAGAAGACTTATTTTAATAGAAAATAAATTTCTTTCTTGACAAATAATGCCCAAGAAGGGTTTTTTACATTATGGCATGGACAAGGACACTTGACACAAACCCTAAAAGCCTGCAATGGAGGCTTTGACCCAAAAATAATTGACCCAATCATGAAACCCATGCTTTAATAAGTCAATTTCAATAATAATAAAATTTCATTTTGTTTTATTTGACAAATACATTATATTGTGACTTGAATACATTTATGAAGACCGAACCTAGTTACATTCTTCAACACTCCCTCTTAACTAGGTAGGTATTCATAATTTCAACTATACATAAGTACATGGAAGATCTCTAAAATGAACTACGAAGAGTTCTGGAACACCCGGTGCCTCGGACTAGATACCTAACTAGGGTTATCTATTCGGGTGGGACTAAGATGGACTAAAGCTTTCAGCCAGTCTAGGTACCTTTAGGCTTACTTGCTAACCATCAACCTAGGGATCTAGGTGCGTATCGAAGGTCAAATCTCTTTGACCAACGACATCCTCCCTCTTCGGTACGAGCACATCAAACATACATAGGGCAACCAGATGTCCTCCTAAGCATCTGCCATTAGATCCTTCAACTCTCGTAATAAAATAGATATATCCATTTGTTTGAGCATGCGTCCCAAGTGTTCAACCTTCTTATGGAGAGATTTACCTATACAAACACAAACCACATTTAATAATAAACCTTTAAATATATAAACAAATAAACACAAACCTTCGGGGTTCTCAATCATCTTGATGCCACTTAGTTATTCATATTCAACACCAAGACATCCTCAATACATTGAAGATCTATTCATTCTATTACAAGATATCCATCATGACTATAATATGTCTTCCCAAGTTCCCTCTTATCTTGGGAGATGTAGTCATTTCTTCTAACCATGCTCCCTCTTAACTTAGGGAGATCAACAATTTCTTCTTCTATAACATCGAAGAAGCTTCAACGTCATCAAGGTTATCTTAATCATCATTATCATTATAGTTTCCTTCACCATGCTCATTATGGCTTTTCCAAAATATTTAGAGATTATGTACGTGCAAAACTTTAATAGAAAGTATAACCAAATACATGAGGTTAATCATGGAAACATTCAAACTATGGACATTAGATACCTAAACCAAGTTATAAGACACACATACTTCTAATCTTCAACTTCTAGCACATGTTTCTTTTACAAACCCTAGAATACAACATAAAGCAACTTGATCAAGAAATTAATCTTATTCTATCTTGGGCCTTGTTATTATTATTTTCAGATTTTACTATGATCCATCACAAGCCCTAAATTCCATCTTAGAGACATAAATCAAATAATTCTATAATGCATCCAAGTGTTCAATAAATTTCAAACTTTATATGTTAGACTCTAAATCATATCGGAGACAATTATATCCTAGAATATCAAATTTCTAAACATAAAATGAATAGTTTTTCTAGATTTTATCTACAACCCGAAGAGGATTAGGGTTTCATAATCAACATTGACACACTGTTAGGTTAGGGTTTTATAGAGAACTTTTTAGGGTTCCATAAGAATTATAATGTAATGAAGGTAGATTTAATCTAATGATTAATCACCCTAAACAAGAATCTCTTAAGATTGAAAACCCTAGACATAACAATGTTAGTAATGCAAAACAAATTTTAAAGAGAAAGAATAAACCTTTTTCATGAATAAAACCTTACAACAATGATTTAAGACCTACCTTGAGATGTTTTATAACAAACCTGGTAGGACTTCAATTCTTAAGGGGAAAAATTTCTTCCATGCTTCAAGCTTTATCCTTTGAGGTCTCCTCCATAGCCTTTATGTATTCTGCAAGCTTTTATTACCATGGAAAATCATGAAGAGCAAGTTATTAGTATACAATACAAACAAATTTAGATGTGAGAGAGAAACCAAATACAAAGGAGGAGACGAGGAATGAAATACTTATCATTTGGTAAAATGGTGAAGGCTCCCTCTTAATCCAATCTTTGAGGGATACCTACAATTTATCAAGATTCAAAAGAACAATGTTCTAATAGGACTTGTTAGATCTAAATTCTAGAAATCAAAACATGAAGGAAAATAATTCAAGAAGTAAAAGACTGAGAGGGGTATGTGAGAGAGAGGACTTAGTAGTACATGTGCTTAACTTTTGATTCTTCGGTCTTTTTCTTCCGAGGAGGGTCTTCATCAACAACATTTGCATGTTTGTTTTCTCTCTTCTTATTTCTTGGATTTTCTGGACAATGGCTTTTGTAATGGCCCATCTTGTGGCAATTGTAACACTCAACTTTGGATAGGTCCATTCTCTTCTTTGGTCCTTTGAATTTATGGAAAGTTCCCTTCTTCTTGTGATGGGAAGAATAAGCATTCAAGGTGTTTTCTTCATCCTCCTCCTTGTTGTTTACTATTGATATTCTTGCTTCTTCTTGGCTACATGCATTCCACATTTGTTCAAATGTTGGCATGTCCTTCCAACTGTTGAGTCCTGATGCAAATGCACTACAAGATTTAGGTAGTCCTAGAAGAGAAGTAATAACGAACTCCTTTCCAGAGACAATTTCATCTATTGCTTGGAATTCATCTCTGATTCTATATATTCTTATAAAGTATGATGAGACAGTGCCATCATTTGTCATCTTAATAGTTCTTAGCTCATTTAGGAGACTTGTTATCTGACCAATGTTCTTGATTGTAAATAACTTGGAGAGAGCCTCTTACATTTCTTGTGCGGAATTTATGTTGGAAATTTATGGAATTAAGTTATCCTTAACTCCATCCACTATTAGATTCATAGCCACAATTTTAATTCTCTAAACTTTGCCTTTTCTGCATCACTTGATTCTTTAGTAGGATTTTTGACTCTTCCTAGAACAAGATCTAGAAATTTGTTTTTCACGAGAATGAGGTCTATTCTCTTTTTCCAGGTCCTATATTTGGAGGCCCCTTCTAATTTGTTCTCTCCCTTCATTGAGTTCGTCATGGTTCCTGTAGATAGTAGCCTTGCCTCTTTATATGATCCTTCTTCCTTGTTGAACCTTATTCAACTTCTTAAAACTCCTTATTCTTCTTATAATAGATCTTCAGGCTGCCTTTTTCTTCCTTCTTTATCGTAGCTCTGATACCATGTTAAAAAATCATAAAGGCATAAATTTTTTCTTATATTGATAATTACTTGTGATATTCTTATGTTCTTATTAACTTTTCTTGTGTTCTTCTTTTATCTTTGTTTCATCAAGCAATTACCAAAATATGTTGAGAATTTGGAGGGCTAGTGATTGATACAAAATTCTCTTCTTGATAATTACTTGTGATGTTACTTGAGTTACTTATGCCTTCTTATTAAATATTTCATCAAGTGAATTGTCAAAAGACACGAGACACAAGAATTAGGATCCTAGAGCCAGGGAAAAACCTCTCCCTCTTGGAGAGGACAAATCCAGGAGAAATTATTCTTATAGATTTCAGATGACAAGTACCGTGACCGAGAAGTAGACCCTTGACCCATGAATGCTTCCAAGACCTTACAACTGCTTCTTTGACTACCTCCAAAATTGATCCTTTGTATTTGCACCGTCTTATACTGATCTGTTTTGACATTTAGAGAACTCAGTCTCTACTTCTATTTTCCTTGGCTTAGTCTTTGCTTATCAAGACACTGCTTCTTACTTCATATTCACTTGAAATATATATATATATATATATATATATTACTTTAATATGAATGCTGAGAATAGGAAGGTAAATCTTCAATTTACCTTCCTTTCATTTACTTACACTCTATGCAGATATACACCATATCAGACTCTAGTTGATTAACTTGGCAATTCATATCACAATATCCACACATCTCTTCAAACCTGATCTGTATACCGGATCCGCAGTCTTATGTCTTGAATTCAGACTTCATTTCACAATTTTCTTATCTGTAATATCAGTCTTGAAGTCCGCAATTTGATTGCACTTGTTTAGACACCATATCACTTCTCATAAATCCACATATCCACATTACTAGCTACAGGAACCCAAAACATATCCACAATTCTTTATATAACATATTGCAATATATACTGTAAGAATCACAAAAAATCCGCATGTCTTTCTTCAGGAAATCTGCATGTCTTTCTTCAGGAGTTCCGCACGTCTTTCTTCAGGAGATTAGCACTTAAATTCTTTAGGATATCCACACTTATATAATTGAGAGAGCCTGCACTTTTATGTTACATAGACCACCGAAAATTGTTACTCAAATGAACCGCAGAGGTGTGTATATATAGCAAAGATGAAAATCGCGATCGGGATATTATCGCGGAGGGGAAAAAATCGGGAAAAAATCGTAAAAATCGGGAAAAAATCGGCACATACAAAAATATTCCTTTTTTTTCAATTTTTTCATATCTAAAGCATCTACAGCATAAAATAAATGCATTGACACATAAATATGAAAAAAATACTAATATATAAGATGTGTAATATCATGTCTAGTGCTACATCACACATAAAACTGAATCCTGTCCTGAATACTAAGTCCTGAGTCTCAAGAGTCAACTCAGCCTCAAAATATCAACCAAAAATATAATAACGTATCTCATATCATGAGTCATAATGTCAACAGTCATATACAAAGGAATGTCAATGCACCATATAACCTATGGTCCTATACTATTGATTTCCTCTGCCCCTCTTGCGAGAAAATACAACAGCTTTGCCTTTCTCTCTAGATGAAGACGCTGGCAGGACTGGCAATGGGCTCTGTCGTGCTCTAGAAGAAAAAAATGAAGCACCAGAACCGGAACGGGAACCTGAACCACTAGGAGCTAAAGGAGGCAAACCACGTCCTCTACCGGTAGTAGTGGTAGGTGGTGTCACCTCCTCCTCCTGCTCCTCCTCCTGCTGCTGCTCCTCCTCGTCCTCGTCCTCGTCCTCCCCCTCCACTACCTCCTCCTCTATCCAATCAGGGGCTGACTCCATGACAGGCCTCTCAGCCTCAACCCTCCATTCAGCAGTGGTGTCAATCGCATCTAAAGAGATGGCTTCCATATCAGGGGTCCTCTCAAGTTGTCTCACCCACAATCTAAGATTGTAGTAGACGTAAACCATGTCATTGAGCCGCTGACCCTCCAACCTGTACAAGGGTCATAAATTAATAAATTAAATATTTAAAAAAAAATATTTTAATGAATTCAAAAAATTAGTTGGAAATTGGAATATGTTAAGTTTTTTACCTGTTGCGTTTTTTGGTGTGTATTTTTTCAAATACACTCCAGTTGCGCTCGCATCCTGAAGCGCTACATGTTTGGCTGAGTATCTAATGGCAAGTTTTTGGAGTTTTGGTAATCTGCCACCGTAGCTCCTCCACCATGCATCTACAAGTTACAAGTTACAACAAATAAGATAAACTTATAATTTATAAAGTTACAAACATAAGAAAATTTTTAAAATAATGAAAATCTTACCTGGCATTTTAGTAGTCCTATTCTGGACAGCCATGTCGAAGCTCAAGGTTCCACCTGCCATTTTGTATACCTCCATCTCTTTGGATATCTCTGCACGTTTTGATGGACTTGGCACCATCTTCTGAATACAAGTGAAAAAGCCATCCATGACCTCAGCATCAAATAGAAAACCACATGAATAAGCAAATGCGGGGTTCAGGAAGAGCCCTGCAGCATGAATGGGACGATGGAGTGTGTTGTTCCATTGATCATCAATCACTTCCCATAAAAGAAGTTGTCTCTGAAACCCATCATCACCCTTATCCTCATAATAGCTGCGAACAGCTTCTTTGGCCCTATCCATGGCCTCATACAAGTAGCCCATTGCGGGCTTCTCTCCATCCACCAATCTAAGAACCTTTACCAAAGGTTCACTAATGCTGCACACCTCTTCCACTCCAACCCAGAAATCTTCCTGATATGACACCAACCTATAGATGGCCTGTCCCTCTGATTTGCGGCTGATAGTCAAAGCACGCCACTCATCTGAAAGAAACATTCTCTTCAAATCCCACTTAGAATTCAAGAGGGATTGAAGAGAGATGAAAGTAGTGGCAAATCGTGTAATAGCAGGCCTCACCAACTCCTTATTGTTGGTGAATGTCCTCATCAAATGAAGCACAGATCCATGGTTATATATAAATTTTGTGATTCTCTTTGATGATTCTACAATATCTTTGACAAAATCAAGCTTTCCGATGTCCTCCAACATCAAATCAAGGCAATGTGCAGCACAAGGTGTCCAAAATATGCTCGGATACCTCTCCATAAGCATCTTGCCAACAGAAACATAGTTTGCAGCGTTGTCTGTTATGATTTGGACAACATTTTGGGGCCCAACCTTCATAATGAACACATCTAATAAATCACATAATAATCTTGCATCTTTGACATGTGCAGATGCATCAACAGATTTTATAAACATTGTCCCCTTGGGACAACTGACCAAGAAGTTAAGAAGGGTCCTACCCCTTTGATCAGTTCAACCATCTGACATCACAGTGCATCTTGTGACTTCCCATGATGCCCTTAACTCTTCCAATCTCTTGGTGCAGTCAGCTTTCTCATTTTGCAGAATGCGCCCTTTAAGGTCATGATATGTAGGGGCTTTGTATCCTGGGCCAACAACAGCGATAGCATCAATCGCAGCCTGATAAAATGGATTGTTCCTGGCAACATTGAAAGGAATATCACTCCAAAGAAATAGTTTGCCCAACAACTTATCAGCTTCTTCTTTCTCCTTTCTTTTAATAAGGGAGGAGATAGATGGCTGTGCTTCGGGAGTGGTTCTAGGAACAAAAAATGAGAAGGCAACTGCGGGGCTGCCTGTAGAAGAGGCTGATGCTGAAGAGCCACTACCACTCTCACGGTCAACTCCAAACCCTGATATTTGACTCTTCAGAGCTGCTTTGTTGAGTTTAGTGGTTTCTATTTCTCCCAATGAGTTCATGGCTCTTCTGATTATTTCTGGATTGGTGTTTTTGCAAGGGCCTACTTGTTAAATTTGGACAACTAGGTCCAAACTCCATGTTGTGATGCTCAGATTAAGTGGCTAGTATTTTTGTTGGATTCCTCTTTCGGAGAGGTGTAAAATCCATATAAAATATATCTTAATCCGATGAGCAGAACATTTATTTTGAATTTATTATTTATAATAAATTATATGTGCAGGTCGGCCTTAAGGTTTCACTCCCCCAACAGATGTGTCACACACCCCAATGATGGATATAAATACAGGCAAAGTTGGAGAGCATTTCACCACAACTCAACACACATCTTCTTCTCTCATCTGATTTAGTACAAGCTCCTTGGAGGACAAGTTCAGCCCACACTTGTGAAGAAGGAGGACGAATCTGTACGGCTGAGATGAAGGACGAATTTCTGCAGCTAGGGTTTTGCTGGAAGTTTGACCAGCGTTGACTTTGGTCAACGCATGGTCCGAAAGGGCTGAAACTTGTTGGAAAGTTCGATTTTGAGAGGCCGTACACTTTGGCACAGAAATCAAGGTCAAAGGGTTGACCAAACTGTTGCTGCGTTGACTTTTAGCTTGCTGCCCTGCGTTGACTTTTCTGGACAGCGTTGACTTTTTTTGGAGTTGACTTGGGTTGACTCAGTTGCTGATTGGAGGACTGTTGTGACACATTCTGGGTTGGTTGACCAAGGAGACTTTGCTGGTTGAAGCATCCTATTGACCGCCGTAACGCACCATCACATTTTTCTGTTTCTGGTTTGTCTTCTATAAGATCCACTTATATGTTCTATTAGCATTTTACTTAACTATTTGTGTGATTGCTGTAAGAAAAGTAAAGTTGCTTCAAGCATAGAACATCTACAAAAATTTACATGGTATCGGAGCTGAGGTGAAGACAAGCCCTATCTTTAGCAATCACCATCGGAAGAAATGGGTTCCACAAGTTTTGAATTCAAGGAGAATGGCAAGCTGACTGGAAGGGATGACTTCCATGCCTGGAAGATGATATTAGATCTCAAATTGGAAGACCATGATCTCTTGGATCATGTGCTGGGTAAGATTCAAGAACCTCCATCCAATGCTACCGCTGCTGTTAGAAATAAGTATAAAAAGGGAGAGATCAAAGCAAAGCTGATGATCAGGGAATCCATACATAAGAGTCTGGTTGCCTATATATCTGAACTAGGCACATCCAAGGAGATGTATGATAAATTGATCCTTATGTTCAAAGTAAACAATGTGAACCAAGTGCTATTCCTCAAGAATAAGTTGAAGAATATGAAAAAGGGCCGGGATGAGTCCGTTCAAACTTACTTTCTGAAATTGACCGAAACAAGGAACAATCTGCTGGCTATTGGGGAGACAATAGCTGATCGTGAGATGGTTCTCACCGCACTTGGAGGACTCCCATATGAATGGCAAGTATTCACAACTACCATTCTCAATAATAATACCATTCCTAACTTTGATGAGCTTCTGTCTAGATGTATGCAAGAAGAAACAAGGATGAAGGAATTCGATAATGACAGAAATGCTGCCTATGGTGCTCATTCTCGAAAGAAGAACTTTGGTGATTCTAAGGACAAAGGAAGAACAAGGGCTCAAGAAAAGAAGGGTAAGTGTTTCACTTGCCATAGGCCTGGTCACTATGCTAGAGAATGCCCCTTCAAGAAGGATTCTCCCGATAGTGATGATAACAACAACAACCGAAGGAATGAGAATCGAAGAAACGACAAATCCAAAGGAAAGAGGAAGGCTCACTTTGGTGGAAACAATCAACCTTCTAAAAGGTCTAGGAACACCAGGTATGAGGAGTCTAATACTGTTGATAAAAGAAATGAGTATATTCTTGTATCTGCTCTCTCTGCTACATCTCCGCCCGACACTATGGATGTTTGGCTAATCGATAGTGGTGCCTCAAGACACATCACCGGATTCAAGGGAGCACTCTCTGACATGGTTGAAAGGGATACTAATCTAGAAATTATCCTTGGGGATAATGCCACATATCCCGTGAAAGGGACAAGGACTGTGACCCTCCACTTGTCTCAAGGACAAGTCCTACGTTTGCAAGATGTACTCTATGTACCTAAATTGAAGAAGAACCTTGTGTCTGTATCAGCCATGGAAGACAAAGGATTCAATGTAACATTCTCTGATGGAAAGGTGCTCATGTGGAAGGAGAGCTTCAAGAAAGCTATCTCGATTGGTTTTAGAGTTGGTACACTCTACCAGGTTGGAGGAAGTCCGCTGGGAGCAATGACTTGTGATACTATTCGACAAACCGAACTATGGCACCTAAGATTTGGACACCTTCATTACAAGGCCCTTCCCGAAGCAAGGAAGGTGGTGACAGGGATGCCTGACTTTGGAAATAATCATGAAGGTGTATGTAAGGGCTGTGCCGAAGGAAAACATACAAGGGGACCTTTCCCCTCAAGTGTCACAAAGACATTTGATATTTTGCAACTAGTCCATTTTGATCTATCTGGTATGTTGCCTGTGACATCCCTAGGAGGATGTTCTTACTACATGACATTCACTGATGACTTCTCTCGCAAAACCTGGATATACTTCTTGAAGAAGGATGAGGCTTTCATGTGGTTCCGTACCTTCAAAGCCTTGATGGAAAATATGACCGGAAAGAAGATCAAGATTTTGAGAACCGACAATGGCACTGAATATGAGTCAAATGAGTTCAAAGACTTTTGCAGAGAAGCTGGCATTAAGAGGGAGACTACCACTACATATACTCCTGAGCAGAATGGTGTTGCTAAACGCAAGAATAGGACTATTGTGGAAGCTGCCCGTGCCATGCTATGTGACCAGGGTCTACCAAAGTTTCTGTGGGGAGAAGCTGCAAATACTGCTGTGTACATTCAAAACCCATGCCCTCATTCCGCTTTGGACTCCAAAACTCCCGAAGAGGTTTTCTCTGGTAAGAAACCTGATGTCTCACATTTTAGAATTTTTGGATGTCCTGTCTATTTTCATGTGCCGAAAGAAAAGAGAAGTAAGTTGGATGCTTCTGGGAAGAAAGGAATGTTTGTGGGCTACAGTGAGACTTCTAAGGCCTATAGAGTCTATGTACCTGGTCAAAGGGAAGTAGAGATATGCCATGATGTCACTTTTGACGAAGATCCTTCCCTGAAGAAAGTAGTAGATCTTCCAAGATCTGAAGAAAATCATGAAGAAAGGCCTGGAAATCAAGAAGAACCGCAGGATGAGACAATGCCTAATATTGAAGGACCAATGGACCCTATTGATCCATCTCCTTCACTGGGAAAGAGACCATCATGGCTCAGGGACACCCTCGAAGATGCTGAGGGTCATGCTGCCCCAAGGGGGACATTCCGTGAAAGCAAGAAGCCGTGTAGATACCAAGGGTATCTAGCTGCCATGAGTACTATTGTACAATCTGAACCTGGATCTTTTGAGGAAGCCGTAAAGCATCAAGTCTGGAAGGATGCTAAGCACGAAGAATATGAGTCCATAATGAAGAATGATGTCTGGGATGTGGTCCCAAGGCCGAAGGACAAATCAGTTGTCACCGCAAAATGGCTCTACAAGATCAAACATGGATCTGATGGGAGTGCTGAAAAGTTCAAGGCAAGATTTGTTGCCCGTGGCTTCTCTCAAAAGGAAGGAATAGACTATGATGACATATTTGCACTTGTGGCACGATATACCACCATTCGATCAATCATAGCCCTTGCTGCTACGCAAGGATGGAGTCTTCATCAGATGGATGTCAAGACCACTTTTCTGCATGGTGCAATAAAAGAAGAGGTGTATGTAGAACAACCTCTGGGGTTTGAAGTTCAGGATCGGGACACTCATGTCTGCAGGTTGAAGAAAGCCCTCTATGGGTTGAAGCAAGCACCCAGAGCTTGGTACGAGAGGATGGATAGTTACTTGATGAAGTTGGGCTTCACTCGAAGTAATGCTGATCCGAACCTTTACTTCAAGGTTGTGCAGGAGAAGCCTCTCATTCTAGTGCTGTATGTGGACGACCTCTTCCTGACAGGTGCCGACCCTCTCATTCATCAATGTAAGAGGGAGCTCGCTGCTGAGTTCGAGATGAAGGACCTAGGACTGATGCACTACTTCCTAGGCCTGGAGGTCTGGCAGAGACCTGGAGAGATTTTCCTTTCTCAAGGAAAATAGATTGTGAAGCTTCTGGAAAGATTTGGAATGGTGGACTGTAAGTCTGTGTCGACACCGATGGAACTCAACTTTAAGAAGTTGAGTCGCAGCGCTGTTGGGCCTATCTTGGCCAATCCTACTGAGTATCGTCAACTCATAGGAGCTTTGATGTTCTTAGTGAACACCCGACCAGATATATGTTTTGCAGTGAACACTTTGAGTCAACAGATGGTTGAGCCTCATCATTTTCATTGGGTTGGTGCCAAGAATCTTTTGAGATATCTTCGGGGCACGATAAACCATGGGCTGAGATACACTGACGGGAGTGTGATACTCCGTGGATATACTGATGCCGATTGGGCTGGCAGTGTGGTGGATCGTAAGAGCACATCGGGATGCTGCTTCAATCTTGGTTCTGCTTCGATCTCATGGATGAGCAGGAAGCAGAAGTCAGTGGCTTTGAGCACCGCGGAGGCCGAATACATTGCTGCAAGTATGGCCTGTTGTGAAGCAGTTTGGTTGCGTAAGCTCTTTAGTGAGCCGTTTGGACATGTGCTAGATACCACTGTGATACTCTGTGATAACCAGAGTGGGATTCGTATGACTGAGAATCCTGTGTTCCACGACCGATCCAAGCATATTGATATCAGGTACCACTTTATCCGGGATATGGTACAGCGAGGCGCCGTAAGGCTCAATCATATAGGAACTGATGAGCAGGTCGCGGATATTCTCACTAAGCCCCTGGGGACGGTCAAGTTCCTAACCTTCCGTGAGAGTCTTGGTGTCGTGGAACGACCCTATGATGTGGGTCCTGTTGGACGATGAGCTCTGGGAGCTCTGGGGGGCTTTGGGGATAGCTTCTCGGAGCTATAAGCACTCATAATGCTTCTGCCCCACCCTTGTGATTATTGAGCCGGTTCGCCTCTCATTTATCTGTGCCCCGTATGCATCCTACCCATTGAGTTCAGGGCTCATGGGAAGTACCTCTCATTTGGCCAATGAGGTGGGAAAAGCTAGAGACTAGTAGCAAAGACTGATGGACGCATCAGAGATTGCCGTACTCTTTATCTAGGATGGCACGGTCCAACCACTTGATCTAGGATCAAGTCTAGTGAGGTCTCGGACCTCCGCCTGACTTCGGGTCAGATGAACCAACTTCGGGTTGGTTGGAGACTCTTTGTGAGTCCGATAGAGGTTTTGGACCTCTGGGCTGAATTTGTCAGCCGGGGGATGATGTCTTTGTGACTGACCCACTTCTGTTCTGAAATAAAGAGGCCAGCAAAGCAAGTTACGGCGGGATGACGCACGATGTTTGATTGCACTCATGGATGGAGTTCTCCCTAGTTGAGAGGGAGTGTTAAATTTGGACAACTAGGTCCAAACTCCATGTTATGATGCTCAGATTAAGAGGCTAATATTTTTTTTGGATTCCTCTTTCGGAGAGGTGTAAAATCCATATATAATATGTCTTAATCCGATGAGCAGAACATTTATTTTGAATTTATTATTCATAATAAATTATATGTGTAGGTCGGCCTTAAGGTTTCACACCCCCAGCAGATGTGTCACACACCCCAATGATGGATATAAATACAGGCAAAGTTGGAGAGCATTTCACCACAACTCAACACACATCTTCTTCTCTCATCTGATTTAGTACGAGCTCCTTGGAGGACAAGTTCAGCCCACACGTGTGAAAAAGGAGGAGGACGAATCTGTACGGCTGAGCTGAAGGACGAATTTTTGCAGCTAGGGTTTTGCTGGAAGTTTGACCAGCGTTGACTTTGGTCAACGCATGGTCCGAAAGGGCTGAAACTTGTTGGAAAGTTCGATTTTGAGAGGCCGTACACTTTGGCACATAAATCGAGGTCAAAGGGTTGACCAAATTGTTGCTGCGTTGACTTTTAGCTTGCTGCCCTGCGTTGACTTTTCTGGACATCGTTGACTTTTTTTTTGGAGTTGACTCGGTTGCTGATTGGAGGACTGTTGTGACACATTTTGGGTTGGCTGACCAAGGAGACTTTGCTGGTTGAAGCATCTTGTTGACCGCCGTAACGCACCATCACATTTTTCTGTTTCTGGTTTGTCTTCGTTCTATCAGCATTTTACTTAACTATTTGTGTGATTGCTGTAAGAAAAGTAAAGTTGCTTCAAGCATAGAACATCTACAAAAATTTACATTCATGCCCAGGAATTTGTGCCAGGTGGTATTTCCCCCTGTATATCCCCCTTGACATGTGTTGACCACATAATTTGCAAGTCAAGTTTAATCGGTCAAACCCCCCATCCGGTTCACCAAATTCCCATAAAGGATCTAATTTCCTTGGCATGTTGGAAACTTTGAACTTTGAATGTTGAAATTTGAACCTAGGGCACAAGAAA
The DNA here is from genome assembly GCA_034641835.2 of Pinus albicaulis. Taxonomy (NCBI): domain Eukaryota; kingdom Viridiplantae; phylum Streptophyta; class Pinopsida; order Pinales; family Pinaceae; genus Pinus; species Pinus albicaulis. Next base: position 947,555,308 of record CM076570.1, read on the forward strand.
AATTGCCAGTTAAAAAATAAAATAAAAAAATTACAATTTTACATGCAACATTTTGATTTTTTTCACCAAAAAAACCCTCAACTCAATGCAAAAATAATAGGAAAAAATACATGTTGAAACACAAGCAAAAATAATGGGAAGAACCTAAGAGCACAAGAAGAAATATAAAAAACAAAATTTAACAAACAATTTTTTGCATTTTTGACCAAAATAAACCCTCTCCTCTCAATAAAACAAAAACAAAAAAAAAAACACAACCAAATGCAATCACAAATGATGAAAAATACATGGGTAATAGAAACCCATGGAAGAACAAGAAAAAAACAAAAAAAAATGGGTCAAATTTGATGCCCATACTTGGAAAAACGTTTTGCCGGAGACACTTGGTCCAAATTCGATTTTTGTTCGCTTGGCTTGCAAGAAATTCTTCACTTTTGTCCAATCTTGGGCTTGTAAATCACCTCCTTCCCTTCTTGGCTCTCATAAGCAAGTCTGTCCAATAAAAATGAAATTGAAAAAACCAAAAACCGCATATATAAAGTCGCTGTTGGAGGCAGCAACGATTATTTCCCATCGAATCGCGATTATTACGAAAAAAATCGCGATAATATCGCGCTAACGATAATTTCAAAAAATCTCCGAAATTATCGCCAATAAAATCGTTCACTTGAAAAACTCGCAATTTTTTCAAATAATCGCGATAAAATCGCGATTTTTTCATCACTGATATATAGTGCACGTGTCCAGTCTATTAGGCCGACCATACAGTGAGCTAGAAGGCTGACTTCTCACGTGATAATAGGCTGACATGTAGCTGCATATGGGTTGACTTTCATCATCTATTTCTAGCATTGAGTTAAGTCAGTTTCAAGCCATTCTTTCATGAATTCTTTTGCAACGTCTTGGAGCATCTCTTTTGACTAGGTCCTTCATATATAATGACACTTAATTACATTTTTTTTTATCTAGAAGACAAAACCCTAGATAGACATCAAGAAGAAGTTTATTTAACCTATAATAAAGTCTTGCTCATGAAACACATGAAGCAAGTACAAAATACATTTTATTATCTTTGTCTTCTTCATTACATAATTACATAGTCAATATGAAGACTGACCTAGCTACACTTTTCAATGCTCCCTCTTAACTAGGGAGGTATTCATACGGGTACATGGTCACTTTCAAACTGAAGAATCTCATAAGAAGAATCGGATTGGTGATTGCATCATATCAACCAGCATTGTCTTAGTGCAAGGCCTTGACTAACAACCCCATCTCTCAACGAGACAATGGGCTACAATGCTGGTGAGACACATGACTAATATACACCATAGTCATTGTCTCTCCAAGGTACATACCCCACCTAGGTGTTCCTAGAGTATGACCTTCTTGGACTATTCTTCTCTTGGGTAGCCAACCCTCAAAGAATATCGGTCCATGACTACTCTTATCTTGAATGCCCTATCTCATTCTCAAAGATTATCAAATGCCAGATGATTACCCAATCCTCCATTCTGTCTTCCAGGTGGAGACCAAAATGACGTGTCTATCCATTCTCTTCCCATGGCCTTCACTAAGACTTACGACTATTAGTCCTGGTCTAGTGCATGACGCATGTAATAGAGAATCATATACGTCACTCCCTCTCAACACATGAAGGACATACTTCAAGTTTCTTCGAAGCAAGAAACTTACCACCAGGCTCCCTCTCAACCAGGGTCTTGTAGCAGCAATCCAACTACTCATGAAGAATTCCTCCCCTCGATGTCATGGATTTCAATATTGAGGAATCTTCAACTTTTGGCTTCATAGGGTACAAATCATCCATCACTTTCAGTCACAAGTCATATCCACTACCAGAAAGTGATTCATCAGTCTTTCTCATCTGGTACATCGTTAGGCCGTGCTGCTTTCTTGCGAATCATCTCCAAGGATCATACATCCTTTCTCATGATTAGGAGCCCTGCACAAATTCATGCAGATAAACATATACATATGAACTTTTAAAACAAAAGTTACCTCAGTGATGATCTTTCACCATGACATCTTCCTGTAGGCATCGACATCCTTTATTCAGATTGACACATCTCCTAATGATATGTTTTGTCAAGGGTCTTATTCTTTACCAGACTTCTGTTAGAGTCTACATATCCTCCCAGGAGATCTCCTAACCACATCTTCTTGGCTTCTGGATGATAACTGCCTCTTGACATGGTTGCATTTCATGATCTCTTCCTTTCTACACATTCTTCATTTCCAGGAACTTACACATTTTCCAGTTCCTCGTTCATATACAACCACCTCATATTCCATGAGGATATATATATTATGTTGATTTCATCTATTAGTGCACCGAGAGATCCTCCTTCATAGATCATACTTCTAAATATAGAAGTCTATTACCTGCAACCATATGACATGACTTCACATCATCTTGTGTCAGCATATAAATATATACATACCTTATACCTCATACCTCAGCATATGAGTCATCCTTCAACAATTTTACTAGAATGAAGAGCCTCATTCCCTTGACTTTCTTCATTCATATGTCATCACATCCAAGAATTATGTTTCCATGATGACCCTTGATCTTGATGACTTCTTTCCATCAGTATTGTTATCAGAGAGGTTTTCGAGGAGGTGTTTTACCAAGAACTCCTATCATGCTTTTGTTAGGATGCTGCACTGCTTCTTATCATACAAACAATAGAAATCACTTAAAGAAGAAGATGATCTCAATCATATTGGAGATCCCTCGCTTAATTTTTCTTAGATTTCTTTGCAACAGGTTCTTCTCTCATTTATGAGATATGGGCTTCTTCCCTATTTCTCTTGTCCCTTTTAGATTTAGGACAATCACTTTTATACTTCCCACATTCATCAGATCCAAAGCATCGTGCTTTGTCCATACTATTCTGAGGACGAAACTTACCGAATCTTCCTTTCTTTCTCGACGTGGTTGCAAAGGCTTGATTCCCTTCACTTGATCCTGTAACACCTTCAGCTTTCAATCTATTTCCTTTATTTTACATAAAGACCCTAAATTGTTGAATGGTGTGGCTTCTTTCTTCCCGTACAAACCTAAAGTGAAGTTTCCCCATTCTTCTGGCAAAGCATTCAACACCACTGTAGTCATCTCAGTGTCAGACATTCCTTCTCCCAGTTCATGCAGTTGATCTCAAAGAGATTGCTTCTCTTGCAATACTCACAGAGAATGGCTCCACGAATTTCTCATATATTTCTTTTGATGATTCTAGGTTTGGTACATCAGAGATGAGAGAGCCTTTCATGGATTCTGTAAGAATCCTTTTGGCTCTTATATCTCCCTTTATGTATTTGGCATGATTTCATTGTCGTTGTCTTCTATGCAAGAAAGTTTCAAACCCGAATCAGTTTGATGCTTTATTTGCAAAGAAGACATTTTGATAGATTCACATGAAGTCATAAGGATACTTGAGTAGATGCTTTTCTTCTTCTATCAGCTTTCTTGTTGAAGATGATGGCAAGAACTTCCTCTTAAATTGATTTCAAAGTCGGTGATCTTGGATCCTTGATGATCAAGGATTGCTTCAGAATAGATATGTCTTCAATAGTGTTGGGAGGTGTTGAATGATTCATTTTCTAACAATGTCAAGAATCTTTGATGTCAAAGATTGCCTCCTTGATGTGTGGATTCCTTGAATAAGGGTGAAAGTCTTCTTGAGATGGCTTGAGGATTTCCTTGCAAACTGATTTGACCTTACAATTTAGACTTTGACTTTTTGCTTTGATGCTTTCTAGAAAACTGAATTTTGATCCTTGAGTGTCTCTTTGTCAAATAGCCCTTTGTCTTTAGCACCTTAGCTCTGATTCCATGTTGAGAATTTGGAGGGCTAGTGATTAATACAAAATTCTCTTCTTGATAATTACTTGTGATGTTACTTGAGTTACTTATGTCTTCTTTTTAAATATTTCATCAAGCTAATTATCAAAAGACACAAGACATAAGAATTAGGATCCCAGAGCCAGGGCAAAATGTCTTCCTCTTGGAGAGGACAAACCCACGAAAAATTCTTCTGATAGATTTCAAATGACAAGTACTGTGACCGAGAATTAGACCATTGACCCATGAATGCTTCCAAGACCTTACAACTGCTTCTTTGACTACTTCCAATACTGATCCTTTGTATTTTCACTGTCTTACACTGATCTGCTTCGACATTTAGAGAACTCGGTCTCTACTTCTATTTTCCTTGGCTTAGTCTTTGCTTATCAAGACACTGCTTCTTACTTCATATTCACTAGAAATATATATATATTACTTTCTTAGGAATGCTGAGAATTGGATTTACCTTCCTTTCATTTACTTACACTCTATGCAGATATACACCATATCAGACTCTAGTTGATTAACTTGGCAGTTGATATCACAGTATCCCCACATCTCTTCAAACCTGATCTGTATATCAGATCCACAGTCTTATGTCTTAAATTCAGACTTCATTCCACAATTTTCTTATCTGTAATATCAGTCCTAAAATCTGCAATTTGATTGCACTTGTTTAGAGTCTATACCGGATATCGCTTCTCATAAATCCATATATCCACATTACTAGCTACATGAACCCAAAACATATCCACAATTCTTTATATAATATATTGCAATATATACTGTAAGAATCACATAAAATTTTCTTGTCTTTCTTCAGAAAATCCACATTTCTTTCTTTAGGAGTTCCGCACGTCTTTCTTCAGGAGATCCGCACTTCAATTCTTTAGGATATCAACACTTATATAACTAAGAGAGCCCGCACTTTTATGTTACAGAGACCACTGAAAATTGTTACTCAAATGAACTGCAGAGGTGTGTATATATAGTGCACGTGTCCAGTCTATAGGCCGATCATACAAAGAGCTTGAAGGCCGACTTCTCACGTGATAATAGGCTGACGTGTAGTTGCATCTGGGTTGACTTTCATCATCTATTTCCAGCGTTGAGTTAAGTCAATTTCAAGCCATTCTTTCATGAATTCTTTTGCAAGGTCTTGGAACATCTCTTTTGATTAGGTCCTTCATATATAAATGACACTTCATTACATTTTTTTTTATCTAGAAGACAAAACCCTAGATAGACATCAAGAAGAAGTCTATTTAACCTATAATAAAATCTTGCTCATGAAACCCATGAAGCAATTACAAAATACAATTTATTATCTTTCTCTTCTTCATTACGTAATTACATAGTCAATATGAAGACTGACCTAGTTACACTTTTCAACAAAATAGACTATGAAGATCAGGGACCCTAGATGTAGGCGGATAACCAGGGCTAAAACCCCTATATAGGGGAAAACCTAGTCAAGAACTCTTCCTTCAGTAATTCAGATTGAGATGGACAAAGACTCTAGACCAATAGACCTTCCTCCTCTACCAAGTCAACCTTCCAAGGTGATGTAGTAGTCACTTCTTACTTAGTAGCTTCAACTGAGCAACAATCCAACACTTCGATCTTCTAGATGCAGAATTTCGACCCACAACAATAGAATTTCGACCTCCTTGCAGCAGCTTCACATCTTCACAAAGAGAGAGTATCTCGACTTTTGTGCTTCAGAGAGTCCTCCTTGTCCTTCACTATCCTTTTTCTCCTTATTCCTTGAAATTCACACTTTTTGTTGCCCCAATAACTGCAGATCGAACTAGTTGTGAGTGAGTGACAAATGAGGCTAAATTGTTGCCTTTATATAGTGATTATGTTGCCGAGATTTACGTCGACTTGTCCAGTTTGAGACTGACTTGGTGGAGGAGGCCTAGAAGGCTTATATTGATAGAAAATAAATTTCTTACTTGACAAATAATTACCAAGAAGGGTTCTTTACATTATGACATGAACAAGGACACTTGTCACAAACCCTAGAAGCCTGCAATGGATGCTTTGACCTAAATATAATTGACCCAAGCATGAAACCCATGCTTTAATAAGTCAATTTCAATAATAATAAAATTTCATATTCTTTTATTTGACAAATAAATTATATTGTGACTTAAATACATTTATGAAGACCGAATTTAGTTACATTGTTCAACAACAGGTAGCCATGAATCATTTCCCCTTCATTGCACCATTGTCATGAACACCTAGAATTGAAGTGTCGACATTGGACATGTTAGTTACCCTTGGGGGCTGGAAGCACCTAATAGGGTTGACCATCTACCCACCCCTAACAAGATAGGGAACTATTTTACAAGACTTGGTCTAGATAGATATTTGGAGGTGATCCCAATTTGAAGTCCTATTATGCCCTTAAAAATTAAGTATTTTTAGCTATGATGCATATATGGTCATTGTCTCTAATGATTGGTAACTTTCACTTCAGTTTGAGATGGTTTTGCCAAGTGATCCTTCACATAGCAATAAAGGAATTTAGGGCACCCACTCCATGCCTTCACTACACATGATGCTCAGGTCGTACTACACTTCTAAAGAGTAGTGATGATCTTGCAGATGCAATGTTTCCTCTATATACTAGAGTGTTGGACACTTTGATGATTCTAGTAGTTTATTGACACCTCAAAGCACCCCGAGATGCTGAAACATTGAGCTCAATTTGCTCATTGTTGGAGATTCTTGATGATGTACCCAGTGGACCTAGCATGCTCCCATACTAGCCTTGACATTGTTTGATGGGAATGGATTGATCTGGAGTCCAAATGGTGTTGGTCATCCCCAAGATGTAACTATGGCTCCCCCCCTTTGTACTATCTCGAGTTGCAAGAGGTATTACCTGTTGACTTAACCCGACCTCCAAGGTTTGTCATGAAGATGGGATTACAAAATTCCTCCTTTTTCAAAGTGCGTGGAATCAATTTAGGATAACACCATCACGTTGAGTTCGTAGAGACTTTTTCAACGATATAAATTTTATCTCAATCCAACTCTTGAATTGAAAGTTATGCACATTTGAAGTTAAACCAATCCTAGAGAGCCACATTAGCGTGGAGTTGTCAGGTGGCTCCTTCTTGACCCCATGGCACTGCCACGTCATGCTGATGCGGGGTCCCCTTATGTGGTAGGTGCCCTTGCGTGGGGTTCGACTATGATGTTCCACCCCAAAACTGGAGTGGTTTTGTGATGATGGTTTCGCATTTGAGCCCCTCCATTAACTCACGACAAACCATGGAGGCCCCAGGGCGTCTGAGGGCCATTGATCGGGCCCTTAGTACAATCGTGCTGCCACAATTTAGCGTCCTTTTAACGTGGGACCCATAATGGGAATCCCCATGTTGGAACCACCCTGCCCCCATTAACTCATAATGGATCAGAGGGGCCCCGAAATGAACAGAGGTCATCGATTTGGCCACATCACGTTGTCCTGTGTAGCTCACTCATTACACAGGTCAAAAGATCGATCCAATGAGCGGTGGGTAGTCTCGTTAGTTGACGACCTTGACAAACGAGAATGTTTCATAGTAATTGTCAGTCCATCTATCACCATTGGTCCACCATTACTGCCATCAGGGAATACTCAAGGGTTAAATATTGTCGATGAGCGGTAGGCAGTCCCGTTAGTCGATGGGTTCGACAAACAAACCTTTTCACAGCAGTTGTTGCCACTGCTCCACCGCCACCGCCCATTGTTGGACATTGGGTTCAATGCTCCCTGTGTGTTTCGCGACATGGACTAACCGCCTCTCGTGGATCATAACTCTGGCAATTGTAGTGGAGACTAACGCCTGCAGGTTTTGGTCTAATGACAATAGTGATTCCAACAAGTGGTATCAGAGCCACAGGTCTCGAGTTCGAAACTCACTCGGCTCGCATTGGGGGTGAGATTGTTGGACATTGGGTTCAACGCTTCCCTTGTGTTTCGCGACATGGACTAACCGCCTCTCGTGGATCCTAACTCTGGCGATTGTAGCGGAGACTAACGCCTGCGGGTTTTGGTCTAACGACAATCGTGATTCTAACACCCATTCCGTGTTATATCATATAGGTGCTACGACAATGAGGTAGTGACAAGGTTTTGCCTCGACATTAATATGTTTACACACCAACTCACCACTGCCATTTGGCATCGACATGGTAGTGCCACAATACATTGGTGCGTGGGCCACGCAAGTACCACTTCATGTTTTGCAATGATCTTACGTTATATCTAGTCATCAACTCTTGTTGAAGGCTAACATACTTGAACCATTGGAATCTCAAATATGAGTGCCAACAATAGAAGGATAGTCTAGCCAGGAAACATATTTGGCCTCGAGAAGTTTGGTAGCTTCGAATTAGCGAGAAACCCAGACTTTGGAAAAAATTAATTAAACAAAAATTTGTCAAAGGGCACATGGTGGATTAGGATTAAGCCCTGGTGCCAAGGACCAAGGATGCATTTGAGGAAGTTTACAAGGATTCCTTAAAACCAAGGAATCATCCCAAAATCACCAAATTCTTGAGAATGATTGTCTCAACCTGAGCATAGGTTCTTAGGGGTATTATGCCATATTAAAACAATGAATCTCGGGATATTATAGCTGATTGTAATACTCAGTTACAACAACATATAAGTGCGTATAAACCTATAAATATTAATTTTTAGTGCTAGATTGTTTTCTGTTGTAGATAATTGCATTTATAAAAAAATTTCAACATTTTACATTACATTCACCCCATAACATCATATCATCATCAACAATTACGTAGAGAGAACATTAAACATCAACAATGCAATGGAACAATAAAGGAGCAACAAAAGAAAAACACACACAATAGAAACACCAAGATTTAAGTCAAAGACTAGGGCAAAATCCCACAAGGGGAAAACCCAACCATGTTCTTCTTCTATTAGATATTCATCAATTGCTCAGCTGAGATACAAATTACAATAAGAATGAGATACATTAGGCCTCCTAGGGCCAACCCAATTCAGTACACAACTTTGTTTGTGAATTGAATGAAACAAGTCCAAGAGAGTTGTTTACATGTCACTATCACATACAATTTCATATCTGTCATAGAGACATTGTCACATCTATCATCCATCATGGTATTACTATCATCAAGAGTATGTTACCATCAAGGTCACTACCATGTCAATCATCAAAAGCCATGCACATCATTGTCACATATGAAGAGAGTGTCAACTGTCAACTATCATCAACAACACTATCAGCAAGTGTACGATATTACTATCATCATATACCATCATCGCGACCCTTTTAAATGTCCATATACCATTGTCATACTCAGTTCATTAAGATCATTTTTATATATAGTGTTACTGTATTGTGGGTTATTGTCGTATGTATGCTATATATAGGTCTCTTCCATATAATAGGGTGATTGCCAATAAGAATATATTATCGATGTTATCAATCAAGATCATTGTTACATAACCCTTCCATGGCTTTGTCATCTATCATTATCATAGTCATATTGACATCATATATTACTGCCAACATACATTACTATCAAAGGTATCTCTATCTAACGTATTTCGGTTGTGAGTCACTGACATAGATCTAGACCCTTATTACTGTCATTGTGACCGAGACATAGAGAGTGCCTTAAAGATAAGTGCAAGCTACAGGAATGAAATGTAAGCAATGGAAATGAAATGCGTGTCACAAGAACATGTATGCAAGCTATAGTATTATGAATGCGGGCCATAGAATTATGACAACGAGCCATAAATGCAGGCCATGAACATATTCATGCTAGTCACAAAAAAATAAACGAGCCATAACGATTATGCGAACCTCAGGCAAATAATGCGAGCCATGAACTATAAATGGACCTCAAATAAATAATGTGTGCGAGCTACTGTAATTATTGCAATCTGTTACCCACCACCTGTGGGTAGTGTATATAGGAGAATTTTTTTTCTCCTAGATGGTCCTTAGTCGACAGTGGACAGCCAACAACCCCTTGCAGCCACCAGATAGCTCGATGTGCCATTATCTTTGCCACCTGAGCCAACCATGTGTTCCCTCGCCCACTTGTTATGATTATATGTTTGAAGGTGGGCCTCTCGACCTTAACAATGTGGCTTTTCATTGGTATGGTTGAGTAATTTTCCTTACTTGTCATGGGCACTTTGGGGCATGGATTGGTGGGGGTATTCGACGGAAAGAGTGGGTTAGGTCTGTACTCTTGTCTCGACTGACCGATTTCGTGGTTAGCCTTGTATCCTAGTCCCATGGGATCTCCTTTACTGGCCATTAGCTTTAGGGTTGACACTACACAGGAAATCCCGATTTTGGTTCTGGTCCCACTTCCTGACACCATATACATCAACCCCTTCCACTCATTTGAACCCCACTCGCCTCTTTTCCCATCCGAGTCCACATGTGCCACTGGGTCCACATAGGGTTAGTCTCCCCCTCCCCTTGTACACACCTTGGGTCAGGCCTGAAATGATGCCCATAGGTTGATGCAGCGAAAAAGAAAAGAAAAAACACAATTTGGCCACTCTCAACAAGAAATGTACCACAAAATGCAAAAGATGGTCGAGACATACAAATTTAGCACGTGTGAAAAAGCCAAACATGGGCTCTACTCCTTATCCATGGCCATCAACCTAGTTCCTATGGGCCCTAGATGAGCCCCCTCCATCATTAAGGAACCCATGATTGTCCCAACCCCTGTTGGGCGATGAACTATTCCACCTAAAATGGGTATCCACTGCTTTATATCACATAACATGCTCTCATTCCCTTCAACACTGAGCAGTTATGAAGAAAAGTCAATCAAAGAAAAAATGTATATGAAGAAGGGTGGAAAAACAAAGGTCGGGGTAATTTATGTACCACAATTTTCTCCCTCCTACGCTCATATGCCCAGGTGTGGGGTTCCCTTATTATAGCTAGTCTTGCACCATGACATGTGGTCTAGATGAACTCCCTCATCCCCACTCAGTTCCATTACTATATCATCTGCCACCTACCACCTGAGGGATGTACCATGGACATGTAACCCCCTTTAAAGGTTGGAACCACCTAATAGGGTCCTTGATTAACCCCTTAGTAAGCTTGGAAACACTTGTATATGCCAAAGCCCACTATGGAAGGGCATGCCAACATGAAGTGCCCCATTGATTCCGTGACTTGTAAGCTCTTTTATTTGATTATTCTAATGATTTGTTGTATTGGAGAGTAAGGGGACGCATTGGATCTTATGCAGGATTGCGGGTGGCTCTCCATTTTGGGCTTGGTCACCCTATACGGGGTCGTAGCCCTCTAGAGGGCCACATTGGCATTTGTAGGGCGAGCGTTGAGAGCCATGGGCCTCCACCATAGCAGAGAGTACTTCATGGATCCCCAACACCACTCATTGATTTCTCATGTTCCAGCTTTTGGATGAGGATGATGCACTTGGTTCACCATGCCCAATTGGCTCCACACATGCACCATACACTTAGCAGATGTTCCATGGTCCAGAGGATGTTTCCCCTGCACAGGGAGGTCTTATGTCATCATCTTGGACCTTACAGATGGTCTACAAGCATTTCTAATCCACTTGGAGACCCATGAGGATGCCCTTGTGCCCCCACACCCACTTGGGAGCACCACAGGTTATTGCTTGGAAAACCAGGGGCCAACCCCTTATCCACTATGTTTTGAGTCTAGTTTTACATCGTGGCACCCCTAAGACTTCATTAGGCTTCCTCAAAGGCCCAATTGTGAAAATTTCTAAAACAAAATTCCTACTGCACTATTTGATATTATTTCTCCTTCTTATTATTCAACAATAGGTATGGGCGAAGGTGTATGTGGAAACAGGGGCTAAGGTCTCGTAATCTATTCCTTCCTTTTATGCATACCCCTTGGCCACGAACCTAGCCTTGTATTTCTCTATTCTGCCATTTGCAGCATATTTGATCTTGTAGATCCATCTCGAACCTACAACTGATCAGGTCTCTGGTCTAGGCAGGACTTCCCAAACATCGTTAGTCATGGTAGAGCTATTCTCCTCTACCATGACATCCACCCAGACCTGATGCTGTATGACCTCCCAAAAGCTAGAGGGTTCTTCAACCTGAGCTACCAAGGCTTGGTATCTGTCAGGTTGTCTACGCTGCCTTTTCTTGGTTCTAGGAGCTCCAAAAAACTCCTCTACATCCCTCAGCGTCTGACGTACTTCTCTACTAATTCTGTCACTGGTGGTGGGTTGCTCAATCAGTTCCTCTTCCTGTTGTCCCCTCTGCTGTGAACTATCTCGATTTTCCTCACCTGAGGAAATACTGGTACTAGTTATGGTGCTTGATCCAGATGTCTGTCCACCTGTTGGTTCTTCCCCCCGCTATTGTTGGATTTGAGGAACATCTTTAGACTTCTCTCAAGAAGGCATCTCTCGGGATTTCCTGAAAGCTCTATCTTCCATGAACTTTACATCCCTTTTGACTACATTCTTCCTGCTGCTTGAAATGTAGATTCTGTATACCTTCGAGGTCTCGCTGTATCCTATGAGGTACCTCTTCTCTGCAATTTGATCTAATTTGCTCCGCTTTTCATCTAGAATGTGATAGTATGCCACACTTTCAAATATCATGAAATGACTCACTTCTGGCTTCTTTCTTGTCAAGATACTCTTGGGCGTTCTCTTGCCCAAGGCTTTATGAGGAGTCTTATTTTGGATATATACAACTGTGTTGCATCCTTCTGCCCATACGAATCTAGGCATGTCCTGGTTATACAACATTGATTTTTCCGCCCCAACAATAGTCCCGTTCTTCCGCTCTGCAACCCGATTCTGCACCGAATTATATGGAGCTGTCCATTCTCTTTTGTTGCCCTCTCTTGCTCAGAAATCTGTGAAGTCCTTGTTAGTGTACTCTCCACCATTATCTGAGTTCAATACTTTTATCTTCTTCCCTGTCAGGTTTTCAACCAGAACTTTGAATTCTTTGAACCGATAAAAGACCTCATCCTTGGTCTTTAAGAAGTAGATCTAAGTTTTCCTGGAGTGGTCATCAATAAGGTGACGAAATATTCGCCACTGCTAAGAGCTCTGATAGACATTGGTCCACAGATATCTGAGTGTATTAGCCCTAATACTCTTGGAGCCCTATTGTTGCTTCTGGAATATGTTGCTTTGGCGTACTTCTCTAATACACATCCTCTGCATATGTCATTGTGCTTGGTACTCAAGATTAGAACTTCCGTCACATGTAGCACATTCGTGGCTCATAGATTATCTCCTTCTTTTGTCTGAAATGCTATGGTCCCTCTTCCTATTGGTGTACACTTCGTTTTGTTTCCCATAGTAATTTGGGAGTTCATCCGTTCTTCTTGATAACTCGAGAAATATCCTCAAACTCCAGTTATATGAGCTAAAGCCCCGATATCAATGTACCAATCATCGGTTGATGCAGAAATCCATAAACACGCAAATTCCTCTTCCAATCTGGAAGACAACTCTGAGATGTCATGATCTCCCATCGTGCTTTTAATTTTCTCTAGCGGCCTCTGCAAAAAACTGCGTAATCCCTCTGGGGATGGATTTGCTATCAATGCAGCACCATGGGTTCCCTTGAACGCAGACTCCTCCGTGCCTTTGCTCGGGCTAGCTTTGATACCATGTGAAAATTTCTAAAACGAAATTCCTACTGCAATATCTGATATTATTTCATCTACTTATTATTCAACAATAAGTTATTTACAAAAATTCTGTCAGTAAACATCAAAATAAATTCTACTACAGCCTTCACAAATAAAATATTGAGCAAACTGTAAAGAAATACAAGCATAAGAGTGACAGTGATTTTTGGACAATTGTCCCTGGAAAAACCCAATGCAGGAAAACCGGTGCAATAGGTGAGGGTTTCATTATTATTCTTCAGCAAAATATCTTGTACAGAAAATAATTAGTAGAATAGAAGAGGAGTATCTATCAGAAATTTACAAATAATTTCCTCACGTGCTTCTTAGTAAATTTTCGACCTTGGAGAGTCACTAAGGCTCTCTACGTCTCACTGCATTAGCTTCTGCGCAGTCCCAATGTCATAGTCTTTGCGTTGTCTCTGTCGCTACACTGTCCCTCCTCTGAGCTGCCTCTTCCAGTGTGATTCTGTACTCTCAGCTCTTGCTGACCCCTCTCTCTCTCCACCCTGCAACACTCCCTTTGAATCGATTTCTCGTGCCGAACTTCAGCTGGTGAGAAAATCGATCTTCTTGGGTAACTGAGTATCTGCCTCGGTGTGTTTTCCAAATAACCCTCAAGCTTTCTTAAATAATCTAATTGTTGACATTCAAGGACCTAGATTAGAAGCTACTCAATGACTAAGATCATTTTGACTTGATCCTCGTATTCTTCTAGAAGTTACACCTACAGTTTAGATTAATACTCAATTATTTTAATTTCCTAAGTTTAGACTTAGGGTCATATTAAAAATAATTAATTTATCAAATAAAATTGTCTCTGGGTGGAATTTCCCAAAACAATTTCTGGGTTATCTAGAATACATGTGTCTTAGCCTCTTAGCCCCTCCACAAAGTTTGAGACTTAGAGCACATCCGATGCTACAAAAAATCAACACCAACGACTCACTATATTGATCATTCTGCCCTTTTGAGAGGCTTATTGTTGTTTTATGGAGCTATTTTGGTGGGCTTGTCACCAAAAGTATTGTTATTATGCACATTATTTTATTTTAGGGGCATTATTAGTCCAAGTTATGGCATTTGAATCCCTTAGATGATTGTATAAAGAGAAGTGAGATGATTCATTTTCATCATCATCACTTTGATTGGATTAGTATCTCTTGAGAGATTTTTGCACTTTTTGCTCAGTGAACTTTTTGGAGCTTTCTTGATGCAGTATGATGTTTGGATTTTCGCTATTGTCTTTGGAGCTTCTTTCTAATGCAAAGTTGATGAATGGATATACTCTCTCTCTTATGTAAGTCGAATTTTGATGTTGTTCTTGTTATTTTACTGGTTTACTGCGTGTTATTGTTATCATTATTCATGTATGGGTTAAAGTAAATGTGAAATTCTTTTGGGAACCTTGAATAAGTGATTTAATGCATGCGTGGTACTTGAAGAGAGTGGGTGAATGTTCTTGGAGGAAGCTAATAGGTTTCAAGCCTCGAAACTTCATTTCTTTGGCAAATTTGAACTATAAATCCCTATTGACCCAGTTGTTGCCCTTGGAGAGGCTAGCAAAGATCAATCAAGGCTCTTTAGCTCACGAAAAATATCGATCTATGGGTATCTTGACTCCATTAAGCCTAGGCAATAAAGCACTGATCCTCATATCCCTTTGGTGGTCAAATTTTACTCTCTTTTCTTCACTTTTCCAAATTCTAGGCCTAACCCTAGAGGGTCACCTAGGGCATCAACCCAAATTTTTTGTAGCTATTCAAACACCTTGAAAATTGGTCCACAACTGCACTGGGGTATTCCCAAGGGGCCTTCCAAATTTGAGCACAATCTGACTGTGGAATCTCGAGATATCACAAGCCCTAGATCGAGGACCATTTCTCTCCCTAGGCTGATTTGGGTTAGTGTCCTAATTTGGATCATTGCATTCAAATTTCAAAGGAAGATTAGCCCTTTGATCGTATTCTCTGCCCTAACTAGGTCAAACCCCTCCTTGGTTGATCAACTCCATACCCTTGACCTAGTCTGGGTCCTCTTGGGTTCTTTGTGGTCCCACAACTCTACAACTCAAATTCCACAAGGATTACATAGAATCCATTTCTCCACAAGGATCCTTACGTCTAGGAATCCCCTTGTCAAGGCATATCCTCCAAACCTAGTCTCAAGTGTCCTCTTAGCCCTTCCTAGAAAGCTTATCGCCTTGTTTCTCAAGCAAGTTATTTAATTGAGTCTCTCTTGTGAATAGGCTATAGGAGCACTCCATATGTTATCATTGACCCATCTATTCATGTGATTCCTCTCATACAGAGACTTCTCCCATTGGTGAAAGTTCGTAAAGAGCAGGGAGCCTTAGCTGAGGTGACAGTGGGCTATTGCTCCATTGTTGCCCCTTGACCTAGTAGTTGCTCTATAGGATCCCCTGCTAGTTTGAGTGGTAACATTTTGGCGCCGTTGTCGAGGACACAAGACTTGTTTTTTGTTCCCCATACAACATATTGACATATCATTATTAGCGACTCCATTGGAAGAATGAAGCCCTACTTCTTCATTGAACTTCAAAGTTAATGCTTGTAGGGTGAAGCAAGCATCTATCAAGGCATTTTAATTCACCCTAGCGATTGCATTTTAATCCTAATATGCAAAATAATGAAAAATGGACTATTGTCAAAGAGATATTAATGTTGGTCCCACATTTGCAAAACTCAATGACCAAGAACTACAAAAGAATGTGGAGAAATATGCTTGAGTTTTATGAAGATTTATTGGAGAGCATCGATAAGGAATTCATGCTCAAGGTTCATGGTTCAACACAAAAGCAACTCTACATAATGATTTGTGCCTCTGAGAAGGATCCTAATAGTATTTTTGACTTTGCTAGCCTAACCTGTGCTTTTAGTATTCTTATTGACCTAATCAATGAAAAATATTATAATCAGTCGCAAGGCCCCACACAATGTAATCAATTGGATGATCAAGGTGACATTAAAGAAAGTTCAAGTGCAAGGGACCATCATGAAGGTAAGGAACATGCGGAAGAAGGGGATCCATCTAAAGAAGATCCTGATAGCCATAATGCCACAAAGGACCTTCAAGATGCACACCTAAGGATTGAGAATGTGCACGACATGAATAAGAGTCCCATCGAACATCATAAGGATGAACACAATGAAATGGAGGCTTACATTCAAGAAAAGGGGTTTGAGGATATGAGTTGTGTAGCTTACTGTGAAGATGACATTTCTCATTTCTTGTGCATTAATGAGGGAAAATGGGATGTGGGCATCCATCACTTTGACAGTGACCAAATTTATGACATTGACACAAAAAATGAGGTTGAAATTGATTCTCCTTTTCTCCATGACATTACTCATAATGATAGCTCTGCTCACACCATTGAAAGGGAGGATTGTGGTTCTCCCGCAAATGAGGAAGGTCTATTAGAAATGGTAGGCTCCATTATGATACCGATGATGACACTGACAAAGGCCTTGTTTTCCCATACCTTCTTCAAGATCCCGATGGAAGAGCTAAATTATCAACGAACCATCACCTTGCCCTTTCTCACATTAGCACCATCATTGATGATCCTTTTCCCACTCCAAGTTATGATGTTGAGGGAGAACCATCCTTTAGTTTTATCCCTTCTCCCACGTCGTACCCTCGGGATTCCGAATATGGTCATCATGAGCAACCTGCTTGTTGTGTTTCC
This sequence comes from Pinus albicaulis, assembly GCA_034641835.2. Taxonomy (NCBI): domain Eukaryota; kingdom Viridiplantae; phylum Streptophyta; class Pinopsida; order Pinales; family Pinaceae; genus Pinus; species Pinus albicaulis. The sequence continues at coordinate 947,572,592 of CM076570.1, forward strand.
CCTTGTCATTAGTTTGCCTTTCCTCTCAGTCATGACCCTATGGTGGTCATAAAGCATGACATTAATGATCGAGACCATAATGGGGATTATATGCCTGAGGTTACTATGCATCGAAATTTTATATGCTTGATTGTTGATATCTCTATCTTTTGGTTGGAAGAAAGGATCTTCTGTAATAGATTACATCCCTTTCCGCTCTCTTCCCCCATGATACTCCATGAGTGGTTACTTCATTTTCCCATCTCCCTCCCTTGTGACCTTCCATGTTGTTATTCCTACCCTTGCCTATGGATCTGTTGCATGAGTAAGCATAAGGGCAGTTGTTTTCATATTGACTGGATGATATGTTGGTTGCATTGGATCCATTATTATACTTAGTATTTTGGTGATGTAACATGCATGTTAGGGTAGGATGCATTGCATGCTGATTTTCTCATTAGAACTAACATCATATGATATTGGCATGATAGATTACCTGCATTTAGATTTAAATTGCATGAAAATGATTTTATTTTCTTGTTGATTTTATGTCCTAATACTAAGCATGGGTGATCATAAGACACCACAAAAACATGCTTCTTGTGTGCTTGGTCTTTGATATGTGCAGGTAAAAAGTCTATGGTACCGAGAGATTGCTGGTGTTCTCATGACCTCCCATCCAAGTAGCTTTGCACGCCGCTTTGAGAGCTCATGACCCAGTTGGAGCCAGATGTTACCCACCACCTGTGGGTATTGTATATAGGAGATTTTTTTTCTCCTAGATGGTCCTTAGCTGACAGCGAACAACCCCTTGCAGCCACCAGATAACTCGATGTGCCATTATCTCTGCCACTTGAATCAGACATGTGGTCCCTTGCCCAATTGTTATGATTGGATGTTTGAAGGTGGGCGTCCTGACCTTAAAGGTATGGCTTTTCATTGATATAGTTGAGTAATTTTCCTTATTTGTCATGTGCACTTTGGGGCATGGATTGGTGGGGGGATTTGGCGAAAAGAGTGGGTTAGTTCTGTACGCTTTTCTCCATTGCCCGATTTCGTGGTTAGCTTTGTATCCTAGTCCTGTGGGATCTCCTTTACTGGCCATTAGCTTTAGGGTCGACACTACGCGGGAAATCCCGATTTTGGTTGTGTCGTCCTACTTCTCAACACCATATACATCACCCCCTTCCGTTCATTTTAACCCCATTAATCTCTTTTCTCATCTGGGTCCACATAGGGCTAGCCTCCCCCTCCCTTTGTCCACACCTTGGGTCGGGCCTGGAACGATGCCAAGAAGTTGATGCAACGAAAAAGAAAAAAAAGCATAATTTGGCCACTCTCAACAAGAATGTACCACAAAATGCAAAAGATGGCCAGGACATACAAATTTAGCACGTGGGAAAAAACCAAACATTAGCTCTACTCGTTATCCGTGGCCATCACCCTGGTTCTTATGGGCCTTATTTGAGCCCCTCCATCATTAAGGAACCCATGATTGTCCCAACCCCTAGTGGGTGATCAACTACCCACCTGGAGGGTGTATCCTCTGCTATATATCACACAACATGCTCTCATTCCCTAGAGCCCCAAGCATATATGAAGAAAAATGATCCGTAAATTGTCGTGGATATTCCACTGGACAGTTCGTCACAACAAATCTAATAATAATATATTAAAATACTGAATTTTTACACTATTACAGTTTTATTAAAATTCTCGATCTCTAGATTTAATTGTAATTAGTGCATGCATGCGAATGGAAATTATACATAAAAGTAGAGAACGACAAAATAAGCTCACACACACATAAGACACAAGATATGCTCTCTGGGAAACCTTTTCGGGAGAAAACCCAATTGGAAGGTGAGGTTGCTTTGCTCTCTTTCTCTGTCTGGAAATATGGCTACAGGTACAAAGAAGTAATGCCTGTGGCACATGGGTTGCTACAATGCACATATCCTCTCGGTGTGCTCTATCTTCTATCTCTCTTGACTAGCTTTGCTCAACTATGGAACAAAATGCTCTTGAAAGAATGGAATACTCTTAGTGGCCCAGTTATAACACAATCCGGTAGCTTACTAGTGGTTAATTTTGACTACATCAACTCTTAACTAGAGTTACAATGTAGACTCTTCAAGAGTCTTTTACATCAAAAACATGTGGCTAGCCCTTTTTCCATGAATAATGGGGGTTGACGCGACATCCTCCGGAACTATAGGGGTGAAAACATGAAGGTCAACTTCTAAGTGGCATAACTTTTGTATACAGATTCTGATTGACGCGCTTCTTATGCCGTTGGAAAGATCTCTCTGTGTAGAATAGCATGGAAAGGTGAGATGCTAAAGCGGCAAAGTTTTACCCCCAAAAAACGTCGTTGATGCCTCAAAACGCTGCTAGAAGGTTTCAGACTTCGTTTCACGAAACTGGGTCCCACTGGTAAAAACGGTCTTGTGAGTTGATTCCTTCACTTTTTCCACTCTGAATGCATCGAGATGGATGACAAAACAATATAATGATCCAATTCGGATCACACCTCCCCATTTTGGGAGGCTTTTGGTCCCCAAATTCTTTTACTGAATGAGGTATGGAAAACTTTCCTCCAACTTCTCCTTGGTGTACCATTTAGTTTTGCCTGGAAGTTGTCCCTTCAACCCAATTTGCCAAAGGTCATGTTTCCCCTTGTCTTGTAATTCTGGACCTCTTCTGCAAAACTGTATCTTCTGTCAACTATGCCTAAGCATCTGGTGCCAAATCCTCCACAGAAGGTAGAACGTGTTCCTCTTCCTGATCTAGCATGGAAGGCTCATAGAGTTTCAAAATCTCTACATTCACAACTGAGTAAATGCGCATATACAGTCGTAAACTGAGTCGATAAGCATTATCACCCACCTTTTCCAGTATCTCAAAGGGACCATACCTTAAGAGCGTTGATTTTCTTATCGGGCCCATGCGGCCTCTCCTTGTTCAACTGTAGCCATACTCTATCTCCCACCTTGAATGATTTCTCTGTTATGTGTTGATCATGCCTGGCCTTATACTTCTCTTGCAACTTCTGCAGTGTTTCTTGTACCTGTAGATGGATCTGCCTGATCTTCTCTATAAAATTTTCAGCCATCAAAGCATCTCTTGTAAGATCTTTCCTCACTCCTCCTTGTTGCCCATATGAAATATCCAAAGGTGAAGGAGGAAAATATCCAAAACAAGTTTCAAATGGGGACTCTCCTATAGAAGTGTGGACTACTCTGTTGTAAGAATGTTGAATATATACCAGATTTTGATCCCAGGTCTTCGGATGCTTCTGGTTGTATCCCCTCAGAAGTTGGACCGAAGTCCTGTTGACCACTTTTGTCTGCCCATTTGTCTGTGGATGGAATGTTGTAGATCTCTTCAACTTTGTGTCCATCTTCTCCCACAATGTAGTCCAGAATGAACTAAGAAATCTTGTGTCCCTGTTTCAAATGATGCTCCTTGGTATCCCAAAGTGCAGCTAGACCTGTCCAAAGAACAAGTTTGTTGTTTCTTGTCGACTGATGGTCTTTTTACAAGGCATCTGAACACACATCTTGCTAAACATGTCGACTACGACGAACAGGTAGTCATGTCTCTTCCTGGTTGTCGATAAACCTCCCACAAAGTCCATGGAAATGCTTTCCCAAGGACTAGTAGGTACAGGTAAGGGATGATATAGAACCCATTTCATGTTGCTAGGCTTGCTGGTACAACAAAACATGCATCCTCTTATGAACCTAGCTACCTGCACTTGCATCTTGCGCCAATACACATACATCTGCAAGTTAGCCACGGTCTTCGCTACACCAAAGTGCCTTGCAACCTTGGAGGTGTGAGCCTCTCTAATCAATTGCAAATGTTCACCTTTAGGAACAAATAACTTATCCAACTTGTAGAGTAACCCATCTTGGAGATGGTAGTCAACAATATTGTCGCCATCGTGCACGACTTTGACTCTACAACTGTTGATACACCTCCTTGAAGTCCTCATCCTCTGAATATGCCTCTCTGTATGCATCATGGATGTATGGCTCCATGTGCGTAAGAGTCCCCAAAGCTTTAATCTTTGATGTGGGTGGCCTTGAGAACATGTCAACCAACTTGTTTGTGCTGCCCTTCTTATACTTGATCACCAAATTAAACTGTTGTAAAAACCCCGTCCACTTGTAATTCCTAGTCTATTGTAGCTTACTTTGGGCCTGCAAGTACTGTAACGACTAGTGATCTGTGTGGATTACTGTCTCCTTTCCCATCAGATTGTGCTTCCACTTCTTCACAACTTGCACCATGGCATAGAGCTCCTTATCATAAGAAGGGTAGTTGAGAACTGCCCCATGAAATACTTCAGAATGGTAGACAACTTTGTGTGCCTCTTAACTTAGCTAAATTCCAAGTTTGTCCTATCTTTTGCACATAGTGAAAAGCATGGAGCAACAATCTCCCATCTTTCTATCCAAACCTACCCATGACCAAATTCTCTATGTACACTTGCCTTGACTACATTTTGAAGTCTGACATGCCTTCAGGTGGAGTGTTGAGAGCAAAGCAATAAGCTCTGCTCCTATGCATACCTTTGTTTGACTATAATTCCATGTTCATTTTCCTTAATCGTTTTTTTCAAAAACAAGGTTTCTCAAATAGGTTTCAAGCACAAAAATTCATAGGGGCCTTTGAGCACAAATGACCAAATAATTAACCACTCAACTATTTTGATTATGCATGGATCCATTCAAGTCATAGTTTCCACATGGCATCACCACTTCATCCTTGGTAGCCATTTGTAAACTCGTCATCGACCTTGTGTTAAAGTTTCTAGTCCAATGTTGGTGTAGAATGTGGGGAAATATGGAATAGGATGTTGAGAAGAGTCAAAGTGTGGAAGGAAGTGTATCTTACTTCCCTCTCCCTTTGTCTTCTTCCCCATGAGAAAGTGAAGCAAGGATTGAGGAAAGGTGAATGAATTGTGGGGAAAAGGAAAACATATGAAAGGAGAAGATCGATTACCTCCACCCTAGATTGTCACAAAAGTCATGTGCAGAGTGTAAGATGAAGGAATGAGGGTGGAATGGGAGTATGGGGTGGAAGAAAGGAATTGGATATGGAGTGCAAGAGAGGTGATAAGGTGTTCACATCTCGCATTAGTGGAAAGTCAAGTGTGGATTGTGGGGGTAGAGGAGGGAAATGGATGCAGGGAGTAGTACATGTGATTAGGGGTCCACATCCTACAACGAAGGATTAGGGGGTGGAGGATGGGCTTTATGCAACCCTGTAAATTGCACAGCTTAGGGGGTGGAGGATACTTGATCAAAGGATGGTGGAGGATAGGCTCTTTGGAACCCCATAAATTGCCTAATAAATGTCTCTACCTTATAAAGAGGATGGTGGATGATGGGTTCTTTGCGACCTCAACATCTACCCACCCCAAACTCATCCAAAGACTCTAAGAGGCTTGCTCCAACACATTTATGTGGAAGGATTTTTCCCCAAGGGGCTGTCCATGGGTTTCGAGAATAAAACAATAACCCTTTAATCTTATGGCTTAGTCGCAATACTCGGGAATTTGCTGGCATTAAACAAGTGTGTAGTTTTGAGCTATAACATTCCCTTGGAGATATTACCTCCCTGGGAGGTAAATTAGAGTTAGCTCAACATCTCAATTATGAAGACCAATCTTACCTTGCTGGTCATAATTATGCCTTCTCCATTGGACTATGGAGTCCAATGCTGCATCTTACAAAACATGTCTTCATATTTTTTGTTCGATAACAACTCCTGCTTTTATATTAAGAAAAGGCGCTAAAACTAAACAAAACAAAGGCAATGTAGGCGGAAAAACTAAAAGTAACAATGAGCTTAAAACTACCCAAAGCAATGAAATATTATCTAGCTATCTTAGCCAGCAAAGGAAAACTTGCTCGGTGGCACGATAATGCCAAAGCAACTAGGAAAGCAACTTAATGAGTGTATGAGACTCATCCCTGCACTTGGTTGTCAGGGAAAATATTGACAGTGATATCCGTAAGATAGAAAAGGCTGGGAAACCCTAAAAGGGGTAATACACTTTAGGCCTTGACTTAAGCAGTCTCCAACCATGACTTAATAGTATCTATAAAACATGGGGGGAGGTGTGCACATAGTATCTTTGTAGAAAATGCCTGTGAAACGTGGCTGAAATATCTCTGTGGCATTTCAAATTTTTGAAGCACTCAATCATATGTTTAAACAGGTGTTTCGGCCAGGGTATGAGTGATTTTAGCCAATATTGTGATTGTTAAAATGGGAAAAAAGAAATTGAAAAAACAATCCCTAGTGTTAACTGCTTACATATTAAAGTATAAATAGAGGGCCCGGGCTTCCCTTAATTATCTGTCTTTTTAGCTTTATTTCCAAATTTGAAATTCATGAATGATATTCTGAAATTTGTCTCATGTGTATTTTAACATTTACGTATGTGTGTGTCAGATCGTAACCGTACGGTATTCTCATTTTCTTAAAACTTTCTATATCCTTTTCGGATACCATATCCTTTCCCTTCCATGTTTATATTTGGGCAACATAGTATGTTGCCCAAGTATTAATTTTATTCCATTGGTATTTTATCTTCTCAAAAGCTATAAATGCTAAATTTGTGTTTTGTTACGATATATCACTTCTGTTAAATGCTTCGTGGAGATGGCAGACTTTCATTCTCTAGTACAATAAAACAGTTTATACAGTTTTTTTCTGATGAAAACCAGGTGTATTGTGGTGATAAAATATATAAAACTGTTGTATAACCATGTTTTCCGTAACTTAAGAATGCATTACATTCATGTTATTTTGGCTGAATTACCCTAGATAGCAGTTGGTATTTTTCTAGTATAATGTGTTTAAAGTGCTGATATTCTGAAGCGATACTTGCAGGATACTTTAACAACCCCAGTGCAACTAAAATGACGCTAGATAATGAAGGATGGCTGCATACTGGAGATATGGGCTACTTTGATGAGGAAGGAGGATTATTTATTGTGGATCGTATTAAAGAACTAATCAAATACAAAGGGTTCCAGGTAATCTATTATATCCACAAGATTGAAAAATGGAAAAAGTTAAAATCTGTAACTATTTTTCCATCATGTAACGTAGAATATATTTGATAGTCATCTTAGAGGCGTTATCTGGTAAAGATAATTACCTTAGTGTCAGTTTAATATGCACCAGAAATCATAAGCTTAGGACATTATCCCTGACTGTGAGATATGGAGCTCCATTATATCTATCCTGTTCGAATCATATCGATAAAATACTAATTTGTACAATTTTCATGTCATTGTTGGATGTCTCCCATACACACATCAGATTTACGATGGAACAAGTCTCTATTCTGTATTAAAAGAGCATATATATATATATATATATATATCCCACATATATTCTTTTGTATGTGCTAGGCTGTATACGTTTGTAATTGGGCTTTGGTTGAATGGAGAGATGCAAGAGCACTAGTTCTAGGTGCACAACCTAAAAGACTAGTAAAAGGCTAAACACAACTTTGTGATTGGGGAGTCTACACCTTCATCAATATGGATCAGTTTTGCAAATATCTTTTTGGGGATTATATTGTCAAGGGTTCAGAACGAAATATCTTTTTGGGGAGTATATTGTCAAGGGTTCAGAACGAAATTTATTGGACATATTGGACAATATTGACTAACATAAATTTGGAAAAACTCAAAAAAATATCGGCAACCTGAATTTCTCAAAAAAATTTCAGAAATATTGGAAGAAATCAAAGCTATATGCAACGCTCATACAGTCTATACTTCATGAAATTTAATTTGTATGACGGGAATGAATCCTAAATGCAATTGACTGGACCTTACATTGCAGTTCAAGTAGATTGTGAGAATGTTATTTTATACGTCAATCTATGTCTTAGGGTTTCGATATTCTCTTGGTATTATATATCCTTCAAATATGAAAACTCAAATTTTTAAAATAAAATAAATTTCAATATATTCAATGACCAAGAAGACAACTCTGTTTATTTTTTGTTACATGCAAAGCTTTAAAGTAGAGAACGCAGTTCACAACCCAATTCAAGCAAATGCAATGCAATAGGGTGACTCAGCTGTTAGTTGCTGAAATAGTCCGAAAGGAACACACTGGATTTATAAAAGGCAGATTTGTTCTTGATACTCTTTTAACTGAATGGGAATGTCTTCAATAGGCTTAAGAGTCATTGACTTATGATGCAGGAGCATCTTTGGTCTAGAGCAATTTGCATCAATCAATTTTTAGCTAGTAGTTTAGAGGATAAAATAAGAGTGTTGCAACTTTGCTTTGCTGTTACAGTGTTGCAACTCCAACTTGCTGCTACAGTGTTGCAACTTTGACGTGTTGCAAGTGTTGCAACTCTACTACAACACTTTGGATCATATCTTGTTGCAATTATGCATGTCTTATGATGGCTCCTATCTCTGCAAACACAAGCGTTGGTGCAAAGGAACAACAAGTCATTTTTGTTCAGTTTCAAATTCTGCAAACACAGCAAGTCATTTTTTCCCAGTCACGCAGTTTGCAAAACATAGTTTAAACATCACTTCAAAACTCCTCAACCAAGGATCTTTTTGGAAAATCACTCGTGGCTTATCAAATAGATCTGCTCTGCACAAAACCCAGATGGCTGAATTTCGAACTTCATCTTTCTATGATCAGAAATTGACCTGCAAGTTTGATGACGGTTTTCCCTTATGAATTTCCCTTCTTCTGTTGGCTTGATACAGAGTGCTTTGTATTCTCGAACCTGTAACTTGAATGGCTCTTCCCAATACACAATATTGGACGCAAAAGCACTGGATTAAAGGATTAACTGAAATTTGATTCTCTAGGTTCTCATTTAAATGTAAAATAACAGAGAGAATACAGTGCCTGAATTACTCACTATACAAGGTAATTTCTCTGGGAAATATATTAAAGAGTAAAGACCAAAATAATTTCAACTCCAGATATTAACATGATTGTTAACGAGCCTCACAAATTATCATACAGTTAAACATCTCATGAACACTTACAGATTTGACTTGCTGATTAAAAAAAAACCACTTGTCTAAGAAACGTTGTTCAGTTAACTTCCATCTCACACAAAGAACAAAAACCCCTTCTCCTTCTCCTACACACTCCAAAATCTTTCTAACAAAATGTTCCTGTGCTTTTTTCTCAAAACCGAAAAAACTGTCCAAGAACAATGAGTTCAGGGATGTGAACCGATTTCTCTTAGCTCTAACTGCCTACTAGTTATAAAATCATTTCTTTTAAGTTTTAACTAAATGTTCCCAACTAATCTGAACTAAATATCAAAAAAATTTCACAATAAACTATAAAATGTTCTAGCCTTGGCATGTGGTCAATCCATCAAATTGCTATGCTCTTGGTCCGACTTTAATAACTTATCATTTTTATGTGCTTGGCCTAATGCACCTGCATCAGACTTCCCAAGAAAGAAAATTTTTATGAGCTCCTGCTCATAAGATCTTCTATAGAATGACCTGCTTTCTGTAGTGCTGCTTCATCCATCCAAGTAGAATCCTTCATCGGATGGTCTTTCCACTTCACAAGATACTCCAAGTGTTCTTTATTTCTAGTCTTCTTGGCAACACATGTATCCAAAATCTGTTCAACCTCTAAACTCTTTGCCACAGGCATTTGTTTCAGCCACTATTGTTCCTTTCCTTCATCCTGGTCAAAATTCCCAGAAGCTTGATTTGCATCGTCAACCGTGTAGGAATACAAATCTACTACATTAAAAATGGGTGAAATGCCAATTGCTGGAGGTAACTCCAGCTCATAAGCATTCACTGAAAACTTGCGGAGAATCTTACAAGGTACTATCATTTTCATTTTCAATTTGTTGTTCTCTCCCCTGAAAACCTTTCTTTTCATAGGTGAGTGAAGAGCACATCTCCCACTTCAAAGTTTACCTCTTTCCTGTGTAAATTTTCTCGTTGCTTGTATCTTGTAATCTTTGTTTTACTTGCTTGTGCAGCTCACTCATGGCTGTTGCAAAATTCTCTCCATCAACACTTCTATGCTCAAGCTTCCCCAAGTCTCTTAGTTCACAAATTCCCCAAGGATGCATGTCGTAAAAGATCTTAAATTGAATCTTTCCTGTGCTCTTATTTGGTGAGTCATTATAAGCAAACTCAGCTTGGGCTAGCACATGATCCCATTGCTTTGGTCGATCACCTACTAAACTCCTCAACAAATTACCCAAACTCCTGTTTACAACCTTTGTTTGCCCATCAGACTGTGGCGGCTGAGCTAAAATTCAGCTTAGTGCCAAGTTTCTTCCACAAGGTCCTCCAGAAATGTCCGGTCAATCTTGTGTCCCTGTCAGAGATTATACTTTTTGGCAAACCATGCAATTGGACAATCTGATCAAAAAACAAATTAGCCACATGGGTAGCATCACTAGTTTTGGAACACAGAATGAAATGAGCCATCTTAGTAAATCTATCCACAACTACAAGGATTGAATCATTGCCTTGTTGAGTTCTCGGTAAACCCAAAACAAAGTCCATACTCACCGAATCTCAAGGTCTGTTGGGAATGGGTAATGGCATGAATAGTCCAACATTCTGACTTCTCCCTTTCGCATGTTGACATACCCTGCACTTACTCATGTACCTTTATACATATGCCTTCATCTTAGGCCAAAAATAGAAGTGACTCTGTTGCCCAAGTGTTTTATCAATACCAACGTGTCTAGCCAACCTGTCATTATGCTTTTCTTGGACCAAGTTTTCCCTCATTGAGCAATTGGGAATACATAGTTGATTGTTCTTGAACAATAGTCCATCCTGCAGCATAAATTCTTTCCATGGACCGCTATCGCTATTGACTGAATTCTTACATGCTGCAAAAGCTTCTTTAAACTCAACATCAATGTCATACAAGTCCTTCAAATAATGAAAGCCTAAAATTTGTAATTGACTTTCTTGCATGATTAAACATCTCCTACTCAAAGCATCAACAACCTTATTTTCCTTCCCACTAATGTGCTTCAAAACAAAAGTGAAAGTTTGAAGGAAATCCACCCACATTGCATGTTTATGATTCAACTTATGTTGCTGCATATAATGTATTGTAAGGTATAATTATTCGTGTATAGAACAAACTTCTTAGGCATCAAGTTTGCATCACATTTTACTTGAAAGGGCTGATTGATGTCTGGCAACTTCAACACCGACTTCTCAGTGATCTTCTTCTTCAATAGTTGAATATATATATATATATATATATATATATATATATATATATATATATATATTATTTCTGCCGCTGTTGTCCAATAAAATGGTTGCCTATCCTTTTTAATGGTGTCAATGATAAACGCACAAATGCCACTAAAATTCCTGATAAATTTTCTGTAGAGGTTGGCTAAGCCATGAAAACTTCTCACCTCAAAAATGTTCTTAGGTGAGGGCCAATTTACGTTTGCCTCTATCTTCTTTGTATCCATTGTCAAGCATCCTTAGAAATGACGAAACCCAAGTATACAAGCTCACTTTTCGTAAAAGGACACTTCTTCATGTTAATCAATAGCTTTTCTTGCTGCAATCTCTCTAAAACATACTTCAAATGTCTGTCTCAATTGCTCTTCTTTAGTTTGACTGAAAAATAAAATGTCATCCAAGTAAACAATGATGAACTGACCAATGAACTCCTTCAAGACTTCATTCATCAGCCGCATAAAGGTACTCGGTACATTTGACAAGCCAAATGGCATGACCGTCCACTTGTACAAGCCTTCATTGGTCTTGAAAGCTGTCTTCCACTCGTCTCCTTCTCTGAACCAAATTTGGTGATAACCACTTTTCATGTCAATCTTTGAGAAGTAAGTTGCTCCACACAAGCAATCCATCATATCATCCATCCGTGGCGATGGAAACTTGTAACGAACGGTGATCTTGTTGATTGCTCTAGAGTCACTACACATTCTCCATTCTCCACCCTTCTTTGGACTTTGTACTGTAGGTATGACACACAGACTCAAACTTTCTCTTATAAGTCCTTTGTCCAACAGTTCTTTCGATATGCAGCCTTGTTCAAAGAATTTCTCCCGGTATCAAGTCTATGTGATGACTGATGCTTCTTTTGGGTGGCAACTCACTTAGCAATTCATCAACCACAATATCATGAAACTCATGCAATAAATCTTGAACTTCAATAGGTAAATCTACAATTTTAGTGTGCAAAAGTACTACCTTTGGCTTGCAAACCCCTGCATAGCTTATCTCTTCTTCTTCCATCTGTTGTAGAAATTCCTTTCCACTAAGCAGGAATGCTTTTGGGCTGCTTGTTTCAACTGTACCTTCTTCTTTCAATGGTACAAGAATGTGCTTGATGCCATCCTTTTCGAACTTATAACAATTGCTCTCTAGATTATGTGTCACCTTCCTATCAAACTGCCATGGGCGACCCAAAAGAATGTGACAAGCATCCGTTGGCATTATGTCACAAAGCACCTTGTCTTAATACCTGCCTATCTGAAACTCAACTTCACTTTGTTCATGCACCAACAATTGGTGTCCTTTTTGCAACCACGATACCTTATAAGGTGTGGGATGCTTAATATTTTTCAACCCCAATTTTTCCACCATTTCTTGGGAGACTAGATTGTCCGTACTTCCGCTGTCAATCACCAATATGCATCATTTGCCTTTTTCCTTACACATTGTCTTGAATAAGGATTTCCTTTGGACTGGTTCAACAGTCTCCTTTGTTGACTTAAACAAGACTTTGTGCATCATCAACACCTCTCTAGTCTCTGGCACATTCTCTGCCTCAGGGACTTGTGCCTCTGCTGCTTCGGTTTGAGCTATGTATGCACCTCGTTGTCCCGTATTGTCATTCTCAAGACATTCAAAAGATCAGTGACCCAATTTGTTACATTTGTAACACCGGTAGACAGTGTCTCTGTCTCTTCCTAAACCTCTACCTCTCTGGTAAGGTCTTCCTCCTCTGCTGCCACCACCTTTCTCTGACTGCCCTTGCTGATTTGAGTTGCCTTCATCATTCTTTTGCGCTGGAGGCTTTCCTCTTCCATTTGTCTGTTCTTTCGCTTTGGAAAAACCATGTCCTCTGTCAGAGCTTTGCTTCCTAGCTATCCTTTTTCTTCTTCTTTTAGGGCGCACTGGTATGCTTCCTCTATTGTCCTTGGAGAAAGTATGCTGATATCATCTTGGATATCCAGCCTCAACCCATTGACATACCTTGCTATCTTCTACATAGCCTGTTCTCAAGTTCACCTTGTAAAACTCTTCAGTGTACTCCCTCACTATCATTATCTTTTGCTTAAGATTTTGCATTTGTTTGTAGAAAGTTAGCTGGTAATCCTTTGGCAAAAACTTACTTTCATCTTTGCCACCATTCTATCCCAGCTCTTGATCAATGGTTTGTCCTTCCTCCTTCTTTTAGCCTGTGCATTGCCCCACCATAGTGTCGCATGGCTTTTCAACCTTGTCACAACAAACTTGACTCTCTAATCCTCGTCAATTTCCTTGTACTCAAAATACTTGTCCATCTCACTGATCCAGTCTATTAGATTCTCATCTTTCAAACTGCCATCATAAATGGATATCTTAGGCTTTGGCCTTGAACATGAGCCCAATATTGCTCTCAACAACCTAACCTCAGCAGCTTCTTCAACAGGTGTTGCTCATTCTTCTTTCAAGTTCCTCTTTGGCCTCACTAACATCTCCACCTTCAAGATCTCGCTATCTTCCCAATTCCATGGCTTCTAATCGAACTTGCAACCTCCTTATCTCTTCTCGGAGTTTTGCATTACTCGTGGGTCTGCCTCCTCGAGCTCGAGCCCTTCCTTCTCGCCTATTCATCTATCTATACTGTAGAGACAAATAATGTTAAGGCTCTGATACCACAAATTGATGGCTCCTATCTCTGCAAACACAGGCATTGGTGCAAAGGAACAAGTCGTTTTTGTTCAGTTTCAAATTTTGCAAACACATCAAGTCGTTTTTTCCTAGTCACGTAGTCTGCAAAACACATTTTAAAGAATACTTCGGAAGTCCTCAACCAAGGATCTTTTTGGAAAATCACTCGCAGTTGATTACCAAATATAGCTCGCTCTGCACAAAACCCAGATGGCGGAATTTCAAATTTCGTCTTCCTTTGATTAGAAATTGACCTACAAGTTTGATGACGGTTTTCCCTTACGAATTTCTCTTCTTCTATTGGCTTGATACAAAGTGCTTTGTATTCTCGAACCTGTAAAATAAATGGCTCTTCCCAATACACAAAATTGGACGAAAAATCACTGGATGAAAGGATTAACTAAAATGTGATTCTCCAGGTTCTCATTTAAATGTAAAATAACAGAGAGAATACAGTGCCCGAATTACTCACTATACACAGTGATTTCTCTAGGAAATATATTAAAGAGTAAAGACCAAAACAATTTCAACTCCAGATATTAACATGATTGTTAACAAGCCTCACAAATGCTCATATAATTAAATATCTCATACACACTTACAGATTTGACTTGCTGATAAAAAAAACCACTTGTCTAAGAAACGTTGTTCAGTTAACTTCCATCTCACAAAAAGAACAAAATCCCCTACTCCTTCCCCTACACACTCCAAAATCTCCTTTTTTTCAAAATTGAAAAAATTGTTCAAGAGAAATGAGTTCACGGATGTGAACCGATTTCTCTTAGCTCTAACTCTCGACTAGTTATCAAATCATTTCTTTTAACTAAATGTTCCTAACTAATCTTAACTAAATATCAAAAACTTTGCACAATATACTTTAAAGTGTTCTAGCCTTGGCATGTGATCAATCCATCACATTGCTAAGCTCTTGGTTCAACTTTAATAACTTATGATTTTTATGTGCTCCACCTAATGCACCTGCATCATCTTACGAGGACTTCATGGCAAATTCAGCGGGTCATCTATGCGAGGACATAATAATCATTCCGGGAAACAGAAGAGGAAGTCGAATCACTGCATCTGTCCAACTTCAACCTATTGTTTAAGAGAAACAAATAGAGGATCAAAAAAAGAATAGAAGAGAAGAGATCATGGAACTAGGGAGAAGGAATGGAGGAACAAAGAGAAGACGAACAAATAACTGGTCGAGTCTGGTGGTGAAACAAAGAGTGCATAGGCAGAGTCATAGTGCAAAGTAGGAATGTACACAAATCATATGAATAAATTGGTGTTTATATGAATAAGAAAAAAAAATTGATGTTGTCTATTATCCCGTTTCCTGTAACTCAATTTCTCGTTGCATTTGTTAGTTTTTAATTTATGTTAATGCTAGCATACAAGTAGTTGTGTGCATTGTGGGCAGAGACCAAGTTCATGTAGTTGTTTGTGTGTGGGATTTGTAATGGTCACTTTCATCAAGTGGTATTAGAGGTGGTTTAAGCTCTTGAGATTGATCTCTTATTAGTGCTTTTGTAATGTGTGGTTATGGAAAGACATGAGAGGGGTTGTTCTGTTGAGAAGTATAACTAGTATTGGTCTTCATAATTATTGTCTAGCTCATGATATGATGTATGTGTCAAAAGGAAAGAAAAAGAAAAATTATTGTTAAGAAAAATTATTTATAAGCATGGGTTTCATGCTTTATTTACTTTTGTTCTACGTCAAAGCACCCATTGAGTGCTTCTAGGGTTTATATCATGTATCATAGTCTTTGTCATTATGTAATAGACCTTTCTTGGGTTTTTTATATCTAGAAAGAAATTGGTAATTGAGTCAAAAATGTATTTTTCGCCTCCTACACCAAGTTGGCCTCATTAAAAGAAATCACCCACACAGAAAGACTATATATAGAAGTGTTATTCGACCTATTTGAGGATCCATCCAAGAAGAATCGATTTGCAGTTCTAAGTGAAGGAAAAAGGTGCTTAGAGCTAGGAGAAGGAAGATAATCTATAGCGAAGGAGGTAGAAACACTTGCCAAGCAAAAAGGAGCCAAATTTCTCTCTTATTTTCCCACACATGCTAAGAATCTGTGTTGCAAGAACGGTCAAAAGGTGTAGGATTGTAGTAGGGGCTGAAAATCTAATGCAAGAAGGTCGAAATTTGTATTTGAGGCAGTTTTGAAGAAAGTTGACTTTCACTGACTTGAAGTAGACGTTTGTCTTGTTGGAAAGAGTTTGTTAGGAGGATGACTTGGTGGATTGGAGGAGGTGTTTTTCTTGGTTAGGGGTCTTGGTTGTCTCATTTGATTTGGTTCTAAAGGAAGATAAGAGAATTTTGGGCTTTCCCCTAGAAGAGGGGTTTTGCCTTGGTTGAGAGCCTATATTTTGTGTCCTTGTTATTTTGATCTTGATGCATTTATGTTTTTGGTAGTTGCTTGATGATAAAAATATAAAAGAAAACATGAAAGAAGCTAATAAGATCACAAGTAATTATCAAGATAAGCAAATCTTTTTGCCTTTTTGATTTTCTAACATGTTCAATGCAATTGCTAGAAGGAAAGTTGTGAGAAACCAAGTCTGGACAACGCCTGTAAATGTTAGTCAAGTTGAGGTCCACTAGAAAGCCTGTAGGAATGCCTCCATGTAGAGGAGCAGCGCAAGAGGGTGTCAACAACTGAGAATTGGAGGAATTGAGAAGGAGAATAAATGACATGGAAAATATGAGACTTGGAGATGTTGAAGCAAACTCAAGTCAGAAGATGACATTGAAGAGGAGAGACTCAAGTTGATGAAGTTGACCCAACAATACATTTTATATCCTTTCTAAAGGGTGGTGGAGGTAGCAGAAATGTGGAAGTTTCATGCTATGATGGTAGTTTAAAGGCCAAGACTCTCGCTGATTGGATAGGGGAGCTTGAAAGGTACCTTTGAGTACAATAATGTTCCAATAGGGAATTTTTGAGGTCTAAAATGGGCCTCATAAGGAAAATAATAATATAATAGTTAAAATAATAAAATAAATGATGATTTTTTAAAGAAAAATAAAGAAAAATATTGTTTTGTTATATTTTCGACTTATCCTCTTATGGGTTCACTCAAATGTCAATTGTATGCGCCTAGTGGATGCAAAATTAAATTTTGCATCCAATTAGTATCAACTATGCATGCTTTTGAGTAGAGCCACACTGAAAAAAATTGAAAATACATGAAAAAGTGTATTTAGACACATTTTTTGTAGTGTGGGTTTACTCATAAGTATGCAATGTGGGTACTAGTTGGATGTGGAATTAAATTTTGCATCCAATGGGTGCTTACACTTGACATTTGAATAAACCTGTAAGGAGATAACTTGGAAATATGATAAAAAAAAATGGTTTTCTTATTATCCTTCCAAAAATATTTAACCAGGGGGATGACATCATCTTTTCGAATTTTATGGGTTATTTTAAATTTGAATTTGTTAGTAAATATTTTGTTTTGAGGCCCATTTTTTACCTCAAAATTATCCTAATGGGGACCCCAATCACGTCCGATTTTCCATGACAAAGTTAAAGGGGAGTGTTGCACTTTGGTGGGATATGTTACAAAAAGATAGGCTAGACAACCAACAAGAGAATATTAGAACTCTAAGGAAGACGACGAGCAAAATTATGGCGCAATTTCTACCTACTAATTACCAATAGAATTTGTTTAAGCACATAAAAAACTTAAGGAAGAAAGAGTTGACTCTCGGGAGTACATTGAAAAAGTTTTTAAACTGTGACTTAGATCAGGGAGTAGAGAACTAGAATATCAAAGAGCAGTCGGATATGTGAATGGATTAAAATAACAGATTCAAGATGAGATGAGCACACATTTCTTTTGTAATGTAGGTGAAGCCTATCAAGTTTCCTTAAAGGTGGAAGAAAAGATTTGGAGAAAAGCTCCATAGAAATTACAAGGAAAAGGACCTAGAGGCAGGAGCAGAGAAAGTACTGCTAGAGGAAATGAAAAGGAAAGTGAATTCACTAGTAGCCAAAGTAATAAACAAGGAAATGGAACTGGAAGAGGCGGTGGATTTGGAAGAGGAAAAGGGAAGTATATTATTACTTGCTACAAGTGTGCAGTAGAGGGGCATAAGGCATTTGAATGTTCAAAAAAGCATGATGTAGAAAGAAGAATTGAAGCCCAAACACAAGTCATACAGGGAGATGAGGCAACCACTGTTGGTGAAAGTGTAATGGTCCTTTAGTTGGAACAAGGTGAGAATTTAATGTGCTAGACGATGTTGCTCAAACCTAAAATGATGACAACAAAATAACTTAAATAGAGAAGGAAAGTTTTTAATACTAAATGTGGAGTTCGGGACAAATGCTGTAATTTGGTCACACTTAGTGGAAGTACAAAAAATTTGATATCAATGCAACTTATAAAGAAACTAAAATTAAAATGTATAACCCCTCCCAATCCATACTAGATTTTGTGGTTACAAAAAGGACAACAAGTGGCCATGACAGAGCAGTGCTTGTTAAATTTTCAAATTGAAAGCTTCAATGAACAAGTCTTATGAGATGTAGTAGAGATGGCTGCATGCCTTGTACTAATCAAAAGACCATGGTTATTTTATAGAATTGTTTTCCACAATGACAAGAAGAATACTTATGCATTCACAAAGATTGGACAACAACACAAGTTGGAACCATTGCTAGAAAATGCAAGGACAAGAACACGAAGCAGTAACAAACAAGAGGTGAGCAGTAGTAACAACCGAGTTATGTTGTGTTCAACTAAGGAATTTTTGAAGTGACATAAGAAGGTTCATTTCTGTTCGGCCATAATGTTGAAACAAGTTCAAGAAGGTGGGAAAATGAGCTCTATATCACCGAAGATTCAACCTTTGTTGAAAGAATTTGAGGAGATTGTTGCTAATGATTTGCTAGTAGGTTTACCTCCCATGAGAAGTATATCACATCAGATTAACTTGATGCTAGGGTCGAGTCTTCCTAACAAAGCTCCTTATCAAATTGGCAGCTTCAGAGAAAATTGGCAGCTTCAAAGTGTTGAAAATTGGCAGCTTCATAGAAACCCAGTTACCTCAAAAGAAGTCCATCTTTCCCCAACGAAGAATTTAAATTGGTTAAAGGAAATATTATTATTGATGTGTTGTTGGTACTCCTCTTTAATGTGACAACTTTACTTGGGCAAGCAATCATCAATGTAATTGGTAAATTTATTTAAATATACTTGAGTGTAAATTGAAAGGGTTTTCATCAAGTCGTCTTTAACAAATTGACGCGTCACCTTGACTCAAAAGGCACTCCTTGCCGCCTCCACTGAATTGTATAAATTAGAGGTCTTGGAAGCTCATTAACACACATAATTGCAATGCATCTTTGGAGAAATAACTTCTTCTGTAGGCGTAGGCTTATCAAGTCTAGTTGAAGTGGAGAGGAGGTCTATCTTGGTGTCTTTTTCTTGTGAATGATCTAGGTCGACTTTAGCATAATGCTAGCCATATGGAAGAGCAAATTTTTGGGCACATTTTGTTGTTAATTTTCTGAGATCTAGCCCTAGAGGTATTGTATCTTTTGGAGGGCCGAAACACCTAATGGGGGATTCTCTTAGAGTGTCATGAGGGATTGTAAAGAGTAGGAGTAAGGCCACATGCATGCCTTAAGGGTCCAATACAACAATTTCAAGGTCTAAAAGAAGGTTAACGCAAGTCTATTATGTCTGAGGAAGCCATAGCCACAAAAGTCTGTGACGTAGGCTGTAGTTCAGTCAAGAGATTTGTGCTCATATTCGTTTGATTTCAAGCCTGCCAGGAAGACATCTTGAAGAGGTAAGTAGTTTGAAATTTTATTTGAAGATTTGCTAGGTGATGGGGTTTGCTTTAGTTTGGAGGCTTAGGGCCGAGTTGTTTCAATTAAGTAGGCAACGTATTGTGCCCTAAGTCTTGTTCTTAGGACAATGATAAATGGAAGTAGTCTTTGTGCCTATAACCATGATGAATGGAAGTAGTATTTGTGCCTACAACAGTGATGAATGGCAGTAATCCTTGAAATGTATGACAATGATTCTTGACAATGATGAATGGTATTGATACATTTTCTAGAGAGAAACATGGAAATGATTCTTCATCTTATGATTGGGATATAATTTTCGATCTTATAACAATGAGTATAGTAGTGCCTTATGTGTTTATAACAGTGAGTATAACATTGCCTTATATGCTTATGACAGTGCCACATGAGTTTATGATTGTAAAATATAGTAGTCCCTTATGATTTTATGACAATGAAGTATAACGATGCCTTATGTGTTTATAACAGTGCCTTATGTGCTTATGACAGTGAAGTATAGTTGTGACTCTAGTGCTTATATGACTGTGATATCTTCAGTCTGATGATATATCTTCAATAAAGTATGGTAGAATGTTCTCATGACCTTGATGTCTGACATAGACCTCTAGGCAATAATATATGACTGTGTCATGACATAGATGTATGTCAATTCTCATCTGGATGTGGTATGACATTGGAGTATGTCAATCAAACTTGTCCTCATGAAAGTGATGCAAGATAATGATTCTTATGATTGTGATGATAGTGATCGTGACAGACATATATGCTACCTTCAATGATATGGAGGCAACCCTATTAGAAGTCTCATGAATGCCTCCTTGATAAGTATATGTATTGCTATTTTATGAGGATCCTGAATGAACTAGGGTTGGCCCTAGGTGGCCTAATGTGATTGATAATGAAAGACTTATGTCTCATGATATTTGTACATTGTATCTCAGTTGAACATTTGATGAATATCTAAGAAGAAGAATTTGGTTGGGTTTTCCCCCTTGTGGGGTTTTGCCTTGTCTCTAACCTAAATCCTATTGTCTCTATTGTGTATGTTTTTCTTCTATTGTTCTTTATTGTTTCTTTGCATTGTCGATGTTATTGTTTTCTTTACATAATTGTTCATGGTGATATGATGTTATGGGGTTAATGTAATGTGTAAATTATTGAAAAAGTTTAAAAATGCAATTATCCACAACATAGAATAATCTAGCCCTAAAAATTAACATGGTATCAGAGGTGGGCTAACGAAAGGTCATTGAGATCACCCCCGTGTAGTTACCTATGATGGGTTTCATGATCAAGCAAAGTGAAAGAGATTAAGATAGTGGAGACCTAAAATAATACTAAGGTTTGAAGGAAACCCTAGGGAGCTCTTGCTCTTACAAATAAAGGTTAGGGTTTGGGAGAAACTCTAGGAGTGATCTTAAGGCTTGGGTTCTATCACATTGGATCCCTAGTGTGATTTAGAAACTTCATGATATGATATGATTGGTGATAAGCCTATGACAGATTCATAGAACGCTAGGAGAGGGTATGATGCAGATCCAATGGTCATTGATAGTTGAGCTTGGCTGCTAATGAAGGAGATTAAGGATACAAGTGATGTTCAAGAGGAAGTATTCTTACTTGGTTGATGAACAATGGTGACTCGTGACTAAAAGGAAGCAGGATCAAGGGAGAACTGTGAGCTTTCTACAATCCTCGACAAAGGGGTGTGTTCAAGGAAAGCAGATCCATCTTGAGGGTCATCAAGACGAAGAGTGATGTAGGAAGAGTTAGCTCCAATAGGGAGTTGGTGTAGAAAAGAGAAGGAGCCACTCTCATATTTAGAGAAGATAGAAATTCCTGCCTAATCATCAGGTACACTTTCATTATGTTTATTTACTTTGCTATTATTGCTCTTTTTCTTGTTCTGGGGTCTATAGGCACATCAGATGAATGGAAGGACCTAATCCTCAATATCGAGATTGAGAAGGACGTAGAACCATCCCGTTATTAGAGTGTTACATGAAAATGGAAAAGAGTTCAAACCTCGAAGGAAGGATTGTAGTCTCCCAGGTTGATGACTATGACTAAAGAGGTTTCCTATTCAAAGGGAGTAGAATGTTAGATTGAATACAATAGTATGATGAGATGCTATATGTCCTTCATGCAAGGACCATTCTAGATGACAAGATGCAACAATGTTAGATATTTCTGTGATATTAAATGACATGCCCTCAGAGGGAGAAGGATTGTGATAAGATCCTAACATTTGTTTCCAAATGCATTATTATCAGATATATGTGAAGTTTACTTCCTCCATGATACTTATGGAACAATCATACTTGGGGCTACATCAGGGCTTTGAGTTACATGAGTAGGAGACTCATGATTGTGGATTGAAGCAAGTCCTTTGGGCTTGGTAGACTTGGATTGATGGATAGTTTTTGCAAACACCAACCTCTCTTCAAGGTTGAAGGTATGCCTTTGATATTTCGCTGGTTTATATACTAATGATTTATTTCTGACAAGATCAAATCATCTCATCAGTACGAGTGGGAGTTGATCTCTAAGCCCAGGAAATCCACTTCTTGAAATTAGAAGTGTAACAGAGAAATGATGAGGACTTCCTTGTCAAGGGAACTATGCTATCAAGGACCTTACATGATGGATTACATTGAAGTAGTTGAGAGACTCCTGTTCATATTCAGATTTGATGGATCCCAACTGAGTAGGCAACCAAATGGATCCTTCTTTTGTAGCATGTACTGTGAGTCGTATAGAGCCTGGACATGTATATTGGGATACTGCAAAGCTGGTATTAAGATACCTACAGTCAATCACAGATTGAGACAGTGTTGTTCTTGAAGAGATATGCTAATGCCAAATGAACCTATGATTAGGAAGAACACATTGAAGAGTTTCTTCAGTATGGGTCTTGCTTTGATTTCTTGGATGAGCAGGTAGCAAAATTCCATTGCACTTAGTCCAAAAGTGGTCGATCAGTTAGGCATGGTGCCATTGATGGAACGATGAGGCTCTAACACAAAGGGAGCGATGAGGCTCTAACATAGAGGGAGCACTGAGGCTTCAACAAAGATTTATTGTAGAAATGAAGCGATGAGGCTTCAGCTGATGAGAGTGTCACTGGCATTCTCACCAAGCCTTTGTCGAAAGGGAAGTTCTTGGTCTTCATAGAGCAACTTGGAGTTGTGGAGAAAGCATCCCTTTCGAGAAGGGATCCCGATTGATCACAAACGCTAAGCTCTGGGAGCTCCTGGGGGCGTGGGGTACTCTTTGGAGCTATAGGGTTTGGAGGATCCTTATCATTTTGACAAGTTGATCTCCCCTTGTTAAGTCTGGGACTTGACAAAGTACATACCCCAGTATGCGTCCTATCCACAAGCCAGGCTTTTTGGGATTTTCACTCATTTAGCCAATGAGTTAGGAGACTTAGGTATGGAGGATCGTTACCTATGGCAGACACGTCTGGTAAATTGATCTCCCTAAGTTGGGGATGCATGGTGTTCACTATTCAAGCACTTGATCGCTGAGAATCATGATGGATATGACATAGGGTATGAAGGATATTTACCACTTGTGGTAAGTCGATCTCCCCTATGGTTGATGAGGATCAACTGGTGGATATAGGGTTTAGAGGATCTTTACCCTAGTGGTAAATTGATGTCCCCTATGATGATTCTTCTTTTTCTTCAGATCAAGACATCATTGTTCAACAAAGATGAGATGAGATCAGACGAGATGAGATATGATGCAATGATGATGAGACATGTACATCCGAGATGAGACTTATGATACAAATGGAAATTTCTCCCTAGCTAAGAGGGAGTGTTGAAAATTGACAGATTTGGGATGAATTTCCCCTTAGAGAAATCTAATTACCCCAAAAGAAGCCCACCTTGCACTAAGGAAGAATTCAAATTGGTTTAAGGAAAATATTATTATTGATGTGTTCTTGGCACTCCTCTTTAATGTGACAACTTTACATGGGAAAACAATTATCAATGTTATTGGTAAATTTATTTAAATTTACTCAAGTGTAAATTGAAGGGTTTTCATCAAGTCGACTCTACCAAATTGATGGGTCATTTTGACTCAAAAGGTACCCCTTGCCTCCTCCACCAAATTGTATAAATTAGAGGCCTTGGAAGCTCATTAACACTCCCAATTGCAACACATCTTTGGAGAGATAGCCTCTGAGGTAGTCACAACTTTATCAAGTATAGCCGAAGTGGTGAGGTGGTCTATCTTGGTGTCTTTTTCTTGTGAATGATCTAGGTCAAGTTTAGTACAATGTTGGGCGTGTGGAAGAGCAGATTTCTGGGCACTTTTTGTTGTTAATTTTCTGAGATCTAGCCGCAAAGTTATTGTACCTTTTGGAAGGATGAAACACCTAATGGAGGACTATCTTAAATTGTCGCAAGAGATGGTAAAGAGTAGGAGTAAGGCTGCATGCCTTAATGGTCAAGCACATCAAGGTCAAGGGATGAAAGAAGGGATGAAAGAAGGTTAACACAAGTCTAATATGTCTGAGAAAACCTTAGTCGCAGAAGTCTATGATGCAGGCTGCAGTTTATTCAAGAGATTTGTGCTCAGTTTCTTTTGATTTCAAGGATGTCAGTAAGACATCTTGAAGAAGTAAGTAGTTTGTCTTTGCGATTTGAAGATTTTATAGGTGATGGGGTCTGCTTTAGTTTGGAGGCTTAGGGTAGACTTGTTTCAATTAAGTAGGCAGAGTATTGTGCCCTAAGTCTTGTGCTTATGAAAATAATAAATGGAAGTAGTCTTTGTGCCCATATCCATGATGAATGGAACTAGTATTTGTGCCTGTAACCATGATGAATGGAAGTAGTATTTGTGCCTACAATAGTGTTGAATGGCAGTGATCCTTGAAATGTATGATAGTGATTTTTGACAGTGATGAATGGTATTGATACTTTTTCTAGAGAGAAGCATGGTAGTGATTCTTGATCTTATAACAACGAGTATAGCAGTGGTTTATGTGTTATAACAGTGAGTATAGCAGTGCCTTATATGCTTATGACAGTGAAGTACAATAGTTTCTTATGAGTTTATGATAATGAAGTATAGTAGTGCCTTATGTGTTTATGACAATGAAGTATGCTTTTCTTCTATTGTTCATTATTGTTTTGTTGCATTATTGATGTTATTGTTTTCTTTACATAATTGCTAATGGTGATATGATGTTATGGAGTGAATGTAATGTGTAAATTGTTGAAAAAGTTAAAAATTGCAATTATCCACAACAAAGAACAATCTAGCCCTAAAAATTAACAGGAAGAACACTTGGAGCATATGAGAAAGATGTTATAGTGGTTGAGGGAAGAGAAACTTCTAATAAATTTGAAAAAGTGTATATTTCATAAGGAGGAGTTAGTGTACTTGGGATTTGTAATTTCTAAGGAAGTCTTAAAGATGGATCTCAAGAAGGTAAAGGCCATCTTGGTTTGGTCAACATATCAATTTGTGAGAAGCTTTTATGGTTTAACAAACTTCTATAGGAAATTTATCCAAAATTTTAGTGATATTTGTGCACCACTTGCAAAATTTATGAAGAAAGGCATTTTCCAATGGACAACAATAGCCATGAAATTATTTGAAAACTTGAAGAGGAAAGTAACTAAATAGCCAGTTTTGGTGCTTCTAGATTTTAATAAAGTGTTTTGAGTGAACTGTGATGCAAGTGGTTTATCACTCGGAACAAATTTAAGTTGAGAAAGGAAATCAATTGTATTCTTTACTAAGAAGTTGAATAATTCTAAGAAGAAGTACTTTGTTTAAATCTAACATCTTAATTTTTTTGTAAAATAATTGAATTGTATAAATTTAATAACAAAATTTCTAGTTTTAATAATTTTTAATTAAATTTAAAAAATAAATTTAAACTTAAAGAAAGCCGATTAAAAAAAACAAAAACAAAAATTGAAAAGAGAAAACTTTAAAGTAATGAATGAAATGAAATGAAATTTTAACGTCCTCGAGACTAAAAATAGTCTATGGGACTATGAGTTCCCTGTTTTTAGCCTTTTGCATTTCAGTCCTTTTCTTATTCAAATTGATTATGAGTTGGCCCAACCTTCCAACAATCTCATCACTGAATAGACAATGCCAAGAAACCGGTGCTAACATATTCCCATAAGTTTCTCTGATGTCTTTGAACGCATCACATTCCAAAATGAAATGTTTTTCCAATTCCACTGCCCCAGATGTGCAAAATGTACGCACTCGTTGTTCCCAAGCTTCTTTAGGCCTTTTCCACCATCCTGTTTCACACCGAAGATGATGCGAGTTGGTTCTTAATTGAGCAATAAGAACATTTGCCCTCCACGGAATGTTAGCTCCAATGTACTCTTCTTGTTGGAGATCATACGTAGGGTTGAATTCTTCAATGTAGTACTTCTTTCTACCCAACTCTTTTCCCCATTCCTGTTTATGGAACTTCTCCATAACAAAATTCTTTAGCTCCTTGCTATTTGTGGGACAAGCATTGAGATAGATATTCCATTTTTGCATCCATGTGTAGTTTTATCTCATCCATGTTTTCTTTCTTTCACTCATGCCTTCCTTGAAGCTAACATTAGGCCATCTACCTACTCCCACTTGCTCAATTCTTTTTAGATATCTTATGCGCCGCGCCATAGCAATTACTTCAATTAGAGTTGCTCCTGTTTCACTCAACGTCATCTCATAAGATATCGAACTTTTTATTTTGAACTTGCTCATGATTAAGCATTTTTGGATTTTCTCAATTTGCTTCCATTTTGAGACAGGGGTGCTGCTAGCCCACAATTCACACCCATATAGCATCACTGGACAAATTAGGAGTCCAAAAAGCACTTTAATCATTTTCCAATCCCATAACTCTGCCTCTCTACATCTGTTTTTAAGAGCATATAATGCTTTCCACCCTCCTAAGATTCTCTTCTTTCTGCAGTCCTCCCAATTAAGTTTGTTTTTGAAATCGATCCCGAGGTATTTGTACTCATTTACTTCTTCAAGAATGTTGCCTTCAAAGAAGAATGTATATTGACTCTGCTTCCTTTTATTTGAGAAAATAATTATCTTTGTCTTGCTAATATTGACTTGCATCCCCACTACTGTACAAAAATGCTCAAGGGCATATAGGTGTGTTATCACTCAGGTTTTCCTTGAAGTTGTAAGAAAAGGAAAGTATACCCGAGGTAACCACAAACCAATCTTCAGATGCAGAATCTAGCCAATTTGCATCCAGAGAGGGCTCTCTCTTTATAATTTATCTTTGTTCTTAGAAGGTTTTAGGCTAGTTATAGATCCAAGAGTTTGTTTGAAAAATGGTGGAATCCACAAACTAAGGGCAAGGCTGAAAGTTTTCAGTCCATTGGGCTATGGAGTCAAAGGATGGCTTTACTGGATTTCTATTCTACACACAAGATGGCTTTACAGGGCAAGATAGCTAGACAGAGAACAATCCTTAAAATTTAAAGAGGATGGGATGATCTTGAAGGGATGAAAGGCAGCTAAGAATATTTCACCATGTTCAAAAGAAAGAAATGAGATGACTACAAACAAAGAGCAATGAAGAATTCTTTATTATAGTAATCAACAATGTTAAATTAGCAAAGCAAGAGCATTTAAGAATTCATGCTTATAACCAATTTAGAGGAAAACATTAAGAACAATCACATCTGAAATCAGAGTACAATTAAGTAAATTCGGATTCAATCCTTTATGTAAATTATTCAGAAATGGACATAATGATATTATAAACTGAAACAAAACTTAAGACAAAGGGTAGAAAGACTTATTGAACTGCAGTCCAACACATGAATCCTGCAAAAAGTCCTGAGCTTCAAATCGTCATCCAGTAAGCCACGAATAAATTTCTCCAAAATGCTTTTATTCCAAAAATCTCATTGTTACAGCAGAGTAATAGAATCCACCCCCAATACTCTCTTTTAGGGTTTATTTATACAAGAAATAATTGGAAAAATCTCATACTAACCTAGCCAATAATCTAGGGTGACTAAGGAGTAATTTACAAATAAACAGGAGACAAATGGTCTCGTGGATAGAATAATAAGTAACTGCTGATGTGCTGTTCCCTCATTTTGCTGATGTGCTGGAGGTAAGTGCTGAAATAGGGCTCGGTGGTATCCCTTGGAGTAATTTCTTTGCTTGTTTGATACTCTTTGTCTTTACGGATACTCTTTAACCTGTTCAACTGATACTCTTTCATCTGTGCTCATTTTTATCTTTCACATAATAGTAAAAAGATAAAATTCTCATGCTAAAGATAATTTTCATAGAATTTCCAATAGGTCATTCCACCATTGATCTTCTGGTATCATAGTCCTTTTAAGTTTCCTCAATGTCTCATCAGCCTCTGTGAGTTTATAAAAAGTGGGCTCATTAGGAAATAAACACTTTATTTCATGTTCAAGATGAAATAAATTCTTCACCCTGTCATAAATATTTCTCCCTGTTGGCAACGTTGTTTCTGTCAAACTGATAGAACTAGCAGTTGTATTTTGAGCATAGATATCTATTTTCTTAACATAGGTTTCCAATTCCATTATTTGGTCCTGTGAGAGCATTGGACTGGGTAACCCACTGTCTAACAAAACTTGAAATTTTTCTCTGAAAGCATTAATATCATCCAAAATATCTGAACACTTCCTTTCTAAATTCTGCATAAAAGTTCTTTTGATGAAAACTCTTTTTATCATCAAAATAGTGCCGGTCCTGTCTTCAATTCCTAGTCCTGCAAGCTGTTGTTTTGTTCGGGTGTTCAAAAATTGAATAAGTTGATTGGCCTGCTCAGGTCTACCTCTTAGTTTATCTCTTGTTCTGTTTATTTCTTCCTGAGCTATTTTAATCAGGTCATTTTGTTCAAAAATTGCTTGAATAGAGGGCCAAATACTTTTTATTAACTCAATTATATTACCCCAAAGAATTTCATTTATTTCCTTCAAAGGCTTTTCTAGTGAAAGATCTTTTTCTAAAGCCTTAACTAATCTGTTCAATCTTTTAATTTCCCTGGCATTATCAACAATTGTCTTCTTAGATGTATCATACTTCTGCTCCAAATTTGCTAATTGTAACTTTGTGGTTTGAAGTTCTGTGACCCTTAATTCTAAACTTTCCATTTGTTTTATCAACTCATCAGAACTTAAACCAGAAGTGTTTACCTGCATTGGCTATGTTTGTTGCTTTGCTGTTGTAGTACCTGTAGTAGTAGTAGCTTCTGTGGTGGATGTCTGCTTGATAGCTTCCTTTTCTTGTAAAGCTTGTTCTAATTCATTCTCTGTTTCACTTAGTTGCTCAGTTACCTTTAAGAGCAACTCCATTACCTCTTCTTGTGAATTCCCCTTCAAAACTTCTTGGGTTTGGGGGTGCCTTGAGGCTGGCAATTTCAGGTGCTTTTTCAGTGCAGCTATGTCATCATCTTTCTTCTTTATTAGTGCCTCAATGCTTTTAATGTCTTTGGGGTTGTGACCCAAGCTGATAATTATGTATTCCAGAGACTTTATTCTATTATCTTTGGCCTGAGAGGAGGCCTTCTCAATTTGTAATTGGGCACTTGTGTTATTTAAAGAATCTTGCAGCGTTAGGGCTGCCATGGCCTTATTAGTAAGAGTGGAATACACCATTTCCCCAGTTTGTTTATGCAGCTCTATCTGGTCTAAAGGATGAATATCCTTTGCCAGGACCTCAAAATTTGTTCTAATATAATCAGCTGCTGACATGGGTTTTGGCACCTTTGACTTGAAGTGGCTCATCATCATTTTGCCTTGTGAAATGTCAAATGCTGACATTAACCTTTCTTGATTATGTGGAGCCATTTTCAAATATTGATCATATACCTTCATTCTTAATGGATCATTCTTTGCCTTTATATTGATGAAAGTTCTTTTTATATCCCCTGTATCTGTTTTTCGTGGCCTAAAGGAGGATACTTCAGTACTCAACTGCTTGTGCAAAGCTTTTCCTTTCTGCTCTGTATGGGTCACACTAACAGAACCAGTTAGTTGACTGTCTTCCCTTCCATCATCAAACACCTCATCTATGATTTCCACATCTGGAAGTGGATCTGGTTTATGTTTTTTGGCTTGATGTATTCTTAAGGACTCTTTAGGAGGAGTAGTGTCTGGAACCTGCCTTTTATTTCCTATTTCCATGTTGGATGGAGTTTGTAATTTTGAAACTTCAGGATGTTTTACCTGAGTGGGAGAAACTTGTGTTTGATCAGGTGCTCTGGAAGTTTGAGGTTTCTCTGCCATGACTAAAGTTTCAATGACCTGAATTTCAGGTTCCTTTCCTTTGCCTTTTGATTCTGCTGTCACTGGTGAACTGCCTTCCTGTAATGTCTGCTGTAGATTTGCTGCTGAAGAAGTGCCAATGTCAGGTACCTGCACTTGACCACAAGATTGTAGGTCATACTTCTTCTCAAGATCTTTCATCATTCTGTTCATTTTTTCTTCTTCACTTTCTTCTTCAATTAGTGTTTCTGCCACCCATTCATCTTGATTGGCATATTGTTCTAATTCAAGAATCTTGTGGTGTATGTAAGGGGATGATTTGTTCTTTATTCTCTTTTCACAGATAAAACCAAATGGGTCATAAGGAACCCAACGAAAACTTCTTTGGAACTTGCAATGGTTTTGCAGTATGTTTTCTGCTTCTTGCTCGGCCTCCCTAGAGTTGCAGATGAAAGGACCTAATTGACTTTTGATCCTTAATTGGGCTTTCTTCTTCACACTACAAAAATGGATCACATCTGAATTATTCATTTTCTTGAAATATTCCAAGGCAAAGATTCTCATGGGTACATATCTTGGCAACTTGAATGGATATCCATAGATTCTGATGACTGAATGGTTTTGATATAAATACCAATCTCCAACTTTATAAGTCCTTGAAAGTTGCAAGGTCTTCTTGATTTCATTACTGAGCCTTGGAGGAGGGATTCCTGTCAACAAGGTACTTGCAGGATATACAAAAAGATCGATGAACTCGGTATAGGAATATGGAGACTTATAGGAAGAATGAATTATGGGAGACCAAAATATAACTGACCTAGGGTTTCCCTTGGCATCAAGCTTTTTAACAGGGAAAGGGAACTTTTCTGATTGATAGAAGATAATGAGATGATAAATAACTGAGGAATATTTGAAAAATTTCTCATCATCTAGCCTCATGAACTGATCATGGATCTTATTGGCTATGAAGGAGGCAAAGTCATATTTGACTTCAGGAGGTTGCCCAGGAGTAAAAATAGACAGCAAAGCCAGGGTTATCTCATCAACATATTCACTGGTATTGAAACCCAAGACAAAATATATCATATTTAGGATGAGCCTTCCCAACTTAGTGAAATAATAAAAACCATAGGGAGGAAGTCCCTTAGGTTGATGTTCAGGCATCATGAAATTCTGGCAAATGGACTTCAATTTTTTTGGGGTCAATTGATTAGACTTTTCAATCAGTGCTTCTATAGACAAAGGTGCTAGTTCTTGACCTGGTTCAAAATGTAGCATTGCATTGATAGCCTGGGGAGTAATGTGGAAAAGAACACTCTGGTCAGGGGATATTACAGCTCTCTGAGTGGGACCATAGTTAGAATGGCAATAGTGGATGATTTCTGGGAAAGAAATGACTGAGGGGATGAGATATCTCGGGAGATTGGATTCCCACAACCCTATGAGATCTTGCCCCTTCGAGTACTCGTCTCTGCAGCGACAATAACTCAGAAGGGGACTTTCATCAAAATGCAAGTCTTTAATCTGGAAATCTTTATCTACTAAAGGTAAATATTCTAACTCTCGGTGAGGGGCATTCCGTGGAGTTACATTCAAAGCTGCCGGGGCCTCCATTTTGGTTCTTGTGGATTCAAAACGGAGGTTTCTGGTTTTTCTTCACAGGCCGGGTGCAATTTCAATTTAAATGAAGGAAATTAACACAATTGCAGTTTCAGGGGAACAATTCACAGTTTTAAAACCTCGGGAATGATCTCAGTGATAAGATTTAATCACTAATCCAGTGGAAAACAAGGAAAACAGACTTTCTTTTGAAGTTCGAAGCGCTATAGGATAAATACCTGTTCTTGGAGGAAAGCTGGTTTTTAACAGGTATCAGGCGATAGCAGGAGGATGCTTGAACACAGGTCTGGCGGAAATCTGGAGCGAAATCGAATTGAACAGTGGATTTCAGTGGAAATTTGAAATTCGTAGCAGAAGGTGCAGTCGCGTTCAAATGATGAAAATGACATAAAAACACGCGAATTTGTTTTATTTCCAAAGTAAAAAAAAAAGGGTTTTTAGTTTTTCGAGGAGTGACGTCACTTTGGTACGGGCTGACGTGGGGCAGGGGGGCCGGGCGGTAAGCGGTTAGTCCCCGCACCGCTTATGGACAAAGGTGGTATTGAACGAGCGGGCAGCGATTCCATTAGAGTATCGACACGTGGACGGGAGACTAGTCAAATACCACCAAGCCCCCGCGCGTTAAAGCTCTGACAAAGGATGGGTAGCGGAATTGCCGAGGAGCGTTGATCTTTAGAGGGGCGATCCGATGGTTGAAATGATGGGGAGATGGTGGGAAGTTAAATGGCGCGGGCCCAATATATTTATCGTTAATTAATCACCCCGGGCGGGAGTTGATTGGTGGAGGTAGTTGGTTATTAATTAATTCTAATAATTAATTAATCCCATTGGTATAATGGAAAAAGGAGCCGCGGCGGGGTTTCAATTGTGGTTGAAACGTCGGGTGGAATGCCAGGTGGATGGGCCACGGTGGCATAGGGGCTTTTCCGAAGTTTTGGTTTTTAAAAAAAAATAAAACTTCGGGTTTATTCTTTTTGTGTTAAACATATAGAATTATATGTTTAAACGTTATTTCGATATTTCTATTTATATGATAATAGATAAACATTATTTAATTACCATAGGGGCGGGACTATGATATAAGGATATATTTAACCAAAGGGCGTATGAAGCGGGTTTTTAATGAATATTTGGGAAGTAAATACTTTGGTTAAAACATAATAGAGGGGTTTTTGGGATATTAATTTAAAAGGAATTATATAGTTAGGATAAGGCATTTTCACTAGGGATTTAGTAACTAGAGTTAAACATTAATATGACAAAGGGACAAGGGAACTCAAAACACTTTGCTCATCTAAGAAAGTGACAATTTCTGAAGTGAATTGCCATATCTCATTTTCAACACTTAAATTTAGAATAGTAAGTTATTTTGAGGGATTTTTATGGAATTTTGCATAATTTTCCTAAGCAAAATGAGATTTTACTTAGGAAAAGGTTAAAGATGAATGATTATAATGATGAATTATCTCAAGTACTTAGGTCTTTTTTATCATTAGGCCGAGGGTCCGGTCCCTCCAAAAGTCAAGGAAATGCCTTGAGCCCCTTTGATCTCCAAATACCTTAGTACTTTGGGGGAAATTAGTAAAACTTTTAAGGGGAAAGTGATGAGGGAAGTTAATGATTTTGACTTTGCATGCTGTGATTTTCCAGTGTATTTCCTGCTTCAGTATTTGTGATGAAAGTAAAGAATCAAAAACATGTAACAACATCATTCATCATATGAAACTTTGCAACACCATCTACCTACCCTATCTACTTGACACTACCATTTTCTCTTCTTTATTAGGGTGCATTTAGACTTGCAAACCCTTTTTCAACCTTTTCTTTTACATGATAAATCTATCTATTTCTACCCTTATTACATCCAAGGGCTCAGATTAAACTGTTGAGCACCTTTTATTAACTCTACCTATCTACTTATCTGCCAAGATTAAACTGTTTGGTCAGATATTTATTCTATATTCTATAACATGAAATTGAAATATGAATAAGTCAAGTTTAAACAGTTTGACTCTTCATAAATTGTGGCAAAAGTTTGACAAGCTGCACACAATTACTTATTTACAAAAATGAAATAGTAGTGGCATTTGGATTTGCACACTTTCCTTGGTCTATTTTTTGTTTGGGGTTCATTTCTTTCACTTTTTTGACCAATTTATTTTTCTTACCCTTTGATTTTTCTTTTAGGGTATACCCTCTTTACATTTTTTGATTTTTTGGTTTTCCAAGAATATGGAACACCTTTGCTCAAGAAAAAAAGGTTTGAACATATTCCATAGTTCAATCAAGACAATCATGAAAAATGACACCTATTGGTATAGGAGACTAACAAGGTGCATCTGCAATCCATGGGTCGATTTAGAAATCAATACAAGATCATCGTCATATAAAAAAATCTTTATCACAAACTCCCCCAACCGAACACCATCTCCACCTTGCAAATTTAGCCACTCTTCCAGTTTATCAATATATAAACCAAAAAGAGTAGGGGATAGAGGGCAACCTTGCTTGAATCCAATGTCACTTCTAAAGCTTTTTGAAATACCCGCTGAGGTTCTAATTTTGACTTTCACCTCTTCATAAAGTCTATGGACAACAGCTCTATAATTCAAAGGAATTTCAAGTTCTTCCATTCTATGCCACAACTTATCTCTAGGCACTGTGTCAAATGCCTTTTTGAAGTCAACAAAACAGTAGAATACTTCTTCTTTACCCCCCCCAAACCTTTTCAATAATGTGTGTCAATGTGATGCTATGATCCACTGTAGAATATTTCGGCCTAAAACCCTTTTGTCCTTTTGCCCTCTTTTCTTTTACTTTTGCCCACCTGCTGATTCTATTTTCTACCATGCTGCCGAAAAGCTTTCCAAACAAAGGATTGATCGTAATGGTTCTATAATTGAACGAATTTATTAATGTCTCCACTTTTAAAAAGGGGTATTGCTAGGCTAGTTGTCCAGTCTCTTGGGAATCCTTGTTGAATGATGTTTTTGAATATTTCCATGATGTGCGGTGCAAGAGTGTTCCTTCCCCATTTTAGATACTCTGCTTGAAGTTCAACCAAGTCTTTTGGCTTTCCTGTTTTCAGCTTTTTAATTCCAATCTCCACCTCTTGTAATTTGAAGAATTTTGTAGTTGTGTTGAGCCTCGGGGGAGGCTCAACCTCTAATTCTTTCTCATAGAGTTGTCTTACATATTCAAACCATTGATTAGCTGTAATATTATTTTCGATTTGCTTCTTCCTTGGTTGAAGTCCTTGTGAGAAACGTTTTGGGTTATTCTTGCCTAGATATATTAACTCTTTTTGCCTTGTTTGCATGAACTCATCTTTTTTCCTTTTTAGTATCTTTTTATATAACTTTACATTCATCTTCTCCTTGCATGTCTTTTTCAAGGTTCTCCTTGCCATTTTGCATTCCTCATCAAACCAAGCATTTATAGGAAAATAATTTGATTCTGATTTCCTATTTTTTTCTCTTTTGCACTTCTCAAGTGCCCTTTGCATTATATTTGTTAACTCATGACTGTTGAAGCTTTGGAAACCATTTTTCTCTTTCTGAATTAATCTCTCCAGCATTGTCTTGAAGATAGTACAATTTTCTTGTGTTAGAAGAATTTTGCCCCTTGGTAGTGATTGCCGAGAGCATTGGGTTTTTCTCTTATGCTACCTTTCTTCTACCCATGATAACTTCATATAAATTGGGTTATGGTCTGATTTTAAGTCCCAATTATGCTCTCCAATCTTAACTTCACCTATCTTTTCTATCAAGCTTTGTGAACAAATCACATAATCAACGACACTTGCCCCATTGTATGTGTTGCAAGTGAAGTTCCCAAACCTTTTTCATCTGTCTAGACCATTGCAAATAATTAAGTTGAAAGCCCCACACAGTGTAAGCAATTCCTCTCTAAAATGATTGCTAACTTTGTCATCTTCTAAACATCTCGTCCATTGGGGATTCTCTTCTTCAGTGAGCCAAATAGGATTATGATCCTCTTTGCATCAAAGAATACTATCTCTCTGATTTTTTTTTCTAGCATTAATGTTGCCCACTAAAATAACTTCTCCCTGCTAATAGTACATAGAAATATCTTGCTTTAAAGCTGCATATGGATCCTTGTTGTCTAACCCCTAATTTTTGTAAGTTTTTGAGACTTGCGGGGAAAAATAGCATGCTGCAATTCTTATGTGATTCTCATTCTCTGATATTTTGAACCATAAATATTGTTTATTTTCATCTTCTTTCATCAACTGAATGTGATGACCTTCCTTTTCTTTCACTAAAACTAGTATCCCCCACACCCTTTGCCATTTTCTGCTACCTTGTTCCAAACTGTTAACTTCAAATAACCGTCAAACACGAGTTTTGCAACCATCGTGTTCATGAGTTTCCGTAAGACAAATTATGTCTCTACCTTCCGCAATAGGCCCTAACCCAGGTCCTGAGAAAATTAAAAAAGCATTAAAAAAATAGGGATAACGAGCTGGGAAAAAATAATATTATGAAGAAAGTGACTAAAATTAAATCGTAATTGATTTTACTCACAACATTTTATTTCCATTCCCAGCTTTTTATCTGCATTCCTTTATCTCCATTTAATTGTTTGTTTCTTCCTCGTCTTTTTAATTATTCCTTTCATTGTTAATTTTTTGTTAATTTTGATTTTTCCATTGATTTTTTTTTTAATAAATTTTTATTTATTTATTTGGTTTTACTATTTTATGTATTTTTTTAATAAATTTTATTTTATTTATTTGGTTTTATTGTTTTATGTATTGATTTGTTTTATTCTATTAATTTTTTATTATATATATATTTAATTTTATATGTTTTTTACTTTTCATATATTTTTGTATTTTTAAAGTTTTCAAAATCTATCTTAATTTTTGTTGCCTTATCTTAATTTTGGATTTATCAGAAAGATTCTCTGGAGGTGCAAACCTATCCAAACCTATCCTTAAGTTTTGCACTAAAACAAAGGTTTAAAGATTGAACTTGAGGAAAGGTTTGCACCTTCATAGATTTGATTCCTCTCAGCGCTTGGTAGATCGAGAGTTAAGATGAATCTACGCTAGTTTACATAATAGATAATTATACAAAAATAAAGCATATATTTTGAGACATGACTATAAATGCATGTATCAAAATCATTAAAATAGTATTCCCTAATTTTTTTAGCTTTTCCTATAAGACATACAAAAATATTTGAAGCGTAATTTTTTGGACATAAGGACCATTCTCAAAAGTTTTAAAGGAAGAAGTTAATACACTTTCATAAAAACACTCATGCTGGAGAACAACAATAAATAAAGGTATTTTTGGTCTGAGAAATTTCTTTATTTACACAAACGATCCTCAAAAATTTAAAATATAGTATAGCCCCAAGGGTTAGCTCAACTGGTCAAGTTCTGTTGCTAAAACACCTCGCCATCACCATCCATTCCAGTGGAGAAAAAGAAGATGATGATTTAAAATATAATTTAAAAAGAAAAATTAAATAACTGTGTTTTTATTTTTATTTTTAAATTAAGAATTGAAGCCTAATTTTTTGGACATTTCACAAAAGTTTTAAAGGAAGAAGTTAATACACTTTCATAAAAACACTCATGTTAGAGAACAACAATAAATAAAGGTATTTTTGGCCTGAGAAATTTCTTTATTTACACAAACGATCTCCAAAAAATTTAAAATATAGTATAGACCCAAGGGTTAGCTCAACTGTTCAAGTTTCGTCACCAAAACACCTCCTGTCGCTAAAACACCTTGCCATCCTTTCCGATGGCGGAAAAGAAGATGATGATTTAAAATATAATTTAAAAATAAAAATTAAATAACTATTTTTATTTTTATTTTTAAATTAATAAATTATAAGGTAAAAAGTTATCAAAATTTTCCCTAATTTTTTTTAAAACATTGTATATAAGACACTCTAATGCGAAAATAAAGCCCATTTTGGTGCTTTGCAAGGATAGACTTACTTTTACCAATAATAACCACCTTTGAGATTGACAACTCAAGTCCTAATTCCTAAATCACTTCATGAATCTTTTGTTTCTATATATAGCTCTCACACAAAAAGATTCAAATCTCAAATTTGGCACAACAAATTGAGAGTGGTTGCCTATAGAACACCCTCATGCTGGAGGACAACAATAATTATACAAAACTAAAGCCTAAATTTTTAGACATAAGGAATATCTATAAATCAAAATAATTGAAACAAGATCCCCTATTTTCCCCAATTTTTTTTGCACAACAAAAAGACAATTGGTTATTTTTAGTTGTGGGAAATTCATTAGAATTTTATGCCTTTAAATAGCCTACATTACAAAAGAATACCATGGATTGTGAAAATTGTCATAACCGTAAATTAAATTGACTATTTTATTTTAATTAATTAATTTTATTATATTATTTTCTATGATAGATTAGAGAAGAATACCATGAGACAAAACCACGGGTTGTGAAAACCGAGTCAAAATCTTTCATAAGGATAACTTGACGATTTTATTTTAATTCAATAATTTTATATTTTTTGTTCTATTTTATTTTTATATTATTATTTTATTTTTATGTAATTATACGCAGTTAAAATGTTTTATTAATAATTATAATCATTAGTTATTTTATTTTATTATGTTTATTAAATTTTAATTTTATTTCATTTTTATGTAATTTCACTGAGTCAAAATGTTTAAAATTACATCTCTCCTAGCCTAGGCTAGAGAGACATTACACCATCTCTTCCATACTAGGCTAGAGAGCGCCTCTCAGCGCAATAAACTCATAGAGATTATTCCTTGTTTGTTTCCTTTCCCAACTATGGTATGCATTATATTTTAAACATGTATAAAATTCGAAAGTTATAGCACAATTTCAATAGCAAAACACTTACGAAAAAATTTTAGTTACTCTTTAAAACTTAGATATATATAGTTACTCTTTAAAAGCATCAATGGTTAGCTTAATTGGTTGAGTACTCATCGTTAAAGTGCCTTTGCTATTCAGAGGTCACAGGGTCAATTCTCTCGACACTCTGTGTGTCAAACATCGTGGTTGAGCCAATAAGAAGTGATATCTTTGGGTGGATTTTCTTGTTACAAATATTATGTGGATGTAGTGGTCACCGATCTCCAGGATCCGTGAACAACATAACAAAAAAAAATCTACTCTTTAAAACATATATATATGGTTCTGAGTTTCAATTATGATATAGGTGGTATCTTAAAGATGTATTAAATTTATTAGTCTCCTAAAACTTTTTGTTCTGCGACCTTGAGCTCCCCCCTGATTCAATCTCGCTGCTTCGTTGGTTGTCGCAGTCTTAGCCTTGCTAACATGGTCAATGTCTCTCTTCCTTCTCCTCCCTCTCTTTTTGTTCAACTCTCCCTTTTTCATCCCTTTGTCGCCTCCTTGCGTTATTCTTCCCTTCCGCCTTTGGCCCATTGGGCCTTGATCTGGTTGAGTGGTCAACTATGACCAATCCAACCTCCCCTTCCTTGCTCGACTAGAAGATGACGACTTTTAGTTTAGTGGTCACAAATGGCTTGAAGTTTTAGAAGGCTTCATCTTCTCCTTTTTTCAAAAATCTTGATGAGATCACGATGAGATCCCTAAAGTTGAGATCTTTTCTACGCAAGCCAGAATTCACGCTCTTCAGTTGGCTGATCGGGGACTTGTTGGTCAATTCATGTGATTGTGGCCCTCCCCTAGAACCGTGCGTTAATGGATATTGAACAAATAGAAGTCTCTTATCGATGGGGAAGTGAAATTGTCCTTTTGAAACAAGGGCTTCTTCAACTTCTTTGAGAAAAAAATCAGATCTGGACAAAATCTTTCGAAGTGGCCCATATTTTATGGGTGTGAAAGCGCTTTCCCTGGATCGATGAAGTCGCAATTTCAATCCAGACTACGACATACCCACTGATGTGCTAGTTTGGGCAAAGTTACTCTTTTTTCCTCTTCATTGTTGGACTCACACAACTTTCAGAAAGATTGGTAACACCCTAGGGAAATATGTTGACTGCACTTAGCCGCATGATGGAATTTTTTCTTGTCCTAGAATTTGTGTAGAGGTAGATTTGGAGAAGGGTTTTCCCGCTGCGATCAGTTTAAGCCTGTATAACTAGTCGCACATTCAAGAGGTGGACTACGATTATCTTCCTTTTAAATGCAAGATCTACCATGACGATGGCCACTTTGCTAGAAATTTCCCTAAGAAACCAAAGGAACCTAAATATCAAGGAGAATCAGGAAATCAATGGCAACATGACAAAAGAAGGAAGGGTCCTCAAAAGCAACAACCTCCCTCCTCCCTGAAGAAAACTTGGGCCATACTCCCCCAAGCCCAATTTCGCTAAGATCGAGGAAGGCACGAGCTAATCTATCTCTCAAGGAAACACTTGTAATAGATTCAATGCTTTAGCCAA
This sequence comes from Pinus albicaulis, assembly GCA_034641835.2. Lineage (NCBI taxonomy): Eukaryota > Viridiplantae > Streptophyta > Pinopsida > Pinales > Pinaceae > Pinus > Pinus albicaulis. The sequence continues at coordinate 947,612,666 of CM076570.1, forward strand.
CGAAATAGAAGAAGGGGATATCTCGCTTTCAGATCTTCCAAATCCATATCTGCCCTCCAATCAAAATGCTCCCCAAGGCTCGATAGAGGGCATCTCTGCGACAAGATCCAAGGAAGATTCTGAATCTACTCAAGATGTTTCTTCAAAAGAAGAGGAAGACTTCCTGTCGACTAGAGATGGCACATTTCGGGCCCATTTTGCTAGCTCAACATATGAGAAATCTGAAGCGGACAAAGCCATGGAGGAGCATCATACCCTTTAGTCCAGAATGAAAAGTAACAGAGAAATAAAGATAGAGAAAAACAAAAAGGAAAAAGAATTGGGACATCAACCCACTCTTAAACATATCCAAATGGGAGAAGCAGGAAGCAAAGGAACCAGAAGAAGCGCAGGCACAACCCCGTCCAAGCCCCCCCCCCCCCTCCAAAAGTAGATAATGATAGTCCTCTCCTGGAATTGTATGGGATTGGGGTCGGAAAAAAGGAGATATACGTGAAATATCTAATCAGAAAAGAAAGGCCCTGTATTGTCTTTCTCTAAGAGACTAAATTAGAGGAACATGAAATATTAGCACATTTATTTCAAATGTGGTATGGCAGTGGAATCTCCTCAGTCACCGCAAGTGGGGCTATAGGAGGCCTCATGCCCTTTGGGACCAATCTTACGTGCGCCTCGTCAACTCCTTATCAAATGTTCATTTGCTTGTAGCTTCGTTCTTTGATACTACTTCAAATCAGGTATGCTTAGTGGTCAATGTTTACATGTTTGTTCATTTTAGAGAAAAGCATGATTGTTGGGCCTCCCTCCACAACCTTGTTAACACTGAATTTGGGGCTTTTTTTATTCTGGGGGGAGCTTCAATACTACCCTAAATAATTGGGAGAAAAAAGGGGTATCATTTTTCAGAGACCCCTTGCAAGAGAAAATGGAATATTTTAGGTCACGGGCTAAATCACTGGACATTAAACTAGTTGGATTCAAATATATTCGTAACAATAGGCATTTTGGTCTCGACCATATAGCCGCTAGATTAGATTGATTCCTTATCTTTGATGACTTTCTCCACTGCAATATATCCATAAAATCCTCCATTCTCTCTTGGAATGGTTCTGACCATCGCCCAATTAGACTCAATCTCTATCCTCCCGTGAATTATGGTCCCATCCCTTTTAGATTCAACCCTATTTAGATTCAACACCCTAGCTTCCATGCAATGGTTTCTCAGTCTTGGTGCCCCTGGGTGGAAGGCAACCCGATATTGATTTAGGAGAAAAAGATTAAAAGGATGAAGAGTTGTCTTAAATCCTAGGCTTGATCCTTAAAACTAATAATAGATAGAGCAATTCATGATATGGAGAATACTTTCAATCACCTTCATATTACATTGGAAAAAGAAGCGATAATAGAGGAAATGACGAGAGAGGATAAGATTTTGTTTGATAAATATCATGCATTACTGAAAGAGGAAGAGTACTGGACACTAAAGTCTCGAAGTGTGTGGCTCCAAGGAAGGGATAGAAATATCAAATATTTCCATAAAAATGCAGAAAAAAAAGGAAAGGAAAAAAATGTTTAAGGAAATCATGATAAATGGTGTAAAGGTTTGTGACTTTCATCGAATCAAGGAAGAAGCAGTTACTTTCCACATATACCCATTGAGTTATATTTTCAGATGAGTTATGTTTTGTTGAGAAGAAATTTATATGTTTTATGAGAGGAGAGGTTCATTCGAGGTTCACCAAGAGTAGAGGGATGTCTGCTTGTTGAAGACAAGACGCTGTGGAAGAGCGTCGATATGTGAGGAATCAGAGGTTCGTGTATTCATCATAGAAGACAAAAATCTTTTTTGCAAGCTTCATTTCTTCGCTAGAAGAAGCCCCTGCTTCAAAAAATTGGTATCAGAGCCAGTAACGTCTGGTTCATATGTGTATTAATCTTTAACTTCTCTAAAAGATAATATGGAACCAGAAAGAAGATTTGTTTCATTCAGAGAACTTCAAAAATAAGAAACACAAGAAAATAACTTTGATATGGAGAATCTATTTCATTTTGCATCGTCTTTAGTAGTTAACTCTGCAGAAATAGAATTAGTAGAAAGTTAGCCTTCAACTAGATGGGCTCTCCCTTCCATTAATCCATCAAAAGTCTATGGTGATTTATCTGTTTTCCATTTGAAAGCCATAACTAGAGTCACAGTGAAAGAATGTGTTTCTCAGATCTAAGAAAATGCCGAATCTATTCAAACCATTTCTCTTTTGGATCCTAAGACACTTCAAGAAGAAGCTCGAATACATGATACTTCTTATCTACAGCTTGGCTGTATTCGGGTGGGTATAAATTCCTTAACACACCAAGGACTTAATACATATGTGTTGGCACCTATTAGAGATCTTACACATAACAAGGACACTGATTCATTAATTGGTGGCATAGTTGCACCATTATCAAATGGCCCTGTTTGGTTTGATTGCCACCCAAAATTGATAGTTTATGTGTATGATGAACATATCAAGGATATCCTCTAGTTGCAGATCAAAACCAGTGGTTTTGATATGAAGAGAAAGAGAACAAATATTGTAGTCCACACTAGAGGTTTCTTCAGGCACACCAACACATTATATCCAGCCATTCTCCCCACACCCAACCAAGAATCAAAATCCAATACCCTAGTCATTATAGATGCTCATAATAAAAAATCGAGCATCAGACTATTAGATGGGATGACCTCAATTTTCCTGAAAATTGGGTATTAGATCTCCTGCAGTCTCCAAAAATCCAGAACATCACGACTGCTCAGATACAAGAAGGATCCTCTAAGGCTACTCTATCCTTTCCCAAAAGATCTACTCTAGATTGAAAAAGAATACAAGAAGCTTGCCAAGCTTGAAACTACCATGTCAACCCCATAGAAGATCTACATATCAGAGGAGTTCCCATATTGGTGATAAACTACAAACCCCTAAATAATGTACTAGCAGATGATACATACCCTATTCTTTATAATGGTAGTCTAATAAATAGAATAGCAGGAGCTAAGATTTTTTCCAAGTTTGACATGAAATCTAGATTTTGGCAAGTTGCAATAAAGGAGGAAGATAGATTTAAAATTGCATTCAACATTCCTGTTGGCCATTATGAATGGAATGTCATGCCTTTTGATTTGAAACATGCACCTTCTAAATTCCAAAAGGTTATGGACCAGGTTTTCAAGCCATACTTTGATTGGCTTATTGTATATATTGACGAGGTATTGTTTTTTTCTAAATCTATAGAAGAGCATTTCAAACATGTACAGATCTTCACACAAATAGTCAAAAGAAATGGGCTCGTACTAAGCAAGAAGAAAATGGAATTGTTTCAGACAAGGGTTAAATTTCTGGGACATAACTCTTGAAGATGGCTATATCACATTACAAAAGCATGCACTTGAATTTGTTGATAAATTTCCTAATGAGATCATAGACAAAACACAACTACAAAGATTCCTAGGTTGTTTGAACTATGTCAACAACGTCTACAAAGGATGTGCCCGTGATAGAAAATTGTTGAATCAAAGGTTGGAGAAAGATCCAATGCCTTGGACCATTAGGCATACTAATGCAATCAGAAAGATAAAAGCCAAGGTAAAAACCCTGCCTATCCTCTATCTTTCATATGAAGACTTGCCAAAATTTGTAGAAAGTGATGCCAGCAATCTTGGGTGGGGAGGTATTCTCAAGCAAGAGAACGAAGGTGAAGAACAAGTTGTGTAGTTTGCTTCAGGCGCCCATTACCAAACATAACAAAACTATTCTACAATTGAGAAAGAGGTTAAAGTTGCCTGGAATTGTATAGATAAATTTGGCATAAACCTTGTACATACAAATTTCTTCTCAGGACTGATGCCTCTGCTTTGAAGAAAGTATTAACCAAAGATATCAAAAAACCTAGAGAATCCAAGTTTGCTAGGTGGCAGGCTTTGTTTGCCAATTTTGATTTTGATGTTGAGCACATAAAAGGAAAGAAAAACTATCTACTAGATTTCTTGAGTAGAGAGTATCTAAAAACATAAAATAATCTAATGGTGATTGTCATTGAATGAGATCCCAATACACAACAGGAAAAACTTAGGAACGTCCCCGACAACACCCCATGACAAGTCTACATTGAAAAATGGAAACCCACCTAGCAATTGAGGAATACCAAAATAATGGATGCAAATTTACAAACTCATATGAACCTACAACACCTTGTGCCAGAAAGAAAGTTTTACCCCAAGTCCACCACATGGATACATGACATGGTATATACGAATTCAATGATGTATTCCAATCTTGCAAATGAAGCATTAAGAGAGTTTTCAAGATATCAGTTTGATATGGAATGAAGGAAGCAACAAGACCAAAACATTTCATAAATATTATGTTATAAATAGAACTAGATATCCTGAACATCCTGCAAGAATCATGTGGCCATAGAAAGATCCAAAGCTTGTAGTCCTAGACACCGTTTATAACTTTCAGGATTATAAAGATCTTTGGTCTGATCTCCTATGCAGAGAAGAAAGATCAAAAACACACTATACATTGTTAAAATTCAGGCTTGTTTACATTACACAGTTATTATTGCAGCCAAATTGGTTACAAGAATGGCGGGGATGGTATGGGATAAACAAAACTGCCATGGATCCAAAACACTTTGAAAGTGATTGCCATGAGTGCTTTCACTGCTTTCACCAGCCCTGTAAAACTATTACAGATCTACAAAATTTCTCCGATGAGCGCATATTGGGTTACTTTATGAGAGGGCATCATTATTGGTTAGTCCTAACCAAGGTAAAACATCACGTAATCCTTGGAAAGCCAATGATTGTCAGAAGAATATATACAAAAGCTTGTGAGACTAGTGGATCGTATCATCATGCAAATGGTAGATTCCCTAGTTAAATCCATTAGGAACATAACTAAAAGATTTCACGGGTTCTCATGGGCTCCTATCTAAAAGCATCCATAGTGTGATTTGATCCACATCTCGAAATCTAGGTTTGAAAAAGCATTGTCTGATTGTCTAGTGCTTGTCACCTCCTCATCCTATAAATAAGAGGAATAAGGCTCATCTAAGGCATCAGGGATTTGAAGAATTGAGAGTTGGAGTCTTAGAGTCTTTAGCTTTGTTTTGAGTCTGAGATAAGTCTTCTTGCTTTGCATCTGCGAACGATAGTTTGATTTGCTCGCATCACGAAGCTATTCTCTCTTAGAGTTGAGTTTGAAAAGTCTATGTATCATGGCCTAACAACCCTAGTAAGAACCCAAAGTGGCTGAACTCATTAGGTACTAAAGTTTGTGTGTTTGCCTAAAAATTCAAAGGCGGAGTCTGCAAAAGGCCAGGTAGCCTCCAGATCTCATTTTTTCTTAAAAATGACATATTTGGTAAATGCCTCAGCAGTTTATCTTTGAATGAATTTAGGTTGAAGTTCTTAAAGATCTTCTAAGTTTGTAATCCATGTTTTGAGATTAATAAAAAGAGAAGTTTTTCCATAGATACCCATTGAGTTATATTTTTAGATGAGTTATGTTTTGTTGAGAAGAAATTTCTATGTTCTGTGAGAGGAGAGGTTTCATTCGAGGTTCACCGAGAATCGAGGGACGTCTTCCCGTTGAAGGGAATAAGCTATGGAAGAGCATGGATACGTGGAAGAGCTCCCTTGTTGTCTCGTCGATTGTTGCGCTTCTTCGAGTTTAGCTGACCAAAGAGCCCTCACCTGGCACCTTTCATCTTTGGATTCAGGCACTTTGGGATCGTGTCGAAATCTTGGCTTTAAGCTCACAATGGCAAATCACGTAATTCGCTCTTCCATCTTTTGCCTTTGACAACCTCACTCATTGTAACCTCTACCCGCACCTCCCAATGGATAGGCACGAGGAAATCAATGATCCTCCTTGACAAATCAACAAACAGTAAACCATAATTCTATCTTTAACAGAGGAAGTTTAGCTTCAACAAGTCAAAATTAACCAGTTGGAAGATGAGATTGACTGGATGCACTGTCAACTTGTAGAATTGCAGAAACAGAGAAATTCAGGAAGCACGACTTGGAGTGCCCCGAGTGGCCCCTCGTACAAAAGGTGTCCATAGATCCTCCTTAGTAAGCTAATAAGCTATGTTTGAAAAATGTAAATGCATTTTGTTAAGTGGTTGGTATTGTAGATTTTATAGTCGCAGCAACTTTTGTTTTTTTTTCTCAAGGAAGGAATGTAGCAAAAGTCTGGCAGAAAATTTTAAGTTTCTTCTTTCAACTCTTCTTGATGAGTTTGTATGTCTTAACAGTATAAATTTCCCAATTATTTTGCTAATACCCGACACAGAATTAATAGAAACTCCTTCTCATTTGTGTGAAAAAGAGAATTTTAAATTATATATATATATATATATATATATATATATATATATATATATATATAACATTCTAAAGAGTTTAGCTACTCTTTAAAATATATATGTGAGAGATTTTAAATTCCAATTATAATATAAACTAGCGCAGTTATATAAATTAAATGGAAAAATAAGTAAATGGCTCTGTTGAATGAAACCCTAATGCCTTTTTGCATGTTTGTGGCCACCGTTGTTTCTCCTGGTCTGGATGGTTCATTTGCAAGGTGGAGGACGGATTGGTCTCGCTAGATGATGCCTAAGGAGCGTGTTCCCTGTGCATTGAGCCCTAGATTGTTGTGCCGAGTCCAATCGTCTCAGGCCTGTGGCGGAAGGTTGGAGGGATCCTTCAAATCCGGAAGCAATGCGACAGAATTTTTGTTTGATAACCCTAATTTGGTTGTCTCAATGACGGATTGGGAAGATCTGGCTCGTGTTTGGGACTGTTGGGGCCGTGTGAAAAAGGACAAGTCCGTTCATTGTGACATTCCTACGAGACGGTTTCTTTTTGAACTGCAACTGGGTATAAAATTTCAAATCTTCATTAAATCCTTATCAGGGATTTCAACTCCATTATGGGTTTCTGATTTTGATTATACTTTTGAATTAAAACTTGAAATAGAAGCCCATCAAGGGATCCCTGCTGCTCAGATAAGCTTAGTTTTTTAAAGAAAACAACTACAGCTGCTCAGATAAGCTTAGTTTTTGAAGGAAAATAACTACAGGATTTCAAAACCTGTCGAGAGTATAAAATCACTAAAGATTTTGAAAGAAAACAACTACAGCTGCTCAGATAAGCTTAGTTTTTGAAGGAAAATAACTACAGGATTTCAAAACCTGTCGAGAGTATAAAATCACTAAAGATTCAACAATCTTCACTCGCTTGAGGCTTCATGGAGATGCGGCAAGAACAAAGGCTTTGTGATCTCAATTGGCAACCCCTTCATTCAAGGATGCAGCAAAGGGGAAATGGGTTTTTCCACACGATCATATTTCCTCTCTTCCGGGCCCATATATAGTGGAGAAGATTGTAGAAAGCCCTGATTTGGAGATAATTTGTAGATTTAATGGGTTTGGGCCCAAAGCAGATAATTTACATCATTGGATTTATAATTTTTGGAAAAAAAACTGCGAAATTTATTAATATTCAAAAGAGTGTTTTATGGAGTTGTCTATCAATGTCACAGAATAGTTCGGATGACAGTTTTTTGCTGGAATCAAGTAAAAAAAAATTAAAAAAACTCAGGTAGTTGGAGTGTTTGAATTACATTTTTGATAGTAGAAATAGATTCAGCACCATCAAAAATCCTTAGAGCACCCAAAATACTAAAGTTTAACAACTGTAAACAAAATTCTGATAAATCTTTGCCAGAATTTTTCAGAATCTTACCAGAATTTCTGGGTTATTCTGTGGGTTTTTTAAACTACGGGGTTTTTTATTGTTCAATTTGAGACAGAAACTGAGTTCCAAAAAGTGTTGGATGACGACTCTTGGTTTTGGGGACGAGCAAAACTTTTTATAAGTAGATGGTTTCCAGAATTTGATCCTTTCACAATGGTGGTTTTTAGAATGCTTGTGTGAGTGAGGCTTTCAAACCTCTAGTTGCCCTTTTGGCACTTCTAGGTGTTGATTAATATAGGGAATACATTGGGAACTTTTCAAAAAATTGATGGGGAACGGATGCAACAAGGATTTTTCACCATCACTCGGATTTGTATAAAGATCAATATGAGCAAAGGCTTTCATGACAATATGTTACTAAAAAACAAAACTTTTCAATGAGTACAAAGTTTGGAATATGAAAATACGACATTTAGATGCATATCTTGCTTCCAAACAGGGTACTTTCAAGATTCATGCCCTTAGAATAAAAAATCACTGAATAAGAAAAACAGAACAATAAGAAAGAAAAAAAGTTGGCAGTAATCTACTAGGACAGATTTGGAGGGAGAAAATGAGGAAGATCCCCTTTTTCAAGAGACCAAGGACCCTCAGAACATGCAGGTTTCACAACAACCAAGCCTATCCGGGCAAGGCGGGCAGGAAGTTATCTCTTGTTCTGAGGCAAATCTTGCTAACGGATCCGTGGGAACTAAAGGAGTGCATGAATATGGAAATTCCGATTCAGATAAAGATCCACCCCTTTCGAATCCTCTTTTGGAATTTGTTGTTATTCCGACAGAGTCTTTTGGTGTACTTGGCAAAAAGTGCATCGGAAGAAAGGAACAATGGGGAATCTTCTTGATTTTTATAATTCATGATTCTCTGTTTTTTTATGATTTTTGCTCATAGTATGTTGTCAAGGTCATGTTTATTTGCTGGTTTTTTTATTTAAATTAAAAGTTATTATTTATTTCATGGGAAAAAAATTTATATAAATTAAATTATTAATAAATGTTAATAGGCATCAATTCATAATAAGCATCAAGATATTTACTATATCAAACATATTATGTTGTTATCATTTAAAAAATTAATAAAAAGATAGTAGTGTTAGATGGCTGATTAAGTCTTCTTCAACTTGGGTTCTATTTTTTAGAGACATGTTAGCCTATATGACAAAAAATTGAATCAGTTGAAACTAGTAAGGAGATGACTCATTTCATATGACATTTTTTTAATAAATAAATTCAATTTGAAAAATAAAAATAAAAACTTAATTACTTTGGAGATAAATCTCAAATTTTGATTTGTGAATATTTATTAAAAATATTCCAAAATATTTTGTAAAAATTAAATCCTTACCATTTATTTAATAACTATTGATAAAAAAATAAACATATTTATAGATATAATTATACTTTAACATCTACAAAATTTTAACCCATAACATGATTTCAATCTTAAAATATTTATTAAAAAATTAACTCATTTTTAAAATCTTAATTTAGATGGCTGATTAAGTCTTCTTCAACTTGGGTTCTATTTTTTAGAGACATGTTAGCCTATATGACAAAAAATTGAATCAGTTGAAAATAGTAAGGAGATGACTCATTTCATATGACATCTTTTTAATAAATAAATTCAATTTCAAAAAATAAAAATAAAAACTTAATTACTTTGGAGATAAATCTCAAATTTTGATTTGTGAATATTTATTAAAAATATTCTAAAATATTTTGTAAAAATTAAATCCTTACCATTTATTTAATAACTATTGATAATTAAATAAACATATTTATAGATATAATTATACTTTAACATCTATAAAATTTTAACCTATAACATGATTTCAATCTTAAAATATTTATTAAAAAATTAACTCATTTTTAAAATCTTAATTTATATTTATACGAGGTTTTGAACTTGAACTTTTAAAAATTGCAGTCATTTGCAAGTTGTTACTTGCAAAAGATTTCAACATAATCTTGAAACCCCTGTAAAGGATTTAGCTACTCTATAAAATCTTATATATATTTATGGTCTTGAAACCCCCTTAAAGAATTTAGCAGCTCTATAAAATCTTATATATGTATGGTTTTAGTCTATGTAGTGTTTAATTGCATAAACTCTTTAAAGCTTTAATTAATATATACATTTTTGAATTTTTAAAATTTATGGGGATTTTCAAGTTGTTCTTTAATCGTATGATTTTTAATATGAAAACTCAATTCTAAAATGAATACTTTAATAGGTTTTCATTGATGTAAAGTTCACTATCACAGTTAAGCTATTTTGTCATCAGGTTTCCAAGCTGAATTGGAGTGTTTCCTTATATATATATATATATTTTGCAAGTTATTCCTTCCAAATGTTTTCAGCAGTGAATTTCAATAAAAAAAAATTAAAACTAAATGCTATTACTTAATTTATAAAAATAATGAAAACTGAATGCTATGGCTTAATTTATATTTATATCAGGTTTTGAACTTTTAAAATTTACAGTGATTTGCAAGTTGTTATTTGCAAAAGATTTAAACATCAATCTTGAAACATATATACATATAGTGTTGAATTGCCTAAACCCTTCAAAACTTTAATTAATATATACACTTTTTATTATGAAAACTCAATTCTAAAATGAATATTTTAATAGGTTTTTAGAGATATTTAAATTTGTGGTGGTTTTGAACTTCAAAGAGTTTTGCAAGTTGTTCCTTCCAAATATTTTTAGTATTATGATTTTTTATTAAAAAAAATAAAAACGCAATGCTATACTGATTACTTTAATAGGTTTCTAGAGATATGTGAAATTAACCATAGTTTAATAGGTTTTTAGAGATGTGTGAAGTTAACTAGACTATTTTGCCATCAGGTTGCCCCTGCTGAGTTGGAGGGCTTATTGTTGACACATCCCCAAATTGCAGATGCTGGGGTTATTCCGTATGTGATACTCTATTTACATGGGCAGTTTTATTTCCATGTTTGGAGTTGCATTCAGAGGAACAAAAGTACATGTAATGGTATGAAAAATGTAAATCACTTGATTCATTTTTAATGGCGAGTTCCTTTTTGCAGCCTTCCTGATCTGAATGCTGGAGAGGTTCCAAGAGCATATGTTGTACGTACCCCTGGAAGCTCTTTGTCGGAAAAAGAGGTCATGGATTATGTCGCCAAGCAGGTAATAAAAAATATAATATGCTGATAAATATATTTTTTCAAACATATTTGGGATGTTATATATATTTTTAACTTATTTTGTTTGTTATTTTTAACATATTTTTGTAGGTTATATGTTGGTTGATAATTATATTGTTTTTGTTTTCTGGATCATGTTTTGTGAGCTATTTTTAACTAGTGGGTGGGGTTGTTATTGGTAGGTTATATGTTGGTTGATAATTACATTGTTTTTTGTTTTTTATATCATGTTTTGTGAGTTATTTTTAACTAGTGGGTGGGGTTGTTATTGATATGATATTGCAAATTATTTTATTATAATAATATATTTATAAGTTGGAGTTTCATGTAATTTTTGAATAATTTTATATGCATAATAATTTTAAGTTAAAAATAAGTTTCACAATATTTTTGGTTCTTAATAATATGATTAATTCGAAAAATATATATTTATTAAGATTTTTTATTTAAAAAATTACATTTATAATAATGAAAATATCCTCTCATTTTAATAAGAATACTAGTATTATTGTTAACTTCATATACTTTCTATCTTTGGTTATTTTATTATTGTCGCACGTCTTTTTGTTTTTGAATTGCATTTCATATCAATATTATGCATTTCCCATTAATATCATGTACTTATTAGTAATCATAATTGGGTCCTAATATAATTTGATGTTTATTGTTATATAGGTTGCACCATTTAAAAGATTGCATAGAGTCAATTTTGTAGACTCTATACTCAGGTCTAGCTCAGGGAAGATTCTTCGACGAGAGCTTATTGCTAAGGCCAAATCAAAATTGTAAGCAAAGAAATATATCATTTTCTGGTATCATGATACAAAGTTGCACAAACTTTGTAAGTGCCAAATTGCCACATGATAGGAACAAATTCCTTGTTCCCTAAACTGTGAACAAAAAATTAATTTAGAGGTAATTAATAAAATAAATGAATATATTATTTTCCATAAATATATATGGAAAGATGTGAAATTTACAATATATAATAATGTATATATTGTTTTATAAATCAATATAGTAAAATATTGAAAATTGAGGACAAATTGCAGTACTATGAGTGAGAAACCATGCAATGTTTCACAAAATTCAATGGCCAACATTCTAGACATAGCAAAAGTAACCATTATAATTAGGTTTAGAGTTTGATTTTATCCCTCCATTTTTTATTGGGATAAAGAATATTTGGTGCTTATTAAATCTTCACCAAATCCTATATTTTGAAACCCAATTCCAAAGGCATATCAACATAAAAAAATAACTAATCTTAAGTTTTTAATAAGACTTAAATTTGTTCACATTGTGAAAATACTATATATTTTATCCTTGCAAACAACTTAGTAAAAAAGAAAGCAAGAAAACACATTATAAATAAAATAAGGAAGATGACATGTTAACACTCCCTTTTAAAGCTAACCCCAAAAAAGAAAATAATATTAGACACTTAAATAAAGAGTATTAAATTGTTATTGAAGTAAATAGTATTAATCTTTTTTAGATTTATCGCAAGTAGTAATGTCAATAAGTGAACCAACTATTGTATATATTGTGCTTTAGGTTATGTAATATATTTTTAGAAGGAATTTGAAAAAATTGATCATGTATCTAAATTTTGCATTTTTTTCTTTTTAAAGTTTTGGAGATTTGGTCAAAGATGATAACTCTTTATTTAATTTTATACTTCTAAATATACCTATAGAATGGGTAACATATACGATTGTGACTATTTGTTTTTAGTGTGCTTGCATTCTTTGTTGTGTTTGTAAGTATTTCACATCTTTGTTGGCTGTGTTAAAATTAATTGGTGCTTGAGTTTAAAGATTAGGTTTTTGTGGAGTTCTACAATTACAACACCTTGGGGATTTAGTGTACTTGCATTCTTTGTTGTGTTTGTGAGTATTTCACATATTTTTCAGATGTGTTAAAATTGTTTTGTGCTTGAGTTTAAAGATTAGGTTTTTGTGGAGTTCTACAATTACAACACCTTGGGGGTCCTTATATTATGAAATACTTTGTGTACTTTCATCTTCAACTTGTTCATGTGATTTACAATGCATCTACTTCAAGATATTGACAAGTAAACAAGACTTAATGACTTAAGCTTCCTATCGTTATTCAAGCTTTTAATTAGTCCCTACCCTTTAGGTTATAGGGACTATAATAATCGATTTTTTGTTTTTTAATTAGTTTGACTTGAAAATCTATAAATTGAATCCAACGCTTCAACCCATATTCTATGAAACACATTTCACTTAATTATCATATTATTACAACACTTTGGTTTAACCAATCATTATCTTTGAGGTCTTATTTGGCCTCATATCGAGGTAGATGCACAATTATTTTGTTTAAACTTAGGATATACATGATGAATTTAGACTCTAGTTTTATGACATAGATTAACGCTAGACTTCAGGGTTACATTAATTTGTAAACATTAAATGTGTGCGCACCCATATATTATCCATTTTTCCTTTATTTTCTAGGTGTCAAGTAGGAAACATTGAGTTCCATGCAAGGAGCTTTTATTTCTCTACATCCTTCATTTTCTTGCTAATGGAAGGTTATCACCATGTATCAATGTCGATCTCATGTATTATGGTAATGGATTAGTGTTATGTGGCATCCACTGAGTGTACATTAGTTTTTTCCTCCCAAACTGTATTTCTCATCCACAAATTGTCTATAGTCATGCTCTACTCATCTTTCTATGTTACCCCATGATTCTTTTATGCCAATTGTGATTCAAAACTAGACGCATGAAGGCTATTTTAGTTCCTAGCCACGTGAAATCAAAGAATTTTAAGAAGTATTGGAGATAAATACCATGGCAACGGTAAAAGATATAAATAGTGCCTACAAAAGACTAGCGAGGAAGTTCCATCCTAATCACATGGGTTCTCAAGAAAAAAAAGATGAACACCTAGATGTTTTTTAGGATTATATAATACATATATGACTCTTTTGGATCAAACACCAACTTTCAACTCAAATGCAGATGCCCATTGCACAGATGATGTGGAACAAGATGTCTTATAGAGGGAAGGTTCTTACCACTCAATTTTTTTTATCTGTCATCAACAACTACAAATCATTATTTTTTCTTAGTCCTACTTGTTTGGAAAAACAAAAGATAACTAACAAGAATAAATGTGTTTTCTTTATATAAATTTAGAAGTTCACGGTATAGAGAGATATATACATACCTTTATCTTCTTTTTTCTTATTCCTTATTGTTTGGAAAAATAGAAGATAGCTAACCTCCCTAACTAGATAAGGTTGGATCCATAAATAGAGTGCAAGGAAAAATACCCTGCTTGCTCTAGTTTCCATATCATTTTATGGTTCCTAAGTTCTTGCCTTCTCAGTTCCACGGTAGGCGATAATGATACTCATGAGTACCACTGAAAGGCTCTAGAGTACATCACCCATTCCAATTATAGAAGCAAATTCAATCACCCATTCCAATTGTAAAAGAAAATTCAACCTAGTATAGAATGTTGATGACACATAAGTCGCTAAAGCAAAGACTATCCTAGAGTGAGCAGTAGTTTACCTTAGGCATTGAGTGAATAAAGTTGTTTTCCAACCATAAGACCCAAAGCAAGGTCTTTCTCTAGTCAAGTGAGGGAAGTACAAAGAAGACATCATTTTGGCTCTTATCCCTATTCTTTAGATTCAATTTTCTTATCTATCATTAGTAAGACAATTGTCCTTCCATATTTGGTAGACATGGAACCAAAACTTTAGCCTACAAAACTTGTAACACTTGGAAAAACAAGCCCAATGAAATCTAATTTGTCTCAAACAAGTCTTGTTGTACGCTCAATGCCATAGTGGATGTGTTACGATGGTTACATAGAACCTTGTATATATATACCTAAAATATTGCCACATACCCAATGATTTATGATTGTGGAGACATGTGGAAGGTTAAGATCCACACACACTTCTCTCCCTTAGCCATCTACAAGTTTCCACACACCAATAAACCACTTGTCACATTCTCATCACTAGATGTGTTGTTTGGGATAGCAAAGCACGATGATGTCTTGGTTTATGTTTTAAAGTCATCAAACTCGTTCTCAATCCCATTTAATAGTGGAGTCTCATGATTGGTTTTGTAATTGAAGAAACAATAATAAATTATCAAAACCCATGTTCACATAATTAGGTTTGTATTAGTCTTTAAACTAAATTAAGTTAATGTGGATTTCAATAATTAATCTGAAGAATTAATTCAATATGGATTTTAAGAGTTTAAAAATTGAATTAGATTTCAATCATTTGTGACAATATAATAAATCAAATATTGATAACATCCTAAAAAGGTCATCTATAGCACTATATTATATTATATGATATCATATTATTAATAGTATTATTTATCTGTCTATATCCACTTAGTGTCAAGTCTTTTTTTTAATTGGAAACACTTAATTTACAAAATGAAATTATAAATGAATACAAGTCAATTTAATATTTAATTACGAAGTTGTTCATTAGCATGGTCCATGTACTATATATTGTATATGTTCAATCTAACCAATCAGTAATTATAATTTACCAATTCGTAACAACAATTGATCTTAAAAATAAAATCTTGTAATAAACAATTCAAGTTATAAAAAAATCATGCATAAAATAATGATAACAAATAATCCATTTTAAATATAAAAATCATGTCCTACTAAGCATAGAATAAAGGTTACCCCAAGCCAAGTGCGATTCTAGGGTGATTTTGATGGCTGCCAAGTAATTTTGATGGTTACCAATCATCTCAAGGCTCACATAACTTAATATATATATATATATATATATATATATATATATATATATATATATATATATATATATAAACTATTTTTGGTAACACCATGTATGTATTAATCACAATGAGAATGTGAAGTATGGGATGAAAACACATCATATTCATTGATAAAGTTGGTTATTAACATGTTGCATATTATATTTATTATACATGAATAAATAATCATTGATATGTTATTAATCTTGTAATTTAGAGTATATTGGTTTGAGCATTAATTTTATTATAAATTTATTTTTTTGAAAAATAATTAAAATACTTACAATTCAATTCCACTTTTTTGCTTTTATTTTTAGGAAAGAAAAAATCAACAACTTTCTTTTAAATAAAAATATGTTATAGATGTATATAGCATATGTGCTAGAATAATCCCCATATTACATATGATTGATAAAAAGAGATAGAGCACACAGGTTTCTCAAGGAACCATGGGAAGCACAGATATAGCCCAATAATAGGAAAACACTCATCATTTGAGCAAAGCAGAAGATACTCTAAACAACAAGTTAACACCCTAGAAGATACTATGACCAGAAAGATAATCAACGTGAAAAGATACTCTGACCAACAAGAACATAAAATAGCTAAAAGATACTTTGACCGACAAAAAAAATCCTAGAGATGCTCGAATAAGCTTGAAAAAATACAGGCACTCAGACCTATAGATTAAAAAAAAAAACCATCACAATGTGTGTTAAAAGCCCCAGCTAAGAAGCATAAAGAAAAAGCCCCAGAGACCTAGCATCGAAACCTTGAAGGAAAAAACTATAGGGCGAAAGCATGGATGGAGGAGGGGAATGTCCTGGATGGCTGCACAACCCACAAGAATGACACTATCTCCCAAACATCGACCAACGATAACGGCACCTGCGATCGCAGAGTAGGAAATTGCCGAATAAAAAAACCGTAGTGACCACTTCACTAGTGACACCAAAAGCATCAGTAGGAGGGACCCTACAAATTGTGGGAGAACCAAGTTGCAGCTAACCCTGAACATATTCGCTGAAGACAAAACCATCGGCGTCCAAAAATGCAGCATACACCGTTGAGTGAACCTCGAAATCTCACCACTAAGTTACCTACAAAAAGACGTCGTGGCAAAAGGACTAGGGGAGGAACGAAAACAAGGGTGAGGGCAGCTAGGGATTGGGTTTCATGAGCATGTTCAGACCATTTGAACTTGCGATGTAACTTGAGTTGGCACCATGAATAAGTACCACGATAGCGAATATGAGCTAATGCGGTTCCACACAAGATAGATTTTAATATCAAGCCTCCAAATATTTTGTTCTCCACCATGCGAGCGTACAATGCTACTAAGGAAGTCTAGACTAGGGAAATTATCAAGTATTCACATTCGACGAAGTTGTGAGCTTCTAGGGATTCTTAAAATAAAAGCAAAGACTTGAACCATTTGGGTTCTTCTCAAGTGAGTGAATAGATGTTTTGTTGGGCACAAGGAAATGGGTCAAAGTATAAAGATGGAGAAATAGATGTGCTTTCAATTAATATGATATCAATGTCAATGGATTTAAAAGAAAAAGAATTGGAGAAACAAACCCATCATGCTAATCAAATATTCTTTAATCTCTAGTCTTAGAAGCAAACATCAAGTACATGACCACAATTATAATACTTTGTATTGTAAACGTGATACATCATACGACAAAAAGCTTTTTCGATAATTTAACAATGAGAAATACAATGAATGGGTGGTTCATGTTCATCCATTAATATCCACCATTTTGATAATAAAAAAATTAGTTAATTCAATTGAGTAAACTATTTCTTGGTTCCCATATTGATCATGCAAATATTTGTGCATGTGAGGGAATTACACTTGGGATTAAATTTGGAAAAATATTTTATATATATTATACTTTTAATCTCTATATGTTTGTGTCATGGGGACTTAAATAAAGTCTAAACAATATAAAACTAGTTGAAATCCAGAAGGAAAATATATGTGTTGTCATATATGATAAATTTGAAAAATGATTAAAGTTTCTATCAATGGATGCTCTAATAATAATCATTCCCTACCTTAAAGGTATGGACTTGTTGCTTCACAAATCATCTTATTATTTTTGTGATTATTTTATAATTGTATTTTTTTAATATTTTTTAAACTTCCAGTTTTGCAAGTTAGTTCTAGTATTGCAATTCAATTGTAAATCCTTAAAGACTAAACCAAGAATCTCTAGGTGAAAAAAAACTTACTATCTACTAGAATTAGGTATCATTATTTTAATTTGTGATAAATGGCACATCATTTTTGTTCCTAATGTGTCTTTACGATGTTTTTTTCTAGTAGTTTAACTTTTTCTAGGCCTAAAGCAACAAATATTTAGCATTTATTTCTAAAATATGGATTTTTAGATTCCAATTACACTTTACTAATATTGTCACCATTCAATTAGTAACAGAGAAAACATAATGAGGTTTTTTTTGTAATTATTAACAGAGAAAAATGATTTGAAAGTGTATTCCTTAAGTGCTAATGCATATACAAGTTTGACTACTGTTTTTTGGCATATATGACCAAGGCCACTACCAGTATCCTTTTTATAAATTGTCCTGAGACCTTAAATATCTAATAGATTTCTAATTAAAATATATCATCATATGTTGACATATTACAGATCAATAGCCAAATAAGATAAAAGGTCTAAAAAGTTACAAGACCTTGAGGAACCTAGATGTCCCTCAGTAAATTAATGTAAGATGAGAAAACCTTTAGCCAAGTGCAAAGCATATTTAGATAGTGAATCGAAAAAGTATATATATATATATATATATATATATATATATATATATATATATATATATATATATATAGAGAGAGAGAGAGAGAGAGAGAGAGAGAGAGAGAGAGAGAGAGAGAGAGATTCACTATCTAAATATGCTTATATATATATATATATATATATATATATATAGAGAGAGAGAGAGAGAGAGAGAGATTCACTATCTAAATATGCTTATATATATATATATATATATATATATATATATATATATATATATATCACATAAAAATTGCTCACACAACTATATAGGTGATCATTGGAAAATGTCATTAATTCAGCAAGACAATAGTCCCTGAGGTAATTAATTAGTAGCCCATAAGTAGTTGATTTAACTTTATATTTTGGGCCTTTTTCCATTCACATGGAGTTATTGTACAGGGTTTGCATAATTTGCATAATTTTTCCTTCAATAGTCTTGTGGATCAGTAGAAAGAAAAATTTCCTTAAAGAGCAGCGTAGGAAACCACAAAGATCTTGTCAAATGCAAAGTACGAGGTTTGACAAGTCACCTATGAGCTCTCACACACTTGAGGAAGAGTACCTGGATCCCCTAAAAGACTCTTCATGCTTCCAAGCATGAGATGCACATAAAGGAATCCAAATTCATTTAATGTAGGGTCATGAAGACCTTTGAAAATCTTATAAATACCAATCTTTGGGAGTTATTTTAGCAAGCGAATAATTGCATAGTTTTGCTACCAAAATATTCTTGAGGAAAGATAAAACTTGCAAAAAGAGAAAGAAGGAACCTCCATTGGAGGATTGAAGAGGGATAATATGAACCTACACCTTCCTTTGTGTCTCATTCAACAAACCACTGGTATATTGATCCACAATGAATAAAATAATCTTTTCTTCCCATATTATTTTGTGTCCATTGTTTTTTTTCTTATTCCCCTATGTTTGAATGCATTGATAGTTTATTTATGCTTTTGTAATTGCTTCTAAACACTATCGTGACCTTGTGCAATTTGCAACAACTTACATAAAAGGTGGATTCTGTCCATCCTTCCAACAGATTCCACCACATATTAATCAACTAAAAAAGATGAGAGATATCCTACAAATGTAATTGCAACTATGAATGACTATTACTATGGACCTAGATTTCATTGTACATCCTTTTGATAGCCATAGCATGGTATCCAAATACTTGTAATTGCATGATATTTTTATCTAAAGCATACTTCATTATAAAGAAAAATTCTTTAAATCCACCCTTATTATTGGTCCCAATACCTAGATTTTCCTTGCCGATCAAAATTATAGTGATCCTCAACAATAAATTGCATGAATCTCACATTGTAAAAGTGACCCTCTAGCAAGCTCCAACAAAGAAGTTCCATGCATAATACTTGTTCATAATCACCTCTTTATTCACATGACTTGCTTCTAGCTTTGTACTAGGCTTGTAAGAAGAAAAAAATGAAAGAGATGTTGAGAATTTAGTAGGTAAATGTTTAATTCAATTCTCTAACTTGATAACTGCTTATGTTATACTTTAGCTTCTTTCTCTTTTATTATTGTTATGATGATAAGAAATACATAAATCAATTACCAAAACAATGAGAACAGTGACACAATGTGTAGGCTTCTAGACAGGGCCAAAAGCCCTCCTCTTGAGGGGAAAACTTGCAAATATCTTCTTATAGATGCTTGAATTGAGAATACCAAAACCCTTGACAAAAGACTTAAACACAAGATTACCCCAGATACTTGTCACTATCTCTTCATACTTCGTCCCTCTTTCTTGCACTGTTTAGCACCATCACTAAGAGAGTCTCAGTCTCTTAATCCTTCAACCGTTGACACAGTCCTTTAGTCTTACCTTTTTGGCCTCGAAATGTCTCCTAGTCTCGGTTACCTTCCAGCACTGATTTTCACTAGATTACACCCTTAATGAGTTGAATTAATCCTAAAATCTACTTTGGCCATCGCTGAAATTGTAGTGGCGATATATTTGAATCTTATGAGATCCTTTATGCACTAATTAATGACCTCCTTCTTCGTTGTATAACCCTTAAATTTTCACACTGAAATCCGCACTAAATTATTGCAGATATTACCAAGATTTATGGTGAAAAATGAGGCCGCAGTCCTCTTATATATATGGATTATCTCTCTGCTCTAGGCCGACGTGATCATGTGTAGGTAGGCCGACTTCTTCAAGGGAGGATTCTCAATGTACTTTAAGCCAACTTCAAGGGGTATAGTGACAAGTGTCTTGGAGTGAATCTTTTACATAATTGACATGTCTTTTTACATGTGTAACGTGACTTCATATACATGACTTCTTAATTATATTTGTGACTAGATGACAAATCCTAAAAGACATCAAGAAGAAGTCTTTGATGTATAATAAAAATCCTTTCTCATGAAACCCATGAAGCAAGTAACATAATACATTTATTATTCTTTGTCTTCTTTATTTACATAAAATCATAATTACAAGTCATTATGAAGACGGATCCTAGTTACACTTTTCAACAATCCCTCTTAACTAGGGAGGTATTCATAATGGCACATGGTTATCCTCAATCTGAAGAGATCTCATAAGAAGATTTGGATTTGTAACCCATTTGGTTTTAGCATCATATCAATCTAGCATTGTTACATAGCTAGGCCTTGACTAAGAACTTCATCCCTTGACTAACAACTCCATCTCATCATGAGCTACAATGGTAGTGAGACCAATGAATATAGACACCATCGTCATTGTCTCCAAGGTACATACTCCACTGTGGTGTTCACCGAGTATGACCTCATAGGACTATTCTTATCGAGATAGCTAATCCTCAAATAATATCTCTCCTCGACTACTGTTATCGGAATGCTCTACCACATTCTCAAAGAGTATCAGATGCCAGATGGTTACCAAATCCCAAAATACTCCATTCTTTCTTCCAATGAAGACAAGAATGTGTGTCTATCTTTCCCTCTCACATAGGGAGGATACATCCACCAAACCAAGCTTGTCTTTTAGATACATAAGCTTCTTGTTTGGAAGTGATTTTGTCAATATATCAGCTACATGTTCATCAGTGGAAACATATTGAAGTTGTAGCCCACCATTTTGTACTAGCTCTCAAACATAGTGATACTTGTTGTTGATGTGCTTTGTCTTTCCATGAAATACTAGATCCTTAAACAAATATATACAACTAGTGTTATCACATAGTATCATTGTAGGGTCCATTGGTCCTTCAAATAAGTTGGATATCAACTTCCTCAACCAGACTGCTTCTTTCCCTACTTCACAAGATGCAACATATTTTGCCTTGGCACTACTCAAAGAAACAGTGTCTTTCTTTCTGCTCATCCATGATACCATAGAGGATCCCAAACTAAAGCATCCTCTGGTAGTGATTCTTCCATATTGGTCAGCCTCCCCAGTCAGAATCTGTATAAAAAATTAATTTGACATCATTCCTTCTATTATATTTTAGACAATAGTTGATGGTTCCTTGAAGATATATCAGAATGTGTTTTGATGCTAACCAATGAACCTGCTTTGGTTCCACTTGAAACTAACTGAGAATATTTACTGCAAAACATATGTACATCAATGAGCCAATCAATTGTCTATATTTGGAAGGATCCACTGGACTTGAATCAGAACTTCTAAGTCTTTTCAAGTTTGTGATCATCAGAGTGGTCATAGGTTTGCAATCCATCATGTCAAACCTCTTCAGCATCTTGATCACATACTTTCCTTGGCCTAAATAGATTTCATCAAGTCCTCTCCAGACTTCTAGTTCTAAATAATAATGCACCAAGCCAAGATCCTTCATATCAAATTCTATTGCTAGGTGTTTCTTGCATTCTTTAATTCTTCCTTCTGTACCTTTCAGGAGAATATCATCTACATATGGAAGAATAATTACCAACTCACCCTTTTCCACTTTGATATATAAGTTTGAGTCAACAGAACTTTTCTTGAAGCCTAGTCTTTGAAGATATGCATCCATCCTAGCATACCACACCCTTGGCACCTGCTTGAGACCATATAGTGCTTTCTTTAACCTACACACATATGCCTTTCTATCCTTGACTTCAAATCCCAAGGTTTGTTCTATGTAGAGTTCTTCATCAATTGTACCATTCAGAAAAGTAGTCTTGACATCCATTTGATGAATGTTCCATCCCATTGATGTTGCTAGAGAAATTAGTGATCGAATCATTGTATATCTTGCGGTAGGAGCGAATTTTTCTTCATAATTAATGCCTTGAAGTTGAGAGAAACCTCTGGCCACAAATCTTGCTTTATACTTATTTATACTTCCATCAATAGCATGTTTGATCTTATAGATCCACTTGGAAGTAACCATAGATTTTTCTTCGGGCCTAGGTACGATCTCCCATACACCATTCTTCATGATAGATTGGTATTCTTCATTCATGGCATTTTTTTCATTCAGGATTCTGTACCGCTTCTTCAAAAGTGGATGGTTATGCTTCTAGAGGTTTTGCCATGTATGTAGCATACCCAATGTATTTCTTGGTTTTCTTACTTTCTCTAAATGTCCCATTCGTTGCTCCATGACCTTCTGCAACAAGTAGTGTGGACTTTAACCAATTGGATCTTTTTCTTGCTTCAAGTGTGACCACTGGTTGAATGGGTTCACTGGGACCTTCTTCTTCATGGTGAGATTCATTCACTTCTTGGTTCACTTCTTCCTCAAATATTGTAAGATATTCATCATCAGAGTCCGTGGAAAGATCTTTTGATTTCTTGAATACCACACTCTCATCAAATATGACATCACGACTAACTTCTATGTGATGTCCATCCTTTATGTAGATTCTATATGCTTTTGATGAGTTGCTATATCCAACAAAGATTCATTTCATCCCTGACAGATCCAACTCCTTTCTTTTTTCTTTTGGCATATGGATACATTAGGGGAATTTTGAGGTCTAAAATGGGCCTCCTAAGGAAATTATAAAATAATAGTGGAAATAATAAAATAAGATTAGATTAAATCATCAAATTTTAGAGTCAAAAAAGGAAAACTACTTTTTCAACTCGTATTTTCAACTTATCTCCCTATAGGTTTACTCAAATTTCGAGCGGAAACACTCGTTGGATGCAGAATTTGATTCCTCATCCAAGGAGTGCCCATGTTGCATACTTTCGATGGACCTTGCTACACAAAAAATAGAAATGCATGAAAAACATGATTGAATTCACGTTTCTTTCATGTATTTCTCATTTTTCATGTAGCAGGGTCCATCAAAAGTATGCAACATAGGTATTGCTTAGATGAGGAATGAGATTTTTTATCGAACGAGTACTCCTACTCAAAATTTGAGTAAAATATTAGGAAGATAAGTTGAAAAAGTAGTTTTATTATTTTATTATTTTTAATCTTTTTACTTTTTTACCCCTAAAATGGTGAATCATCCCCCATGGTTGACATCATCATCTTGAATCTTATTGGTTCTTATAAATTTTATTTTTGTTGTACATTTTTCTTAAGAGGCCCATTTTAGACCTCAAAAGTGCTCTAATGTATACATGACACCCAAATATTTAGAGATGATCTACAAATGGCTTCTTTATTGTGAATAGTTCTTCTGGAGTTTTATTAGCCAAATATCTGTGAGGACATCTATTTTGAATATAGATTGCAGTTTTAGTTGTCTCTCCCCATAGAAACTTTCGCAGATCCTGATCATGAATCATTGCTTTTACACTTTCTTCAATGGATCTATTCTTTCTTTCTGCAACACTGTTTTGTTTGGGATTGTATGGAACTATCGATTCCCTCTTAGCCCCTGAAGGTCTCCTTGGATGTGTATTCTCCTCCATTATCATATCTAAGGACTTTGATCTTTCATTTTGTAACATTTTCGACTTCAGCTTTGAATTCTTGAAAATTTGTGAAATCTTCATCCTTGGTTTTTAACAAATAAACCCAAGTCTTCCTTGAATTATCATCGATAAAGGTGACATAGTATATATGACCAACAAGATATTTTGGAGTCATAGGTCCACACACATCAGATTGGATGAGATCCAGGATATCTTTTAATTGTGAAGCACTGCTTCCAAATGGTCTTTTGACATTCTTGCCTAATGCACATCCCTTGCAAGCTCCTTCATGGTCTTCTTTGAGATTTGGGATTCGATCTACAATGGAGCTTAGAGAGGGAAGGATTTTGAAATGGAGATGACCAAACCTTCGATGCCATAGTTCACAGGGACTAATTTCAATGTGAACTCGGGCTTGAGCTAAAGAAGAGATCAATCTATAGAGCCTTTCTTCTCGAATGCCAATAAATTTGACTTGATTTATATTTGAGTATTTTCCCCAAACAACAACCTTTCCACCAATGAAAGATACTCTATCTCCTTTGTGTTCTAAACTTGAAATTGAAAGTAAGTTTTTATGCAAACCTGGAACAAATAGAATATTGTTGAGGTGGACGTTGCTTCCATATTCAAGCTTGATTGATGGCGATCTAATGCCTTTTACGAGATAACTGTTGTTGTCTCCAAGTTCAAAAGAATAAGTGGATTTTCCTTTTGCTAGAGTTTTTAATTGTTTTGAGTGACCAGTCATGTGTCTTGAAGCACCACTGTCAATTACCCAAATGTCTTCTTCTTGAAATGTACTAGAGAGGGCTGAGAAAAGACCTTCATATTTTATGATTGGTACTTCCTTGGAAGAGAATAGAACTTATTGAAACCTTTCTTGAGATGGCTTGCAATCTTCTTGATGATCTTCATGATGACCTTGAATGTCCTTAGCTTTGATACCATGTTGAGAATTTAGTAGGGCAGTGTTTAATTCAATTCTCTAACTTGATAACTGCTTATGTTATACTTTAGCTTCTTTCTCTTTGATTATCGTTATCATGATAAGAAATACATCAAAAATTTACCAAAATAATAAGAACAGTGACACAATGTGTAGGCTGCAAGCCAGGGCCAAAACCCCTCCTCTTGAGGGGAAAACCCGCAAATCTATTTTTATAGATGCTTCAATTGAGAATACCAAGACCCTTGACAAAAGACTTTAACGCAAGATTACCCAAGATACTTGGCACTTCTTCCTTCTTTCTTGCACTATTCAGCACTGTCATTAAGAGAGTATCGATCTCTTAATCCTTCAACCCTTGACACAGTCCTGTTGTCTTACCTTTTTGTTCTCCAAATGTCTCCTAGTCTTGGTTACCTTCTAGTGCTGATTTTTACTAGATTACACCCTTAACTGAGCTGAAGTAATCCTGAAATCTACTTTGCCCTTCACTAAAATTGCAGTGGTGATATATCTGAATCATATGAGATCATTTACACACTAATTAGTGACCTCCTTCTTTGTTGTATAACCCTTACCTTTTCGCACTGAAATATGTACTGAATTATTGCAGATATGACCGAGATTTATGGTGACAAATGAAGCTATGGTCTTCTTATATATATGGACTATCTCTCTGCCCTAGGTCGACGTGATCATGTGTAGGTAAGATGAATTCTTCAAGGGAGGATTCTCAATGTACTTTGAGGTGACTTCAAGGGGTATAGTGACAAGTATATTGGAGTAAATCTTTTACATAATTGACATGTCTTTTTACATGTGTAATGTGACTTCATATACATGACTTCTTAATTATATTTGTGACTATATGACAAATCCTAGAAGACATCAAGAAGAAGTCTTTGACCTATAATAAAACTCCTTGCTCATGAAACCCATGAAACAAGTAACATAATACATTTATTATTCGTTGTCTTCTTTATTTACATAAAATCATAATTACAAGTCATTATGTAGACTGATCCTAGTTACACTTTTCAACAAGAGATTGTGAAGAAAATTTTAAAGTGGTAACTTGGCCATAAAAAAAAACATGTCATTCCTTGCCAACTAGATTCCTCAAGTAATCAAGGATATGTTCTATATTCCTTTAGTTCCCTTCCAATAAAGTACTCTTAAAATCACTTTTCTAATGCTGCTTTATCTCACAAATGAAAAAGTGAGATCAAATGTTCAACCTATTTCCATACCTATCTTGTGTAAGGGCATTCTAAAAATAAATGTAATGAATTTCCTCCATTACTTCTATAGAGGATGAAAATGATCAGACCTTTTGTATTTCTCTTTTGAAGTCTATCCAAAGTTAAAACATTTTTTTTGAGAAAAATCCTAAAGGAATAAATTTCACTCTAGAGTGGCTTTAATCTTCCATGACATCTTCCACCACGAACATATTTCTTAAGCCTTAGGTATTTTTAAATTTGAGTAACCAATTTTAGCAATATAAAAGCCTTAATTTTTGTTATCAATTCAAGAAATTTTTCCATATTCAAGCCCAATTCTTAATGTGCCTTTTTGAGGTCAGTTAAATGTCTATCCAACCACTAAGCCTAATTACCTTCTATGCCCAAGCCCTAAACCTGTGGCCAACCTTGGTGACAGGCATTTCAATTACCTCCTAATTATGTAACAAATAACTGAGATGCACATTTAATTGTCAATTTGGTGTTCATATGGAACTTGTGAACTATCATGTACACTATATGCTAATACAATCTATTAAGTGTTAATGAGGTTGTAGTATTGATTTAGTATGACAAAGTTGGATGTTAATGTTCTTTCACAATTCATCAAGCCAAACTTACAGGAATTGAAAATTCCACACTTGCAGGGATTGAAATATCACACTTCACACTTGTAGGAATTACAAATATAATGACAACACTCTTGAAAAAGGTAAATCACTATTTTTTGGAAAGTAATCACACAGACAACAAAGTAAATCTTTATGTTGAAAAGTAAACACATGGATAGGAAATTAAATCACTCTTACTAGAAAGTAAACATAAAAAGGAAAGAAAATCACTATGTTGGAAGGTAAACACAATTAGGAAAGGAAATGAGTGACTCGATCAAACTAAATGCTCACTCCCAAACTTTGCAACATGAATTGATGATATACTAAAATACTAGCAAATTATGATACAAGAATCCTAGCCAAACAAGCTGAATTGAAGCTAATATAGTGAACTTTGGAAAATATAATGAACCATTACTTAATTCTATCAACACACATCATTATGAAATAAAGTAAATCACTTAATGAGTTGCAATAGAACTATTAATTAGGAAATAGAGTAAATTTTTTAATGAGTTGCAATAGTTTGAGTAATTAAGAAACAAAGTAAACAATCAAATTAACTAAACTAAAATTGAATTTATGAAACTACCTTAGATAAAATGCAGGTAATGCTTGAATAAGGAGGGGGGCCAACCTCTGTAGATGGGGCACTGGTTAAAGTTGCAGTAGCATGCCTACACTATCAACACATTGCATATACATAATGGAAATTGAATAGGAACCAACAAGCTTTTTAATTAATATCACCCAAAATTACAACAATCTTCTCTTCCTTTTTCTATATTCCCCTTAGCTCAAGTAGAGTAGGGTGTTCATACAACAATTCAATCTCTTAAAAATCATGAATATGAGGGACAACCATGAGAATATTTGATTCTTAGGATATTCTCACTTAGTTACAACAAGAAGTCAAAATATGGAAAACTCGAACTTTTGTTGAATCACTCAAAAATTGCAACAAGCAAGATGTTCAGTCAAATTAGTTGCAGTCAATCTCTCCATGATAGACAATCAACCACCTTGTTGTAACCTCCATTGGGTGATCAAATGGTTGATCCCCATATTGAGCAGATGGAATTGATATCTATGTATCTATTCATTGACTATGCCATGTTGTTGTAGTTTTCCATGGAGCTACAGTAGTTTCTTTCATATTTGATGTGCCAATGTGTTGTAGTATTGACTCAGACATGTTGCAATATCAATATTCCAACATGTTGCAGCATCAGCAAGGTGTTACAACAACATGAAAGTGTTGTAGCAACAACATGTTGGACTTGTTGTAGTAATGATGTTCTGGAGGTGTTGCAACAATGTGATCTAGGGTGTTGTAGCAACAGAGGATGATGGTGTTGTAGAAATGTAAAGGTGTTGTGATAATTGGACTTATTTAAATCCTTTATTGTCATATCCAATGGTACTTGCATGGGTCTATTTTATGTACTTATCATAAATTCTCGTTAGTTAGAATAAAAGATAGATTATTTCCTTAATACATAAGAATGAACACTAAAAGTGATATAATTAGTGAAATATTGTACCTTGGTGAAAAATGCCTCTGTGTAAGTAAAATAGGTTATAATATGGTATGAAGGTGGATAAAAGTATAAAAAATATGGTGAATGGTTGTTTAAAGGATTCTAATTTGGGAACCCATCATCTCCCCACAACCAAAAGTGTTGCATGTCCCCATGCAACTAAATAGTCAGTTTGAATGAGAATGACTCCTGTGGAGGTTGCTACTATTGTATTGAACCTCCCCTGCATCATAGGTGAACAAATAACATTTTATCCTCTCAATTTCCATCTAGTATAAAATCTCTTATATTTTAGTCGTGCTATATAATCAAGTTGATGTTTTGGGGTTGGTAGCCAAATCATGGCACAGTGAAACTTGAGGCCTATCTATTCATCCCCACAATTCTCCATCCATTTAATATACATGTGAAATTTTCCGAAGCCATTGCAATGTTGTTTAGATTCAATGCATCTTTTCAGTGCATATATTATATGGCTTGTTTTCACTTTTCAGCACATCACTCTATAGTTGCATGGGGAAATTCCTTGATTTATGCCCTACATTGATTAATAGCTTCTCTTCTACTGTGGGTCATGAAATTTGCATGCCAAGAGCATTTCACCTAGCTAAAGTGTGTGATGAGAACATTCTTTGTTCTATAGTAGACTCCTCTGACCCATGGGTTACAGCTCTAGTTCTTATTCCACCATCATTTTTGGTTCCTATGTTTCAACAAGGACCTAAATCTCTTCCTCCATTAACCCTGCTAATGCTTGTGTGTGAGCAAGGATTCTCACTTCTTCTTCCATTACCCCTATTGGTTCTTGTGTTTCAACAAGGGTTTCCACTTCTTCTTCCACTACCCCTAGTGGTTCTTATGTATCAACAAAGGATTATACCTTTTCTTCCATCATCCTTACTCTGTCTCCTTTATCTATGTTGTAGCAACTTGTTCCAAGTCTTCCTTTTTCAAATATCTCATTCTTCTCCTTTTAGGTATGGCCACATGTGAGGGAATCTTAGTCATGCACTGAAGTCTCTTTTTTAGACGCAGAATCCTAGTGATCTCAAGGATCATTTTCATGATTGTCTCTAGCCTCTTCTTTTAGTTGTTTTGATTATTTTGATTCCTTAGGTGTTTCAACAGTGACCCCTGTCATGTATTCTTCAAATGTTGTAGAATTTACTCGTGTTGTGTATGCCTCGGGTGCTTCAACAACTTCTTCTTATGGTGTCACAATAATTGTTTCATATGGTGTTGCAACAGGTACCTATACTAGGGGTGGCTCCTATTGAAAATGAAGCAAAAAAAATCTCAGTTTGATTTTCCTTGGTCAAACTAGAGAAAATTTTAATTTCCATTTCAGGAGATAGCTTGGATGAGTTAACTTGAGTTGAAAATGCAACAAGAAAAATCTCAGTTTGATTTTCCTTAGTCAAACTAGAGAAAATTTGAATTTCCATTTCAACATACAACTTGGATGAGTTAACTTGAGTAACATGGATTGTGTCACCCAGTTAGGTTAGATAATTCGAGTTGGAAGAATTGAGTTCAGTTGAGCGTGAGTGATTGCTAATTTCTAGCAATATAATTCAATTCAATTGATTTATTTTCAATTAAACTAGTTCTAACTATTATAGGAACTAGTGGAAGGTAAAGTTGTGCAGTGTGACTTGAGTCACACTTGGTGATCAACCAACTAACTGATCAATCAACCCAAAATAATAGTTGCATGCATAGAATTCAAGTTACCCAGTTGAGGTGTAGGTTCCAAGGTAGTGTAATATCAGTTGTAGACTATTCCCATGTGTATAGATGGTGCATGCAATTGGAGATCATCCTAAAGGAATTGCACAATCCAGATTGAGGAATTTACTAATTAATAGGGGCATTCCTCAAGGAACAAAGCAAGGAAATAGGAGCTTGGAGGGCTTGAAAATTGGCTAAGTTTTGTCCAGAGTCAGTCAGTCTAGCAAAGGGATAGACTATACACTTGCATATTGTGCTCGAGCTTGAGAGGGCATGTGTATTCATCCATATTATTTGATTAATGTAATACAAATAGGAAGGGATTTGGAGCAGTTGATTTCCCCTAGATAAATCTATGTGTATGTGCATTATTATTTATGCATGTTTATGATATGTCTTCTAGATCGTGAATTGAATTCTGCGGAACAATATAGTAGATTTGAGTCTTATGATTTAGTAAATTTCATGAGCAGTTTCATATCTACACCATAATTTCTACATGGTATCAAAGCAGGATTCACAGTAGAGCAGAAAGTTTGAAGTTGTTATTGCAGGAGGATCAAATTTGCAGGATCAATTCTTCAGAGCTAGCAGGATGGATTTCTATGGACTAAGACTTGAGCATGCCCTTGAGGGCAGCTCGAACTTTGTTGCTTGGAAGGACCACATGGAGGTGTTGCTGGAAGACAATGGTTTGAAGGAATTTGTTGAGATTGACATTCCAAAACTAGGATTAGTTGATGTCAAGGATCTAGCAGAATGGGGGAAGTGTGTAGCCAAGGCAAGGAGAATCATATTGGAGGGAGTAAAGGACCGCATTGTCTCAAACCTCCACGGGAAATAAAATCCTTATGCCATGTGGAAATCACTGACATATTTGTTCCAAAATAGTAGCGACCACGGGAAACTAGCCCTCAAGGATAAGCTTCGAAATATCAAGATGCAAAAGAATGACTCTATTCAAAGTACTTGAGCAAGTTCACACAATGTCGTGATGAACTTGGTGGAGTTGGTATTACTGTTGTATAATGTTATTTGGTAATCTTGGCCCTTCTAGGCCTTCCCAAGAGTTCGAGGAACACTTCTTGGAATTAATTGAATAACATGATCATGATTACGAATATGTGTGAGGCATTCGGGAGTTTCAAATACCTTCGAATGATTCACCAAAAAATTTTAGAGACCTGGAGAAATACATGATTTCAATGTTTGAACCTCTAGTGAGCATAATTGTGCAATTACTCTCAGTCGTTTTTTATTTAGAAGATTTTTCATTAGAGCTGATTATCTTTCTTGGTTTCCCTACAATGCCCCTTAATTAAAATTCCTTTTCTTCCCAAAAACAATTCAAGAAAATTTCTTGAAAATTAAAAGCTATCGTCCCCAAAGATTTTAACCATTGGACTCCTAGTACAACATCATCACCGCCCATTGGAATGGAAAGAATTGAACTATTAAACACATAGTCTCCCATGGTTAGCTTGATATTATGGAACTTTATATATAATTTATAGTTCGTCCATTTTCAGCCATTTTATCCCTTGTCCTGTTTTATGTGCTGAATGGGTTCCATTTTCTTTTCTTTTCTGCAAGAAATTACTTGAAAATTAATATTTAATGCTAAATTGTTTATTTATTGTACTTAATGATCGAAAAATTCAATGATTACATATTACATTTGAAACATGACGTTGTTGACATGGCTCCTCCTGCGATGCAATTTTGTGCATTTCTTTGACCATCTCCTTGTACACCTTTTTGGACATTCCTACTGGCGTATTTCTGATATCAACTCGTTCATCTTTTGATATTTCCATAATATTCCTGAAAATGTAGCATGAAAATAAACTATTTAATTTTTATATTAATACATGAAAAGTAAATATAACACTTTTTTTATATTTATAAATAATTCTAGACAAACATTTAAAGGAATATTACTTTTTCATTCCTTCTTTTTTGTTGTTGTACATTTTTGCTATTAAAAATGTGACATGTCTCATTGACAAATTCTTTGGAAACTCTTCCTGTAGTTTAGATAAAATTTGGTTCTTGGAATCATTGGATTGATTTTTGTATTGTAAGTGGAAATAACGTCTATACATTCGTTCCACTAGATCTCTCAAACTTTTGTAAAAAAAATTCCCCCTTTCGTTAACCTCCAGCACCACTCCAGATGAGCTAAGGAGAAATTCATTTTCATTTGCATGTTCTATTTTTTTTCTTCGAACAACATTCATTTTTTGAGTTGTTAGTCCCTGTAGAACATTAAAAAGATGTGAATTAATAGATTGTTTGACACATGTTATCTAATAATTTTAAGTATATTATTAATGAAAATTAAAAAAAGAAACTCATATTGGATCAATAGTATTTTTTCATTCACCTGATTCATCTTTTTGCAATATTTCCATCAAGCTTTTACGCTCTTCTGGTCTTAGATCAGAAATAATCTTATCGAGCTTCGTCATTTTGTGGCTCTGCATGATATACAGTAAACAATGCATATTAGTTAAACTTACATATAGTTCAAAAATAATATTTTTTGTAGAGAATTTACAAAGAACTTGCCTTTTTTCTTTTCTTGATGTGTTATCAGTATTTTTATTACTTGATCTCTTGTCAATCAATTTTTTATCAATTTGAAACCTATACCATATCATTCATTAATATATTTATAAATAAATTTTCAAATTTTCAGGTAAAAAAAAATCTCAAGAAACCAGTGCACCATTCATGATGTACGCACCGACGTTGATGCGAGGGAGTCTTATAAACGCACCGCACAAACAGTATAATAAACCGTACGGTGCTCTATGTCAACAAGGAGCACCAAAGCGTTACATGTTAACCACCGCACTGATTAACACAGAGAAAATAATAAAAACCGTCCAGTGTTAGTTTTTGTAGCATAAACGCCTTGCACAAACAAGGGACCATCATACGGTTCTCTTTATCAACTAGGAGACCCGGTGTCGTGCATTATATGTTACATGGTGCACTGATTAACACAATAAAACAATTTTTTGAGAAACAACACGTTCGCTGTGCCCCATAATGAAATAGCGCACCGGTGCCCTATTTTACATATGCCGCACTGATTAAAAAAAACTGTTTTTTAATTTTTTATTACAGAGTACTTTTGCGATGCGCTTGGGTAATACATCACACTGGTGTGCTAAATTATGCAAGGCACACTGATAATATATATATATATATATATATATATATATATATATATATATATATATATATATATATATATATATATATATCTTTTTTAAATTCATGCAATGGCCGACATGGATTGGGGTCCGACTATGCAAATTGTCCCGTGGGTTAGATGTCAATCTAAAATGAAAAACCCTAATTATGAAATCACAAAAACAGGGAGAAGAAATGGCATAAACAAAAAGAATGAAGGGTTTAGGGAAAAAATTGATTTTTTTTTTTTTTTTAAATTTTAAATTTTCTGAAAATGAAAAACAAATTGAAAATTTTTTCTTACTTCGTAAAAAAACTGCAGAAAAAGTTAAAAAAAAATCAAATTTAATCACGAGATTGTTTGAAATTATATGCTACAGGGTTTGAATTACCAGAGGTTTGGAATTCCGATTGTCTGAATACTTCTGTTCAAACGTATTTTGCTGCTCCACAGTGCTCTCGGGCTCTCTTGCTCCAGGTATGTTTCCTGCAAATCTCTAGCTAACTTTTTTTGCAAAAATAGTGAAATAATGAAAATTGTTTAGTATTTAAAGAATTGTTTTATGAAATTAGATTTTTGAAAATATTTTTTTGCCCTTTTTTCAATTTACTGTTTTTTTTTCACTTAAAGAAAATAGAGTTGTGCTTTTTTTATTTGTGGTTATTCGTCACCGGTACATCACTTAATAGCACTGCATCGGTGTGTCTATTAGTAACACGACACTGGTGCACAGTAACTAAAATGCACCAGTGCGGTTATGTGTACTGTAGCACCGATTTGTTGTTAAGACACTGAAATTACTTTTAGGTGTATACACCAAAATTTAGTGAACTCCAACCACAGAAATTGAAAATTATAATTTTTTTAATTCTTGATGGAAATATGCAATTAGAATTAGAATTTTGTTTATTCTTGAGAATTAGAATTAGAATTGGAATTGGATAAATTCTTGATGGAAATAATTATTCTTCCAATGCATTTTGTTTATGGCAGGAGGTCCCTACTGATTATATGGAGAGAATGCAATGTGGGGCGTGTGAAGATGTAATACTACAGGGCCCAAGTGGGCAATTGTGGCATGTGAACCTGTGCTATGCTAAGACGTGGGCCGTTTTCACAAATGGTTGGGAAAGTTTTATTTCTGAGCAGTTTATTGAAGTTGGAGATATTTTAGTTTTTAGACATGTTGGAAATGTACATTTTGCTGTGAAAATATTTGGGTCGTTTATTTTCAAAACTACACATCTTCTTCTTTTAGAAAAAGAAACTTGAACCTTTCCACAACCTACAACAAGAAAAGGTTCCAACGGGAGCCTCTGATATGCATATCTATTTCTGACATGCATATCTATTTCTTCTGATGAGGTCTCGAAGGAATTGATTATGGCCAGTCTACTTCGCTGAGGAATCTGCCTGAATTTTCTTTGGTTCTATCAAAGGGTGCAGTTATTAATAGATGCAGGATTGTAAGCTCCCTCCAACCCTCATTAAATTGCAGAATATGGATAAAACTCCATAGAAATGCCTATCATTTGCGTAAAATGCCTCGAAACACAAAATGGAGTGTTTTCTTTTTTGAAAGTTGTGTGCTATTATGGTGAAAGAAATTATTCTTTCTATTTTGTACTAATATGGTGAAATAATGGAATAGTGCTCAAGTATATGACAACAGTCTTCAATCATATTCTCAAAATATATGGGTTCTTTGTTAAATGCATAGCTACAAGATTCGGTCATATCGTTACTAAGAAAAATTCAACTGAAATACCAATACGGCAATGTTGGTACTGTCTACTATCCCATGAACCCATAAACCCCACAAAAAATCTCAAAAACCTTTTAATAAAATGCAAAATGGTCCAAAAATGTGTGTTTTTTTTTTTTTTTTGGTCTATTGGATACTTGACACTGGACTTCTTCTAAAATCTGTTCATGGAATTAGCATCCATAAGAGGCAACGCAATGGAAATATACTTGAATTCTTCTAAAATATGTTCAATAGAATTAGGACATGTGAAATGGTATATGTGTTATTTCATCAATATTTATACTTTTTAAGATGGGTTTTTATAAAGAACAAGACTTAATTACCTTATACCTTATAAGACTCTTTTTTTCGAAACGTTATAATATGTATTTTGAATTAATGTTAGAATCAATATTTCAATTGATAATTTACAATTATGTTGATCTCAATAAAAATGGCGTAGTGTATAAAGTTTTTTTTTGTATGTAAGATCATAATAAAATAATGATAATTCTAAAGTACATGAATTTATTTGCATTATTTTCTACACTTTATTATGTTACAAAGATTCATATTATTCTAGATTTATTATTTTACAATTATTTACAATTTTACAAATTTACAAATTTAAAATTTTTAATAAAATCATTTCATATTAATACAATTAAAATTTTACAAATATTTTGCATACAATTACAATTGCAATTACAATTTTACATACAATTACAATTATAATTAAAATTTTACAATTACAATCATTTTAGAGTAATACAATTAAAATTTTATAAATATTTTACAATTACAAGTTGTGTGTTACAATTACAATTTTAGAATTTCACATACAATAACAATTACAATTTTATAATTTTACATAAAATTTAAAATTACAATTACAATTTTACAAATTGACATATATACCACTACAATTACAATTTTAGAATTTTACATATAATTACAATTTTACAATTTTACATATATACAATTACAATTACAATCATTTTACAATAAATTAAATATTATAATTAAAATTAAAATTTTACGAATATTTTACATACAATTACAATTACAATTAAACTTTTACAAATATTTTACATGCAATTACAGTGAAAATTACAATTACAAATACATATACAATTTTACAATTTTACATACAATTTAAATTAAAATTTCAATTACAATCACGATATAATATTTAATAAATATCATGGTCATTTAATATTAAATTAATTAATAAGCATCACAATCGTGATAACCATCATACAAACATCATATTCGACTAAAAAACACATTCAAATTCGCTAACATCATCATGATCATGATCATCTAACAAAACACAATTAGCATTGTATAACATCATCACAACACAAACATCAAATATACATCTTATGTCAAATAACTGATATCACATACACATCTATCTGCAAGCTGCAAATTGAATGAACATATTTAACATGACCTAACAATTTACAAATCATGATGATCACCAACATGTAAATTAAGTACAAGTGAAACATGAACATAAAACACATGGACCATATATATATATATATATATATATATATATCTGCAAGCTGCACATTAAATGAACATATCTAACATGACCTAACAATATACACCATGATGATCAGCAACATGTAAATTAAGTACAACTGCAACATGAACATAATATATATATATATATATATATATATATATATAAAACTGAATAATGTCAAAAATATACAACTGTAATATAAATGTCATGGATCAGCTAGTGGTACATCTCCAATAGCGGTACTAGTCGAGGCCTATTCAGTGAATGGTGCAGCCTTGACAAGCTCATATACATGTTTATCATCACGTGCCTCTTGATATGGTACTAGAGCCTCATGATATATATATATATATATATATATATATATATATATATATATATTTGCAAGCTGCACATTAAATGAACATATCTAACATGACCTAACAATATACACATCATGATGATCAGCAACATGTAAATTAAGTACAACTGCAACATGATATATATATATATATATATATATATATATATATATATATATATATATAACTGAATAATGTCAAAAATATACAACTATAATATAAATGTCATGGATCAGGTGGTGGTACATCATCAATAGCAATACTAGTCGAGGTCTGCTCAGTCAATGGTGCAGCCTCGAAAAGCTCAGATACATGTTGATCATCACGTGCCTGCTGATCTGGTACTGGTGCCTCATGCTGATCGGGGATCAGCGTCGAGGCTCATCGTGATGACCTAGAGCATGGTTGATGGTTAAAGCTGCTCATGATCATGGTATTGTTGGATGCGCTGCCAGTGCTAACTAGACGTAGCCGATGGTTCGACACCACTCTCCATGATGGCTGACCTTGATGTTAGTGGAGGCTACTCATGCGGCGCCGTGCACCAATACGTGGCCAGCCTCCATAGACACAGAAAATATGAAGGATTTGATATATACGCACTAATGTGTCTACAGGTACACCAGCGCTCACATTGGATAGCCAGGCGGAACCTGGAAATGAGGAAAATCCACCTCCTTGATAGCCTTGTAATGAAATATATATCCTCCTTAGTGGGTGTGTACCACTAGTTGATACCACCTCGGAAAGCATGTTCTTAGGCATTCCACCTTTGGATAACATGTCTCAAAAACAAACTATGGCCCTTTAGGGAAGTAGCCTCCTAATAGAACTTGAAGAGGCCTATCTACCATAGGATCCCCTGGGTAGATGCTGTAATAGGGCGAGGGTACGCATCTCTCTCCCTCTCTTGTGCCTCCCACAGGCGAACAATGTTATACTGGTCCGCCTGTTGTTGCTGTTGTTCCCCCTCTTCTCTCCTTTCATGTCTCTGAATGATTGACATATTAAATACAATTTTTTTTATTAAATGAGACATGTATTTAGGAATATACATATATAATTTTTTTAGGAAAAAAAATAGCCGGTGCGCCACTAAAAACAGGCATGCACCAGTATCGGTGCGTCTTTTTTGTCGCGCACCGGCGGCAGTGCACCAGAAAATGTTCAGTGCACTGATGGCGATGCACTTGAAAATTTCCAGCGCACCGACCTCCTGAAATCATTACCTAGTCAACGGTGCGGTCTTTTACCAAGCCGCACCATTGACCCTGTCAAAATGCGAAATGCGGTGCGTTGACAAAAATACCCGCCCTAGGGTGGATATTTAAATCAACGCATCGCATTGCCGCTATTCCACATGGTCAACGGCGCGGCCGGGTAAACGACTGCACCACACTTTTTTAAAAATTTTAAAATAACACGGTGCGACTTCGGTACCCCCCTAGAACTGGTGTGGATACCATTCGCACTGGTTGTGGTGCAGCCTATAAATTTACAGGCAGCATCACGAACCGGTGCGAGCCGAATAGCTCAAGCGTACTGCGCGACAATTTTTTTCTTTTTCTTTTAAATGGTTAATTTTAATGTAATTCGAAATTATAATCCGTTGAAAGGCTTAATTATGGAAAAAAAAGAAAAATACCTGTATATTTTGTCGTCGAGGAGGCATATTGGCTGTAGAATTTGAAAAACAAAATTTTCCCACCGTTTTTCAAAATTCAAGCTAGAGATTGGTGGGCAATGCACAACAACAGTGTGTGCAATGGGTGCAATAGGAGCACCGATGTCAGGGTGGCTCAGACAAGGATAAATTACACCGGTGCTTGAGAGCTCTGGAGCACTAAGAAAAGTGAAAAATGAAATTTTTTGGCCGTATTTTTTTTTGTTAACCTTGTTCTGGTGTGCCTGGTTTTATAGGCGCATCGGTGCAGTTGCTTAAGACAGCACCGGGCGACTTCTGTTTTGGCACGGGGTTTTATGACACACCGGTTCGAAAGATTTGTAAAGCACCGGTGCGCTACTGTAATAAGACGCACTGGGCAGGTGTGTATGGAGCGCACTGTGTCCGGTGTGCCAATGTTTTGTGTGCATCGGTGCTTTCTCTTGTTGAACGCACCGGTGTGGTTTAGGATGATAAGTGCACCAGACAAAAAACATCCGCAAAAACCTCCACCCGACAACCTCCTCTAGTAACCTCTGCTAGAAATGGATTTCTGGGGTATTTTTATAATGGGTTCCTCAAAAACATCCGCCAGAGAGTCTTTTCCTTGTAGTGCGACAAACCAACACTTTACAGACCCACCTTAGATGCTACAGAACCCCCAGGAGATAATCCACCACTCCAAATGCCCAACCCCTGAGTTAACCTAGCCTTTCAATGGATTAAACCCCCAGTCACTCCCATGAAAAGGCATCCATGCTATTGGAACCCTCCAGTTGCTCCCAGAATGCCTACAAGGGAAAGACTGCAGTCTTTTTCAACCAGTTATGTGCCAGAGACTGCGAGATTTAAACCACTTTTTCAGGGCTACCCTCCATACTGCTGCCCAAAACTTGACGAGAGTTTCCAAGACAATAAATGGCACCAATACAAAGCGTCTAACGCAAAATTTGATCAAGTACTTGACCTAACCAAGCCTACCCATGATATACATTTCGTCAAACATGTCAGAAATATGTAATCTACATGTCATAACAACATATCTGAGCATAAGGGTCTCATACTTATCTGAGATTTGTAAGGAAGCATTGATGCCTTATCACATTAGTTTCATGATCATATATTAGGTCATATATTCATTGTACATTCATTTATCAATCAAAACATGATGAGAGACATACATCATAATTTCCATGAAACATACTCATAACCAACATATAGATAACAAATATAACAAGGATACAACAACCATAAATGGTACATATGAACCAATACATTTACATATAAATTATCAAGGAGAAGAAACTCTTATTAATGAATCAATAGGCCAACCAGGTTCGAGACTTCCACATTACCCCTGACCATAGATTGGCTAGACCAAATATCTCTTTAGCCAATAATCCTTTTTCCATATTCTAAGCATGAATGTGGGGCTCATAACCAAAAATCAACCAGGGATTCCCGAGGCTACACCACCTAAACCTCATTAATAGAACCAAGCTTTACTGCAATCCACACTGAATCACTAGGCCCTAAACAAGCATGGATACCACCGGATTTCTCCACCTACACCTTGAGGAGTTTTCCTATCTCCTAGTCTCTAGGATTTACCATACATCTTGCCATACAACGGTTGAGGATCCCTAGGCCTAATGAAAACTACACCCTCCAGGATTTACCACAATATCCATCGGATCACTAGGCCTAATTAAAGGCACACACATCTAGGATTTACCGTATATCTTGCTATTCACCGGGCTAGGATTCCTAGGCCCACCAAGGCACACAATATCTGGATTTATTGCAACCCAAATTTTGGTTTAGGGGTTACTAGGCCAGTGGATTTACCTCAATCCACAGTCCAGTCCAGGGATCATTAGGCCATGTGTTCTTATTTAGAGACCACCTCACTTAGTTTCAAATCTATTTGACAGTCAAGCTCAACCAAAACATGATAACCCCATCACACCATGGTTATTCAGAAATGGCAAGGCAAGGCTGAAGAAAAATGTCACACCTAGAAAAACCCATTCCAATGATAGCAAGAGAACCAATAATACACATTCATAACCATGCATGCCAAAAATAGCAAGGAAATCATACATGCAACTCAATACCTACAAATAATTGCGTTGTAGTTGCATGATCCTGCTCTTCTTTACTTGATTTTTACTTCCTCTTTTCCTTATTTTCCTTTCTTGATCCAATGTTGAAGTGATGCAAGAAAACACTGTGTGTCCAAGAGAATGAGAGAGAGAGAATAGAGTGAGAGCTCTAAAATTGAACTGTCAAAAGGTACTAACTGATCCTCAAAAGCCTTTTTATTAGTGAGGCCTCTATTTTCTTCAATTTTCCATTATTTTTTCCTTCATTTTCCTCCTCACATGCAACTTGTGACCTTTCACCTTCCTTTTCTCCTAATTTCCATTATTTTCATAAATAATTTTCCAGAAATTCCATTTTTCCTGTCCTAAGCCTCTGCCTTTGCCAATTTCCTTAGCCATAATAAACCAAATGAACACCCACCTAGGATTATTTTCCCACCATTCGGCTTGGAATAAGTTCCCCGTGACAATGATTATTATTTTTTTTGCCTTCATTAACTTCTATTACATGGAATTTTCACCAAGGCTATTGCAGAACCCTCCCCCTTAGGCAACACCATCCTCGATGTTCAAT
Organism: Pinus albicaulis; assembly: GCA_034641835.2. NCBI lineage: Eukaryota > Viridiplantae > Streptophyta > Pinopsida > Pinales > Pinaceae > Pinus > Pinus albicaulis. Next base: position 947,654,354 of record CM076570.1, read on the forward strand.
CACACCTTCAACCAATAAGACTCCGGAAAGAAAAACATATTGCCCATGGATATATATAATTTAGCTCATTACAGTATTACAATGATCAACCTATTGAGAAGAAAAGCAACATGACAACATAACAAAATGACACAATAATGACTTGACACCCATACCGCTTATTGGAGCTTTATAACACAACTCATGGCGATATTTACATCAATATACATATGTACATATACCAAAACATCATATCAAAGTATGTACCAAAAAAATATACTAAATACATATATCAAAACATTCGCTCAACTAGCGAATAGAGAAGGATACACCTTGAAGATTTTAAAGATATTTCAAAGTACAAAAGGAAACAATGATCCAAGGTTATATTCTTAAACTTTGTGGATGGTCAACATAATAATGAAGCTTGTAGCCAAAGAGAAGTTTGAGGACAAATAAGGAGAGATTTGATTTGTTCAATAACACTTTCTTCATAAACAGGTAGTGTTAGTTTTTCGCAATTGCATCAGATACTTCTTTCTCCCATGTTGGCATAGCAATCATAATTAGTATTAAAGGAACAAAAAAACAGGCACAATAGTCTATATTTATGTCAGGTAATTGTGCAATCATGATAAGGGTGCAGTTGAGGAGAATAAGGATGCAACACTAGAATTTCTAAGGTACTGCACTGATGTTATGTAGGAGATAGATTGAGAGGGTGAATGGGTGCTAGAAGTTTTCCACGTTGAGATTCAACAAGAAGATTCATCATCCACGCCTAGTTCATTAAGCACCTGGTTGCATTAAGAACCCAAACTAGGGTGGGGCCCACAGTGCTATTTTTGGGTGCATGTCTATTTTTATTATCCCTTAATTTAGATGGACATTAAATTGTAATCTATTCTCAATGTGGACTTGAATGAGTTAACTAAAAGTGATAAATTCAGTTAGCTAGTTGATTTTGAGTTAGAGGTTGGTTGGTTGGACATGCAGAGTAATTCTAGTTGTAATAGATTTCGAAGTGCGGTGGTGCATGAGTTGGTGCAAGTTGTAAACAGTTTAACTCAGTTAAGTGGGTTAAACGCAGTTGTTCTAGTAGTAACTGAAGATACACTAGTGATAGATCTAGTGAATTAAATATTAATTAATTCACAATCAGTGATCTCACATGCAACTGAGGATTTATTATTATTAGTTGCATGCATGTCAAATTCAGTGGAGACCCAGTTGAGTTCTAGGTGAAAGGGAGGTTGACTATCAGTTGTAGGATTATCTGCTTGCACACATGTAGGAAAACACCCATTGGAGTGCCCATGATACTTTCACAGTCAATGCAGGTAAGAATTCCTATCTTTTATGGATCTTTACCATCAGGGATTGTGCAAGCAAGGCAAGTTATCTGGAGGCTGAGAATTGGCTATGTGTTGGTCAGTTTTGCATATGACAAGGCAGGTTATCTGGAGGCTGAGAATTGGCTATGTGTTGGTCAGTTTTGCATATGACAATGTGAGAAAATTAGTTGATGTACTAAGGGCTCTTGTGAGAAGAGTCTTGTATGTAATTGTTTCATGATCCATGCTTAATATAAAATTGAAGATATTGGGGTTTTTAGCTGTAATCTTTCCCCGGGAAATTATTTGTGTTGTGTGTGATTGATCTTTCTTCATGTTCATGTGATTAGCGATTGCGTTTTTAATTCTGCAAAAGTTTTGTAGAATCGATTCAATATTTAACTTTAGCACATTGTTAGATCAGGGGAATCCAAGATATACATGCTTGTTGTATAATTTATACATGGTATCAGAGCACAAGAAATTGCAGAAGTGAAGTAGGAGCTGAGTTTGTGATTGGAAAGAATTCAAATTTGCAGAAAGACTTTCTTGGTGCTATAACGGATTCAATATCGAAATGGCTTTCAATGGCTTGAGGTTAGAGTACGCACTTGAGGGCAACTCGAACTACATTTCTTGGAAGGAAAAGATGGAGGCATTACTCGAGGACAATGGATTGAAGGAATTCATTGACAAAGATGTTCCTAAGCCAGATGCTGCAAATATTGATGCATGGGAAAAGAAAGTGGAAAAGGCGAGGAGGATCCTGTTGGAGTGTGTACGAGACCACATTGTCTCAAGCCTCCATGGGAAAGCCACACCATATGCAATGTGGAAGGATTTGACAGATCTTGGAAGGACAAGATGGAGGCATTACTCGAGGACAATGGATTGAAGGAATTCATTGACAAAGATGTTCCTAAGCCAGATGCTGCAAATCTTGATGCGTGGGAAAAGAAAGTGGAAAAGGCGAGGAGGATCCTGTTGGAGTGTGTATGAGACCACATTGTCTCAAGCCTCCATGGGAAAGCCACACCATATGCAGTGTGGAAGGCTTTGACGGATCTGTTTCAAAGCAGCAGCGACCATAGGAAATTGACGCTCAAAGATAAACTCAGGAAGAGCAAGATGGAAAAGGGCGACACCATTCCAAAATATCTCACAAAATTTGTCCAATGTCAGGATGAACTGGAGAGTGTGGGAATAACAGTCGCTGATGATGATTTGGTGAGCTTGGCTCTCCTAGGACTTCCCAAGAGTTGGCACAATTATCAAGACTTTGTCAATGGAAGGGAAAAATTGCCAGATTGAGAACAACTGTTGTCGGATTTGGTGTAGGAGGAGTTCAAACGGAACACCAGAGATGGATCTTCATCTAAGAATGAGGATGAAGAGGATTGTTCTTTAGCTGCCAAGGCAAGGAAAGGAAAGGGGAATAAATTCCATTATAAATCCGAGTCCAAGAATGGCAAGAAGCAGGACATGTCCAAGGTGAAGTGTTTTCATTGTCACGAACATGGGCATTTTTCTGCTAACTGTCCACAAAAGAATAAGAACAAGAAGGTTGCAGGATCTGCAGTTGGTGAGGCCCTTTCCTCGAAATTTGAGCTTGACTTCTCATTGATCGCATGCACGGTGTCCAGTGCATTGGGATCTATGTGGTATTTGGATAGTGGAGCTTCCTTTCACATGAAGGGAGATAAGGAACTTTTCAGTGACTTGGAGGAGAAAGATCTCCAAATGCATATTGAGATGGGAAACAATGGATGGTATAGTGCTAGCGGGATTGGTACCATAACCTTTTAGAGGGAGTTAGGTAAACCATTTCAATTAAAATATGTGATGCATGTACCAGGTTTGAAGAAAAATTTGGTCTCAGTTGCAATGTTGGAGGATAGATGCTATGACGTTGTTTTTAGTGATAGAAAAGCTTTCCTGCGACATAAAACAACGAGTCAAGCCAAGAGGATATGGATTCGAGTTAAGAATCTCTACAAGCTAGAGGTAGATGGTTGCACAGCAATGATGGGCAAGGCATATTAAGTTGTGATCCGGGATGAGGGCGAATTATGGCATAGGTGATTGGGCCATCTTCACCATGGAGCCTTGAAAGTCATGCAGTAGATTTATACTGGTTTTCCGAGGGGTACACTTGCGCAGTCAGACACATGCAAGGGATGTAATATGGGAAAATATGTAAAGGCCACCTTTCATGAGAAGTAAAACCGAGCTTCGGGGATCCTTGATAGAGTTCACACAGACGTCTGTGGTCCTTTCTCGGTTGCTTCAACAACAAAACATAAGTACTATGTAATTTTTTTCGATGAATTTTCTCGTAAGTGTTGGATATTCTTCATGCGGAATAAAGATCAAGCATTCTCTAAGTTCTGTGAGTTTAAAGCACTGGTGGAGAAAGAGTCGGAGAAGCAAGTGAAGGCTCTTAGGAGCGATAAAGGTGGAGAATACATCTCTAACGAATTTAAGAAATTCTGTAGCAAAGAAGGGATTCAAAGAGAATTCATAGCGCCTCATAACCCACAGCAGAATGGGGTCGCAGAGAGGAAGAACAGAACTATTGTGGGTGCAGCACGAGTGATGTTGCATGATCAAGGCCTACCGACGCATCTGTGGGTGGAAGCATGCAATACAATGGTACATGTGAAAAACCGTTGTCCTCATAGAGTACTTGGCATGAGTACACCTGAAGAGGCTTTCACTGGTAAGAAACCTGATGTTTCACACTTTATGATTTTTGGCTCCTCTGTTTATGTGCATGTGACCAAGGACGCCAGGAAGAAGTTGGAACCGACTGTTGACGTTGGGATTTTTGTGGGGTACACTGAAACACCCCATAATTATTGTGTGTATTTTCCAAACAATAGAATGACTGTTGTGCGACAGGATATCAAATTTGATGAGGAGAAAGCCATGTGGTTGTGCCTTGAGAGGGAGTTGGACTTGCATGCAGAGGAGGAACTATTGGTTACCAAGGATTAGTCTCAAGATGTGGATAGCCACATGAGGAGGTTCATGGAGTTGAGAAAATCGCTCATGCAGAGCCATTCATCAGAAATTGTAGAAGGCACACCACGGAAGCTAATAGGCTAAGACTTGATGTTGCACAGAATGTAGGAGCCCCTACTTCACAGCGCAGACAAAGACAGTCTCCTGACCGATTTACTGGATACCTGGATCTTATGAGAAAATGTATTGTGACTGAACCATCTTCCTTTCAGGAAGCAGTGCAGAAAACTACTTGGGTTGATGCAATGGTGGAGGATTACGACTCCATTGTCAATAACATTGCATGGGAGATAGTCCCAACACCGATCGACAAATCAGTGGTTGGATCGATATGGATCCAAAAGGTAAAGCAAGTTTTTGATGGGAGTGTGGAGAAATAAAAGGCCATATTTGTGGCCCGGGGTTTCTCATAGATCGAGGGGATAGATTATGATGAGACTTTTGTGCCTGTCGCAAGGTACTCTTCCATAAGATCCATCCTTGCACTCTCAGCGCAGATGGGCTGGCGCATTCATCAGATGGATGTGAAAACTGTGTTTTTCAATGGGATCATTGAGGAAGAGGTGTACATAGAGCAGCCTGAAGGTTTTGAGAGCTTCAACAGTGAGTCGCATGTGTGCAGACTTAAAAGAGCGGTGTATGGGTTGAAGCAAGCACCCCATGCTTGGTACACTCGGATAGACAACTATTTCACCGGACTGGGCTTGACCAAAATTGAAGCAGATGCAAATCTGTACCAGATTCTGGTTGAGGGTAAGTTATTGATCATTTTTCTTTATGTTGGTGATCTAATTTTGACTGGTGATGAAGGACATGGGACTCCTTCATTATTTCCTTGGATTGGAAATATGGCAGCAGGATGGTGAACTTTTTGTGTCTCAAGGCAAGTATGCAAAGGAGATATTGGGTAAGTTTAACATTTAGAGCTGCAAACCCATGTATACTTCTCTTCCAAGAAATTGGAGGAAAGAGGATGTTACTTCTGGAGAGGTGGTGGATGCTACTGTCTATCGACAGTTAGTGGGTTTGCTAATGTATCTAGTGAACACGAGACCAGACATTTTCTACGCAGTTAACCAGATAATTCAAGCTATGGTTAAGCCTACCAAGCTCTTTTGGAAGATATGGAACCATGTCTTGAGATACCTGAGGGGCACATCAGAGTATGGTATATGGTACATAAGGACGAATGGAGTGAATTTGCATGGCTTCATGGATGCAGATTGGGTTGGTAGTCCATCGGACATAAAGAGCACATCAAGGGGAATCTTTAGCATTGGATTGACAACAGTTTCCTAGTACAGCAAGAAACAACGATCTGTGGCACTCAGTTTAGCGGAAGCAGAATACATGGCAGCAAGTCAAGCTGCATGTGAGGCTATCTTGATGAGAAAGATCTTGGTTGGATTGTTTGGTTCTCAGATGGATCTGATAGTGATTCATTGTGATAATCAGAGTTGCATTAAACGCTCGATTAATCTTGTCTTTCATGATAGGTCCAAGCATATATATATATATGGTACCATCATCTCATATATTGTGTACAGAGGATGATCATGTTGCTTCAGTACGTTCCCAGGGAAGATCAAGATGCAGATATTTTGACGAAGGTGCTCACCAGGAGAAAATTTGAATACCGTAGAGACAAGATCGGGGTGAAGGATAATCCCTTTCTTGTTGAGAGGTAGTGTTGAGATTCAACAAGAAGATTCAACACCCATGCCTAGTGCATTAAGCACCCAGACTAGGGTGGGGCCCACAGTGCTATTTTTGGGTGCATGTTTATTTTTATTATCCCTTAATTTAGATGGACATTAAAATGTAATCTATTCTCAATGTGGACTTGAATGAGTTAACTGAAAGTGATAAATTCAGTTAGCTAGTGGATTTCGAGTTAGAGGTTGGTTGGTGGGACATGTAGTGTAATTCTAGTTGTAACAGAGTTCGAAGTGCAGTGGCGCATGAGTTGGTGCAAGTTGTAAATGGTTTAACTCAATTTTGCTAGTTGTAACTGAAGATACACTAGTGAGAGATCTAGTGAATTAAACATTAATAAATTCACAATCAATGATCTCACATGAAACTAAGGATTTACTATTATTAGTTGCATGCATGTCAAATCCAGTGGAGACCCAATTGAGTTCTAGGTGAAAGGGAGGTTGATTATCAATTGTAGGATTATCTTCTTACACACATGCGGGCAAACACCCATTGGAGTGCCCATGATACTTGGGCAGTCAAGGCAGGCAATAATTCCTATCTTTTAGGGATATTTACCATCAGGGATTGCGCAAGCAAGGCAGGTTGTCTGGAGGCTGAAAATTGGCTATGTGTTGGTCAGTTTTGCATATGACAATGTGAGACAATTAGTTGATGTACTGAGGGCTCTTGTGAGAAGATTTTTGTATGTAATTGTTTCATGATCCATGCCTAATATACAATAGAAGATAGTGGGGTTTTTAGTTGTAAGCTTTCCCCGAGAAATTATCTGTGTTGTGTGTGATTGATCTTTCTTCATGTTCATGTGATTATCAAATTTGTTTTTAATTCCGCAAAATATTTGTGAAGTGATTCAATATTTAACTTTAGTACATTGTTAGATCGGGTGAATCCAAGATATACATGCTTGTTGTATAATTTCTACATTCTCGGCTGCATCAGTTATTGTTCTCTTCTATAGTGGCATAACAGTCAACCAACAAAGGCACTCCAACAACAACCACAGTAGTTTGGATTCCTGTGTAGGGTACTTTTGTTGTCATAATAAGGGTGTAGCTGAGGAAAATGGGGGTGCAACACTAGATTTTCTATGATGTGAAACTATAATTATGTAAGAGAATATTGAGAGTGCACACACATGCCTTCCAGCATGCATGTTCCAACCTCAACCAATTCCAATTTTAGAATATATGCTTTTCTTCTTTTGGAATTTGAAATATATATTTAGAAGTAGGTTTTTTTTTAGCTTCAATTAGCTTTTGTTATAAAGTAGATTAAGCACGTGAGCCAAGGAAACTTCCAATTTTAGGGACATCATAATTCCTTGGATAGATTTAGATAATGATTTTTCTTTTCTAATTTTTAGCACACATAGGGATGGGCTATTTTGTCTTCTCCTCTAACCTTCCTCATCTATATTATATAAAGAAGGCGGGGCAGAGGTGGTTATTTCTGAATTATTTTAAGCATGAGATTGAGTTGTGTTAGTGATTCTGATAATACTTTTGAGCTGTAGCAGTGTGCCATTTTTCCAAATTGAATAAAAAACAGATTGCAGTTTTGGAACTTCAGTTTTGTACACTATGTTCTATATTTTTAGTATGATATCTTAGTATATTACATATGCATAATTTGTAGTTTTGATAGCCCTTAAGTTTTTATGTTTTAGTTGCGTGGATTTTCTTATTGCAGACTCAGCCTACTATGGTCTAAAATTTTGAACAAGGCCTACATAATATAATGTCATCCACCATGGTTTCATTATCCTTGTGTTTTGCACCAATCATATGGAATGAATCTCAAAGGAATGAGACTAGGTGCAAACCCTAGGCAAGATGGAGGAAGTTTGAGCTGTCTAGTGCAACCCTTGACCTTGGAATTTGTTCCTCAAAACACTTCCAACAAACCAATAAAATACGAATTTACAAAAACTTTCATCTTTTGTTGGCCTACAAATTCTCAAGCTAGGAACCTTATTTCCTTTATTTGGTGTTTATGTTATGAATGAATATTGTCTTGGAAAATACAGTTTTTTTCCATGGGAAAAATCTTTAGGTTTGATATTTCTAGGAGGAAATTAAAAAATATACATTATTCTTCGCATGTTAGCCCATAAAATATGTTATTGTTTTCAATAGCATGTCCTAGGTACTGCCTATTGCAGTCCTCCAACAGAGTCATTTAGAAAAGCATCAGAGCATCACAAAACCTACCTCAAATACTTAGTCATCCTAAACCATTAATATCACTTCTAATCTATTTTTATAAGAAAAATAAAGAAATGTCATCTTCTAGACTATTTAAAAAGGGAACTCGCCGAAACCAAGGGTCCATCTCTAAACTCTTGAACTGTGATGATTCCTTCCTACAGAGGCAAGACATCCTTTGAGAACAGTTCCACCTTTATATTAAATTCCAAATATATGTGAAGAAAAAAGATAGACTCAAACCTTCTTTTAATCTCCACAACTCTGCTCGTGATTGAGCTCAAAACTAAATTTTCTATCATGTTTTTCCCATTAGCCCAATCTATTAATAATTTAGAATATCCTAATACTTGAAGTTTGAGAATTCTTCATTCCATGTCTAGCCTAATATTTTATATTAATTTAATGGGAAAGTGATAGAAATAAAATGCATCCATAACCAAAATGATACGTGTACCCTTGTCAAGCCCCATTAAAATAGCCCTAGGCCACTAAATAGTCAACCACACGTTCAATTAAAACCCTTATAGCTTTGGGAGTTGAAATTTTCTTGTTTCCCCATAAGCACTCCTGATTTGATGGGCCACTTCTTGGATGTGTATGGATTCCCTATAATAGTGCTTTGTCCCTTGCTATCCAGATCCCCCACAAAAAAAAGCAATGCCAAGCCTTGTGACTCACAATAGAATTTTCATGACACCAATATTCAAAACACTTCCCCAAGAAATCCCTATCCCATTGATTTTTTCATGACTAGTCAAATGTGATATTTATTTCCAAACTAAATTAACTAAAGGGGGAAGGACAAAAATGATCCAATGTTTCAATAACAAACATAAAACCCTTGTAAAATGTACTTCATGTGATTCCAAGCTGTCAAAACTTAGCTCAACACAAATACTACCAGAAGTGGATTTAAAAAGGCATTGAGTAATTTTAATAGATTAATTAATGCATATATAATTGATATCAAGTCAATATACATATAAATAGAGGTATACAAATGACATAGAGGAATAACTTAAATGTTGATAAATAGGCTTCAACCTTATTTTGTGAATTCATGCAAAAGAAACCTTAGTTTGTGAGTAAGAAAATTACCCTAAGTCGGATCTTTAACAACAGTATGACCAAAATTCAATCTAAAATAAACATTTTTTGAGGTCATTGGATCTAATGCTTTGTACTATAAATTCAAAATTTGTTGAACATTTGCACGATAGAGATTTAAGTAATGGGTAAGTATAAAAACCTGGATCATGATGAACATGATTGTTGTAATGAGGAGTAAGATCCACACATGATAAACATTTTTGGTTATTTCTAGAGGCATTGTAATTCCTTTTTCACCTTGGGCATTATATCTTCCCTACTTGGAAACTCCATTGCACATATCAAGAGTGTTTGAAATAAACATGAGGAGAAATAAATGCATATAACTACTATTAAAATTCACTATCCTCATTTTAAATATTGGAGAAGCAACATATTATTATTATTGTTAGGTCGGCTAGGATTATATTGTGACCCCATGGACTGTTATATATAGAAGGAGGTTTTTTCATTTGTATCATCCAAGAATTGTTCATTTATGTAATGTAAAGGAGGTTGCCCCCTCGAAGTGGCTTATTTCTTCTATTTTTGGAGTTGGTTTCATAACATTTGGTATTAGAGCTTTAGATTCTAGGGTTTCGTTGCTCCAAACAGGTCATTGTGTAATTTTCACTATAATTTTTTTTATACGAAGGTTCAAAAGCGGAATTTTTTACCACGCGAAGCCGAAATCCTGAGGAACTTCGTGTAAAAATTTCAAATCTTGGTTCGCAATATTTTTGGAGATATGATCTGTGGCGTTAGGGTTTTTTCAGGCTCCCGAATTTCATCTAAAAGAGGTGACCTTGGGAAAAATTATCATAACTCTCTCTTTGAGCATCGGATTGGAATTATGTAAAAAGTGGTCGAAAGTACACATTCTGTAGTTTCTTTTGTATCAATTGCAGAGCCGAAGGAAGAAATAGTGACACGTGGCACACCGTACAAGTTCACTCTACTGAACTAGTCCATAATTAGGTCATTGTGGGAGATTGGGCATAACTTTGTCTTGAAGAATCCAAATCAAGTCAGAACTGTGGCATGCGAAAGAAGATTTGGAGGGCTACTACAAGACCGAATTTCAGATATTTAAGATCTGAAATCACATAGATAATTCAGTTTCAATATCGAGCTCCTCAAAAGAAAGAAAAAGTATTGGGTTCTATAATGCCTCCCAAAAATAATTCCATACCCATTAAGCCCTCAGAAAGCTATATTATGACGCATGAAGAGGAAGAATTTCAGTATGAGATATCAAAATTACGGTACCAAATGAAACAAATTTGGATTTTACAAAGAGAAATCAAAGATGACATAGATGGTTTAAAAGAAAAGATGGAGGCTAAGTTGGACGGTTTGAAGGATCAAATGAAAGCTAATATTGATGATAAAGTAGTGGAAAATCACATCGAGCATCAACAACAAGTTCTCCAACTCTCAAAGGATAACTTAAATTTGGTGCAGAATCGAATGAAACAATAGCAAGATCAACATCGCAACGAAAGAAGTTCTGAAGAAGTCACATAAACAACAAATTGATCAAATTCAGAGTATCTAAGCAAGTGGAAGAACTTACTCGTTGAAGATTCCACATGGGAGGATGAGAATTTCATACAGAAGCATCAAGAAATAATCAAGCGTTGAGGGCAACACTTTTGTGAAGGAGAGGGGCATGTTAGGTCCCTATATTACTAGTGTAGTCCCTTATTGTTGTTAGTATAGCTCCCTTATTGTTATTGTTTTACCCCTAAAACCCCCATATTGTTATTATTGTGCCCTTACATTATTATTGTTAGGTCGGCTAGGATTGTATTGTGACCCCATGGAATCCTATATATAGAAGGAGGTTTTGTTAATTTTATCATCCAAGAATTGTTCATTTATGTAATGTAAAAGACGTAACCCTCTCAAAATGGCTTATTTCTAAGGCGTTGATCCCTCTTTTCTTCTATTTTTGGAGTTGGTTTCATAACATGGAGGGTCGGACTTTAAAATACTGTTATATGGTTGTGGTTTCCATTTTGGGGCGGTGGAAGTTTTTTTCGGTGATCCTCTGAGATCTCACCTTTTTTCAGGCGATTGGTATTTGAATTTCCAGATTGCCTAAGATATAGGTGACGCAGATCTGACTACATTCTTAATTACATTCCTTTGGATGGTTGGCATATTACAACCTACAAGGCAAACATTTAAGTGGTATGACCTGAGATATGGGTAGAATGGATCTCTGTCCATTTCGAGACCCTCATTGTATGTGCTGGCAATATTTTATATATACGATCTCCTTCCTACTCTTGACAACTACATTAATTTTTCGAATTGGGAAACTGGATGTGTCGGTGTTTCAAGATCCAAGAGCCATATTCCCACAAGTGGACTCAGGTTATATTTTAATATTTGATTTGAATGGATGCTCTGTGGGCCGCTCCTCGAGGCTATTGGAGAGAAGTTTTCTTTTATTCCCATATCTTATTTCAACCTCGGATTACTGTGCATTGGTGCCATTTATTGTTATATTAGGTCTGTCAACTAGTAGACAAAATAAACATTATATATTCCTCTTGCATTGATAGTCTGTATGGGGTATGTGACTTTTTATAATATTCAATGCTGATCTGAACGCTTCCTATCTTAGTTGGTGGATGCTGCACATGGATTTTTTTGATCTATTTAAAACAAATTCTCAAAACACGAAGAATTAATCTAGGCTATTATGGAAGTCGAGATGGCATATCAAAAATATTGACAGGTGGTGGGAAATTTGGATCCCTCTTCTCTCATGCATGCTTCTTCATCAGAACATATTCCTTCCCGTGTTCGACATGCAAAATAACAGGAGAATTTCCTACAGATTTCAAACATGCGACTGCATGTGAAGAAGAAGGATTGGGGAAAAACCATCAGGGAGGCCATGCAGATGAAACTCTTGATCTTTGGATACAACGTCCTTCGGGATCGTGTTACCAATTTTCAAAAATGTGCACTTGTGGTTCGATGGGTTTTCTCAAATTTACAAGAACAGGAGATGCGTGACTGGGCTACATTAGAGTGGAAGATCTTATTAGGATATACTCCCACAATTAGTAGACTTATGAATTCCTGATACAACTTCCATTTTTTACACCAGGAGGATCTGGAAAATATTCTCAAGACTCCCTGGGTGCGGGGGCGCAGTTTTCTTCTACTTCACACATGGTATGTTGGATTCAATCTTCTCAGAGACACCCTTAAGAACAATATGATATGGGTTAATCTTCCTGGCCTTCCCATCGAATTTTGGACCGCACGAGTATTGAAGGACATTGAGGACGCCATTGGTCACTTCATTTATGCTGACCCACGATGCCTAGGTGAGCAGGATAAAAGGGTGGCTTGGATATTGGTTGAACTTGGCTTATCAGGGGTATTCTTTCCCACATTGATTTGGAATGGGAGCAAATTAACATTCGCCAAAGGTTGGAATATTGGGGAATCCCCTTCCGTTGCCTCTTATTCCATCATACTGGACATCTCATGGTTTGTTTCCCACGACAACTCTACATGGTGGATGGAGAAGGCAGGCGTTGGATAGGTCGCTAGAAGTCCTATCCCACTCGCAACATACATCCGGTTGGACAAAATGCAGGTAAATTTTATGTACCCTTGTCTTCTCCTCTTAATTTGAATCATCGCAGTTCGTTCACTTCCATTTCTCCGCACTCCTCCCCTGCACATCTCCCCACTTCTCGAGACAACCAGACTCTCCCTGCAACATTAGCGATGGACTCCTCATTACCTTGCCCTGATTCTTCCCCCCGTTCCCATGATTCTCCCCTCTTTGTTATCCCCTTAGTTTATGGATAGGCCAAACACATTTTATCCCCCCATTCCTTCTGTTTCTGGTGATATTCCCCTACAATCATTTAACCCCTCGGAGGCTTCCCCCTACACACCTCAACCTACTACTTCCCACTCCCTCCTGATGACCACACTCCATATTATTCTCCCCGGAACTCCGTTGGCAGCAAAATTGAATTTCTACTTATTAACTCGACCCTAGATTTGGTGACTATTTCTATACATCGTGGCATACAACCCCTTGTTTCTTCGTCCATCAAGCCCAATTATGCCCTCAACATTATTGTTCATCGTAGGGGTGGAAAAAGCAGACACCATTTTAGAGGTCGTTCGAAGATGAAATTCCCCCCTTTCTTGGAGTCATCTGATCTTCATGATATCCCCATCTAGGCTACTTATGATCCTCGGGCACTTAGAGTAGACGCGCCCGGTCCTTTGGATACATGATGATTTGTCTCTCCTTAAATTTACAAGGTTTGGGGGATTCCAATAAGCTCCTCTCTCTCAAAAATTTATTCTTTTCGGTTTGACCTTGTATCATTCTTTTACAAGAAATGATGATGGTTTCTCTTGAGGTTTTTGAATATTTTAGGTGTATTTTTTCGGATTAGCATATGGGTGGCAGTTGACTTAAATGGTCTTTCAGCTGGGAAGACTGCCCTTTGGGATCCATGATGGGTGTCGTTGAATGCTTTTAGATGTTTTGTAGACATTTTCTTAATTGGTTGATTCTGTGTAAATGCAAAACAAGATCATATTCTAAACCTTTATGCCCCATATAAAGACAACGTTTCTTTTTGGGATCGACTGAAAGCTACTACATATTAAAGATTGGTTCTTTAATTATTGATGTAGTTTTCAATGCCACCTTATCTATGGAAGAGTGTTGGGGAATACATTGCAGGATGCATCCTCTAGCGGAAAGATTACATGAGCTATTTATTTCAAATAATCTGATAGACATCTTTCCCAACCCTCTTTCTCCCACTTGGCATAATGACATATCTGGGGAATTTCACATTGGAAAAAGGTTGGATTGTTTTCTGGTGCATGAAAATTTTCTCAAAAGCATTCCTTTTAAATTTAACCATGTATGGTTGGAGGACGAATACATCAATGAATTGATCAAAACATCCTGGAATTTGGTGGTTTCAGATCCCGATACATTTGCTATGCAAATCATCACTAATAAGCTCTAGTTCATTAAGAGTAGGGTCTGTATATGGAAGAGGCAGAAGAAAAAATCACAGTACAAGGATTCGAAGTTTATTGTGGTGGAGATTGAACGTCTTAGTAGAATTATGGACAGAGGGACCCCTCCTCTACCACTTATTGAAAAGTTGAAGGAGCTGGAGGAAAGAAAAAGGAAGATGTTTCATATACAGGAGGTCACTTGGCATTTGAAAAGCTGGGCACTGTGGCTAAAAGAGGGAGATCGGAACATGAGATTTTTCTATAGGTATGCAAAACATAGGAGAAGTTTAAACACTATCTGGCACATTAGGGGGAACAATGATACACATGTATGCACTATAACCGAGATACAAAGGAGAAGTGATACACAGGCGCACACTACAACAAATATAAAAAGGGAAGTTGTTTTATATTTTGAATCTTTCTAAAGGGAACATAATGGAGTTTATATAGAAGATCAAATGTGGGGATAAGAAAACTACCCAACCATGTTTGATGAGACTCAAAATCAAGCAATTGACAGACCTATTGAGCTAGATGAAATACACTGGGTCCTAAAATATTTCGCTAAGGACAAGTGTCCTCGATCGGATGGTTGGACAGTTGAATTATTTCTTCACTTTTTCGATCTCACGGGGATGGAACTTTAGCATATGGCTGAAGAATCTAGAATCAATGGTAATACAATTGGGGCCATTAACTCCACTTTTATTGCTCTCATTTCGAAGACTTCAAATCCAAACACCTTTATGGATTTCAGACCTATCTCTTAGTGTAATATTACTTACAAACTAATTTCTAAAATCATTTTGGAGCACCTGAAGTTGACTCTCCCACCCTTCATCTCCAAAGAAAAATATGGTTTTCTCCACAACTGTTTGATACTTGACGTTGTGACCATGACCTAACAATGCCTACATTCCATCCACACGAATAAAATGGAGGCAATTTTCATGAAGGTGAACTTGCATAAAGCTTGTGACTGTGTGGATTGGAATTTTCTGCGTCTCATTTTGTCTAAGATTGGATTGGCGATGTATAACATTGAATGGATTATGGCATGTGTGACTTTGGTACAATTTGCAGTGTTGATCAATGGATATCCCTCTAATTTTTTATGCGCCAGTAGGGGTTTACGACAAGGTTGCTCTTTGTCACCCCTACTTTTTATTTTTTTCATGGACAAACTCAGTCATAAGATCTAAGAGGAAAGGTCTATTGGTATATTTTATGGCATAAAACTGGGAAGGGTAACAGAAATAACCCACAATTTCTTTGTTGACAACATCCTTGCTTTTGGGATGGTGTCCAGAGCATAGTGGCAAGCTCTACATCATATATTTCAGATATTTGGAGAGGCATCTACTTTGCAGGTAAATGGAAACAAGTCACTTTTGTTTTACGCGGGTGGAGACCAAGAAGATATTGAATTTATTGCTGGTATATTTCGGGTGGCTACCACTAGTAAAAAATGATGAAATTAATGACTGGGTGACTAAAAATGTTAGTCATCGCAATGATTTCAAGTGAATTACTACTAAATTTGAGAAATTTTAAGTGACCGAACTAAAAATGACTAACTTAAATGACTAATTTAGTCTTGGAATAAAATATACGACTAGATAATAAGTGACTAAACTAAAAGCGACTAACTTAAACGACTAATTTAGTCTAGGGATAAAATATATGGCTAGATGATAAGTGACTAAAGTAAAAGCGACTAACTTAAATGACTAATTTAGTCTAGGATTAAAATATATGACTAGACAATAAGTGAAAAAATTAATAAGGATTAATGTAAATGACTATTATAGTCCAAGAATAAAAATATGGCGCCCAAATAACAAGTACAACAAGTATATGAATTAGTGATTTATGTCAGTAATTTTTAATTGTGTCACTCCATATATGGAAAATTTCACTTTTGGTACCGAAGTGTTACATTTCACTATTGGTGTCTCTGAATCCATTTGCAGTGTTAAAATTTAGAGACAAAGAGGTCTCTGAATTTACATTGTTCAAATTATGAATACCCTTTTGTCTCTAAAGTTTAATAGTGCAAATGGATTCATCTACAATTAACATAATTGCATGTATCATCTATCAATTTTACAGTAATGCCTTCATTATAATTTTAGTAAAGGTAATATTAATTAGATATCCAAATTAATATTTATATTTATATTTGAAATTTGGCCATAAAGTTTAATTTTTAAACTTCAGTGATTTATGTTAAAAGTGTGAGTTGTTTTAAATCTAAGGTTAAATCTTCATATTTACATTCAATAAATAGATAAATATAACATTTCTTATGTTAAACATGTGATTTCATTTAAATATAGTATTAAATCGTCATATTTACATTTGATAAATACTAAATAGATAAACCTAAAATATATATTCATAGACCTATTTAGTAAATAGGTATGAAAATTTATTAATTTAAGTATGAAACTTAATTAAATTTTTAATGATGTATGAAACTTTGTTTTTTTAAGTCAATGTTATATTCATGTAGGAAAAAAGGATTACATATAGCCAGTTACAAAACAGGTGGTCTCACCTCGACTTGGTTTGTTGACAAAAATTTGCACCATATGCAAAAAAATACAAAAGAGGGACTAGGCACATTGTCCATAAACGGTTGGACCAGAGGCACCAAAACACATATAAAACATAAAGAACACCAAATAGCATAGTATTCATCCAACGTGATGGATACATGGTTGTCCGAGGTTGTTCCTAGATGCTGTGGAGAACATAAGTCACACTGACCACGCCCTTCAAAGTGTGCCAACCAAGTCTCCAACTTTTCTAGTTTTTCAATGAGTTGATTTTGGCCTCGCCTAACCACTACCAGTCGGAGAGACTTGGCACTGTAAATAGTGCATTCGGTCCAATGTTTCCATCTGCTTTGCATGGTCCTTATGACAAAATATCTTAGTTGTGTCCACTCTTTCCATCAGGCTGTTGATAAGTGCACGATAGTTCTATAGGAAACAATGTTGGATAACTTGCGCCTCATTTACCCCAAATCAATCAAAACCATGATTCCCCTTGCCACCATAGCCTCCTCTGCCCCTACGACTCTGCTTTTGAACCCTCAAACCCCCACCTCTGATATCCCCGCACTTACCTCCTCCACGGCCCCCATGCACACCCACACTAGCGAGTCACGCACGTCCCCACATTATTTCCACCTTGGCGTGGAGCCACCATGATTATTTCTGAGTTTTCCACCCCCATAGGGCCATGGATGACAAGAGAGGGAGAACACCCACACCACACTGGGGGCTTCATAATTCACTAAGGCCAAGGAACTCTGCTATGTGTAGAGTCCAGAGACCAGACCCCCCACTATAGAAAACAAACACCACCAGCGAAGGAGCCAAATGTCATCTCCCACTACTACAAGGAAGCACAGAGACACCTCCCACTGTTAGATGGGAAGAAGGCTCCTTTTGGAGGAATGATGACTTTGGTAAATTGATAGAGGAAACCAAATATGTATGATATCCAATGTCTCAATAATTCCATTTCTCTATCCAGATTTATTAGTCAAATACTCATAATTCCCCTTAACCCGACATGGTGCCAGGTTTATGTACCCAAGCTCACGCAGTGGACCAAAGACAAGATAAAATCCCCTACAATAATGTCACCATCTTAGAGCTCGAAGTTGTGATCGTGAATTGGAGACAAGATCAAAACCCCTGCAACATCACCATCTTGGACCTCGAAGGCGTGACCTACGACAATGAGAGGGTTTTCAAGCTTAGCATCGTGGAATTTGGCCTTGACAGAACAATCTTTCCTTTCATTTTCAACTGCACCAATTTAGATTCCCTCGACTTGTTGGAAAACTATTTGACTCGCGAGATACCAATGAAGCTCCAATATATGGTCAATGTAATATAATTCACTTGTCGTGAATCCTCTGCTGTTATCTAAATAATAGGCTCATGGGAAAAGGTGGAAGACTTTGGACATTCAAAGACTGGATCCAAATGTAGTTTTGGCCCTTGGGTACCTTGATCCGGAATACTTCAAAAGGCCGCAACTGACAGAGAAATCTGATGTGTATTCTTTTGGAGTAGTGTTACTGGAGTTCTTGTGTGCAAGGGAAATGCATTGGCAGAAAAAGGGCAAGCTTGAAAAAATCATTGACCCTCACCTTGTTGGGACCATCAACCCTGGTTCTCTGAAAATGTTTAGGGAGAATACCAAAAAGTTCTTGGAACAGATGGGTTTCGACAGGCCTTCCATGGGAGATGTTATATGGAACCTGGAATATGCATTTCAACTCTAGGAGATATCCATGCAAAATGATCTAGATGAGAATAGTACAAATCATATTGTAGATGTTTTTTTGCGCTACCCAAATCCTGAGCCTTTTGGTTCAAGTTCAGTATGACTTCAAGTCTTGTATGAAAGTTCTCAATTTATGGATTTCATTAATGAGCATGTGGCATTTTGGAGTTCTCAACATCCCACAAAGGGATAGTTGTGAGAATTTACCTATTGTTTCAAACATGTTCTCCTTCAGTGGATATGACACATAATGGATCCATACCTTGGTGCAACAGTTCCTTACCTCGGGATGTTTGCACAAGATTCAGGGAAAAGTGAACACACAACACTAGTGGCTTTGGTTTGGGAGGAGAGCTACAAGTATGTAGAAGAGAATGAGGGCACATGCATTATGTTCCTTTTCTCTGCCGAGAGCCTGAGACTTTTTATACTAGCATAATTGGATGAGGTGTTGGTGAATCCTCGTGGGAGGTGATCATGAAACAAGACTCCTTTTCCATGTTCCAAATTTACCAAATTTGGTTTAATCATTTGGTTTAATCGAACAAGATGGCGGCATTGGTTTTTAGTTTCAAGGAATTTGGGAAAATATAATTTTTGTGACCCCATTTTCATAATATACCTTGGAGATTCGGTTAATTTTAAAGTAACACCTTCCACTACCCAAGAATAACCCAAGGGAGTAGGAGCGTTTGTTACACTACTCATGGTTAAGGCCACTCTCCTTCGATAAGGTTAAATAATTACACTTCAATGCTAAGTCGGGGCCTCATAACACAAAAAATAGGGCCATGTAAAACTTGCATAACAAAAAAAGGAGCCCTACCTTTAGTTTTTCCCTTCTCCAATTATGCCTTATGTTCTTTAGTCAAACAAATTTTCAGAATTATTTCAGGTCCTCGAACTTGGTGAAACCCCTCATTGATTTCCAGAATCCCCATTCACTTCAGTGTTTACCTTTACACCAAGTGCTCCTAACTCAAAAGGCTTCATATTGCCTTCCATTGCACATCACTTCCTTACACTCAAGTGTGGAAAGGTTCTGTGCACCCAATTCACAGGTTACAATGCTTCTATGGTAAACAATTCTCCATGGTTCTCCTCTTGTTCCCTTTGCATTATTATTTAATCTTCACTTTCTCTCTATTTTTTCCCAAAATTTCTTCTATTCCCCCTTCCTTATTCCTCAAGCTTGTCCCTTGATTCTTCACTTTCTCTCTATTTTTTCCCAAAATTTCTTCTATTCCCCCTTCCTTATTCCTCAAGTTTGTCCCTTGATTAATTAATTTAGTTAAATAGAAAATTTTCCCAATCCCCTTACAAATTTCCCTCAATGAAGTTTCTCTCCTAGATGTCGAGATTCATATATATTTCCCCCTTCAATTTCAACAATACATAAATTTGAAAGAATATTTACATCATGATAAAGTGTGACATGATATCCATACTGATTATTAAGTATTAATAATCTTAATTATATTTACAAAAATAAATGGTTTAAAAAATATTCCTTATAGCCTTTCTAATAGAAAAAGTTTAGAAATTACCCAAAAAGAAAACCAAGATAGAAACCAACATGCACCTTGAAAGAAAAAACTAAATATTTTATATATTGTTTAACTTCAAATTAAATAATATATATCATGGCTATATACTATTAAATGCTTTTTTGCTTGTTTATTGATAACTCACTCTATAGAATTTACAAAATATAACATTTATGACTTTCTTCCACTCTATAAAAACATGTTTGGCTACTTTAAAAGCAATTAAAAAGCAACTCATATCATTAGGAGACACCACTTTGTGATGGATGCATTAATTTCATTTTAAATAAATAGCGGGAAGTGAGCGGTATAAAAGTAGTTTGTGGGACGATTTGAACTTTGGTG
This sequence comes from Pinus albicaulis, assembly GCA_034641835.2. NCBI lineage: Eukaryota > Viridiplantae > Streptophyta > Pinopsida > Pinales > Pinaceae > Pinus > Pinus albicaulis. Next base: position 947,674,943 of record CM076570.1, read on the forward strand.
GAGAAAAATTGAAATTTTTGAATTGTAATTAGCGCCAACTTCCCTCCAAAAACTTTCCACCCCTCCAGTGTCTGTAGTCTCCTTCACACAACTACCCTCTTCGTTCATTCAATCGCTCGCAGCCTTCTGCCGCCAATGGAAAAACTCCCCAGGGTTACCGGCAGCGGGTCTCACACGCTGCTATGGGAAATGGGAAAAACCATTGCCAAATCACTTGCAAAGGCTCAGCAATGGCGGATACAAGAGGAAAGCAGATTCTCTGACCCTCAGCCAAAGAAATAAGAGAACCCACCTAAATGGCACCGAACCCCTCATGAACAGGTGCCCTTCTTCTCCCGCACAAAGCACGAAGAAACTATCGGATGAGAATACCCATCTGGAGAACGAAACGCCTGATTCACCATCACTCTGCTCAGATCTCGAGATTGTGGTGGCATTTCCCTTGACTCCTCCTTCATGTTCGTCGTCTGACATTTCCAAAGTTGTTTTAGAAATTTCGCATTTTGAAACCTCTAATAGTGCAAAACTAAAAATAAGATCTATGTCAGATTTTCTGGCTTGAGAGAATGGTGGGGTTTGTTCGGAGAGTACCCTTTTCATCATAGAAATAGTGGACCCTGTAAAATGGTAGGGTTTGTTGGGAGAGTACCCTTTTCATCACAGAAATAGTGGACCCTGTAAAATGTTTCAACACGAATATTTTGAACACTTATTTTTTTATTATTGCTGGAGTGGGGTTTTAACAAGTTTGCATTGATGTGCAGACACTTTCTCCAACTTTGTAGATGTAGTTATTGCAAGCCTCAAATCTCAATAGCTTTCGAAGAATGTTTCAATTTTGCACTCAAATGTCGAAGGATCTTGTAAGTAAGAAATTGATTTAAATTTTGCATTCAAATTGTTTTCCATTTTTTGATATTTAGTTCAGATATCGCTAGCCACTTATGTTATTGCCAAGTTCTGTTGATTTCTCTTGTGCTACAACTTGTGAAACCCACTGCAGGTAAGTCGGGCAGAGATGGAGGAGTTTCCCGGTTCTGTTGATTTCTCTTGTGCTCCAACTTGTGAAACTCCTTCTCTACTAGATAGATGAGTTTCGTTTTGTAAACCTGTGATACAAAGTTTATCTCATTCCATGTGTTCTCCAAGTTCACTTTCCACACACACTCCCTTTGAGTGACCTCTTGGTGCAGGGCATGTTAGAGGTATTCCCTTAATTAAATTGAACACAAATATAGAAATCCATTAAAAAAACACACAAATTGAGTTAAATATACGTCGAGTACTCAACCCAAATCAATTTACAAGGTTGGGGTTGAGTCCCTAGTCGGAGGTCTGACCTCCTTTATCTTTTGGGCAAATTCAAATTGGTCGCAGACCTGACTTCTCAACGAGTTCAACTAGACCGACAGGTCTCACCCAGGTCGTGGTTAGTCACTCTTCTATGCACTATCTATGTAATGGTTCGTTGTGAATGCTGACTAAGGATACGACCCACAATGTTAATTAAACTGATTACCCATGTCCACCATTGCTTCCAGAAACACAGATTAAACTGTCCAAAGAATTGTTGTGAGTACTGGGCTGCAAAGTAAAGATCCTTTGCTCCTGGAGATGGAGTGTTGAGCTCGTTCACCAATTCCTTGTTCCGCCTTTATTGTGGAAAAAAAAGGATGATTGTTAGAATGTGAGTTTGAAGTTGATATCTTTTATGTTGTAGAGTTCTTGTAATGCTAGCTATTATAAGCATAAGGATTCTAGTGCGAAAATATTGATGAGTTTAATGCTTACTTATAAAGGGAAGAGTCCTTGTAATGCTCTGCAAAGTCTATCCCCAAACCATGTTTAGCAAAAACAGATGTAACTTCCAACATCCATGTGGTTGGGTTTTATTTATCTTTGATCTTTGGCACCCCTGGAATAGCCTGCAGTTGTCATGAAAGATAAAAAAATTAACTCGGATTTATACTTTAAATTAGCAGTGCTTTGTTCAAAATTGGTTCCTTCTCTATTAACTGAAAGAATCTGCCAATTTTTTACCTCAAAGTATTCAATAACCTTGTGAGAATTCTGCCCTAGTGGCCCGAAGAAAATGACTTGCCCTCCATTTTTCATCAACAATAGCTGAACCCATCATGGTAAGATAGAAATCAACACCAATCTCTGAAACAAACGATATCGAGTTATCTTATAATCTAACCTTGGTTTACCTCATCAAAAGCTTCAAAGATGTCAATGTTAGGCTAATGAATGGTACAGACAATAGTCCTTCCAGTAGCTACTGTATTACAAACAGTTCGCATCACAATTGCAACTTCTCTAGCATCCAAACCAGATGTGAGTTCATCCATGAAAATTATAGAAGGATTTGCAACAAGCTCCACATCTATTGTTAACCTTTTCCTTTGTTCAGTAGAAAATCCAGATATACTAGGCAGGCCTACTAGTGCATCCCTTAAATTGTCTAATTCCGCTAGTTCCATGACCTCATCAACAAAGACCTGAAAATTAGAATGTTTTGCAAGTTAGTAACATGAGAATTTGACACCAAGTCAAAAGAAAACACTATTGCAGATAGACCAGAAAAAATGATATTTGTAGACTTACAATTCTGGCTTCTTTGTCAACATCCTTTGGAAGTTAGAGGAATTCTCAATATATCAACGATTACCATACAGTAACTTGTGGACTCTGGAGAATGTATATCATTTTGTTCACAGTAACTTGAAATGTGAGCAAAGGTTTCTTGTTTTTTGGGAAATACAGAGATTCAGATATTACCCTCAATGTATTTTCCAGTATTTCTTCCATCTAAAACATCCAAGAGAGTTGTCTTACTAGCGCCACTGACCCCCATCAATGTTGTAAGAACACCGGGGTTGAATGCCCCAACAACATCTTGGAGCAATTGTAGTCTACCTTCAGTCACTCCTGTGTAATGGTGCACCCAAACAGACTTTGTTACTACAATTTCTTCCATTGCCATTCATCCCTTCATGCTACGATGCGTCCTCCCTCCATCTTTGCACAATGGCGCGTGACTTATACCATTCTTATGTAATGAAGCCTAATTCCTCTCTCTATGCCATGGAGCCACATCAAATAAAAAAGTGTACTGTTGTAACGCATCCTTCCTCGACTATCCCAGTATCCCATGAAACAATGCAGCTATCTGCAGTGCAATGTGATTGTTCATTTTTCTTCCTCTAACATTATTTGTCGTGATGAATATTTTTTAGATGTCAAGTACCATAGAGTTCGAGTGTATCAACATATTCTCATCAATGGGAGATATGGCTCTGCCGATAAAGAAAAAACTATGCAAGGAGATTGCAAAATATAGTGAAGGAGGTGTGGTTGAAATTACTATAATCTTAGTTCCCATAGATACAGACACAACTTGCTACATAGACAAACTGATTTGAATGACTTGTTCTGATATATCTCAATCGTTTTCTCAAAAGGAGGTCCTTGTAGATGAAGAGGGGAATGAAGTGTATCATAATGTCAAAAAATCATGGTTCCACAAAGTAGAAGAACACCCTGTTGTTCTACGATATGTCAAAACTATTGAATGTATAATTAAGTGCATAAATACAAATGATATGATTGTTCGAGATTAAGCTTGAGCAACCTGAAAGCTAGTCAGAGTCAACGATTAAGATATATTAGAACAATTCTTGTTTTGATATAACGATTCAGACAGGGAATGCTTGTTCAAGACTGAACAAAGTGAATGTAAATCAGATCTGGTTTCAAGTGATGGTTGCCGAAACAAGAAGCCTATTTCTGTTGAACATATTAACCTTGAACACTATGAGGGTTAAATGGAGTTGTTCTCCATTGATAAGTACCTGAGCAGAGAACTCTTCTCCACTGAACATGTTAAGCTTGAAGAAAGTCAATCAGATTTAGCTCTTGCTGATGGCCTGAGCAACAAGCCTTTTTCCATTAAACATGTTAAGCTCGAGCAACTTGAAAGCCAGTCAGAGTCAATCCCAAGTGACAGAGGTCAAGGTTGGAGATTTTTTCTCATTGAACATGTCAAGCCGAAGCAAAATGAAATTCAACCAGTCTTAACTTCCAATAATCAAGGTCTTAGTGGGGATTCTTTATTAATTGAGCATGGTCAGTCTGAGCAACATGGATCCTATTCATAACCATCCCCTTTTCTCTTCTACACCAGCCCTCTGATGACCTTGAAAAGAATGTTGTAGCTCAGTCATCCACAAACTCTACTCCCTTCTTATCCTTCAATGAACATTTCCCTTCCCCACTCCCAGTGCAAAATACCTCGACAACAGATGCACATAACGTATTTCTAGTTGATCATAAATCAACTCCTCAATCTCTACCCGGTTTTGTTGATTTCTCTTGTGCTCCAACCTGTGAAACTCCCTCTCTACTAGGCACTAGGCACACCTCCCTTTGTGCCTTCTAAAGGGATCATGCAAGGGAACATGCATGTGCTTAGACTCCACATCATTTCGTATTCAGGCATAAAAGCCTTCTGATTTTGCTGAAAGGCAGTTGCGAGATGTGGAGGCACTGGAAGTACCATTAATGAATGAACTTGCCAGCATACGAATGTTGATGGACAGATGTTGGATCATGAATACCTGAGGAGCCGGGATTCTTTACGCCATCCATTCTAAGGTACAAGTATCTCTATACTCAACTGTTTCCATAATTATTTCTCCAATATTTTAGTCATGATGAACGTACATTGTAATATCACAACATTGTTTGCTCTTTCCTTTCATTTTTTTTAACCGGTTGCTTGCTCTGTCAACGGACTTGTGCAACTATTAAACCTTGCAGCTTAACTTAACTTTGCTGAACATACTGATTATACTTCGCACTTATTACAGTCTTGTAATCTTTGCATAATCATACAACTTCACACAAAATACAATTATGCAATTTCTCTCTTTAACATAGTCACATATATAGAGATGTATTAAGTATTAAACGATTTGTATTTTGGTTTTATATCTCTCACCAAGTTTAATAACTCTAAGGTTAATATGTCTTTATGTTGTTCAATCATTTGTCTAGAAATGAATTGAATTGAGTCTATCACTACTATCAATATTTGTTTTTTTATTTTTATTTATTTATTTTTTAATTTTATTTTTATTTTATCGTAAGAAGCCTCTTCCTATCACTCATTTTCTTCACAACATGAGCTACCACAACCACGAAAACCATTTTAATTATGTTTTGGACCATTGGTAGTAGGATTTAGTGCATTTTTAGAAAGAGGATAATTATGGGAAGTCAGAAGAAGGTTATGGGAAATGATTTCTTTAGTAAATTGCTTCTCAAAATGTTGTTGTTCATGTCCCTTAGGCAAAATTCATGGCTTTTCAAGGCTTTGTTTTTTCCATGTCTTTTGAGTTAGTTTATCTGTGTGGTTTCGATAATGTTCCAACCACAATGCTTTTCCTTTAGGAGGGTTGTAGTTAGAACATTGTACAATAATGTTAAGTATAATAAACAGTGCCATCCTTAAGTGGTCTATACAATAGTGTTGAGAGTACAGTAGTATTTGTGGAGGAGAGAAATGTGGTGCTCTAGGGTACACTCGTGCTCTTTTTTCCATATTCTATCATAGGTGAATGAATAAAAACTCACTCTTCTTTTTATTTGGATAAAAAAATGATGACAAGTCTGTATTTTGTAGTGAGAAGGATAACCATGTATTGGAGCTAGACCTTGAGCCCTTCAATGCATTCTTTACTTGCCCTTCAAATATCTCATTAATTATGTTTTGGACCATTGGCAGTAGGATTTAGTGCATTTTTAGAAAGAGGATAATTATGGGAAGTCGGAAGAAGGTTATGGGCAATGATTTCTTTAGTAAATTGCTTCTCAAAATGTTGTTTTTGATGTCCCTTAGGCAAAATTCATGACTTTTCAAGTTTTTGTTTTTTCCATGTCTTTAGAGTTAGTTTATCCGTGTTGTTTGGATAATTTTCCAACCACAGTTCTTTTCCTTTAGGAGGGTTGTAGTTAGAACATTGTACAATAATGTTAAGTATAATAAATAGTGCCATCCTTAAGTGGTCTGTACAATAGTGTTGAGGGTACACTAGTATTTGTGGAGGAGAGAAATGTGGTGCTCTACGGTACAATAGAGCTCTCTTTTCCATATTCTATCATAGGTGCACAAATACAAAATCACTCTTCTTTTTACTTGGATAAACAAATGATGACAACTTTGTATTTTGTAGTGAGAAGGATAACTATGTATTGGAGCTAGACCTTCAGCCCTTCAATGCATCTTTTTCTAGCCCAACCACACTACTTTTCGTTTAGGAGGGTTGTAGTTAGAACATTGTAGACTAATGTTAAGTATAATAAAGAGTGCCATCCTTAAGTGGTCTGTACAATAGTGTTGAGGGTAGACTAGTATTTGTGGAGGAGAGAAATGTGGTGCTCTAGGGTATACTAGTGCTCTCTTTTCCATATTCTATCATAGGTTAACAAATACAAACTCACTCTTCTTTTTACTTAGATAAACAAATGATGACAACTTTGTATTTTGCAGTGAGAAGGATAACTATATATTGGAGCTAGACCTTGAGCAATTTCAAGATAACTATATCTTTGCATTAGAGGCAATTGCAAGATCAATGGAATGATGGAGATTCTGTTCGGCAAGAAACCTACGAAGCATTGAAGGCTCTAAAAAAAGAAGAGTACAAGCGGGTAAGAAAATCACACTTTTCTACATTGACTGATTGAACTTTGTAAGATAGTGTTAACTAATGTCAGACTTTTTTTCCTGTTTCATTGTGCAAAAAGAAAATCATATCAACAAGAACAAAATTCCTCATTTTCTTTTCTTTCTTTTGGTTATAAAGGAAAATCATATGCACACTATATTGAAATGTATGAATTTTTAAAGTCATGTTGTGGTGTTCTTTTAACTATCAAAATTGAGTTATATATTCAATGCATATCTTTTATGAATTTTTTCCAGTTTTGACACACCGATATCAATATTTAAAACTGCCAGGAATCTTCATGACATGTGTAGGCTTATGAAAAATTATTGTTGATGGAAATTCTAATGGCCTCCAATAATCTCTGAACAATTGACATAGTTTTGGCTATTCTTGAAGTAGTTAACAAACCTGCATATGTTTAGAGGTTTTTATGTTTGGTTGGGAGTCCATTTATTTAGGGAAATGTCTCAAACTAGTTTTCATGAGCATGACATCTGTAGCAAATGGCATTGCACCAATTTTATTTGCGTTCAACTTGTATTTTATGATAGGCTTCATCATTTATCATATGATATACTCATTTATGTGCACAATAAGAGTTGGATTGTTTCTAGTCCTGAACATTGGAAACACAGTATCCACTTATATCAAGGTCATTGGTAATGCCTTGAGGTGCCAAATTTACTCTAAGGTTCACAGGTAGCTTGGTCATCTAGTACTGACATCCTCTCATTTATTTCTTTTTGGAAGTCAATAATTTAATGGATTTTGAAATTTAAGAGCCTGCCATGAGCTCATTACTTCTGCAACAAAGAGCATTACAACATTTATATTCTAGTTCACTTTTCTTGTAATTTGAGGTTGATGCACACAGTAGTTTTTGTGGCATTTTTCGATATCTACATATTGAGATGTTTACAACCCCTAATATCAAGGCCAATGGTATTTTCTCAATGTGCCAAATAGTTATTGTGTTGGAGTTTCTTTAATTTGTTTTCCATTTCATTTTTGTTTAAACATTCACAACCAATAATATGAAGCATACGATGTCGGGTCGAGAGGTTTCTAAATGAATATACAATTGAAAATTTCTATGTTCATGTCACATCAAGCAGGGGAAAGGAGATGCCTTAATTTAGAGCTTTGGCATGCCTGTGATGGATCGCTTGTGTCCTTACCTGTTGTTGGGAGCAAGGTCATTTATTTTCCACAGGGTCACAGTGAACAGGTGATGTGGTCGCTCACTAATTTTTAATTTGCAATCTTCTTTTGGATACAAATGACTTAAAGTAATGAATGCTTATCTTATTTCCATCATAAAATGTGACTCAAGTATTTTGAAATTTTAATGTTACGTAATGAAACTAATCATAATCAATGTGATTTTAGGTAGTTTCTTCAACAAACAAGGAGGTTGATGCTCATATATCCAATTATCCGAATCTTCCAACTTAATTAATCTGCCAACTTCACAATGTTACAATGCATGTGGGTTCTCTGCATTTCATCCTTGCTTTGGTTGTGAACACTTTTATTCATATCGTTATATATACAAGATTTAAAATTTAATAAGAACCTTATTGAATGCCACGAAGATGTGGAAAGATATGAAGTATATACTCAAATGACATTGCAACCTCTTAATGTTGTAAGACATTTGCAGTTTCATTATATGTACTATGCTGTAATTGCCAATTTTGGTGAGAAATGCTTTGGTACTAGTTCCATTTGTGCAAGGAACTAAAAAGTGATGATAATGTGCAACAAGAGAAAAAATATTGTTATCTTCGTTCTGATCTCGACACACCAAGAAAGAAACCGAATAATTACTTTTGTAAAACGTTGAATGCAGGTAACACTAGCACGGATGCCAGGTTTTATGTGCCACGTCGCGCTACAAAAAAAGTTTGTCCTCCACTTCTGCGGTTCTTATTTTCCCATAGTTGTTCTATTTGTGATTTAAAAGATTAGTGCTTAAACTTTTAGACCTCTTTTAAGAGAAGACTGCATTCTTTGAAGGAAAAGGTAAGGGTATTTTTCATATTAGTCTCCTATTAAGTTTTGTTATTGTTTTCTTTGGTTTTATTTATTTTGGACAGGATTTCACTCATCAACCACATTCCTAGGAATTGCCAACTAGGGATATTCATAACAATGAGTGGAAATTTCAGCGTATTTTCCGGGGTAAGTTATAGCATTTATTTGAATGTTGTTTTGGAATAAAAGTGGATAATTAATATGTAACTATGTGCAGTTTCTTTTGGTACTCTTATATCATTGCAGTGCATTTTGGAATGTATACAGGTAGTACATATATCAAATTTGTTTCCACGTTTGTGGTTATATGCGACAAATCTATTTTAAAATTATTGTTAATGGTGTTAGTAGCTACCTTTACACTCTAAAATGTATCTGATATAACTAGTCCCAATTACTTTACCTTTGAATGTTGAGCCAACATGTTTGGTTTTTCTCTCGATATAATTTGTTAGCTTTTGGGAATTAGATTCCTTTTCCCTTGGAATAGTACAATGACAATTGAAGATTGCTATATTGAAGCTTTATTCTCGGTTAATATCGTAATTAACAAAGTCCTTTCTTATTCTTTTTTAGTTTCTTGTTGTAATCTTTGTCAACAATACTTTTCTCCACCCATTAGATTTCTATTGACCAATTTTATTTTTGAAGTGTCACTGCTTCTTAAAGATAACTAGAGGAAACGATACAACTACAAAAGTGGAGCATGAGACATCCTTAGTAGAAATTTTTAGCTTTGTTGTGTTTGATTATGTTGGATAAAACAAAAATTTCAATGTACCATGAGCATGGGAATTCAAAATATTGGGATAGAAATGTGTAATGTTCCCAAATCAGGAAAATGCTACAACAATGAGAATATCTCAAAATATTCTAAAGTTGGAGCTCCAGCAATAAGAAAACACAATAATGGTGCAGCAACAACACTCAACTCAAAGAAATGTGAGAGAAATCCATAGCCTTCTCATTAAATAATAATAGCAACAATAGAAGACAAGATCTTGAGGAAAATGATACTCAAGATAAACAATGCTTAGCCTCAAGAGAAAAGTGCATGAGTTATAACAAAACCACTGCTACATATGCATGCTCAAGCTATGACAGCGCAGTCCATGAAGGGAAACTGCTGCATAATAGTTTCAATACACAAATATGTCAATATGTGGCTCAAATACAATAGGTGGAGCAATATCTCAACCCCTGGCAAAAATAATGCACAATCCCTAGAAGGATTGGCTGCAAAAAATACAAAATGGCAATTCTACAGAAATGTCGGAGTTGTTGGGTAGCTGCAGCAACTCATAAATAGAACTGGATGGAGATGGTTGTAGATGATGGCCAAACTGAATGTGCCTCCTCCAATGGATCTTTAGGATGAAAGGCTGATCCCTTCACCAAAGATCTCACCCTCCAACAATTTGCAAGAGCCCCACTACAAATGCTTCTCTCCAAATAACGCAGTTACTGGATGGAACTACGTTGTAAGGCTAGGGAATGAGTTGGCCTTGATGCCAAAGTCTGCAATATGCTCCGGAATGCCTCCAATCTGATATCTCAAAGGAAAGAGGGACTCCTCTGAAAATAGCTGATGAAGGTGGTGTAGTGAACCCTCACTGCAACACCCAGCAACACAACATTACTCTGATGTAGAAATAACGTTGTCTTGATGGAGGATGCTTGGCCTCAAGCCTGTATGTGAGGAAAATCAGAGCAATCCCTCAAGAGGCCTCTCAAGAAGGAGAAGGAATCCTAAACAGGAAATTCCCCCAGCAATTCTTGCTAAGCAGCAAGGAATGCACAAGTGTCTGAATGGACAATTGAGATGAATAATACAAACATGTGAAACAATGGCTACCTTGCCCTCCTTTTAAACAAGTGAAAGCTCTCTCTCCATGGTCCCCATCCATTAGGGTTTCCTCCACCAAATATCATCTTCCTCATTCACATTGCAATGTCTTCCAAAGTGAACCACTCCTCCTATGGCAGCGCTATTGACTTGGTCAAACCTAACCTTGTCTTCATTCATTTGCCCCTTTTCACACTTGAGGGTGCAAAATCAAGTTCTTATGTCTATCCCTTTCCACATGTGAGGGATTTTATTCATTTTTTCAATAAACATGGGCCTCCTTACCCATTTATTTAGCTACTAGGTGATAAAAGAAAAACTTTAATGTTCCATTTAGCTATGAGCTAAAATGGGAACATTACAGTCCTCCCCTCCCAAATGTTGCTTGTCCTCAAGCAACTGCAAGGATAGAACTGAAGAATCTCCACCCAAGGCATGGAGTCTGAAATATGTTGAGGAACATCTTCCTCATGTATATCCCCCATCCCCCAAGCAATCATCCATACAAAGTGAGTTACCTCCCAACAAGGCAACTCCTGGAAATCTCCTTCCACCTAAAGCTCCGGAAATGAAGGTGGGATGAAAATCTGAACACCGTAAGAATCATGGCCTACCCCAAGATTTCCTTCTCTCCACTTATGATAAGTGTAGAGTGTGTGTTGATCTTGAGCTGCAAAAGTATTGCCCTCAAATGGAAAAGTGAAGAACAATCCTCCAAAGAGTTCTCCTCCAAGAATGAAGAGCAAGCTGGCCCAAAATGTTTCATCCATGATGAATAGGAAAAGATCATCATAGAGTATCCCAATGGGAAGTTTGCTGCAAATTTTACATGATGATGCATAATACAAACAATATCTCAAGAGGATACAGCGCAGTTCAATCCACTGCAACTTCAGAAAATAGTCTGGCAAGTAGCATACAAGAATCATCTCACCTACTAATGAATAGTAAATGGCTAAATGTGCTATCAATACATGATCATATACTTGCACATGATTATACAATGGATGCATATAAATCTCATGGCCCACCTCAAAAGAGAACAAACATGTGGCTGTGGTGGCCATATCTCTTCCCATGCTCCCATTAGAACATGTAGTGCAGAAAATATGGGAATTCTCTCCCCTCAAGGACACATCCAACCCATGTGTCTCCCTTATAATCATGCCTCCAACACAAATCAGATCTATATCAGCAAATGAAGTCATGATCAGTAATAAAATGAAGAGAATGTTGAAGGTTTCATGTGTTGCAAGGAGGTACCAACAGCTTCCCCAATAGTGACAGCGCAGTTTTCCAAACTGCTGCTTCAGAAAATTACATGGCAAGTTGTTTTGTATTACACGGGAGGTTATGTATGTCATGATATCTACTGATATATAGCAAATGGCTGAGTATATCAACTGATCATACATGAAAGAAAACACTTGCCCAAGGCCATACAAAAGATGGTTGTCTCCATCATACAAATTGGCCCAATTTTTTCCATGGAGCCCAAAGAAAAACTTACCCTTTTGTGGAGCAATGCACTGAATATGAATGGTAAGAGCATCAAAATGTTGTGTTAGATAACCCATGGATGTAAAAACAATATTCTTACCATATGTTGAAAGCAAGATGATGAATGATCCCTCCATAGTAGTATGGCACATTCCCCAGAAGAGAATTGAACCATATGTTGCATAAAGATCACCCTCCTTATACTTGGAAATCCAAGTCAAGAAGATCATAGCAAGTGAGGTCATACCAATGTAATAGATGTCTCCATACACTTCTCCATCAATCTGATCTCCTCTTTGATCACCAAGTGCATACAATGTGAAGTGATCCTAGGGACACTCCATCCATAAATCTCTGTTCCAAAGTGACAGCGTTGTGAGTTCATGCAAATTAGCTCCAGACACTACCAAACTCTGTTCTTTGACATGCTCCTTGTCAAAGAGTCCTCTAGTAATGCTGCTGCAAATATGGAATACTTCCAAATATGGAAGTGCTTCCAAATCATCAATGGCCAAGGAGATAGTGCCATCTCCTCCTCCTGCAACATTACTCAACAAGTGAGAGCAAATATGCCCTTTCTCTCTCAGATGCAACCCAAGCAACCACAGTGCTTGCTGCCTCCTTATGCTCCCATCATTCATCTCAAGTGATGAAGACAGAATCAATAATATGTGTGCCACATCAACACCATGCATCCATACTCCATGCTGCCCAATGATGCAAGCATCCTGCCACATCATTTCCATCCTCATACCCTTGGAAAGAGAGTATGCCAAATGATGGCCAAGCTCCTTCAAGAGTAACCAGCACAGCCAAGCCTCCTACTACCTGGTATCATAAATCTGCAAGCAGCTCACCAGCTCCTTGCTCATCATCCACTCAACCAATTGTGGATGTCTTCCTCCATCCTTCATCTTGGTACTCCTCCCATGAGGGCTACCATCATCCCAAGTCAGATCCCTGCATTCCATGGGATCTTGAAATGAAATCTTCTCGAGGATCAATTTGACCCTATGAGGATCCAAATAGGTGGTAGGAAAAAACCTCCCATCATGATGTGCATGGCTCAAGGAATGTCCAACATAGTCATGAGAGATATTATCCATCCGAAGATGTCCTCCATCTACTATCTGCTCCTGAGATAAGGGAAGAACCTCCTCAAACTGATGAAGAATCTTGCACTCCATGATGTGTGGGGGTGCATCTCTACTGAAATCTCTCCGGGAGATCTCCTCCTCATGCATGTCTTTCCAAAACCAAAGAGGCCTTGGATCTGTTGCAAGTAGAAGTCCCTCTTTGAGCTGTGGCATGCTCATTGAGAGAGTTTCATCTAAAGAGGAGAAAGAGTTTCTTATCTCCAGATATCTACTCCTTCTCACTGCTTCCTTCATGGCTTCCTGAATGAAGCTACTCTCTGAATGCTCACATGAGGAATGATTCCTCCTTTCCCCATCATTGCTCAACGCAGTGCTATTCTGTTGCTCTAGATCAACTGCATGCAATGATATAGACCCATCCAAAGTGCTTGTTGAAATGACAAGAGATGGATTTTTAGTCATACCTTGGTGAAATTTGGAAGCTCCTTGCAAGACTGTAAGAGTTTCCTCCTCATAAGTTTTGGCCTCCCAAACTGTTGAAGATGAAGGCTGCTCCTCCATGATCTCAACAGCGCAGGTATATGCCTCATTAGCTGGTGGTGCGAGCTCCTCCCTCTTCTGACCAAATCTTTTGATCAATCTTTGAGAAAACTCAACAAGAGTAGAAACCCTTGTATGGTTCCAATGTCTAAACCACCAAGTCCTTGCTTCACCTTCTAGGTGCAGCGTTGCAACTTCTACTGCCTCTCTGTCTACTACAGGATGTAGCAAGAAGAAAGCCTCTAGCTTCTTCACCCAAACCTCTATTGCACATGTGAGTGATCCATCAAATGTTGACAATAGAAATCTATTGCCTCTCATCATCCCGAAGTTGTGGGGTCTTCTTTCTTCTTTCTGCTGAATAAATTGTGGCAAAGCTAGAGTTCTAGGGTTTTCTCGGTATTCAGCAAGATACTCACTTAGAATTTCGAATTCCAAGTGTTCTTCATGCTTTTGGTATTCTTCTTGGTGAGAGTAGGAAGTGCATGGTCCTTCCTCTTCCCTTTCTTCAATATTCTTGACCTCCTTGGAGAGGTCTCCTCTGGATCTAAAAATAGATGAGAGTAAACTCATCTTTTTCATCATCTTGATCTTCTTTGGCTGAGACTCACAGGCTGAGCCAGAGATCATGCTTGATCTTCTTTGGCTGAGACTCACAGGCTGAGCTAGAGACTCACAGGTTGTGCCAAGTTTGATGCTGTGATACCACTGTAATGTTCCCAAATCAAGAAAATGCTACAACAATGAGAATATCTCAAGATATTCTAAAGTTGGAGCTCCAGCAATAAGCAAACACAATAATGTTGCAGTAGCAACACTCAACTCAAAGAAATGTGAGATAAATCCATAGCCTTCTCATTAATTAATATTAGCAACAATAGAATACAAGATCTTAAGGAAAATGATACTCAAGAAAAATAATGCTCAGCCTCAAGAGACAAGTACATGAGTCATAACAAAACCACTGCTACATATGCATGCTCAAGCTATGATAGCGCAGTCCATGAAGGGAAACTGTTGCATAATAGTGTCAATACACAAATATGTCAATATGTGGCTCAAATACAATAGGGGGAGCAAGATCTCAACCCCTGGAAACAATAATGCACAATCCCTAGAAGGATTGGCTGCAAAACATACAAAATGGCAATTCTACAGAAATGTCGGAGTTTCTGGGTAGCTGCAGCAACTCAGAAATAGAACTGGATGGAGATGGTTGTAGATGATGCCAAAACTGAATGTGCCTCCTCCAATGGATCTTTATGATGAAAGGTTGATCCCTTCACCAAAGATCTCACCCTCCAACAATATGCAAGAGCCCCACTGCAAATGATTCTCTCCGAATAACGCAGTTACTAGATGGAACTGCGTTGTAGGGCCAGGGAATGAGTTGGCCTTGATGCCAAAGTCTGCAATATGCTCTAGAATGCCTCCAATCTGATATCTCAAAGGAAAGAGGGACTCCTCTAAAAATCGTTGATGAAGGTGGTGTAGTGAACCCTCACTACAACACCCAGCAACACAACATTACTCTATTGCAGAAATAACGCTGTCTTGATGGAGGATGCTTGGCCTCAAGCCTGGATGTGAGGAAAATCAAAGCAATCCCTCAAGAGGCCTCTCATGAAGGAGAATGAATCCTAAACAGGAAATTCCCCCGGAAATTCTTGCTAAGCAGCAAAGAATGCACAATTGTCTGAATGGAAAAATGAGATGAATAATACAAGCATGTGAAACCATGGTTTCCTTGCCCTCCTTTTAAACAAGTGAAAGCTCTCTCTCCATGGTCCCCATCCATTAGGGTTTCCTCCACCAAATATCATTTTTCTCATTCACACTGCGTTGTCTTCCAAAGTGAGCCACTCCTCCTATGGCAGCGTTGTTGACTTGGTCAAACCTAACCTTGTCTTCATGCATTTGCCCCTTTTCACACTTGAGGGTGCAAAATAAAGTTCTTATGTCTATCCCTTTCCACATGTGAGGGATTTTATTCATGTTTTCAATAAACATGGGCCTCCTTACCCATTTATTTAGCTGCTAGGCGATAAAATCAAAACTTTAATGTTCCATTTAGCTATGAGCTAAAATGGGAACATTACAAAATGTGTGCTTCTAATTTCATTTATTACTTTAGTTGAAGATAACATTTCATAAAAAAAATCATGTACAATGAGAACATAGTAGATACAAAATTTATTCTATGGTACTGATGTTTTATTTGCTTTGGTTATACAGGTCATTTGGCTAGATAGTGGCCACTATTGCTCAACTGAAGAAAACTTGTTCGATTTTCTTGCTTTTATGGAGAAAAATGACATTAACAATATTGCTTATGTTGAGGTATATATTGTATAAATTATTTATAGTCTACTTTAGTTTATATTATAGCGTTCATCGACTTTCATGTCTTACGCTTTGCATTGTATCTTCTTTTTCTTTTCTTTTCAGGAAATGAACTTAGTATTGATGGTAAGAAGCAAGAATTGAAGAAAGATGAGAACAAGAACACTAGAGTGACAAAATGCAAATGAGAGAGAGAGAAGAGAACTGGTCTAGTGGTACATGTAAAGCCAATATTCCGCATAAGACACGCACATAGATAATGATGGTCAAGTCTTCAGAGTTGGTGAATTGACGTGCAATGCCTTGGTAACACAATGATAATGTTTTGAAGCGATGAAACAATATTTCATGTGTAAATTTTACTCCAACCAATATTAAGTTGGAAACTCACATTGTAATACTTGACATTTTATGCCCACGTGGTGTAGAACAGTCGGTGATGGGGTGCACTGTTAAGGCACTCCGTTCTGTAAGGTCACTGGTTCGAAACCCGTGGGTGGCCTGGGAGGAGAAAAAATGGAAAAAATTAGGATTAGTCTGAACAAGAAAAAAAAATACTTGACATTTTATATAATATAATTTATATGGTTTGAATTATTTATAGTTGCACTTGATATTACTTAGTATTCTAATTAAGATATGTAACTTTGTGTTTTCATATTAGATGAACACGTACATTGTATGAGTTTTTTAATTTAACTGTAAAGTCATACTAATTAATTTATGTTGATTAATAATGAACACAAAATCAATCTAAAACTACTAAATCAGTAGTTTATGTTTATTAATGATGAACCCAAATAAAATGAATATACGACTAAATTAGTTGCTTATGACGTTTGTTAATGAAAGTAAATGAAATGAATATAAACTACTAAAGTAGTCATTTATATAATGAATGTGAAACTACCAAAACAAGATAAATGACTACTGCAAATGATAAATTTGTGATTACAAATGACGACTAAATTTTGCATATATATGACTGTTAGTAGCTAATTTACAGTATCTTATAACACGACTAGAATTTAGTCATTCTTCTTTGGTCATTAATTGGTTTCAAACGATGACTAAAATTTGCATATATATATGACTATTAGTGGCTAATTTACAGTGTCTTATAACACAACCAACATTTTGGTCATATTTCTTTGGTCATTAATTGGTTTCAAACAATGACTAAAATTTGCACATATATGACTATTAGTAGCTAATTTACAGTATCTTATAACATGACCAACATTTTGGTCATTAATCGGTTTTCTTGGGTGAAAATTCAGTAATATATTTTGTTGTATATTTGGTCATTAATTGTGATGATTAATGATTAAATCAATGACCAAATCAATGACTAAATTAATTACCAAATCAATAACTAAATCAATGACCAAATACACCACTAGACAACAAAATTGAGACAACCAATAAATGACTAAGCTAAAAATGACTAAAAATTGGTTGCGTTATAAGATACTGCAAATTAGCTACTATTGGTCACTGACTGAAAAATAGTCATTTATATGCAAATTTTAGTCATTTTTTTAGTAACTAATTAGCCATTTTGTACTAGTGTATTCATCCCCTGTGTCAGGGACTCACATATTTGAGATACAGGATAAATCCCAACAACTACAAGATCAATGATTGGCTATGGATTATTGATAAATTTCGTAAAACATTATTTGGTTGGTCGCATGGAATGATAGAGGGCTTACAATGGGAGGGAGATTCACTCTTGCATAGTTGGATTTACAACAGATTTCGGTTTAGTAGGCACACTTATTCTCCCTACTTGTTGCTATACATAATCCAAAGCATCATGACACATTTCATCTGGGCAGGCATTGGGGAGTGACGCAAATTCCGTTTGATTAAATGGGAGAAGATCACCATCCCAAAAGAATATGGAGGTTGGGAGATATTGGATGTGAAAATATTTGGTTGGGCTATGTTGATCAAGTCTTTATGGCGTGCTTTATTTTGTGAGGGTTCTTGGAGGGATATTATTCGAGAAAAGTACCTTAATCACCGAGAGGTTTCAAAATGGATCAGGGATGGCCACATAGGTAAATACTAAAAACATTGGCTCTTATATCTGGATGAGTTTCAACAAGATTAAATTATGGTTTCTCAAGCGAATTTGTTGGTCCTTTGGATCATGTTGTAGTATTCTCATTGGTTGAGATCAAATCATGGGTGTAAATTTGGATAATGGCCTCTTAGAGGACATCATCGAAAAAATTCATACAAGGGGATACTTTTACTTGGCACAAGTCATACAACAATGGCATGGGAGGCTTCTTGTATGGAAGATGACAAATGACATAGGGCTAATGGGATGGTTTGGGAAAATTACAGTATGGAACTCAGAAGGTCAGGTTGTGTAGGACAAAGGGGGGAGATCATATAACATGGGCAGGGACATTTCACAAAGGTTCAGTGGCGTTGCTAGAACTTACCAATTCATTATGTGCTAAAGACTATCCTTGCAAAACAAGAGTTGGTTTCAGAAGATTTGGAAATAACAGGTCCCTACTAAGATCATCATATATTCCTATCTCGTCTGGCAAGACAAAACTTTGACATGGGAAACTTTACAAAAGAGAGGCATACATGGAATAGGATGGTGTGTTCTATATCAGATTTCAACAAAGACTAATTTACATCTTCTGCTGGAGTGCCCAATTGCAACACAAATATGGCGATGGACTTCTTCTATGTTTAATTTTCTTCTTAGTTCTCACCCCTCTATTGAATAGTGTTTGTGATGGTGGGGTGCGGGGAGAGGGCATAAGAATGAGGCAATCCCTCTCTATATATTTGGGAATTATGGAGAGCCAAGAATGCAATCATATTTGATAATATTCCTCTCAACACACACATAATCTACTCCAACATATCGAAGTGAATGGGTATTCAACATAAAATTCAAAATAAGGATAAAGATATTAGCTATCGACATATACATCCTGGAATTTTATTCCCTGCAGGTTATTTCGTGATGGAGCAGCAAACAAGTACATGCGGATGTGGAGCATGGCTGAGGATATGTCACAGGAGGCAATACAAAATTTTCTTGTTAGGTGGAAATGGTACGAATATGAGAGCAGATATTCTGGCTTTATTGGGACTCTTGTGGTTTGCAAAAAAAATTAACATGGATTCTATTCACATATATGGGGATTCCAAATCCCTCATTGATGGAATGCTGGGGATTTCTGCACTTTCCGCTCCAAATCTCGCCGGCTAGCTTAATCATATCCAACATCTAAAACAATCATTTTCACACATCACCTTCCAACACATTCTCAGGGAAAGTAACATTGTTGCTGATACTCTATCGAAGAGGGGTCTCACTG
The DNA here is from genome assembly GCA_034641835.2 of Pinus albicaulis. Taxonomy (NCBI): domain Eukaryota; kingdom Viridiplantae; phylum Streptophyta; class Pinopsida; order Pinales; family Pinaceae; genus Pinus; species Pinus albicaulis. The sequence continues at coordinate 947,694,399 of CM076570.1, forward strand.
TGGTAGTTGGATCGATGCACTTCCAATTTCGGATAATACTCTTGGAGTATTTTTTCTAGTGAACATACTTATTTTCGCTGTTTTTTTTTGTTAATTTGTTGCCTTTTTGGAACAGATATATTAAAATGACTATGTTTTTTCCTCGTGTAGTCTAAAAAAGCAGCGTTTTGGCCCATAATCTGGCAAAGATTTTATCAAAATCTTATTTACAGTTGTTAAAATTTAGTATTTTAAGTGCCCTAAGGGTTTTTGATAGTGCTGAATCCATTTCCACTATCAAAAATGGATTCCAAACACTGCAACTACCTGATTTTTTGAATTTTAGTTGACCAGATTCTGACAAAAAACTGTCGTCCGAGCTATTCCACTGCCTACGTAGACAACTTCTTTTTTCCTTTTCTAATGCACCTATTTCATGCTTTGAAGTATTTAATATGTTTCATATAATTTGGACATGAAGGCTATCCTTTTTCCAGATGTAATAATTATATTTCTGAATATTGTACTAGTACATAATATAAACCAAATTTTTTTTCTCTGGAAAAAATATAATAATAATTTAATAAAGTGATTAAGTAATATTTTTTTTCAAATTTATACAAAATCCGATAGAAAAAAATAATTTTAAATCATTAAATTGTAATTGAAAGAATATTAAAAATATACAATCTAACCAAATATTTTTTTATAAAATTCTCAATTTTAATTATTTAAAATATATTTTTAAATACTTAAAAAAAAATCAAAATCATGAAAAAAAATCCTAAAACATTTATGAAATTCTAGGCTGCTATTCATAAAAACAAACAAAAATAAATAAATAAAAATATGTTAAAAACCATTTTAAAAAAATAACCACTTATATATAATATTATATATATAATAATCAAAATAAGAATGATGATGATGATGATGGTTAAAGTCCACTCAGACCAATATTTGGTCTATTGGACCTAAAGAAAAGAGTTATTTAGTTTGATTTAAGATTTTATTCCTATGTTCAAAAAGCTTGGAGAGAAGCCTCCCGAGCTCACTATAATTTTGACATCTTAAAAGGCTAGGAAGGTCAGTATTGTAACAAAGATTATGAAAGTGAGCTCTAATGTGGTTGTACTCGGGGCACTCTAAGAGGAAGTGATTTTCATCTTCGATGTTCATATTCTCACAGAGATGGCAGATCCTTTCCATCCATGGTGTTTTAGGAACTGTCCAACGACTTGTTTCACTATGGAGCTCATGAGAGTTCGTTCTAATCTTGGCTATATTAATTTTCTTCTTTGAGCTAGTTAAAACAGAGAGATACTTTTGATCTTCTAGGGTGGGGTTGATGACCTCCTTATAATATCTTAATTTTCTTTTAGCTGCTAGATCTCTCTCACGCCACATTTTTTCTTTGAACTTAGAAGTAACAATTTTTTTAAAGTTATTAATGTTTTGCAATGCAACATTCTCGTCGATCTCCTAATGGTTTAACCAGGCCCTGGTGTCTTTATACCAACCTCGTTTAAGCCTTAGGTGGTTTTGGCTGGAATTTAAAGCTATCTTAGGAAGTCTATGGTCTCCTATGCTATTGAGCTTGTGCTTGTACAACAGAAGCCTAGTCATAGCTAGGCTCTTGATAGGGGAAAGTCCCACTTCTATAAGGAGAATAGGATAGGGTGTATTGCTTTTCTGGATTTGCTCAATCTTTCTCCAGGATTCTCTAGAGATGCTACAACCCCAAACCTCACATCCATATAAGATCACAGGAGTGACTAAAGTTTCAAAGAGGAACTTCTTTATATCCCACATTACGAGGTTTGCCATTTTACAATTATTTTCAAGACCAAAATAAGCTTTTCACCCCCCATTTATCCTTTTCTGAATGCTATAGTTCCAGTTGAGCTTGTAATGAATATCAATTCCTAGGGACTTGTAAGAAGACACTTCTTCCAAGTTACTACTGTCATACATAAAATTAGCGTAAGCGTCCTTCTTGGATTTGATAATCATAACTTTTGAATTGCTGGCCCCCCAAAAATTTTAGCTTATTAAGATACTCTCGCTTTCCTGTTTTTTGAATAGGGGGAGAAGCAAGCGATTCAGGGCCTTCACTTATCACGTTCACTTTGTTAGGGAATCTTCTAGTGGGCATCAATGTTACATCACATCATAGCACTTTCACATGGAATTTTCAATGGCATACAGTTGTGGTAAGTAATGTGGCAGCGGTGATAAAGGGTGTGGGGTATAGCTAAGGAATAGCCTTGTCGTGTCCCTGCAGTCAACAACTTGATGCAAAAATCTCGAATCTATCAGTGGCACACTGAGAATGGCATCCAAAGTTGTCTATGTCTATGGAGGTGGAGGAAATGCTATTACCGTTAAAAGTGGCTATTTTTAAATATTGTAGTATAAGTGTTTGAATTATAATTTTTATGGTGGAAATAAATTTAATACCATCAAAAATATCAAAAGCATCCAAAATTTGAAGTTTGATAGATATAACTTGCATTTACAAAATTCTTAAAATTTTGGGATGATTCCCATGATTTTTAGGAGAAAAAAGAAAGCTAGCTAAACTGTGGATTATGATACATTGGTTTTCGGGTTTTTTGAATGGTGGAGTGAGAAGCTAGCAATTCAAATGGGCTTTCAGGGTATCATCACTTTCAAGTTGTCTTTAGTACAGTTTTTTGAAGGCTTTTCTAGTGGATTTTTCGGGTCTAATTTCTGAAATTCATTGAAAACAAAAATTTGATGAGTAACCTTGCACAATAGAAATGTCTTAAAAAAATTTAGGGTGCTAAATCTATATATATATTTAAAAAACCAGTTTAAATAATAGAAATCAAAATTTCACTTCAATTATTTTCCCCAAGATTCCTACAGAAAAAACTCCAAAATATCACACTAAAAACAACTCTTTATCACTTTCACTCTTTCAAGATTTTTTCAATGGCATTGATGTTACTTCACATCATAGCACTTTCACTTGGAATCTTTAGTGGCATACAGCTGTGCTAAGTAACGTGGATGCAACGATATTAGTAAAAGGAGTGGGGTATAGCAATGGAGTAGTCCTGTCCCTGCAGTCAACAATTTGATGCAAACATCCAGAATCTGTTAATCTGTCAGTGTCACAGAGAGATAAAGTAATGTCGATGAGAATGGGATCGGGCCCACCCTGCAAAGTAAAAGTGCCATGTCCGTTCTTGCCAATCCGATTGATATCATTGCTGAATGGTTGTGGGGAGTTGCAGAGTGATTTCGGTACGGGAGTCCTCCTCTGTCACTTCTTGTTCAAATTTGCAAATTCCCAATACACGTTACAGCTTTTCTAATGCTCATAACACCTCTCCTCCAATGGTTGCTACAGAAGAAGCTTTTATAACGCTTTCATAATTCTTCTCCCTGCATCACCTTCTCATGCTTCTTCTTCTGCAGAAGACATCTCTTCCAACAACCTTCTAACAGTGCCCCATGTTAGCCTACAAAAAAGTCCTACAGAGGCTCTGGATTTCGATCGGGATAGCATAATCCACCATATATTTCATCTTTTGAAATTCTTCAACAAGGTAAGGCGGATCCCAATCTGCCATATCTATTTCCTCTGAATATTATTTTTCAAGTGAAAAAAATCATTTACAGATGATGGATTGATTGACTTGCTTTTCATATTTTATTTTCAATACTCAGCTATGATATTGATATTTATTGTTTTCATTAGAAATGTCTGGTATAAATCTACATGTCAGAGTTTCAAGGACATAGTTCTTCCTCACGTAGGCTTTTGTAGGGTTTCTGAGCTACGCCCAGGGGTTTTCAAATTCCAATGCCCAAAACCTTGAAAATTTCAGAAACGGTTTACAATTATGTTTTTTTTTTTTTTTTCAGAATTTTTTACTCCACCAAATTCTTATCACAATGAAATTCTCTAGACGGTTTTGGATAGTCCATATAATTTGCCATTTCTGTGTATGATAAAGACTATCCAAAACTAACCCATCTACTCATTCTCATTAAAGTTTATGTTAAAATTTAGATACTAGTAAAATTTAGATATTAGATGAATGTTTTTCTGATTAATCACATCATTAAGATTTGGTCAATTTTTTGAATCAACTAATGTGGTTCATCTTAAGAATAAGGTGGAGAAGCTTTTTATTCATTAAAATCGTTTAGCTTTTCCACTTTTATCTTGAAAATGAACTACATTAATAAGTTCCACTAAATCCTAATAATATAATTAATCCAAAAATATTCACCTACATTATAAATCACAAAATTCTTAAATCTAATATATATTGACATATCAGAGTTGCAAAGACATCAAACCACAATGAAATTCTAAGCTGTTATGCACAACCCATATGAGATACCCTCCACCTCTTGGTTTCCTGGTTTTTGACTAGGAGACTATGCCGGATCTGCTTTTTTTAAAACTGGTCTTCATTTTAATTTTAATTCACCCTGGATAAAACTTTGACCAAAATTCTATGATTTGAAAAAGCATGGACCTATTGTTAATTTTTGGTATCGGATGAAATTGAATGTGTTTTCAGTTTAGGAAGGAATAAACTTCGTTGTCCCGATTAACTTTTCAAATTTTCTGATAGCATTGTGAACTTTGTTCCCCTTTTTACAGCGTTGCGCATAAATATTTCATTCTAGGTGATTGATATATTGTTAATTTGTGTTAAGAGATGATATTAGAAAGGTGTTGTTTATTGTCGTAACAGAATAGTTTGGATTTTTTTTGTTTGAATCTGGTAAAAAAAATTTCAAAAAATCAGGTAGTTAGAGTATTTGAATTGCATTTTTTATGGTGGAAATAGATTCAGCACTATCAAAAACCTATAATACATCTAAAATGTTAAAGTTTAACCATTATAATTCAGATTTTCAAAAATCTTTACTAAAATTTTTCAGAATCTTATCAAAATTTCTGAATTATTCTGTGAGTTTTTTTCAACTACCACTATTGTGAGTTTTTTTTTTTTTAAAGACTGTTGCTATTAGTAAAAGGAGTGGGTTATAGCTACGGAATAGTCCTCTCCAGTTAAGAATTTGATGCAAAGTGGCACAGAGGGATAAAGCAATGTCCATGAGAATGGGATCGGGCCTACACAGCAAAGTATGTGTATTTATCCGTTGATACTGCCAATCTGATTGATATAATCCTGAATAGCTTTGGGGAGTTGCAGAGTGATTTGGGTATGAGAGTCCTCTGTCACTTCTTGTTCATATTTGCAAATTCCCAATACCTGTTCCAGCCTTTCTAATGCTCATAACTCAGTTTCTCCAGTGGTTGCTGCAGAAGAAGCTCTCAAGAGTCAAAACCCTTTCATCAATTCTTCTCCCTGCATCACCTTGTCATGCTTCTTCTTCTGCAGAAAATATCTCTTCCAACAGTGTCCCATGTTAGCATACAAAAAGCTCCTACAGAGACTCTGGATCTTGATCTGAACCGTCGACTGAACAGTATTGGCCTAGAAGCTCATCAGGGTTATTGAAATTGAAGGAGCTCCTATAGGGGGAACAAACTTTGTTTTTGCATTAAAATTTCTTAATTAAAAGTGAATTAAGTTTTCAATTTTCTGATAGCATTGTGAAATTTTTCATATGAAATATATATATTTTTTACTGTGTTTGGCAGAAAGATATCTTTCCAGATCAATGTTCTAATTCTGTAAAGACACTGTGTTGCCGCAGGGCTTCTTGTGGTTCCAAACATTTTGCAAAGATTAAGCTGTTGTAGCCCATGGAAATGAGTATTTTGATCTCTTGGAGGAAGTGAATGAATTAGTCGAATATCTACGGCATGCTACTGATTGATCTGGATTAAGGAAAATGATGGAAAATAAACTTAGAGAAGCCCTACAGTTGATAGTGGAAGCTTCTCGAATCTCTGATGTTCTAACGATTGCCTTCAAATTGACTCTTCTAAATTTACCAGGTGAGTCCAGAACACTAATTGGATTTAATAAAAGATGATTACTATTATTATAAATAATATTATTATCGATTAGGGTAAATTTAAAATTTTATTTTATTTCTTTTCTTTTTTTTCTGGAAAAGGATTGTTACCGCAGAAGCCCGTGGGATTGTCACGGCAGAAGCGCAGGCTGGCTGACGAGTTAAAGCTTTCGGCAAACTGAAAAGTAAAGGACTTCCTGTCAGTGGGAGTCGATGTCTTTGTGAGTATGAACTGTACTGAGTGGTTTTAGAATCATTAATTTTTTTATTTTATCTGAAATTAAAGTATTAAGTCCAAATACCATGAAATTGTTGAATCTAAATTATTTTTTATTTTATGGTATCCAGAAAGATGTTATGCCAGAAGCCAAAACAGTTGTCCGCGGTTTTCAACGAGGTATGGTAACGGCACACTTGGCGACGACAGGTCTCCTCGTCGTTGGAAAGATTTGAAACCTTTTCTCAACACCAAGATGAGGGCATCCTTCTGTTAAAAGAAATGTTGATAAATTTATGGTAGAAGGTTTCATCATGTGCTGTACTCATACTATCATGTGCTGTACTCAGATTGGAATTGATGGTAGAAGGTTTCATCATGTGCTGTTACTCAGATTGATTCTTCTAAATTTAGGGGAATACCCAAAATTCAATTTCTCTTACCTAGTTCATTGCGATCTTTTCTTTTTTTTTCAGTAGTAAAATATTGTTTATTGTTATACTTTGAAAGTGTAATTATTTATTATTTTAGTTGTATTTTAATTTTTAAATAACTTCAGTGAATTAAAAAATTTGGAAAAAACAACATCATCATTTTATTTATCAATTTTAATAAAAAATTGATTAAAGATATTTGTGAAAAATATAAAATTTAATTAAATAAATTACATTATACTTTTAATTGATTTTTAGTAATAATTTCATTATTAAATATAATTAGATTATAAAAATTTTGAACATTAATTTGATTTGATAGTGATTTTAAAAATAGATTGTTATTATTATGAAAATAAATAAAAAACTTATAAATCATTTTTGGTATAGGTGATTGAAATGATATAAAATCATATAAAATAAAAAATTCAATGTTCAATTTTATATTTTAACTTGATCTATAGAGAAGAGAAGAGAACAGAGTACTATAATGGTAGAACAAAACAGAGCACTATAATGGTAATGATAGATTGTCAATTTTTTTGATTAAAAATAAAATAAAAAAATTTAAAATTTTAAAATCATGATATAAAATCATATAAACTAAAAAAATTCGAAGTTCATTTTTATGTTGTAATCTGATCTAGAGAGAAGAAAACATAACAGAGCACTATAATGGTAAAGATAGATTGTCAATTTCTTTGATTAAAAATAATTTTTAAAAAAAATTATAAATTTTAAAATCATGATATAAAATCATATAAACAAAAAAAAAATCAATGTTCATTTTTATGTTGTAATTTGATCTATAGAGAAGAAAACATAACAAAGCACTATAAAATAAAAAATATTATAAATTCTAAAATCTTTAATTGACTTACTACTCTACAATGTTTTAAATTTTTTAAATAGACATACTTTCTTCACAATGTTTTAAAGAAACATCTTTATTCCAAGTGTAGAGCAAGAGAATATCTTGGAATCACATGGACAACAACCAGATTGTTGCTATAAAATTTACAATAATCCTAAGATATTTCCAAAATTTAAATTCAAATTATTATAATAACAGAATATCTTGAAATACTATAGATAACAATGAGATTATTACTATTCCTAATGTTCCAAAATTCCCAATTTATTTCTAGTCTAAATAAATTAGTTCACAAATCACTAGATATTTATCAAATTACAATTTCGGAATAATAGTAGCAAGATATTTATTAATTTCAGTTTACCAGTAACAAAATATTTATAAAATTGCAACTTATGATTTTGCTGCTCTAAATCATTTATATTTAAAAAAATTGTTTATATTTGTTAATAAAATATTTTATTATAAAATTGCTATTAAATATATTATATAATTTAATTGTTTATATATATATATTTTTAAATTAATATATTTTTGAAGTAATCGGAATAAAATTTTGATAAATATTTATAATTGCTTTATATTGATAAAACTAAACTAAATTTAGCAATTTTAATTTTATTAATATTTTTTTATTTTTTATTTTATAATCTATACATAAACTATATTTAATTAATGAAATCAATAAAATATATATAATACATATTTTAATATAACATATATTAAAAAATTCCAACAATTTGAATATTTTTCCATATATTACCTTTAAACTACACTAACATACCACGATTTAGTCAAATTTACATGTTCAACGTAAGGTTTGTGAGATATTAAACTATGATAATCCAAAGAAACCAGGATTATATATTTGTTCCTTCCACCTTATAAGCATCTGGTGTCTCCAATGGAATATCCATTTTTAGTTTTTTAATAAAAATATCATTTTTTAAGTGTTTAAATCAAATTCCATTAATTGGAGGTTCTTCGAAAAGGAAGAGCTTGGTAAATTTAGAGATTGGTTAAATTACATGTACATGCATATTAATACAAGATTAAACATCAGCCATATCCCTAAGAAGCCGGTTCTCTTGAGACCATATCGCAAAGATGCATGTAAATTGTGCAAGTAAATTTTATTTATATTTATTAATTTATTTTAGATTTTGTAAGCTAATTTTATTTATTATAATTTATTTTAGAGTTTGCATTGTTTATTATTAATGGCTATTTATATATGTTGTTGGATATCGATGATGATGATGATGGTGGTTAACGTCCACTCAGATCAATCTTTGGTCTATTGGACTTAAAGAAAAGAGTTATCTAGTTTGATTTAAGATTTTATTCCTATGCTCAAAAAGCTTGGAGAGAAGCCTCCTGAGCTCACTATAATTTTGACATCTTAAAAGGCTAGAAAGATCAATATTGCAACAAAGATTATGAAATTGAGCTCTAATGTAGTTGTACTCGGGGCACTCTAAGAAGAATAGAAGACTCAGTAAGACACCGAAAATTAGAAAGCATGAAAATGCACATGAAGCAATAAAATTACTGTTAGAGAATGTGGAAGTCATCATTTACATTGATCATGTTATGGGGTAGATGGGCTTCAATACATTTTGCTCACCAATATGAAGAATGCAAAGGTGAGGCTGCTTCTTACTGTACCGGACAGCAGAAATGTGTGTAACGTGTAGAGTGAAAATGGTAACTTCATGTGTAGAGTGAAATTGGGAATTTAACCTAAGTGAAAGCTCTAATATTATTTTGGGATTTTCCATCATATCAAAATTTAAATCCAAAGGTATTAGTAATTTTTTAAATCTTTACTATTGTCTTGATTACATGATTAGTCTTATGTTCTTGAAGTAGCAGTGAGTCCACAGAATCATTCGGAAAAGTGCAATGGTTAATATTTAGATATTAAATGTGTATATTGGTAAAGGAAAGATTCATTGTGATTGTTTGTGACAAAATGAAATTTAATGTACAATTGATGTGGAGATCACTGTACTCGTTAACATAAAACAAAACAAATTGAGGGGAAAAGCAATTTAAAATATCTGAAATGGTTTATTTTTCATATCATTGCTCTCAATATTATTTTTACTTCCAATGTAATGTATTGGAAGAGTAAAACGACAACAACTTGCTTCACTCTTTTTCTTTTTTAATTGAATTTCATTCAACTTTTTTGCTCTTGACATGGCTTTGTTCAGGTTCTATGTAGTCCCACATATCTTTGTGGTGATCTGCAGTTGAGTTTTAATCAACTTCTCCCACGATCTCAATTACTATTACACCTTACTCACGGCTAATGGCATTTCTAAGTTCTATCCAATTTTGCACCAGCTCCAATAAATAAATGTTGGGAGTGTTAGTAACAGAAAGATAGTCACATTGGCCTCTCATCTATGATGTAGTGACTCAACAAAATACCTTTCCCAAATTTGTTGGGAATATGGATGGTGAGGAGGTGTTTTTTTGGATTTGAGATATGGAATTTTACTTCCCAACTCATTTAAATTTAAGAGCAACTAATATTTTGTTTTGTAGCTTTCATTCTTTCCTTAAAGTTTGTAGTTCAATGTTCACATCACTCTTTTCTAATTTGTTGGGAATATGGATGGTATGTAGCTTGGTTTTTGGATGGATTTGAAATATGGAATCTTTTGTAGTTCAATGTTCACTCACTCTTTCCCATTTTGTTGGGAATATGGATGGTGGGTAGCTTGGCTCTTGGATGGATTTGAAATATGGAATCTTGCTTCCCAACTCACCCAAATCTAAAGGCAACCCATATTTTGTTTTGTATATTCCATTCCTTCACTAACATTATCTTTGTTGGCACAATATTTCTTTATTACATACTATGGATTTATTCTTGCTTGTCTCACCTATTAATTCTATCTTTGGCATTGCTTCCTGAACAACTACATGGGATCACATTTTTGTTGGCACTGTCTAGTGGCATCAATATTCGTTATGATTAGTATTAACTTAGAAACTAATATTTAATCTTGTTACCATTAATATACACCAAAATTCAATATTCTCTTACCGGGTTCATTGCTATCATATTTTTGCAGTAGTAAAATACTTAAATAATACTGGGTTTTGATATCCAATACACTGTTATATTTTGAAAGTGTAATTTTTTATTATTTTAATTGTATTTTAATTTTTAAATGTGAATTAAATTTTTTGGAAAATAACATCATCATTTTATTTATCAATTTTTTATTAAAATTGATTAAAAATATTTGGGAAAAAAATAAAATTTAATTAATGTGACAGCTGGTTTAAATGCAAAATTATTTGTTATGTAATTTGTTTTATTTTTTCATTAGAAATTAATTAAATTAATTGTGTTTTGGATTAAAGGTAAATAAAAATTTAGTTATGGAAGTGGTTCCATAAAAGAAGAAAAAGTGAAAAAAGACTAATTGTAAAAAGTTCCAACTGAGAAGTGGTTGAACATAAACAGTTCAGTTAGTTACCTCTTTCTTTGTGGATAACACAACATCCCAGTGAGGAAGAGGGTTCTGATCTATTGGTGGCTAAGAGAAGGAAAAGAGGAGAGAGTGTGAATTTCCCGAGCTGGTGGTGACCAGTGGAAATACTCTTAGCAATCCTGAATTTCCCAGAAAGAAGATTAGACTTGGGGTCCCGAGATCTCATCCGAGTTCTGTGTCAACCTACTTGACTCAAGTGTGAAGCACGGGGTTGGGCGGGGGGGGCGACGGGGAGTGAGGACGTAATTGCCTCATCCACGGTAGGGAGGACAACATTAGTCAATTTCAGCAAGTAAATTTACTGAGTTTTGTTAGCTAAACAGAAGAGAATTTTGATACAGTTCCTAAGGTATTTTAAGACATTTATCAGTTAAATATATTGGTTATGGTTAGTATTTCTGAAGGTACTTGTTTACTGTTAATTTTCTATTCTGCTGAACAAATTTTCAATAACAGTACTCTTCTATAAGAGCTACCGTGTAACCTTCGTACACTTGTTCTCTTGAAATAAATGCATAAATGTTTAGTTAAGTTTTCTTAACTCGATGATTGACATGCAATGAAATGTGCATGGGAAGTTAACTCTGTTTTTCTTTATACATTAGAACAGAAATAGCTAAAACTGGACTGATAAAGAAAACGTAAGGAAAGTAAAATGACAGCGAATTTTTAGAGAGATAGACAAGCCACATATTAACACATAAGCAAGCATAAACCGAGAACCTGTAAGTAGTAGTATAGGAAATCTTTAACCCAGGTCCAAAGTTGAAAACTCCTAGTTCCAGGTTGGTTGTTCCTATTATTTTATACTATACACAGACATGATTTGGGTTTGGTCTGGTCAACCCTTAACTTATCAAAACGTACAAGAAAGATTAAGCATAATTCGTTATTCATAATGAGGAGACAAGTCTAGGCACAATCGAAATCTGAGAATCAAATTCTTTCATACATTGTAAAACATAACAACAGGAAGGAATATTTCATTACATGCCATTGAAGGACAGAAGATACATCATTACCCAGTCATTAAATAAGAAGTAGAGGCACAAATGTACAGTGCGACCAAATCATCTGTTAACTTAAACCTTAATGTAAAACTTAACAGTATAGCCGAGGTGCCAAGAGGACAATCACCCGGAATTTTATATCAAACTGAAAGATTTAAATAAGCCATAAATTTAATAGGGTTCTTTCCATAAGAGAGGCAGACTCGGCTCTGGGAAAATAAACACTTGCTCTAACATTACAAGTATAACTTCTTAAAACAAAAGTAAGGTTAAACATTTCTGCATTAAGAAGTATAAAGGCTATCAAACAAATGTTAGGGTTTGGCCGGGTTGATTACCCTAAGCCACCCAGCCACAATGTCAGTCGTAGATCTCAACCCAAAAATCTGACTATAACCAAATAAACAGGCGTCCATCCCATAAAATCAAATTCAATGATGTGGTACAACTATTCCGCACGATATTCATTATTATAATTCAAATTGCAATCCCATTATGTGAAAATCATCAAAACCAAGATTTGTGTTAAATCATATAAGTACCACAGGAGTTTCAAAGAAGACAGTGTCATGCTCAATAATGAGGTAAAACCATTCCAAGCTTGGAGCATCTAACTTGTAACAATGTATTAACGTGTATCAATATAATGGCGTTAATTTAAGGATAGTCAACATAGTTGCAGTTCACATGCTATATAATTAAAGACTGAGAAGTGTAGTGTGTAAACAAGTTACATGAAGTTAAAAACAATAGTACTTACCTTATATGATATACATCCCGTTAAACGAGGTATGCAATAATTTAAATTATTTATTTATTTATTTATTTATTTTAATGTGGATTTTTAGGATGGATGTTACAAGTGGTATCAGAGCAGCGTTCGCACGCTGGGACCCTAAGGGTCACCTAATATGACAAATTGTGTGTAATGATGCTCAGAGAGAGCACAAAAATAACACAGTAGGAGGCAATATGAGGAGGGGGTCAATGCAACCACAGTCAGAAATGAATCCTGAGATCTGGATTCAACTGAGTGTAGACCAACACCAACAAACTAGTAGACTGTTAGAGGAACAGAAGCACCAGACCAGTATTCTTCTAAGCACAGTGCAGAAGCTACAAGAGGAGATGGTCCGAGTCAGAACAGACAACAAGTGCTTAATGCAAGAGCAAGAAAGGATACTTAAAGAGTCTTTCACACAGAATTAGGGAATGATACAACCCAGTCTTGATAGAGACATGCAAGAGGAAAATGAATGGCAAACAAGAGCTCAAACCATCGACATAATAGAAAAAATCCATTCACCGCGAAGTAAAAAAAATAGAAACTACAATGAGGCTGAGTCGAGTAATCTGTCGGAACAGAAAGAAATTAAGAAACAGAAAGTGGAACTGCAAGGTGAGTTCCGAAAGATAAAACCACCCACGTTTGATGGAGAGGCAGACGAGGTGGCTGAAGCATGACTGATAAATATGAATAATTACTTTTAATTTTACGAATATAACAACAATCTTAAGGCTAGACTAACCATCTATCAATTGAGAGAAAAGGCCACTCTGTGGTGGGAGGAAGTTAAGAATGACCGCAACATAGAAGATCAGAACGTGACATGGGATGTATTTCAACAATATTTTAAGGACAAATACCTCACTGAACGCTTTTATGACGAGAATTCCAGAGAATTTCACGATTTGAAGTTGGGTCAAATGACGATGGATGAATACATAACCAAGTTCACTTCTTTAATTAGATATGTTCCTTACTTAAGGGACGAAAAGGCTAAGGTTCAGCACTTCCTGAGTAGTTTTCCCACCCATATGAAAGAATGAATTGAATTCGTGAATCCAAGAACCATGGATGAGGCAATCCGACAAGCCAAAATGTGTTACCAACAATCTAAGACAAAAGGAGAACTGAGGAAAAGTTGGCTGCCCAAGAAAGGGCAAAAGAGCAGCTCAGGTTTTAAAAATGCTAGAACCAACAATTTTAAGACTTTTTCAAGAAGTTCAGTGAGTAAACAGTTTTGAAGAAACCACCAAAGAACTCTATGGCATGCGAAAGATAAGCCCACAGAGGCTTCCACCAAGCCTGAGCAAGGACAAAATTCAAAACCACCCCTACAGTGTTGGGGGTATGGCAAGGCGCACCATTACAGAAACTATCTGTAGCAGGGAAGAAGAAAAACAATTGTTAATCTACAGGAAGCTTCTATTGTGAGAGATGTAGCCCGAAGCATACCCAGAATTAACGCATAATTAGAAGATCGTCAGGCAGATTACCAACCAACAATGATAGAGTTGGAAGGTAAGCTACTTTCGCAACCTGTTTCTATTTTGGTTGACCCGGGTGCAAGTTTAAGTTATGTGAATCCCAAATTAGTAGAAATATGTAAATTATGAAGTCATAAATTCAAAAATCCATGGATGTCACAGCTAGCCACTGAAGCAAAGAGGAAATTATGTGCCAAATTTCTGAACTGTACATTGGAAATTGACGAACAACAGTTAAATCTAGATCTGAATATATTGCCTTTGGGATCTTACGATGTGCTATTGGGGATGGATTGGTTGGAGAAGCATTGGACATTTGTGGATTGTAAAGAGAAGATTACATATTGCAAAATGCATGATGGAACACGTAAGGAGATACAAGGAATCAAGAAGCCTTTACAATTGCGTCCTATTACAACCTCTCAAATGGGTAAGTGTATGAGGAAGGGATGTCAGTTATACGCCATTCAAGTGGGCTTACTAATTCCAAGGAAAAGACTCTGATGATGGAAAACATACCAGTAGTACAAGATTTCATGGATGTGTTTCCAAAAGATGTACTAGGTTTACCACCAAGAAGGGACATTGATTTTACTATTGCGTTGATGCCAAGAGCATCATCGATTTCAAGGGCACCTTACCGAATGAGTGTACCAAAATTGACTGAGTTAAATATGCAGTTACAGGAATTGTTGGATAAGGGGTATATCCAACCAAGTGTGTCCCCTTGGGGAGCACCAGTGTTGTTCGTGAAGAAAAAATATGGAACCATGTGAACGTGCATGGACTATCGACAACTCAATAAATTGACCATCAAAAATAAATACCCACTGCCTCAGATTGATGACCTGTTTGATTAGGTAAAGGGGGCCACTGTATTTTCAAAGATAGAATTGAGATCAGGTTATCACCAGATCTGGATAAAGGACGAAGATATCCATAAAACTGCTTTCCAAACCAAGTACGAGCATTATGAATTTGTGGTACTACCATTTGGATTGAATTATGCACCAACAACATTTATGAGGCTGATGCATGGTATATTTCACCCCTTTTTGGACAGTTTTATGCTAATATTTATTGACAATATATTAATATATTCTAAGAATGTAGAAGGGGATAAGGAACACTTGAGAATAGTGCTGGAGATGTTACGAAAACATCAGCTGTATGGTAAGTTCAACAAGTGTGAATTTTTCAAGGAAGAAATCCAGTACCTAGGCCATGTTATTTATGCTGAGGGAATAGCAATTGATCCATAGAAAATTAAGCTAATTATGGAATGGCTAGTACCCCAAAATGTGGTAGACATCCGATCCTTTATGGGATTGGTCGGTTATTACCGACGTTTCATTGAAGGATTCTCAAAGATTGCTTTTCCAATTACCTCCTTACAGAGGAAGGGAAACGTATTTAAATGGACTAATGAGTGTCAAAACAGTTTTGAAAAGTTAAAACTTTTGTTGACTGCTGCCCCGGTGTTGAGGGTAGCTAACCCCAATAAAGAATTCAAATTTTGTACGGGTGCGTGTAAAGAAGGAGTTTGGGAAATCATGTCCCAAGAAGGAAGAGTGGTTGCATATGAATCGCGAAAGTTAAAAGAGCATGAACATCGATATTAAGTTTATGATCTGGAACTAACATCGGTAGTGCATGCGCTCCGAGTATGGAGGCACTATTTGCTGGGAAAGAGGTTTGTGTTAAAAACCGACTAGAGTAGCCTAACTAGCTACTTTAATCAAGCTGATCTCAACTCTCGCTAGGCAAGATGGAATGTCTTTCTAAGCAAGTTTGACATTGATATGCAACATGTGAAAGGTAAGGAAAACAGGGTGGCAGATGCCTTAAGTAGGAAGTTGCATGGAGTTTATGAACTTTACTACAACCAGATTGAAAGCAAGTTCTTGGATCAAATAAAAGGAAAAGCCAAGAAGGATCCTGAATACCAATTTATATGGTAGCAAGCAGAGGAGGCCAGAAGGAAAGAAAAATCTTTCGATTATGGAATTAGCAAGGATCAATTATTAACCTTTAAAAAATATATATATATTCCAAATCGAATGGATTTGAAGGAGCTGATTTTGAACAAATACCACCAAAGTAATTATTCGGGACACCTAAGGTATCAGAAAATACTAAAAACAATGAAAAATAATTATTTATGGCCTGGTATGCGAAAGGAAATTGCAAAATATTTAAACAAGTGTCTAGAGTGTCAACAAGTTAAGGTGGAACATCAACATCCAGCGGGACTGTTGCAGCCTATACCAGTACTAGAATGGAAGTGGGAAGTTATATCTCTAGACTTCATCACGGGTTTGCCAAAATCAAAGAAGCATAATGACTCCATTATGGTGGTGGTCAATCAATTGAGCAAGGCAACACATTTTATACCAGTACAGTCCACCTATAAAATAGTGCAGATCGCAAACATCTTTATGAGAGAAATATTTCGACTGCATGACATTCCAAAGACTGTCATATCAAATAGAGATGTGAAGTTTACTTCACCATTCTGGAAAACCTTGTTTACAGATCTGGGAACTCAAATTAATTCCAGCACTGCCTATCATCCCCAAACGGATGGACAAACGAAGCGGGTGAATCAAATCTTGGAAAATATGTTACGTATGTACATAATGCAATAACCAACAAGATGGGAAGAATATCTACATTTGGTGGATTTTTTTTACAACAATGGTTATCAGGAATTTATGAAGATGAGTCCCTTCGAAGCCTTGTATGGACGACAATATCGTACACCTATCAATTGGAGTAGCCGCGAAACCAAGTTGATGCTTGGACCGGAAATTTTAGCTGAGATGGAATTGGAAGTAAATAAAAATCAGGCAGAAATTTAAGGCAACTTAATATCGGCAGAAAGTATATGCAGATAAGAAAAGGACTTATTGCAAATTTGGAGTGGGAAATCATGTGTATGTAAGAATAAAACCAAAAAAGAGCACCCTAAGATGGACCTCTTGTGCCAAACTGGCCCCTAGGTTCTTTGGACCCTTCCAGATATTGGAAAGGGTGGGACCAGTGGCATACCAATTGGCCTTACCTAGCCATATTCGGGTGCATAATGTGTTCCATGTATTTCTATTAAAGCGATATGTACATGACTCAAAGCATTAATCCACTGGCAAAGTATTCAAGTAGGTTAAGATTAAAATCCTAACTAGAATTATTAAACTTTGTGAGAAATTAACTCAAACTTTTTTTTGGCTGCAGGTCGAGTCAGACGGCGAGTTTCTAGTCGAACCTCAGCGTATACTCAATCAGAGAGAAATCATGCTCCGGAGGCGAGCCATCACCAAGTTAAAGTGCAGTGGAAGCACTTCAGCTCGGATAAGGCTACCTGGGAAGATGAAGGGTTTGTTCGGGAGGCATACCCATAACTTTTTGCTGAGCTGGAGCGAAACACCGAGGACGGTGTTTACTTTCAGGGGGGAAGTTGTGACAACTGGTTTAAATGCCAAATTATTTGTTATGTAATTTGTTTTTAAAGAAAGTAAGACATTTATTTCTTCATTAGAAATTAATTAACAAACAGAAATTAATTGTGTTTTGGATTAAAGGTAAATAAAAATTTAGTTATGGAAGTGGTTCCATAAAAGAAGAACAAGTGAAAAAAGATTGATGATAAAAAGTAGTCCAACTCAGAAGTGGTTGAACAGAAACAGTTCAGTTAGTTACCCCATCCTCTGTGGATAAAGCAACATCCCAGTGAGGAAGAGGGGTTCTAATCTGTTGGTGGCTAAGAGAAGGAAAAGAGGAGAGAGTGTGAATTTTCCGAGCTGGTGGTGACCAGTGGAAATACTCTCAGCAATCCTGAATTTCCCGAAAGGAAGATTGGACTTGGGGTCCCAAGATCTCATCCGATTTCTGTGTCAACCTACTTGAATCAAGTGTGGAGCACGGGGGGGTGAGGACATAATTGCCTCATCCATGGTAGGGAGGACAACATCAGTCGATTTCAGATAAGTAAATTTACTGAGTTTTGTTAGCTAGACAGAAGAGCATTTTGATACAATTCCTAAGGTATTTTAAGACATTTATTAGTTAAATATCTTGGCTATGGTTAGTATTTATGAAGGTACTTGTTTACTGTTAAGTTTCTATTCTGCTGAACAAATTTTCAATAATAACTTACTCTTCTATAAGAGCTATCGTGTAACCTTCGTACACTTGTTCTCTAGAAATAAATGCATAACTGTTTAGTTAAGTTTTCTTAACTCAATGATTGAAATGCAATGACGAATGTGCATGGGAAGTTAACTCTGTTTTTCTTTATATATTAGAATATAATAGCTAAAATTGGATTGATAAAGAAAACATAAGGAAAGTAAAATGACAGCCAATTTCTAGAGAGATAGACAAGCCGCATATTAACACATAAGCAAGCATAAACCAAGAACCTGTAAGTAGTAGTATAGGAAATCTTTAACCCAGGTCCAAAGTTGAAAACTCCTAGTTCCGGGTTGGTTGTTCCTATTATTTTATACTATACACAGACATGATTTGGGTTTGGTCCGGTCAACCCTTAACTTATCAAAACGTACAAGAAAGATTAAGCAGAATTTTTTATTCATAATGAGGAGACAAGGGACACAATCGAAAGTCGAGAATCAAATTCTTTCATACATTGTAAAACATAACAATTGGAAGGAATATTTCATAACATGCCATTGAAGGACAAAAGATACATCATTACCCAGTCATTAAATAAGAAGTAGAGGAACAAATGTAAAGTGCAACCAAATCATCTGTTAACTTAAACCTTAATGTAAAACTTAACAGTATGGTCGAGGTGTCAAGAGCACAGTCCCCCAAAATTTTCTATCAAATTGAAAGATTTAAATAAGCCATAAATTTAATAGGGTTCTTGCCGTAAGAGAGGCAGACTCGGCTCTGGGAAAATAAACCCTTTCTCTAACATTACAAGTATAACTTCTTAAAACAAAAGCAAGGTTAAACATTTATGCATTAAGAAGTATAAATGTTATCAAACAAATGTTGCCGCCCTAGCCTTAGAAGAGATTATGTGGGCAACCTGGTACCTATAGCATGAGGCATGAATGCAGGGTGAGACCTTTATCCTCGAAAAGAGACTGAGACAAAGAAACGAGCCAAACACCTAAATTTCCGAAGCTTTATACCTGCACGGGCACAAACCCACAAGAATGTTATTTACATAGATGAAGGATTATAAAAAGAAGATAAAAGAAATGAGTAAACGGGGACAAGGAAATTAAAAATCCTTGACATACCTGCGTGAAGCAACCCCGAGCGGAATGAGGGCTCTCTGCGGAAGAGACAGGAGGAGAGATCAGTAGTTAAACCCCGAGAGTAGGAGATAAGAAAAAACTGAGTTCATGAGTAGAGGGTTTTGCTGCAATAACTTTCCGACAAGAATAAAATGCCAACTGGAATGTCGTCGAAAGAGGCAAAGTGCGTCGCACAACTCTGGGAAAACCTAGCCAAACATTTCATAGCCAAAGCGAGAAAAATCTCAGATAGGGAACCATTAAATCAAGCAAAAAAATCTCCTGAAGGTCAACCCTATTTCATTGAATGAGAAATGAACATGGAAACCCCAGACCAAGGTAAACGGCGGCATGACAGTGAGCAAACTCATGCATAGGTTCGATAATGTAAAACACAACAATGGAAGACTGTACTTACTCTCGTAAACACCACGGAAGAATGGAGATGGGGCTAGAAACCTAGAGCTGCAGCAGGGTTGCAGAGTAGCAACGTCGCGGCAAAGCTCCATCCGAATGAGCTAAACGGTTAGGATTTGGCTGGGTTGATTACCCTAAGCCACCCAGCCACAATGTTAGCCGTAGATCTCAACCCAAAAATCCGACGGTAACCAAATAGACAGGCGTCCATCCCATAAAATCAAATTCAATGACGTGGTACAGCTATTCTGCATTATATTCATTATTATAATCCAAATTACAATCCCATTATGTGAAAATCATCAAAACCAAGATTTGTGTTAAATCATATAAGTACCACAGGAGTTTAAAAGCAGACAATACCCTGCTCAATAATGAAGTAAAACCATTCCAAGCTTGGAGCATCTAACTTGTAACCATGTATTAACTTGTAGCAATATAATGACGTTAATATAAGGATAGTCAACATAGGTGCAGTTCACATGCTATATCATAAAAGACTGAGAAGTGTAGTGTGTAAACAAGTTGCTTGAAATTAAAAACAATAGTACTTACCTTATATGATATACATCCTGTTAAACGAGGTATGAAATAATTATTATTATTATTTTTTTTTAATGTGGATTTTTATGATGTATGTTACAATTAATTAAATTATATTATACTTTTAATTGATTTTTAGTAATAATTTCATTAATAAATATAGTTAGAATACAATTATTTGAACATTAATTTGATTTGATGGTGATTTTAAAAATAGATTGTTATTATTATGAAGGAAAAAAAAACTTATTTATCATTTTTTTGGGGACAGATGATTGAAATGATATAAAATCATATAAACTAAAAATTCAATGTCTATTCCTATGTTGTAACTTGATCTTATAGAAAAGAAAACATAACAGAGCACTAGCAATATAATGGTAATGATAGAGAAGAGAACAAAACAAAGCACTATAATGGTTACATTGGTAATGATAGATTGTCAATTTCTTTGATTAAAAATAAAATAAAAAATCTTATAACTTATAAAATCTTTAATTGACTTACTACTTCACAATGTTATAATTTTTTAAATAAACATACTTCCTTCACAATGTTTTAAATAAACATCTTTATTCCAATTGTAAAGCATGAGAATACCTTGGAATCTCATGGACAACAACGAGATTGTTACTATTCCTAATATTTCAAAATTCCCAGCATTCTGAGATTGTTACTATTCCCAATATTTCAAAATTCCCAGCATTCCAAGATATTTCTAGTATGAATAGTTCACAAATCACTAAATAATTATAAAAATTCAAGATATTTATAAAATTGCAACTTCTGATTAATGATCTTGTTGTTCTAAATCATTTATATTTAAATTTTTGTTTATATTTGTTAATAAAATAATTTATTATAAAATTGTTATTAAATATATTATATAATTTAATTATTTATATTTTAAAAAAAATTAATATATTTTTGAAATAATTGTAATAAAATTTTGATAAATATTTATAATTGAGTTATATTGATAAAGCTTTAATTAAATTTATCAATTTTAATTTTATTAATATTCTTTTTATTTTTAAATTTATAATTAATATATAATATATAATATATATTTAATTAATAAAATCAATAAAATATAGAAAATACATATTTTAATATAATATATATTAAAAATTTCCAACAATTTGAATAATTTTCCCATATATACCTTTAAACTACACTAACATACCATAACAAGGATTTAGTCCAATTTACATGTTCAACGTAAGGTTTCTGAGGTACTAAACTAGGATAATCCAAAGAAACCAGGATTATATGTTTCTGGTGACTCCAATGGAATGTCCGTTTTTAGTGTTTTAATAAAATATCATTTTTTAAGTGTTTAAATCAAATTCCATTAATTGGAGGTTCTTCAAAACCTTACAAGGAAGAGCTAGGTAAATTTAGAGATCCGTTAATTTACATGTACACGCATATTAATACACCATATCCCAAAGATGCATGTAAATTGTGCAATTAAATTTTATTTATATTTATTAATTTGTTTTAGATATTGTAAATTTTTTTTTTTTGTAAATATGGTAGGACCTGGGTATTTTCTATTTATATATGTAAAGCAGATTACAACAATATAAAATCAAGTCTGTGGTCTCAACCTGCCCGTAGAAAACCAGATCTGTTGGTCACCGCAATGCATGAGAAGCAAACCAAAACTAAAATTGTAAATTAATTTTAATTATTATAATTTATTTAATTGTTTATATTGTTTATTATAAATGGCCATGTATGTGGTTGGATATTATTGTAGTTAGAATAGAGGGCTCGGTGAATGAAATCCGTCTGAATTAGAAAGAATGAAAATGAACAAGGAGTAATAGAATCACTGTTAGAGAATGTGGTATTATTGTGAATGAGCCTATCTTTCGGTTCTCTCATCTAGCATGTTTCGAACATCTATTGCTTATTTCTTATTCATAGACAATGGTTGTTTTCTTCTGAAAAAAATAATAATTCAAAGTATTAATAAATTTCTAAATCCTTAATATTATTTTGAGTACAGTTAGTTCACAAAATCATTTTGAAAAGTGCAATGGTTAATATATATTTAGAGATTAAATGTGTATATCTTTAAAGGAAAGAAAGATTCATTGGGATTGTTTTTAGCAAAATGAAATTTAATGTAAAATTGATTTTGAGATCATTGAACAATGTAAATTTTGAAACGGAAACTAATACGATACCAACTTTTTGACGTAGCAAAAAAATTCAGAATACATCTTTTATACTCTATTTTTTTTAGGTAGCAAAAAATTGTGTGATTTTGAAAAGTGTTGATTTAGAATACACTTTTTTTAAATAGCAAAAAATCATCTATTTTTGAAAGATATTTTTTATTATTTTTAACATATGTTTGACACTTTAAATTTTATCATGTATCATGTATGATTTTTTTTTTTTAATATTAGCAATTTTTCATGCTAATTTTGAAAAGTGTTGATGCAACATCAACCCTTTTTTTAGAGGGTTTGGAATTTCTTTTAATTTAAAAAAATTAAAAATATATATACATTTAAAAAGGACGAAATTTCAAAAATACAAATTCTAGAAAAATGAATTAGATAACATTTTAAGTATTAAAAAAAATTAAAATTAAAATAAAACATACAATTTATAAAAATCATTAAAATGATAAACATAAAATAAATAAATAAATAAATATACAATTAAGTTATAAAAATATAAACCATTAAAAATAATAAAAATACATTAAAAATATATATATATAAAAAACAAAAAAAATACATTAAAAAAATAAAAAACACAAACAAAACATATATAAGTAAAAAAATAAAACATATATAGTTTTAAAAAATAAAAGATATATAATTAAAAATAAAATAAAATTTTAATAATAATGAATTATTGCATCCGTTGAATTGTTGGTGGCTTGAGGGATCGTCGACTGTGGGCTCTATCCGCCCATGGCAGGCAACCCCTCAAGCCACCTGTGGGCTCAAATAATCGTAGTTGGTGGCCTGAGAGGAACCCTGTGCACGACAAGCAGCCCCTCGGGCCACCACCAACTCAAATTTGATTCTAACATTCAGATCTGATTCTCATAATTGAATTTGAGCCATTGGTGGCTACCTTCCGTGGGCAGACAGAGTTGTATCGGCACCACCCGCTCACGGCAGTCGGTCCCTCAGGCCACCAACGACTCAAATCTGATTCTGAGAATCAGATTTGAGCCGTTGGTGGCTGTCTGCCGTGGGCGGGCAGAGCTGTAGCAGAGCTACTACAACTCCGTCCGCCCACAGCAGGCGGCCCCTCAGGCCACCAACAACTCAAATCCGATTCATTTGAGTCATTGGTGGCTGTCTGCTGTGGGCAGCAACTCCACCTGCCCACAGCAGGCGGCCCCTCGGGCCACCAACAACTCAAATCCGATTCATTTGAGCCGTTGGTGGTTGCTTGTCATGGGCAGGCGGAGCTGCTGCAGCTCCGATCGCCCACGGAAGGTGGCCACCAACAACTCAAATCCGATTCTAAGAATCAGATCTGATTCTCATAATCAAATTTGAGCCATTGGTGGCACAAGGGGTCGCTTGTCGTTGGCGGGCGGAGTTGCTGCTACTCCACCCACCCATCGCAAGGGACCTCTAAGGCCACCAACAGACTGAAAGCCGAATTTGATAATTGGCTTGAGCCTATCGGTGGCCCAAGGGACCAAATTTGGATATATTTTTTATTTTTTTACAATTATAATTTTAAATTTTTTTAATCAACTTAAATTAGTTTTAGTTTTTTTTAATAGTTTTTGTTTGTTATTTTAGTTATTTTATATCTTAATTATTTTATATAGATAAATGTCTTTCGGATTAATCATTTATTTATGTTTTATTTTTATTTAGTTATATATTCTTATATACCTTAATTAATTAATTGGTTTATTTTAATTTTCTCTAAGTAATTAATTAATTAATTTTATTTTATTTATTTTTATTTACATTATTTATGTATTAATTAATAATTTGCCCCTCCCTATTACCTATTATATTACATAAAACCATTTTAATAATTTTATTTAATTAATTAATTTATTATTTTAATTATAATTCTTAATTAATTAACTCTCTAATGGCTAGTTCTTAACAGCGAGTTTTAACGGCTAGTTCTTAACAACTAGTTTTTCAACGGCTATTTCCGGGCAATGATGCATCTCCACTATTTATTCATCGAGATCAATTAGTTTCTCCACACGTCCTGAGGATGAACCACATTAGCTGGTTCGAAACGTTCTTTATTTGACTTAATCTGAATGATGTGAATAATCTGAAAGACATTTATCTACATTATGTATCACAAAAGTCTTAGATCTAACATATTAATTATTATTATTGTTTTTTCTTTTATTTTTTTTCTTATTTATTTAAATATTTTTTATAATTATTTTTATTTAAATGCTTTATAATTTTTAGTTTTTTTAATGTTTTTTATTTTTATTATTTTTATTATTTTCAGTTTTTTTATTTTTTTAAATTTTAAATTTATTATTATTTTTTTAAATGTGTTTTTTTTTTTTTTATTATAGTTGAATGATTTATTTTAACGTTTTTTTTTAATTATTCAATAAAGTTTGTTTGTTTTTTTTTTTTTTTTTTTTAAATTTATATTTATATTTTTTTGTGTGTTTTTATCTTTTTTTTTTTTTTTTTTTTGACATTTTTAGGTTTGATTTTTTTGTTTTGGCTTTTTAAATAGTTTTATATATTTGATTTTTTTTTTCATTTTTTTATTTATGTTTTTTTTCTAATATATACTTTTATTTACTTTTTATTGTTATCTTTAAATTTTGTTTTGTTTTTTTCGTTGTTTTAATTTTTTATTTTTATTTTTATTTTTTTACTATCATCTTTCTTTTGAAATTTTGAGGTTTGTCGGAGTCATGATATTTTATCTTTTATGTCATTATTTCAAAATGTTGAAAATCTATCCTGAAGAAAAAAACTTGTGTACCAGCATCAACACTTTTTGTTTTCAGGGTGTTTTTTGCACCAAAAAAAAAAATGTTTTCACTGTCATGTTTAAAACTTGTTGAAAGGTTACCCCGGTAAAAAAAGTTGGTGTTATCACTCTATCATTTAGAAGATTGGCAAGACTAAATTATAAAGCACAACATCAAACCACTTTGGAGTCTAGGACCTAGCCTTCCTAGACTCAGAGAGGGCTCTCTCTGTTTTATGATGTATGATTTAGCTTGAGGGTTATGGTTGCAGATGTTAGGCTAGTTATAGAAATGAGGGTTGTTTGTTTTGATTGATTGGGTGGTTAGACAGATAGCGCTGCAGAGGCTATTCCATTGGGCGATGGAGTCAGAGGCTGGAAAGGCACATCAAAATCAAGAGCAAATCGTAGGGCAAGCTAACTGTGCGAAATGGATCTTAAGAGCTGTATGAATTAGGAAGCGAAAGAAACAATAAGGTTCAGTAGTGATTAAAGAGCAATTAAGAATTCTTTAATCAGACTTCAGTAAAAAACATTCAGATTGTAAATGCAAACAGAATTAAGGCGCTCCGGCAGCGAATCTTAATCTAAAATTTCTGATTTACAATTAGATGAGCAGATACACAGCAGAGAAAACAATGGAAACATTTAAACAAAGAAGAAACACGTCACCATTTTAACACAACTCAAGAATCATGTAACCGGTCTTTGATTATCGATGTCCAGCTTAAAAAATTACAGTGCTCCAATAGTAGTTCTTACAATGCAGTTTCTAAAATATCCAACCCTTGATAATGAGAATTCTAGCAGTATTTAACTAACAACTAAGTCATTTTTCCCTACCTTAGTCGGCAACCTTTCATTGATTACAATTAAGTAGAAAATGACAAGTGTGGCCACGCAATGGCCATGATGGGGAGAATTTGTCAACCACCGTTGCCTGTATTAACTTCGATGAACCTTTGTGAATTATAAGGTGAATGAAATTTGGGCTTTTATAATGTCGAAAAGGAAAAAGTGAGACAAAATTTATATCTGGCCCAACCTCTCTTGCACCGCCTTCGCTCGATTATTAACTCCGGTGTGGCACCAACTGATTTGTTGTCCTACTGTCATACTGTCTGGCACTATATTCATGGAAAACAGTTGCCGAAATATCTTATCCTTGTTCACATCTAAGAACCATCATCAAAAAACAAATTCCTAAAAATCTTGGGTTGTCTGTCGTGCCGTGAAGAATGGGCGAAACTGCTAAATATAGGGGTCAACTCAGACATTCAATTCTCCCATCTGAAGACACTTGTGTAAATTCTAGGAGAGGTTATTGTCGATAAACCCATTCTGAACAAAAACCTTTTTCAGTTTTTTCAAATTCATCTTCAAATTTCCAAAATAACTGCCGCAAGATCATGACCAAAACAGGAAAAATAGAAATCTGAAAACATAGGGCTGAAAGATGGCTTTGAATCTCCCAACTGAAGAGACCTGTAGAAATTATGGGAGAGGTTTTTGTTCTTTAGCTCGTTCTTAATAAAAAATTCTCTTGGTTTTTCAAATTTCATCTCCAATTATTCACAACAGTCGCCACAAAATCATGTCTTAAAATAGGGAAATCAGAGTCTTGAAAAATGGCCCTCAGACATGTCTTCGATTCTCCCTGATCCTGACACATGTGTAAAATCGGAGAGAGGTTTGTGTTCATTTCCCCCTACTGGTCAAAAAATTCTCTCAGAATCTCCAATTTCATTCCCGTTTGCCCGCTGTATGTTTCTGAAGTTAATGTCTCTGCCTGCGGACAATGGGCAAAAAACACCATACTTCCACAAATATCTCTTTTTCTGTAAACATCAAATTTTCATACTGATTGTCCACCATAAAAAATATAAACTTGTATCTTCCATCTTCACTTCCACATTCTCCAAGTCCTGATAAATGAGAGGCATAACCAAGAATTGGAGCACCTAAATTTTGATGTGCAAACAATAATCTATCGCTTGTGAAATATGACCTGAGTTGAGTAAAATGATACACCACACATTGTCGAATACATTAAGTTGTTCATCAGATGCTCCAATCACCTTGTATTCACACACATTAAAATTTGGTCCAAGGATGTTATATGCTCGACTATAATCACTTTTTCCATAGTGATATGTATACTTTGTCT
The DNA here is from genome assembly GCA_034641835.2 of Pinus albicaulis. NCBI lineage: Eukaryota > Viridiplantae > Streptophyta > Pinopsida > Pinales > Pinaceae > Pinus > Pinus albicaulis. The sequence goes on from CM076570.1 coordinate 947,722,037, forward strand.
TTTCTTTCCTCTCATTTCATTAATCATGCATTTCATTTCCTCAAGCAACTGATCTGCTCGAGACAACTTATTAGTAAATGTTAGTGCCCATACTGCCAAAAGATCTAGGAGCCATTCTTGGTGCCATAATGATTGATCCAGAAGGTGATCTGCAAGATCTCTCATTCTATCATCAATAATACCAGAATGTCCATGCACATGAACATTCAACAACAACCCTAGAGCATTCAAGTAGACCTGTGAAGGATCAACATTCTCTCTTTGCAATGAATCCAAGATATGGGAGTCATATATATGGAGCACTTTACTAAAATTTACATTTCCTTCCAAGTAACATAATGCTAGGTGCCACCAATCGTGAGTATACATGAATGAACAACAAGCATTTCATGAATCCAAACATGTTTTCATAAATTCGTTTGCCTCCTTAAAGTGACAATTATGCTAAAACACATGACATAGTGCATGCTGAGACCATGGGTCATCACTTTTGATTTTCAAGCCTTTCCTTGAAGCCAATTCTACATCCCCCATTCGCCCAACCTCCAGTAAAGAAAATGAAAGCATTCTATATATATTGCTTTTACTTTGGTTTGTTGGCAAAACCTGCTCTACAAGTTGAAGAGAAAGATCAGATCAGCCAATGTAAAAGCAAAGCACCTGGGCTCTTTTCAGTGACACCAAATCATTTGGGAAGTCCTTCAGGAGCTTAAAATGAAAATCAATGGTTGTTTCTTCATTCCCTCTTTTCATACATACAGTCCCCCCATCAACATCTCTAGAAAATATCCACTCTCTATGGTATCTATAGCGAGGACTTTGCATTCAGAATGAGCAGTTGCATAAGCAGCAGATACTTGATATGTGAGAGTAGTTTTGCCCACTCCACCCCTGCGGTTGGAAACATAGTGTGAAGGAATCACGGGTATTTTATGTCTCTCAAAAATCACAAATGCCAAACTAAACAACGCCCACACGTTCACAACTTCAAGCTCCATGTTCTCTGCGCTTATTGTAGTATTCACGTTCAACCTAGCAGCATATGTCCTCTTCGATCTTTGCTTTCATGTGCATATCACAATTCGTATGAAATCGATGCATACAAAGGTCGCAGCCAACCCAACTCAACGTGCCACTCCTCCATCGTGCCACCCTCTGCCATGAAGAAATTAAAGTGGGGCCAACTCAACTGATGTGTTTGTTTTATGAAAACCCGAAACTAGATTTCGGAGGGCCCAACAGATGGTAAGTGGTATCAGAGAGAGGGGTGCGAACATATCCTCCGCTTGCCATGTGGTAAAATTTTGGGTTTGAAAACTGCCCATTTCGGACTCCCCCCTCCATTAAACTTTGAAACATCGAGGGGGTCCAAAATTAGATTTGAACCATCAATCTTATCCAACGGTCATCCTTCATAGTCGAACATCCGTGAAGTTTAGTGTATTATCGGCACGTTTTTGGACCTTTTATAACCATCCATTAAAGACCTATAATTAGCATCAGATACACCTGGAAGCCGCCTCAGAAGCTCCACTTCCATCGTGTTATAATTCTCAACTCTTAAATCTCCTTTTACCAAACCATCCTCTGTCGCAGTTGACATAGCATGGGGAAAAGACTTGTTTTCATATTTATAACCTGGAACCCCCAGCTCAATCATTTTAAAATCTTCGATGCCTCTATATATATGCTCAAATAGAATCTTTACTAAGGCTTACTATTTTACTATTTTTTGTAGATTCGAGGTTTTGCAATGTCATATCTCTGAATGTCCATAACAATGCGATATCTAATCTCTCCAATATATTTGTTGATTATTTTGTAGGTCTTCCGCTTGCTTCTTCCACAACTGTGTATCAGCAATTTATGACTTTGCTATAATACCTGATAATGAACCACTGAGAACTCTAAGAGGAACAACATTAAGGTGCTCTCGAAACTTTTCCAAAATCCCTCCAGCCACATCACTAGCATCATTTTATTTAGACATTCGTGTAGTGCATATTTCCATTCTCTTATACCAAGAATCATCTGGATTATTGATTCGCTGGCAGGAAGTGGGTCAATAGTATCTCGACATGCTAGGACAAGAATGAGTATTAATTCTCTTCTGCCAAATGGAAAGGTCACCTTTTTCATACTTCTTTTCACAGCACAAAAGTTTTTCTATTTCTTCAGTTCTTTCTTGTTCCTTCTAGAGCTCTTCTTTAGACCTCTTCCAAGCTTCGTAATGTTGCTTCCAGGATTTCACAATCATAACTAGCAGTATCCAAATATGGAACATTTCTATAATATCCCCAAGAACTTTTCTTGCGATGTATTTGAGAACCTTCTCACTAAAGTAACTGGTGGTTGGATCACAAGTACTGGTCCCAGTATCATCATCCTCATCATCAATAATAACAACATTATCCATGGGAATATTTATACCACATGAACCATTCCTTGGTATTGAAGATCTAGCCAACTTTTCTATTTTTATATTTTGGTTCCAATCTTCCAATGTACTCATTGAACACTTCAAAGATTCTCTCCATGAATGTACATCATATATTTTTTCCTTGCAGTGACTTGAGCTTCCTTCATCTACCTTAGCCTTTGAACAATTCCCAATAACTCCTCTTACAGTTTTTGATCCTTGGCCCTCATTATTTGCAGAAGATGATGCTACATGTTTTGCAGAACTATCTCTTTCAGTGAAAGATTTCAATTTACCGAGCACTCTTTTGTCCAAGTACTTGTTGTGTTGTGAACTAACATTCTCGGTCCTTCATGATATGATGGAATCTCAATATCACCCATTGGGACAATGATGTCGTCTTGCACAGTATTCCTCAAGAATGTATAGGAAATGAGCCCAATACTCTGTGTTGAAGAGCTGTCAGAATAAATTTGGGTGAAAACAAGCCTCATCGTGCTTGTTTTGGAACCATTACCATATTGTCCAATGGTAGTATTTGTGTTCTTCATGGAGTATCCCAACCTTATACACCATCGGATGCATTCAGGATCCATACCCCTCCATCATCCTGAAAAATTTAAGCATGGATGTAATCTCGTGGGTTAAAATTTGGTCTGCTTTAACATAAGTTGAACCATTTTGGATTTACTTCAAAAGCTCAGTTTCTGATGCATATGGAGACCACTGCAAGATTGTGGCCAAGTTTTTTCCCCCTCTAGCTTTGAACTTCATGAGGCGAGGATTTGGGGATAGCCCCTATTACAACTAATTCGAAGCCTAACTAAGCCCAGCTGCTCTCAACGTGCCTCATTTGAAAAATCACAATTTGAAGTAGGTGAGCTTACTTCCAATTCACGACCTTCTAGGTGTTCTTCAGATAATTAGGTCAGACTTTTTATGCTGCAGGTAGTATGCATGTTCTCATACCTCAATTTCTAGCAATGGCAGCAAACCTTTTTATTTTTTGGATTATCCATTAAGGACATTTCTACAACGTTTTCAACTCCATACTCTTCCAACCCTTTCTCTCAACACAGAATTAATTAAATAATTCCATATTTCAAATGAAATCCTCGTTTTATTTGGAATAAAATTTGGGTGAAGCCATTTTCAAAATTGTCCCATTTTTTCTAATAAATTTGAAAATGTGCAGAACAAAGTGTAATTTTTTTTATTTTATTTTTTTCAATCCTGTGCCAACATTGGCTCCTTCTGGGGATGGCAGCTCTAGAGGAGTTATCAAGAATCTTAGATCTCTGGATTCGTAATCCAGTGCCTTATCCATGGGGCTGATCCCCACGGCTTGTGTATTGATCTATCCTGCAACTTAGTGATTGGAAACTAGTTGATTACTCCTTCTGGCTTTGACTAATAAAAATAGACCGCATGCTTGCCCAGCCAGCTTATTTACATACTATAACTCTGAAATGGAATCTACAACTGAACTTATCCACTGCAAACCATCAAACTGAAGATATTGTTGCAACCAGAAAATCTGAATACTAAAAACTGAACTATACTGAAACTGAAAACTAAAAGTAATCTTAAACTAAAACTAAGAAAATGCTCAAAGCGCTGAGCTTATTTTCCTACCTACCTACCCTAGTCTAACTTGGAGATGATATATACACTAAGTGAACTCCCTTTTCCAATGTAACCAATCAAGTAAATGAATACATGATTGATTCGTGTTCACTTTTTTTAGTAGGCTAAGAAAACAAAGGGGCCACTCCCATATTACTTTCTTTTGAAAAACACTATTCAATTTTTTCCTTAAACTCGGCAGCAAACCATTCATGGCATAGCATACACCTTCCTTGGATGATTCTAAAAGGCCAGCTAAAGGATCTTGGAACAATACCTAGCTCTGAGGATTCAAGTAACCAGCCACATCCAAGACTGCTCTTTGTTCCACTTTGTCATGCTCAGGATCCTTCTGAAAGAGAATATCTACACATTCTTCATGGTCATCTGACATGGCATCTTCACTGTATACCAATATGTCGTCCTTAAGAAAACTTGATATATCTCAACTGAGTTGGCTGAATTCTGTTTGAAGGTCATCATTTTGATGAACAGAAGCCACTTCTGGCAATAAGCCTTCTTGAGAAGGTAAAACAACATCAATATCAATCTGTTCTACATCTATTTCTTCATGAGAAAACACTTCAGTACATAAATCGGCAGTAGAACCAATAGCAATAATCTCCTGATCACGTAAATATTGAGAGGCTGGCTGCATGCTTAGAATCTGATTAATTTCTTCTTCAGTTAAAGGAGGAGGCAGTCTTTGTTTTATTTGGATTGAACAACAATTTTTTTGCCTCTCTTGTGAAGGTTGATCACGAGGCTGAATGTCTTCTTTAGCCTCACACAAAAGAGCAGATGAATTATCATTTGTCTCCACAGAGAGATCATGTGGGTCTATTTCAATTTCTTGATGGCTTTCATTCTCACCTAGCTTCTCTTGGTTATCATGATAGTTATCTTGAGAATGAAGTTCATGAATTGCTTCTAAGAGATCCTCAGGATGCCAATTTCCTATATCTTCATCAATATTTACAAGGTATTGTATGAGATCCTCAGACTGGTCACAATAATTTTCAGCTAATGATACGATGGAGAATATTCTTTATAATGCTCATAAAACACCTTGTGGAAATCTTTTAAAGAAAACAAACTACCAGGATTCAAACCTTCATACCATTCCCTCGCTTTCCCTTATAATGTTGCCATGAACATATTCATGAGGCAATCCTAATGCCATTCGACCTTCAACATCCATGAGTGTATATGAAATTTAATGAGATGTAACGAAGCATCATCAACATTCTCATCTTGAAAAATAGGAAGATTTCTTTGCCAATCTACCTGAGGCATTTTGTGTGGGAATCCAGGAATGTGATATATGTTCATTAGAGCATACCTGCGTTGTATTCTTGGATTCATGTTGTCCATTAGTCAGAGAATGGAATCACTATATACTCGCAACCAATATGGATTCTTCTACCAGTGGAGCCTTTAGGTCAACTGAAAATTTTGGAGTCACCAAGTGGATGATTTCAACCTTCTTGTGTCTGGTTGTTTGTCCACCATCAACAACCAAATACCAATCTTGGAACATACTCGTATCATAAAATTTTGACTGGGGTTCCTGAGTTCTGATGAAATATTGAGCTCTTTCAGTAATCCCCGGTATGGTCGCCATTATGTTAGCACTCCATAATTTAGAATATTGGCAAGACTAAACTATAAAGCACAACATCAAACCACTTTGGAGTCTAGGACCTAGCCTTCCTAGACTCAGAGAGGGCTCTCTCTTAGTTTATGATGTATGATTTAGCTTGAGGGTTATAGTTGCAGATGTTAGGCTAGTTATGGAAATGAGGGTTGTTTGTTTTTATTGATTGGGTGGTTGGACAGATAGGGCTGCAGAGACTATTCCATTGGGTGATGGAGTCAGAGGCTGGAAAGGCACATCAAAATCAAGAGAAAATCGAAGGACAAGTTAACTGTGCAAAATAGATCGTAAGAGTTGTATGAATTAGGAGGTGGAAGAAACAATAATGTTTAGTAGTGACTAAAGAGAAATTAAGAATTATTTAATCAGACTTTAGTAGAAAACATTCAGATTGTAAATGCAGACAGAATTAAGGCTCTCCGACAACGAATCTTAATCTAAAATTTATGATTTACAATTAGATGAGCAGATACACAACAGAGAAAACAACGGAAACATTTAAACAAAGAAGAAACACGTCACCATTTTAACACAACTCAAGAATCCTGTAACTGGTCTTTGATTATCAATGTCCAGCTTCAAAAATTACAGTGCTCTAATACTAGTTCTTACAATACAGTTGCTAAAATATCCAACCCTTGATAATGAGAATTACAATCAAGTAGAAAATGACAAGTGTGGCCACGCAATGGCCATGATGGGGTGAATTTTTCAGCCACCGTTGGTTGTATTAACTTCGATTACCTTTTTTGAATTATAAGGTGAATGAAATTGGGTTTTTAAAATGCCGAAAAGACAAAAGTGAGACAAAATTGATATCTAGCCCAACCTTTCTTACACCGCCTTGGCTGGATCATTAACTCCAGTGCGGCACCGACTGCTTTGTTTTCCTACTGTCATATTGTCTAGCACTATTTTAATGGAAAACAGTTACCGAAATATCTTATCCTTGTTCAAATCTATGAACCATCATCAAAAAAACAAATTCCTGAAAATCTTGGGTTGTCTGTCGTGCCGTGAAGAATGGGCGAAATTGCTGAAAATAGAGGTCAACTCAAACATTCAATTATCCCATCTAAAGACACCTGTGTAAATTCAAAGAGATTTTATTGTAAATAAACCCATTCTGAACAAAAACCTTTTTTTTTTTTTGAATTCATCTTCAACTTGCCAAAATATCTGCCGCAAGATCATGACCAAAACAGGAAAAACAGAAATCTGAAAAAATAGGGCTGAAATATCGCTTTTATTCTCCCAACTGAAGACACCTGTATAAATTATGGGAGAGGTTTTTTTTCTTCAGCCCGTGCTTAATAAAAACCTCTCTCGGTTTTTCAAATTTCATCTCCAATTCTTCACAATAGTTGTCACAAAATCATGTCTTAAAATAGGGAAATTGGAGATAGGTTTTTGTTCATTGCCCCGTGATAGTAAAAAACCTCTCTCATAATATCCAATTTCATTCCCGTTTTCCCGATGTATGTTTCTGAAGTTAATGTCTCTACCTACGGACAATGTGCAAAAAACACCCTGCTTCCACAAATATCTCTTCTTCTGTCAACATCAAATTTGCATACATATTGTCCACCATAAAATATATAAACTTGTATCTTCCAGCTTCACTTCTACATCCTCAAACTCTTGATAAATGAGAGGCATAACCAGGAATTGGAGCACCTAAATTTTGATGTGCAAACAGTAATCTATCGCTTGTGAAATATGACCTGAGTTGAGTAAAATGATACACCACGCATTGTCGAATACATCAAGTTGTTCATTAGATGCTCCAATCACCTTGTATTCGCACACATTAAAATTTGTTCCAAGGATGTTATATGCCCGACTATAATCACTTTTTCCATAGTGATAGGTATAGTTTATATTTTCTTTCCTCTCATTTCATTAACCCTGCATTTCATTTCCTCACGCAACGGATCTGCTTGAGACAACTTATTAGTAAATGTTAGTGCCCATACTGCCAAAAGATCTAGGAGCCATTCTTAGTGCCATAATGATTGATCCAGAAGGTGATATGCAAGATCTCTCACTCTATCATCAATAATACCAGAATTTCCATGCACATGAATATTCAACAACAACGCTAGAGCATTCAAGTAGACCTGTGAAGGATCAACATTCTCTCTTTCCAAAGAATCCAAGATATGGGAGTCATATATATGGAGCACTTTACTGAAATTTGCATGGCCTTCCAAGTAACATAATGCTAGATTCCACCAATCGTAAGTATACATGAATGAACAACAAGCATTTCATGAATCCAAACATGTTTTCATAAATTCAGCTGCCTCCTTAAAGCGACAATTATGTTGAAACACACGACATAGCGCATGCTGAGACCATAGGTCATCACTTTTGATTGTCAAGAATTTCCTTGAAGCCAATTCTCCATCCCCCATTCACTCAACCTCCAATAAAGAAAATGAAATCATTCCATATATATAGTTTTTACTTTGGTTTGCTGGAAAAACCTGCTCTACAAGCTGAAGAGAAAGATCAAATCGACCAACGTAAAAGCAAAGCACCTGGGCTCTTTTCAGTGACACCAAATTATTTGGGAAGTCCTTTAGGAGATTAAAATTCAAATCAATGGTAGTTTCTTCATTCCCTCTTTTCATACATACAGTCCCCCCATCAACATCTCTGCCAAATATCCACTCTCTGTGGTATCTATAACGAGGACTTTGCATTCAGAATGAGCAGCTACATAAGCAGCATATACTTGATATGTGAGAGTAGTTTTGCCCACTCCACCCCTGCGGTTAGCAACGCAGTGTGAAGGAATCATGGGTATTTTGTGTCTCTCAAAAATATTGAATGCCAAGTTGAACAATGCCCACACGTTCACAACTTCAAGCTCCCTGTTCTCTGTGCTTATTGTAGTATTCACGTTCAACCTAGCAGCTTATGTCCTCTTCGATCTTTGCTTTCATGCGCATACCATAATTCGTATGACACCGATGCATACAAAGGTTGCAACCAACCCAAATCAACGTGCCACTTCTCCATCGTGCCACCCTCTGCCATGAAGAAATTAAATTGGGGCCAACTCAACTGTTGCGTTTTTTTTATGAAAACCTGAAATCGGATTTCGGAGGGCCCAACAGATGGTAAGCGATATCGGAGGGAGGGGGTGCGAACATATCCTCCGCTTGCCACGTGGTAAAATGCTGGTTTGAAAGCTTCCCATTTCAACCCCCCCCCCCCTCCCCAAAAAACTTCGAAACACCGAGGGGTCCGAAATTAGATTTGAACAGTCAATCTTATCCAACGATCATCCTTCATCGTCGAACATACGTGAATTTTAGTGTACTATCAACGCATTTTTGGATCTTTTATAACCATCCATTAAAGACCTATAATTAGCATCAGATACACCTAGAAGGCACCTCAGAAGCTCCACTTCCGTCGTATTATAATTCTCAGCTCTTAAATCTCCTTTTACCAGACCATCCTCTATCGCAGTTGACATAGCGTGGGGAAAAGACTTGTTTTCATATTTATAGCCTGGAACCCCCAGCTCAATCATTTGAAAATATACCATGGCTCTATGTATATGCTCAAATAGAATCTTTACTGAGGCTTAATATTTTTTTTTTTTTGCAGATTCGAGGTTTTGTAATGTGATACCTCTGAATGTCTATAAAATTGCGATATCTAATCTCTCCAATATATTTGTTGATTCTTATGTAGGTCTTCTGCGTGCTTCTTCCACAACTGTGTATCAGCAATTTATGAACCACTGAGAACTCTAGGAGGAACAACATTAAGGCGCTCTGGAAAATTTTCCAAAATCCCTCCAGCCACATCACTAGCATCATTTACTTTAGGCATTTGTGTAGTGCATCTTTCCATTCTCTTATACCAAGAATCATCTAGATTGATTGATTCACAAGGAGGAAGTGGGTCAATAGTATCCCAACATGCTAGGACAAGAATGAGAATTAATTCTCTTTTGCCAAATGGAAAGGTCACCTTTTTCATACTTATTTTCCCAACACAAAAGTTCTTCTATTTCTTCAATTCTTTCTTGTTCCTTTTGGACCTCTTCTTTAGACCTCTGCCAAGCTTCGTAATGCTGCTTCTAGGATTTCACAATCATAACTAGCAATATCCAAATCTGGAACATTTCTATAATATCCTGAAGAACTTTTCTTGCGATGTATTTGAGAACCTTCTCACTGAAGTAACTGGTGATTGGATCACAAGTACTGGTCCCAGTATCATCATCCTCATCATCAATAATAACAACATTATCCATGGGAATATTCCTACCACATGAACCTGTCCTTGGTATTGAAGATCTGGCCAGATTTTCTACTTTTATCTTTTGGTTCGCATCTTCCAATGTACTCATTGAACACTTCAAAGATTCTCTCCGTGAATGCACATCATATATTTTTTCCTTGCAGTGACTTGAGCTTCTTTCATCTACCTTAGCCTTTGAACAATTCCTAATAACTCCTCTTCCAGTTTTTGATCCTTGGCCCTCATTATTTGCAGAAGAAGACGTTGTTGATCAATGGTTGTCATTGATGTCAACCCAAGCAGCACCAGGTTCTACCCCGATCTTGCATGGTAATTTTGACCTACCAAATTACTATATTCTGGGTCAATAATATTTTATATGGTTTCTACTTGTCAATATGTTTCCGTTGATATATGGCACACCATGTAATTCTTCACGATTTGAGAAATATTCATGTTTGAAGTTTGTAACCCTAGTTTGTGGGCTAAAACCCCATGTGGTTGTGGTATGGGTCATTGAAAATTTAATAATTAATAATTTTTAAGCTCATAAAATCCCCCCCACATTCACTTCTTGAATACCCTCTCAACCTAAGCATTTATATAAATTGTGATCCTCACATCCTCCTCATGTAGGGATTTTGATACCTCAAACAGGGCATCGTGGAATTTGGGCTCTAACGTTGTTTCTACGAAGGTTCAGAAGCTGAAATTTTTATTAGACGAAGCCGAAATCCTGAGGAAGCTCCTGTAAAAATTTCAGATATAGGTGCGCAATATTTTCAGAGATATGATCTGTGGAAGTTAGTGTTTTTGCAGGCTCCTGAACTTCATCTCAAAGAAGTTACCTTGGGAAAATCGTCATAAATCTCTCTCTGAGTATCGGATTGGAATTCTATAAAAAGTGGAAGATAGTGCACAGAATTTTGTTTTCGATGTATCAATGTTAGAGTTGAATGAAGAAACAATGACACGTGGCACGTCGTACAAATTCGCTTTATTGAACCAGTCCATAATTAGGTCATTGTGAGAGATTGGGCATAACTCTCTCTTGAAGAATCCAAATTGGGTCAAACATGTGGCATTGGAAAGAAAACTCATAGGGCTACTATAGAACCGAAAATAACATATTGGGGATTTGAAATAACATAGATACATCATATTAAATATCGAGATACTAGAAGGCAAGAAATAGCTAGATCATGTGTTGTCAAGGGCTGCAAAGGACCTGACTTTCTAGGGTAGCAAAGCAAAGCAACGTGTAGCAGAGGGTAGCATGACAAGAGAAGCAATCAAGGTGAAAAATAGCAGCAAGAAGTTCACCACATGAAGTCTTCAAGTGGGCAGTACTGCATAAAGTCACTGTAAAGGTATCATTGTACTAAGTCATTATAAATGCATCATTGTAAAAATTGTACAAGTGTTTATCTGCCAAGAGTTGAAGAGGCAGTGTTGGGAGGTCTAAGATCATCATTAGGTGGTTGTGTCATAGTTGGGGTTATGGTCTAATGTGTATTATTCTTATACATCATTCTATATCATTGTAAAGTGGACCATTTTCCCTGGTACGAGAGTCCATTCTTGTTATATTCTTCTATAGGGTGGTAGGGTGGTGCTAGGCTAGTGCATGAAGTCACCAACAAGTTTAATTCTGTGAAAAATTAAGGGTGTTAGGGTGGTGCTAGGGTGAGTTGTAGCTCATTGGGTGTTGGGGCATCCGTTCAGTTAACTACTGAAGAATCTCGAGCATTGGAGCGTCCATCCAGTGGGAGCTGGAGAATAATGCTTTTCTAGATTCTAGGAAGTTGGAGCTTTATTTTAAATTGGAGTTGAATATTAAAGAATGATTAGAAAAGCATTCAGGTGGCTTTTTTCCTAGAGAGGGTTTCCACCTTAAAAACTATGTGCATTTGTGTTCCTTTTGTTTACTGCTATCATTGTACAAACACTGATAATAATTTAAGATTAACTAATGCTCTAAAATATTAATAATAATACAATTGAAAGGAATACTAATTCACCCCCCCTCTCAGTATTTTCAACAATTGGTATCGAAGCTTGGTTCCTTCAATAGTAGTTTAACAGCTGGAAGTAGGTCATGGAACATACCAAGAATGGTGTACCTCTGTTCAATAAAATTAATTATGCACTCTGGAAAGGAAGAATGGAGGTCTATCTCTTGGTGCAAGGTTACGAAGTATGGGGCACTGTTCAAAATGACTTTACACCAACCACGGATGAACAAGGTTAGAAGAATTTGGTAAATTATGCAAAAGAAAAGAATATTATTATCAGTGGACTTATTGAATCTGCTTATCATAAGGTGTTGGGTTGTAAAACCACCAAAAATGTATAGGACAAGCTTGAGAATATATATGCAGGTGACTCAAATGTCAAAGAATCAAAGCTTCAAATCTATAGAGCAAAATTTGAGCAACTCAGAATGAAAGAAGATGGCAACATTGCAGCATACTTCTAATACATTGATGAAATAACCAACACTCTGGAAAGATTGGGAGAGCCAATTGGCGAGAAGAATATTATACGAAAGATTCTTAGAACGTTACCAGGGAGATTCAACCCAAAGTTATCAGTCTTAGAATACAGTGCAAATCTGGACAAACTCAGCAAAGAGGAATTAAATGGAGTTCTCATAGCATATGAAATGAGACTAGATGAAGAAGATGGTACTTCGCATCTAGAAAATGCGTTTGCTGCATCTAAGAAAACTAATAAGGACAAACAACCTTCAATTGAAAAGACATGCACCTGCAAGTGTGAAGAAAAGGGAGATGATGAAGAAGGTATTTCAGATGAATAATATGATTACTTTACGAGAAAACTAACAATTGGTAAGGGAAAAATCAAAGGTAAACTTCCATTGATATGTTTCGGTTGTGGTGAGGTTGGGAATTTCGCAGTAAAATGTCCGAACAGGAGTGATGTCAACTCAAAAGGAAAGACAGGCTTTAAGAAATTCAAGCAAGGATCCAAAAGGAACTTTCTCTCTAAAGAAGATAGATCATCATCCGATGAAGAAAATGACAGCGAAGAAGAAGCCAATGAGAGAGTATTGTTTATGGCCAAGCACAATAAACAAGAGGTATCAAACAACGAAGAAGAAGGGTTGACCATAGAAGAGTTTTCTAAGGAAGCAATTAAGCTTATAAAAGAGCTCAAGGCTGAGAAGATCCGTTTCAATACTCTTGAAGAACAAGTTCAAGGTCTCAAAATTGAAGTTGAAGAACACAAGTGCATTGAAGAGTCACTTCAAAAGAAGTTGGAAGAAAGAAACCAAGAAAGGGAAGAATTAGAAGCCGAAGTAGTCTCACTGCGTAAGGAAGTGAAGAAGGGAAAAACTATCCAAAACTATGCCAACAGCTCAAGGGCATTGGAAGAACTCATAAATAATCAACGATCTTACAACGATAGAGCTGGCCTCAGTTACAAAGAAGAAGAAGCAGGACCTTCTACAACAAAATACAATGAACCTATGAGATCTGACATGCATGTAGACTTCATTGGACAATATTCGCAAGAGCATCTTTGGAAGAAAATTCATCGACGAAGATTTCCATCTAGGTACCAACATATTTTTTATGGTTATTGTCACTCATGTGGAAAATTTGGTCATAAATCTGTAGAATGTTGCACATACCCTAGGAACCAATACAATTCCAGGAGATCTATCGAATATGAACCTCCCAGGGCTCAACGAAACATCAATAGATTTGAAAATTTAATAAATAATATTGAATGTTACAAATATCGAATCTTTTGACACATAGCTAGAGACTGTAGACTTGAAAATCCTCCAGAAAAATCTTCGAAGCCACAGAACAAACAAACATGGAAGGAGAAGAAGACGGATAATTGTGCTCTCGCTCTCAAGGCTCAAAACAACAAAGATGTGTGGTATGTTGATAGTGGTTGCTCAACGCATATGACTGGAGATAGAAAGAAATTTGTATCTCTAAAAGAGAAGAAGGATGGAACCGTGTCCTTTGGAAATGATGGATCTTCAAATATTATAGGATCAGGTACCGTCACTCTCGAAAGAAAAGATGCTCTAGCCAAGAATGTTCTATTGGTTGAAAACATGAATCACAATCTGCTCAATGTTGGAAAAATGTGTGATCAAGGACACACAATACTATTCAACTCCACAAAATGTGAAATCAGGAAAGGCAGGTATGGTGAAATTGTGGCTACAGCAAGTCGAGCTCCAAAGGACATATATGTTTTGGATGAAGCAACTAAAGCACGTCTACTAGCTAAAGAGGATGATATAATATTGGGTAGCAATGATGATTGACTAAGTAAGAAATTTGCTACAAAGATGAAAAGTGAGTTCGAGATGTCTTTACTTGGTGCGCTGACATACTTCTTAGGGCTTCAAATATCTCAGCAAGAGAAAGGAATATTTATATTTCAAGCCAATTACATCAAGGAAATGCTCAAGAAATTCAAAATGGAAGATTGCAAACCCATCCTTACTCCGATGGTAACAGGTTGCAAATTGAGCATAGACGACTCATCTAAGGATGTGGATCAGAGGTTGTACAGATCTATGATTGGTAGTCCTTTATATGTAACAGCCTCCTGGCCAGATGTTATGCAAGCAATTGGACAAGTAGCAATATTCCAAGCAGCACCAAAATAATTACATATTATTGTTGTCAAAATAATTCTTCGATATCTAAAGGCAACAGAATAATATGGCTTGTGGTATCCCAAGGGTAAAAATCTCATTATTCAAGCCTTTACAGATGCAAATTGGGCAAGAAGCGTTGATGATCATAAGAGTACTTGTGAATCATTTGAATATCTTCGCCAGAAGCTTGGAATTCTCCCAAGTTCTCATTAGATTTTCCTTATTTAGAATATAAAGGGGGAGAGGAAGTGTGTACAGGTCCGCAGGATGGTTGTGTTTCAGGGGGAGTGGAAGTGTGTACAGGTCTGCAAGATGGTTGTGTGTTAGGGGGAGTTACCCTTTTCCATTGATGTCAAAAGGGGAGAGACTGTTGTAGGAAGAGGTGACATGATTGTAGGGGGGGTACTTGTGTTGTCATCAATGCCAAAGGGGGAGATTGTTGATCAGTGGTTGTCACTGATGTCAACCCAAGCAGCACCAGGGGCTACCCTGATCTTGCATGGTAATTTTGACCTACCAAATTACTGTATTCTGGGTCAATAATATTTTTGATGGTTTCTACTTGTCGAGATGTTTCCGTTGATATATGGCACGCCATGTAATTTTTCACGGTTTGAGAGATATTCATGTTTGAAGTTTGTAACCCCTGTTAGTGGGCTAAAACCCCATGTGGTTGTGGAATGCGTCATTGAAAAGTCAATAATTAATCATTTTTAAGCTCTTAAAATCCCCCCCACGTTCACTTGTTGAAGACCCTCTCAACCTAAGCATTTATATAAATTGTGATCCTCACATCCTCCTCATGTAGGGATTTTAATACCTCAAATAGGTCATCATAGAATTTGTGCTCTAACATTTTTTCTATGAAGGTTTAGAAGCTGAAATTTTTATGAGACAAAACCAAAATCTTGAGGAAGGTCCTGTAAAAATTTCATATATAGGTGCACAATATTTTCGGAGATATGATCTGTGGAAATCAGTGTTTTTGCAGGCTCCTAAACTTCATATCAAAGAAGTGACCTTGGGAAAATCGTCATAACTCTCTCTCTGAGTACCCGATTGGAATTATGTAAAAATTGATAGATAGTGCATGGACTGTAGTTTTCGATGTATCAATTTCAGAGCCGAATGAAGAAACAGTGACCGGTGGCATGCCATACAATTTTTCTCTACTGAACCATTCCATAATTAGGTCATTGTGAGAGATTGGGCATAACTCTCCCTTGAAGAATCCAAATTGGGTCAGACTTGTGGCATTGGAAAGAAGACTCAGAGGGTTATTACAAAACCAAAAATCACATATTGGTGATTTGAAATAATAGAGATACACCAAATTCAATATCGAGATCCTAGAAGACAATAAATAGCTAGATCATGTGTTGTCAAGGGTTGTAAAGGACCAGACTTTCTAGGGCAGCAAAGCAAAGCAACGTGCAACAGAGGGTAGCATGACAAATTCAGCAATCAAGGTGTAGAACAACAACAAGAATTTCACCACATGAAGTCTTCAAGTGGGCAACACTGCACACAGTCATTTTAAAGGTATCATTGTACTAATTCATTGTAAAAGCATCATTGTAAAAATTGTACAAGTGTCTATCTTCCAAGAGCTGAAGAGGCAGTGTCGGGAGGTCTAAGATCATCATTAGGTGGTTGTGTCATATTTAGGGTTATGGTCTAGTGTGTCTTCTTCTTCTACATCATTTTATATCATTGTAAAGTGGACCATTTTCCCTGTACTGGAGTCCATTCTTGTTCTATTCTTCTATAGGGTGGTAGGGTGGTGCTAGGGTGATTTGTAGCTCATTGGGTGTTGGGGCATCCGTTTAGTTGACTACTGAAGAATCTCGAGCGTTGGAGTGTCCATCCAGTGGGAGCTGGAGAAGAATGGTTTTCTAGATTCTAGGAAGTTGGAGCTTTATTTTCAATTGGAGTTAAATATTAAAGAATTATTAGAAAAGCATTCAGGTGGCTTTTGTCCTGGAGAGGGTTTCCACCTTAAAAACTGTGTGCATTTGTGTTCCTTTTGTTTACTGCTATCAATGTACAAAAAATGATAATAATTGAAGGTTAACTAATGCTTTTCAATATTAATAATAATAAAATTGAAAGGAATATTGATTCACCCCCCTCTCAGTATTTCCAACAGATGCTACATGTTTTGCGGAACTATCTCTTTCAGTGAAATATTTCATTTTACTAAGCACTCTTTTTTCCAAGTACTTTATGTGTTGCGAACTAACATTGTCTGTCCTTCATGATATGATGGAAGCTCAATATAAATTATTGGGACAATGATGTCGTCTTGCACAGTCTTCCTCAAGAATGTATAGGAAAGGTGCCCAATACTCTGTGTTGAAGAGCTGCTAGAATAACTTCAGGTGAAAACAATTGCATCTGGTCCTAGCCTCATCGTGCTTGTTTTGGAACCATTACCGTATTTTCTAATGGTAGTATTTTTGTTCTTCATGGAGTATCCCAAGCTTATACACCGCCGGATGCATTCAAGATCCATACCCCTCCATCATCCTGAAAAATTTAAGCATGGTTGTAAGATCGTGGGTTAAAAGTGTGGTTTGCTTTAACATAAGTTGCACCATTTTGGATTTGCTTCATGAGCTCAATTTCTGATGCATATGGAGACCACTACAAGATTGTGGCCAAGCTTTTGCCCCATCCATCTTGGAAATTCATGAGGTGAGGATTTGGGGGTAGCCCCTATTACAACTAATTCGAAGCCTGAATAAGCCCAGCTGCTCTTAATGTGCCTCATTAGAAAAATGTGCAGGACAAAGTGTAAAATTTTTTATCCCGTGCCAACAGTTGGTATTCCAGCATCAACACTTTTTGTTTTCGAGTTGTTTTTCTATGTTTTTGGGTTTTTTTTAATTAGAGTTCTCATTTTTAGTTTATAGTTCTGTTGACGGGAAAATCTGTCCAGCCAACAGCAGGGGATCTCCCCGGTAAAAGGTCCCAATTAGAACTTGAACCGTTTGGAATAGGGATCCCGTCCGGGGTGTGGGTCTGGCTACCACTGATTTCTCCTTTGCTTTGGGTCTCGCTTAAACTCTATAAAACAGTGGATACACACCTAAGCAATCTGATACAAGACATATGATTGATGCATTAAACACGTATATAACACTATGCATAGCGAGAAAATTAATAAAGCATACACGCCGAAAGAGGTGTCGTTAGCAACACATCTTTGGGGTTATGCTTATGAGGTATTTTGACCACAAAAGAAATAGTTCTTTATGGCGAGATGCCCTTTTACTTCCTGAAAGATAAAACGAAATGCTAATAAATAAAGTCATTAACATCCATTAAGAGAGCAATGAAAAACTGAACATCATTAACACAAGCACAGATAGTCGTGACGCATAAATGATGCCATTAAGAGTGCAGCTTCATTAATCATAGGATATTTGTAACTGTATAAGAAATACACATAGTGTTCGCACAGCCAAACACATCATATCCAACAAAGGGGTTTCCTCAAAATGCTCGTATTCATGTTTCAATGTGTAAGCCTCTGGTAATACAATATATTCAACTCGAGTCCCAAACCAAAGATCCCTTTTACAAGCTCCCGAAGGAGTATTTATAATGAAAAACCTGCCCTTTGGGCTTCCTTGACTTTTCATCTTCTTGATCGTTGGGCTGCCTTGCGACCCAGTCTTTTCTGCGACCTGCGACCTGAATGGGTCGCAGGGTCGCGGGTTGTAATAAAATGTCAAGGGTGCGACCTTGCGACCTTGCGACTAGGTCGTTGGGTCGCGGATCGTGGAACAAAGATGAACATGCAACCTTGTGACTAGGTCGCTGGGTCGCGGGGTCGCAAATCGTGAAAAACGATGAAAGTGCGACCTTGCGACCTCGCGACTAGGTCGCTGGGTCGCGGGGTCGCGGATCGTGGTACAAAGATGAACATGTGACCTTGCGACCTCACGACTAGGTCGCTGGGTCGCGGGGTCGCAAATCGTGAAAACCGATGAAAGTGCGACCTTGCGACTAGGTCGCTAGGTCGCGGGGTCGCAAATTTAGAGAAAAATAAAGAATGCGACCTTGCGACCTGCTGGGGTTTGCGACCCCGCGACCTCGGCAGACATGTGAGTTCCTTTTGCCTTTTCTTTCAGAGATCTCATGACCTTGTTCTATGGAGGCTAGCCTTAGCCCTCGTCATGAAACAATAGCTGCTATTTTGTGGTGGTGTCACTTCCGCGCTAAGGGATTTTGCATGTGATGATAAGTGGGCAGAATGGTTTCTGTTTTGAGCAAGATACTGAGTATCCACATAACACGAGGTTTTGAGTTTGATCTGAAACCCAAATCTGCATCCTTTGGAGAGAGCTAGCAGTTTTTTCGATTTGGGTAGACATAGCTGCTCCAGCATCTTCTCATAAAACCTGCAAATAAGCGAATTTAAATCAGCCATATGTATATATATCTACACATGTTAGGGAATCAACATGAAAAATACGATAACTTTATCATAGTAAAAATTATTTGGACCCCTGTAGGCTCTTCCTGCGCCTCTTCAACTACTGCAAATGCATATTAGTATGGCTGTAGACCGAGTTTGAAATGTAGACTCAATTGATGGGCAGTGTCGGCTTGGGAAACATGCTCCGTATGTCCGTTGTGACATGCATTATGATATGCACTAACAATACATTTTCCAATTCTTGAGGCGCGCTCACAATACTCTTGGGATGAGATTGCGGAGAACCCAAGCATAGCCATGACTTCAGAATAGTTGCAAAGATTAGCCACGCACAGAAACTCGCCTTGAGGCAACGCCTCCACCAGAAATAATTCCTCGGGCTGCTAACAAGGCATGATAATTACGTGCATTCATTCCCACTTTGGATATAGCCCAGCTCAGGCATACATGGGCTTGATTCGTAACTTCTTTGGTGCCTTGAAGACACAGTCGAAGGCGTTTTAGACTTACAGGGCGTGAAGGTTGTGCTGGACGCAGTGTGTTGCAGAGACGCTTATTCTCTCAGAGTTCCTACCTGCCATGCTAACGAAACCAGAATCGAAGGGATTCAAACTTCTTTCCATATGAAAACCGGTCATGTCGAGCATTGTCATTGCATGCCAGGGTTGAGCAGTGCAACGGCCGTCATATCCTTGCATGTCGGGCGGAGAGCTAAATGATTCCTGAAAAGCTGTGTATCGGCAATTTTTTCGATCAGAAAAATCCATTTGAGTGTAGCAGGATAATCAACGTTCATGCATAGCAGCGCGCATCGGCAACCTGTGTCCGTCTAACGCGGCATGAAGCGCAGGGACTCGTTCTATCCAGCTCACTTTGGACGCGTGGAAGATCGTTGTGGCATTGATTATGGCGTTTTCTGATGCAACGATGTTGCAATAACGCGTATTGTAACTTCCTCCAGCGAAATGTAACACATCTGTCTTTCATTTGATTATGACCGCACGATAGTCATTCTAACATGCTATCGTAGATCTGCTACGAGATTTGTCTCCGTGTTTTAACGCACATTTTAATCAAATATTATATCTCTGCTCCAAAGAATAATACTTTTCCATAGAAACTTTTGAGTCTATTCGCAATGTATGTTCCTATAGCTCTGACCGTGTGTTGACCGCTATATGTATGCCACGTGTCCATGTAGTTTCATTGCACCATCTCACATGGCTTGAAGAATGTATTGCACCACTCAAACATGGTTGTAGATTTTCATACGTTGTGCCATTATAATATTTGCTGCCACGTTTTAAACATAGGTTTTGATCATAAAATATCTCCGCTCTAAAATTCCGCCATCGAACCTTTGCATACCGCTCCACGTTTTAAAAATAAAACCGTTGTATGTATATAGTTGCTGTCAAACAAAAATCCCGCCATCGACGTTGAACTCCATGCCACGTTTCCATGCATGTTTGCGCCATGCAACGTTGGACTCCATGCATTGCGTGTCTTCATGCAACATGTCTTCATATAGTTGTGATCCGCCATTTCAAACGTAAAGTTGACCACCCCATGTACGTGCCATCGAATGTTTGACATTTTATATGGTTTGGAAACGACATGGGTTTGCGCTTTGGTTTTATTACATAACATTTAAAACCATAACCTTGGTCCACCGGATGCGCACCCATCTATAATTTTTTCCATAGTTTTGCTTCACGCTTTAAACATAACTTTGAAAACTCCATCATAAAAATATTCGTGCTCAATTGCAATGGGTTTTGATATGGTTCTAATCTGTTTTCTAATACGACCTTAAAAACATATGTTGGCGCCTTGTATTGGATATATGGATGTGTGCCCACTTACCAAGTTTCCCCATAGTTTTGGTTCCACGATCTCTGGTGGTTTTGAAACCACATGTTTTATAACCTGGTCTTAATTTGATCATTTGCTTTATCTCATAATATGAAGGCTTCTTGTTTTGAAAGATTGAGAGTCGAAATATGCTACTCAAGCCACATTGATGGCCCTTTTAATATTGAGCCTTTCTGCCTTGTAGTTCCAGAGACTATTTGCATATGCATCAATGCGCCTGGCTACCAAAAGGTGCATGCGTTTAAACATCACCTTTTAGGTTCAATTTGAAGTTCTCCATCCCTTATGGTCCTGCATAGACAAACTTTATGGATATGAAAGAACAAAGGATACTAGGGTTTCAATGCCATTTTTTTGCTCCACGTTGTACTCCTTGCAGCATAAATAATTTCACACCATGTAGCTTAGGATTCATAAATGTTGCTTCTCAAAGATGCGCTCACATATTTGAAAACTCTGCCTTTGGCTTGCCACACCAACATGTGTGCTTTCGCACTGCTACCTGGCACGAGAACGCCTCGAATGAGATGGCCATTGTCTAGAGAAAACTTCTGAGCCCGCTTTGTTCACCGGGCTATACTAGACTCATCGAAGTGGCGAAATATGTTTCTTTGCGTGCGCCCATCGACATTGAGATGGTATGATGCAGGATCTGGACATTTCCAATGGAGCGCTTTTAAGCATCTGGTGCGCACTAGTGAAGAAATCGTTTACATCAGTGACATAGAAGGTTCTCTCCGATCAACATGTATCACACTATCCTCCTTTTAACAGTACTGGTCGTTTGCTCCTCCTCCTCCCCTGTTCCGCAACTTTGGCCTTGTTATTGAGCTCAATTTTATTTCCCTCGATGTCATGACAAGATGAGGGGTTTGCCACTCGTGGGGTCGACTTGTGTGGAACATTACAACATCACAGTTATTCTTCGATAATGAT
The DNA here is from genome assembly GCA_034641835.2 of Pinus albicaulis. Lineage (NCBI taxonomy): Eukaryota > Viridiplantae > Streptophyta > Pinopsida > Pinales > Pinaceae > Pinus > Pinus albicaulis. Next base: position 947,743,917 of record CM076570.1, read on the forward strand.
GGCCCCCGACAAAACATATAAAACTAACAAGCTTAAGAGAAGTATTCAAACAACATGCTTAATGACCTACAGCGGGAGGGCTTTTATTCGTCAATACACAAAAGGTTTCCATTCAAATGTATGCATGGCAATCTCATTACATGTGGCGCGACTGCAGTAAGAATGTTCGAGCGTACGCTAGATGATCCTTCCCACATATGGCGTGATTGCAACAACGACATCTAATCATGAAGGCGAGACAACTCATGAGGGGTTGGGGATAGGTCACTAGGATGTAGTTGATTGCAGGTCGGGTGAAAGACTTCAATGCCTAAGCGAGCAGAGGGGGAACCCGAAATTTTAAATATACCCAAAATTTTGGGTGTTGTTGTAGCAGCTACAACAAATGGTGAACCACTGGTAGAATCCAGCATCTCTGTCAGTATCACAACAAAAGTCTGAGTCTTGATAGTAATGCAAGGGAATATTGAACAATTTCCACGGGTCCCCTTTGTGTTACTTTGGCCCTTTATGGGTATGCATAATCCTTATGCCTCAACTAAGTCTCGCTAATCAGAAACGCATCAAAGAGAAAGCTCACAGACGCTAGTGGCTTGTTGATGATGTGAAGGGCAAGGCAGTGGGCTTATTATTTTCAGGATTTTTTAAAGTAAGTCTCTGGTGTTGCTTCGCTGCCAGCAGGCCTGGACAGTACCCCGGCGGAGTAACTTCAAGAAATCACAAACGTTGCTCCGCTGCCAGCGAGCCTGGTCAGTACCCCGGCGGAGTCGTTGCATTACCTCTCTGCGCAGGAAGCCTTTCTCAATCCTTTACCCTTATTTGTTTCATGTGCTTGCAGCACTTATTTTCATGTGCTCGTGGCACTTATTTTTCATGGGTGGATGAGGGATCCTAACTTATTTTATGAGCAAGAGAGGTTGTTTCTTCTTTTGCAGAAACTGAAAGATATCCTGATTTGGTTTTACCCTTGTGCCAAACCTTCACATCCCATCCACCACAATAGGTGAAGCGTGCAAAACAGGTCATTAAGATGTCCAGGACTACGCTGGGCACAAGGCTTAGGCTACGGGTATGGGCCATTCAAACTCATTAGGTCTCCCATAAGCAACCAGCTCATATCTCCCTGGCTAAATAAGTTTAGACTCATAGGCCTCTTGTTTAGAATGCGACTTCGATGACTGGTCCTAAGAGAAAGCTGCCTCTTGAGATAGCCACTGCAACCTCACGCAAAACAAGGGGGTTACTGTTTCAGAAATTGGGGCAAAACAAGACTGCAAGGTGATAGGGTTGCAATGAGGGCTCATGAAGTGGCAGGTGATATGACAATAATGATGTGAGGGAGAGAGCATGCGACGCAATGTAATGGGCGAGGCTCAAGATGCACTGCAACGCCATGTGCGAGAACGATCAACCAGCTGCAGGTGGAAAAGAGGCGCACTACAAGCAATGATTATTTATGCAGCAACAAGCAACTGAAAAGGGGATGAAAGAAAATACTTGTAACATGATGATGCCTAAGATATTAATCGTAAACAAAACAACAAACACACTTTTAAAAATTTAGCAAGTAAACCTAATTAACTTTGAACTAAAAATTTTATTGCAGGTCCTAGCTAGCCTACACCTAAACCCTAGTTTAACCAATGATGCGGTCGGGTTATGTAAAATCAGTTTTCCAGTGTAGCCACCGCATAAATTTGCATCCTGCAACGACAACAATGATCAGGATCAGAGCCAGTATCCAAAAGAGTGCAGTAGCAACAAAACTTACCTGAGGAGCAGGTGCAACGGCAAGACGCTCATAGATACTTGCCAAAGAACATGCCAGAAAATATTGTGCAAGCTGAATCCCACTCTCATCTTGATACATAGCAATATGTTCTTGAAACTCAACATTTATAAACAACCCATAATCATTCATGCACAATCCTAGGTCTGACGGGAGGGGTTTAAGATATTGCCTGTTTGCATGCACATCCACCGAATAGGTTTGGTCGAGTTGACCAGCAATCTCATCATGGTGTTGAGGACCATCAGTTTTATGGAATGGAAACAATAAGCAAGTGCCAGGCGAATTATAGATGCATGCGCATCCAAGCGTAGGAACCCTAGTTTCGAAAACCCTAGTCCGGGGTTGCTCCTGGGTTTGGTTAAGGGTATGGGGATCTAAATCCACGTTTAATGGAGCCTGAAACTCCTCACCGCCTTTAACAAACTCCGGACCTTCGAGCGGAGTGCTTCCCAACTTTGATGGTTGGGCGAGATCAACAGGTGAATGGATGCGATCATGCATGGTGGTGAGTTGCAAAATGTCAGTGGGCTTTGTATCAATTTGGTCAAATGTTTGCTTGCTGACAGATTGATAGATCGATATATCAGATTCTTTAGATTCGCCAGGGTAGGGTGGATTTACCGCGGAAATGCTGGGAGGAGCGTGGTATTTGGGGATCGTCATCTCAGAAACGGTTGGCAGAAGCTGAAGCGCTTCGACTTTCTGATGGGTACTTTAAACTTCCCAAAGCAAATCATCGAATGATGGTGTCTCCACATGGTTCGAAAAGAGATGTGAGTGACACTCCTCAGCGGCATGATTGAATATGTTTTCAGATAAGGAGTGATCGCTACAACCATCGATGTGGTCGAGTTGGGTACCTGGCAAGTTAGGCTCCCCGGGAGTTACCAGCTGGGATGGGTCAATAAAGAGGACATCTTGAGGTTGCCCAGACAGGAAATCACTCCTATGGTTGTCTAAAGATTCTAAGTGAGGCAGATCAAATTTAAAAGATTCATCGATTTGGAACTGTGATTGTGAAACACCATCTGCGTGCTTATGATTGTCACCAATACCAGTATAAGGAAATTTTGAATGTCTTGAAGAAATAACTGGTGTGGTAGGATCAGGAAACCAACCGGGGAATAATGAACGAAAATATTGAGTCGCAGGGGCGTTAACCATATGAGGCTTTTCAACACGCGCATCTGTGTTATTCAGAGAAAACGATGATCTGGCAGGCCTTGTATGGGAATCAACTTCATCCGGGGTAGGAGTCAATTCATAATCAATATGCGAATTAGATTTAGGTTTGTGTCTAGGGAGACACCGAGTGGGCTCGAGGTAGGTTTCGTGAACCGAGAGAGATAATGAGCCACTGGGGTTTTCAAACTCTGATTCGACATGATGCGTGAAAGATTCAAAGGTAGTGCAGTAGGCTTTATCCTCTTGCCAGTGTCTATCCTTGCTTAGAACTTTCGAGGTCACAACTCCACTACCCGACAACTCAGGAGGAGGGGTGAGAATATCACAAATAGCAACACTCTCCTTGGAGGCCTGAATGTGGTCTCGACTCGGGGAGATGAACAACGAAGCATCAGGGACAAAATCTGAACAACCAGTAGCTTGCAGGTCATCATAGGGAACACTAGGATCTAACTGAAATTGTTCAAGGGAAACGAGAATCGCATACTTGAACTGTTCACTTAAACATTTCCAGTCGACAACCCTCTCAGGGAACTCAAAACAATAATGAATGAATCTGATACAGAACTCATCTAAAGATTCTTGAGGTTCCATTCTGATGTCATTTAGCTTTATTACAACATTATGAAGATCATACCTGTGAAAAGCTTGATGTAATTCACTGGCGAGTTGTTCAAACGAATGGATGGAAGCTTTCGGCAATGTGCGACACCATTGCTTAGCACGACCTTCAAGGGTGAGGAAGAAAAGCAAACAAATCAAACCTTCATCGTCAATTTCATAACACTCACCAAAGTCACAGAAATCTGAATAGTGTCGGGTTATGGACACCCCATTTTCACCATCAAATTTTAACTGGGACAAGTGATACATAAGTTCATCGGGGATGAAGTATCCAGGCTTATAAAACTCCGAAAAACATCTCGGGAGAATGATTTGGGGATGAGCCATTACAGATATGGGATTAACTGCAGGCTCTCAGGGCTCAGCTTGTCATCTGGCCCTCCTTCTAGCACCAGTTCTGTTGACGGGAAAATTTGTCCAACCAACAGCAGGGGATCTCCCCAGTAAAAGGTTCCAATTAGACCTTGAACCGTTTGGAATAGGGATCCCGTCCGAGGTGTGGGTCCGGCTACCACTGATTTCTCCTTTGCTTTGGGTCTCGCTTAAACTTTATAAAACAGTGGATACACACCTAAGCAATCTGATACAAGACATATGATTGATGCATTAAACACGTATATAACACTATGCATAGCGAGAAAATTAATAAAGCATACACGCCGAAAGAGGTGTCGTTAGCAACACATCTTTGGGGTTATTCTTGTGAGGTATTCTGACCACAAAAGAAATAGTTCTTTATGGCTAGATGCCCTTTTACTTCCTGAAAGATAAAACGAAATGCTAATAAATAAAGTCATTAACATCCATTAAGAGAGCAATGAAAAAATGAACATCATTAACACAAGCATAGATAGCCGTGACGCATAAATGATGCCATTAAGAGTGCAGCTTCATTAATCATAGGATATTTGAAACTGTATAAGAAATACACATAGTGTTCGCACATCCAAACACATCAGATCCAACAAAGGGGTTTCCTCAAAATGCTTGTATTCATGTTTCAATGTGTAAGCCTCTGGTAATACAATATATTCAACTCGAGTCCCAAACCAAAGATCCCTTTTACAAGCTCCCGAAGGAGTATTTATAATGCAAAACCTACCCTTTGGGCTTCCTTGAATTTTCATCTTCTTGACCGTTGGGCTGCCTTGCAACCCAGTCTTTTCTGCGACCTGCGACCTGAGCTGTCGTTGCGACCTACGACCTGACTGGGTCGCGGGGTCGCGGGTTGTAATAAAATGTCCAAGGTGCGACCTTGCGACTAGGTCGCTGGGTCGCGGGGTCGCGGATCGTGGAACAAAGATGAGCATGCGACCTTGCGACCTCGCGACTAGGTCGCTGGGTCGCGGGGTCGCAAATCGTGAAAAACGATGAAAGTGCGACCTTGCGACCTCGCGACTAGGTTGCTGGGTCGCGGGGTCGCGGATCGTGGTACAAAGATGAACATGCGACCTTGCGACCTCGCAACTAGGTCGCTGGGTCGCGGGGTCGCAAATCGTGAAAAACGATGAAAGTGTGACCTTGCGACCTTGCGACTAGGTTGTTGGGTCGCGGGGTCGCAAATTTAGAGAAAAATAAAGAATGCGACCTTGCGAACTGCTGGGGTTTGCGACCTCGCGACCTCGGCAGACATGTGAGTTCCTTTTGCCTTTTCTTTCAGAGATCTCATGACCTTTTTCTCTGGAGGCTAGCCTTAGCCCTCCTCATGAAACAATAGCTGCTATTTGCTGGTGGTGTCACTTCCACGCTAAGGGATTTTGCATGTGATGATAAGTGGGCAGAATGGTTTCTGTTTCGAGCAAGATACTGAGTATCCACATAACACGAGGTTTTGAGTTTGATCTGAAACCCAGATCTGCATCCTTTGGAGAGAGCTAGCAGTTTTTTCGATTTGGGTAGACATAGCTGCTCCAGCATCTTCTCATAAAACCTGCAAATAAGAAAATTTAAATCAGCCATATGTATATATATCTGCACATGTTAGGGAATCAACATGAAAAATACGATAACTTTATCATAGTAAAAATTAGTTGGACCCCTGTAGGCTCTTCCTGCGCCTCTTCAACTACTGCAAATGCATATTAGTATGGCTGTAGACCGAGTTTGAAATGCAGACTCAATTGATGGGCAGTGTCGGCTTGGGCAACATGCTCCGTATGTCCGTCGTGACATGCATTATGATATGCACTAACAATACATTTTCCAATTCTTGAGGCGCACTCACAATACTCTTGGGATGAGACTGCAGAGAACCCAAGCATAGCCATGACTTTGAAATATTTGCAAAGATTAGCCACGCACAGAAACTCGCCTTGAGGCAACGCCTCCACCAGAAATAATTCCTCGGGCTGCTAACAAGGCATGATAATTACGTGCATTCATTCCCACTTTGGATATAGCCCAGCTCCGGCATACATGGGCTTGATTCGTAACTTCTTTGGTGCCTTGAAGACACAGTCGAAGGCGTTTCAGACTTACAGGGCGTGAAGGTTGTGCTGGACGCAGTGTGTTGCGGAGACGCTTATTCTCTCAGAGTTCCTACCTGCCATGCTAACGAAACCATAATCGAAGGGATTCAAACTTCTTTCCATATGAAAACTGGTCATGTCAAGCATTGTCATTGCATGCCAGGGTTGAGCGGTGCAACGGCCGTCATATCCTTGCATGTCGGGCGCAGAGCTAAATGATTCCTGAAAAGCTGTGTATCGGCGATTTTTTCGATCAGAAAAATCCATTTGAGTGTAGCAGGATAATCAACGTTCATGCATGGCAGCGCGCATCGACAACCTGTGTCCGTCTAACGCGGCATGAAGCGCAGGGACTCGTTCTGTCCAGCTCACTGTGGACGCGTGGAAGATCGTTGTGGCATTGATTATGGCATTTTCTGATGCAACGATTTTGCAACAACGCGTATTGTAACTTCCTCCAGCGAAATGTAACACATCTGTCTTTCATTTGATTATGACCGCACGATAGTCATTCTAACATGTTGTCGTAGATCTGCTATGAGATTTTCCTCCGTGTTTTAATGCACATTTTAATCAAATATTATATCTCTGCTCCAAAGAATAATACTTTTCCATAGAAACGTTTGAGGCTATTCGCAATGCATGTTCCTATAGCTCTGACCGTGTGTTGACCGTTGTATGTATGCCACGTGTCCATGTAGTTTCATTGCACCATCTCACATGGCTTGTAGAATGTATTGCACCGCTCAAACATGGTTGTAGATTTTCATATGTTGCGTCATTATAATATTTGCTGCCACGTTTTAAACATAGGTTTTTATCATAAAATATCTCCGCTCTAAAATTCCGCCATCGAACCTTTGCATACCGCTCCACGTTTTAAAAATAAAACCGTTGTATGTATATATTTTCTGTCAAACAAAAATCCCGCCATCGACGTTGAACTCCATGCCACGTGTCCATGCACGTTTGCGCCATGCAACGTTGGACTCCATGCATTGCGTGTCTTCATGCAACGTGTCTTCATATAGTTGTGATCCGCCATTTCAAACGTAAAGTTGACCACCCCATGTACGTGCCATCGAATGTTTGACATTTTATATGGTTTGGAAACAACATGGGTTTGCGCTTTGGTTTTATTACATAACATTTAAAACCATAACCTTGGTCCACCAGATGCGCACCCATCTATAATGTTTTCCATATTTTTTCTTCACGCTTTAAACTTAACTTTGAAAACTCCATCATAAAAATATCCGTGCTCAATTGCAATGGGTTTTGATATGGTTCTAATATGTTATCTAATACGGCCTTAAAAACATATGTTGGCGCCTTGTATTGGATATATGGATGTGTGCCCACTTACCAAGTTTCCCCATAGTTTTGGTTCCACGATCTCTGGTGGTTTCGATCATTTGCTTTATCTCATAATATGAAGGCTTCTTGTTTTGAAAGATCAAGAGTCGAAATATGCTACTCAAGCCACATTGATGGCCCTTTTAATATTGAGCCTTTCTGCCTTGTAGTTCCAGAGACTATTTTCATATGCATTAATGCGCCTGGCTACCAAAAGGTGCATGCGTTTAAACATCACCTTTTAGGTTCAATTTGAAGTTCTCCATCCCTTATGGTCCTGCATAGACAAACTTTATGGATATGAAAGAACAAAGGATACTAGGGTTTTAATTCCATTTCCTTGCTCCACGTTGTACTCCTTGCAGCATCAATAATTTCACACCATGTAGCTTAGGATTCATAAATGTTGCTTCTCAAAGATGCGCTTACATATTTGAAAACTCTGCCTTTGGCTTGCCACACCAACATGTGTGCTTTCGCACTGCTACCTGGCACGAGAACGCCTCGAATGAGATGGCCATTGTCTAGAGAAAACGTCTGAGTCCACTTTGTTCACCGGGCTATACTAGACTCATCGAAGTGGTGAAATATGTTTCTTTGCATGCGCCCATCGACATTGAGATGGTATGATGCAGGATCTGGACATTTCCAATGGAGCGCTTTTAAGCATCTGGCGCGCACTAGTGAAGAAAGCGTTTGCATCAGTTACATAGAAGGTTCTCTCCGATCAACATGTATCACACTATCCTCCTTCTAACAGTACTGGTCGTTTGCTCCTCCTCCTCCCCTGTTCCGCAACTTTGGCCTTGTTATTGAGCTCAATTTTATTTCCCTCGATGTCATGACAAGATGAGGGGTTTTCCACTCGTGGGGTCGACCTGTGTGGAACATTACAACATCACAGTTATTCTTCGATAATGATGGCCCCCGACAAAACATATAAAACTAACAAGCTTAAGAGAATTATTCAAACAACATGCTTAATGACCTACAGTGGGAGGGCTTTTATTCGTCAATACACAAAAGGTTTCCATTCAAATGTATGCATGGCAATCTCATTACATATGGCGCGACTGCGGTAAGAATGTTCGAGCGTACGCTAGATGATCCTTCCCACATATGGCGTGATTGCAACAACGACATCTGATCATGAAGGCGAGACAACTCATGAGGGGTTGGGGATAGGTCACTGGGATGTAGTTGATTGCAGGTCGGGTGAAAGACTTCAACGCCTAAGCGAGCAGAGGGGGAACCCGAAATTTTAAATATACCCAAAATTTTGGGTGTTGTTGTAGCGGCTACATCAAGTTCCTGTTTCATAGTTTACATTTTTATTGTACTCGGTTAACATAAAAAAAATTGAGGGGAAAAGCGATTAAAAATATCTGAAATGGTTCATTTTTCATATCATTTCTCCCTATATTACTTTTAGTAAAACGAGAACACCTTCTTCACTCTCTTTCTCTTTATTTTTTAATTGAATCTCAAGCAATTTTTTATTATTTTGAATGAATTAATAGCCCCTTGAGCACCGTTAAAGGAGGATATACCATTGGGAAATTTCTATTGACATACCTTAGTTCAAGCTCTATGTAGTCCTACATATCTTTGTGGCAATCTATAGTTGAGGTTTAATCAACTTCTCCCTCGATCTCAATTACTATTACACCTTAGCCACGACTAATGACATTCCTAAGCTCCTAATTTTTTGGAATTGAAACAATAAATAAGTGTCGGGTTGTTAGTAACAAAAAGATAGTCCAATCAAGTCCCTGATCATTAGCCTTTCATCTATGATGTAGTGACACAAGAAAATGCCACCACCAAGTTTGTAGTTCAATGTTTACCTCACCCTTCCATAATTTTTTGGGAATATGGATGGTAAGGAGGTTGATTCTTGGATTTGAGATAGGGAATCTTACTTCCCAACTCATCTAAATCTAAGGGCAACCAATATTTTTTTTTGTAGCTTCATTCCTTCACTAAATTTTGTAGTTCAATGTTCACCTCACCCTTCCCCAATTTGTTGGGAATATGGATGGTGGGTGTTACACTAAAAATTGTCACCTTGACATTCTGCTAACTGTATGAGCTAATTTCTACTCATACTTCCCCCTCTGCAAGTCTAACATATCAGTTCCTCATGTCAAGCCTTGAAAATCAGAGAAAAGTTCCTACAAGTCTCCTAAACTTTGGTGTCGCACTTTCTGGCTATCTTGCATGTGGTCCCGCACCCAATGTTCAACTCTCCTACGTACCTAAACGCACTTTATCTTTTTTATAGGTGCGGACCCCTGTAAGATCAAAAAGGCGCAAGTAAATTCCAAAAATTTCAATTAAAGTAAATTCTGGAAGCTTCTAGAATGGATCTTGCGGTGGCAGAACTGCTCTTGTGAGGTGCATGTATCCCTTACCTTATGGAGCTAACCCCTTGATGTGAGGAGCTTATCCCTTTGAAGGAGGATTCTATCCCTTCATAGTTGGAATAGAAAACCTCCTCATCTGCTCTATAAAAGGAGGCATTGGGTAGCCTTAAATGGTTAAGCTTTTGGAGATTGAGAATTGGAGTTCAAGCTTTATGTGTGATTGAGTTGAAGTGCTGTTGAGATTTAGACTTCTTTCTGCTGAGCTTTTGAGAGGAAATATCACATACCTCTTTGTGCTCCTGGAGGAAGAGTGCAAGACTTATCAAAGCAGAGGAGACTCCTGGTTCGGACCCCGGGAAGGCCTTTCAAACATCAAGGCTAAGGTTGTAAGGTTCTTCTGTATATTTTAAGATTAATACAATCAAGTTTTGTTTTTCTCAATAAATTGTCGTTCAATTGTTTATTTCAATAAGTTGTCATTTGATTATTTATTTCATAGATTCCTTGATCACTATGATAGGTATGTTTTATGATTATTTGCGACGAAAGGATTATTGTTGCGATGAAAGAACTCTTGTTGCAACGAAAGAATTCTTGTTGCGACAGAAGGATTATTGATGCGACGAAAGCACTACGACTGCAAATAAGAATTTGGATCTAAGGTAGGATCGACACCTTCATAGATTATTTGTAAAACGAATATATTTAGAGAAAGACAAGCTTAGTTGTTCGTTTGTTGCTAGATTGTCTTCTGACACTAGGGAGTTCAGTCTTGTCCGCAAGAACGATTTATCCGGCCAACAGTGGGTAGCTTGGTTCTTGGTTGGATTTGAAATATGGAATCTTACTTCCCAACTCACCCAAATCTAAGGGCAACCCATATTTTGTTTTGTATATTCCATTCCTTCACTAACATTATCTTTGTTGACACAATACTGCTTTATTACATACTATGGATTCATTCTCTCTTGCCTCACCTATTTATTCTATATTTGGCACGACCTCGCGAACAACTTGGGATCACATTTTTTTTGGCATTGTCTCGTGGCATAAATATTCATTATGCTTAGTATCAACTTAGAAACTAATATTTAATATTTTCATTACTAATATACACCTAAATGGTTTGGTTTAGCAGTGAAATGGTAAGCCAATGTCTCAATGTGTGCATAATCATATCACACCAATAATGTTTTCCCCTTGTGGTGGAACTGAATGATGCAGGTAAAATGAAATGAATGTCATTCATCATTCCATTATGCACCCATTTTTATCCTCTATATATCACCAAGATCCCTTTAGCTCATTGGTACCAACTACAACACACCTTCAAACCAATATCCCAGGAAAAAATCACCGTGTTCACGAAGCTACGACTATGGTTCAAACCAATATTCCAACAAAACATCACCTTTTTCACCAAGCTAGGACTATGGCTCCATATTATGTAGTATGATGAGGTATTACTATTAAAATTAATTATGGATTTGTTTTTATAGTAATTTAATGAGGTATTTTTTTTGTCTCTTTTCAAGAATATTCTGACACTCATTCTACAACCCAGTATGATTGAGCCAAGAGGGTTATTCTATAGCTCTGTATGAGTATGATGTGTAATTTTTTCCATGCTCAAATTAAAAAAATAAAATATTCTTTCTATAGCCCACTATGAGCGTGATGTGTAATTATGCCCATGTTCAAAATGGAGTTAATACGTGTCCATTTTAAAATAAAAATAAATTATTCTTTAAATTAAAAAATAATATTAGCTATAATCAAAATAAAAAACAATATACATATTTTTTTAGTTTCACTTAAAAATATTATAAAACGTAGTCATCTAATTATATAAGAACAATGGCTGCAATGAAAGAACAATGACTGACACATTATATAAATCACGTTGTCAAGGAACATTTAAGCCAAACCAAAAATTTGATGGTCGTTGTGAAGATGTTGAAACGCATTCATCTAATGGTAAGGGACTCTCCTTTATGCAGCTTTAGCGAAGAAGAACAAGAAATGCAAAGCTCCTCTAATATAACTCCACTGGTGGGGGTGTCCCAAAGTTTTGAGGATTGTTCCACCTCCTATCTTTCCAATTCTCTCTTTTAGTGCACAAATACTCTTCTTATTTGGCTCAAATACTGTTGAAGTTCAATATAATATCAAATGTTTTTTCTTATAAGAAGATATATGTTGTTGAAGTTCAATATAATATTTCTGTATGAATAGGAAATAAATAATTTAATGGTAAACCCATGTTTGAGGTTGGGATCTACTATAGAGTTACTCCATTTTCATTACCCATGTAACACATGCATATTATTGAATTATTATGAGTTGCGCATTACCATTCACGTACATTTGACATCAATAAAATTTGCCACATGGTTTAAGAGCATGAAGTTCATTATTACAGTTGTAGTTTCTAATCCACCATGGTTGGTATTTGTTTGCGCGAAGTAATTATGTGAAAATGAAATAGTAAATGATAATTCAAATTCAATCATAACTCTGGATTTATTATTCTACTAACTGGATTTGCTAATTCAAACAAAAATTCAATCAATGGGATCAGAAGTTTTATGGTAGACTTGTTTCACAATAAAAATCCTGCAATATATTATGCGGGAGTGGAGACTGAGAGTCTAAAACGACATGGGAGTTGAGTGAAACAAAAAATCGGATCAAAATTTTTATGGGTGGACTTGTTTCGCAGTAAAAATCATTCAATATATTCTGCGGGATTGGAGGCTGAAACTGTCTGGGAGTTGAGAGAAACAAAAAATTGTGGTGTCAACGGGAAGAAATGCCTTGGAGACATGACTGTGGAAAAATAAGTCGTAATTACGTCAG